>CM060251.1:5927831-6527831 GCA_030684275.1 Acipenser oxyrinchus oxyrinchus
ATAAACAAAATACTTACCATAGCTGGCCACTTGAATATCTGGTTTAACATAACAACCATTGCTTGGATTTTTTTATGCTGAGATATATATTTAATTGTTATGTTGGGTATATAATTCATTATAGAATGTAGCCCTCTGCACAGATCCTTCATCCACAACAATGTGCCACAGACACATGCTTCAGCTAATGCTGTCATCAGTGTTATATTGTGATAAAATGTTCTAATCAGACAAGCTGCTGTGTTAATTATGTGCAGCTTGCTGGAGATAACTTTCAGTGGTAAATCTCAGATCTGACTGGGTGATCAGATCTTATGAAATACGTCCAGCAGTAATTGGAGTGCAAAAGTCATTTTTTCCACATGAACTGGTTTCCAAAGTATTTTCCACCGTTGGGTAATCCTGCATGGAGAGTTAGATTTCCACTTAAGGAGAATTGATTTGCAAGCAGCTAACAATAAGGGGCAGCACAGACAGTATGGTGAATTGCTTAATGATATTCTTGGCAATAGACCAACAATGTTTGTACTTGACTTATCGGCAGCCTAGAGCCAGCGATGCAAGTCATAATTTTGAATATTTTCTTCCCAAAAGGAGCAATACCAATACAAATCAGCTAAGGTGCTCACACACTCCCATCATTCTCCAGTACTGATGAGTTATAAAATCCATTGCATTGCATGCTTATTGTATAGTGTTGCTTGTGTACAGGAGCATCGTAAGATAAGAATCTGCAAACATCCACCTCAGTTCACGAGCCGTCTGCATGGTCAAGGAGGCTGTACGGTCCAGTGGTTAATGAAAAGGGCTTGTAGCCAGGAGGTCCCCAGTTCAAATCCCGGCTCACTCACTGACTCATTGTGTGACCCTGAGCAAGTCACTTAACCTCCTTGCGTTCTGTCTTTCGGGAGAGACATAGTTGTAAGTGACTCTGCAGCTGATGCATAGTTCACACACCCTAGTCTCTGTAAGTCGCCTTGGATAGGTGCGTCTGCTAAATAAACAAATAATAATGAGATGTTTGTGTGGGTTTAGAATAACTTGATACAACACCATTTGGAGAACACATGTATTCACAATGACACATTTAAGTGATACTTGCAAAATAAAACGATGCATGGGAGTATGTTGAGGGGTTTTGGGAAACTCAAGTCAAGGATAGTTGTTATTGGGAAATAGCCCCCTGGTGGAGACCTACACTGGTTTATAATAGGCAGGGCGAATGCTAAACTCCATGTGAAAATCTTAATCTAGCCACAAGACAAATGGCTCTTTATTCTTCAAAACATGAGCATAATGCAAACTATCCCAGGAATGAAATCCTGCATTGTACTGTATAATAAATGCAATATTACACACTGGTTATCTCTTTTACAAAAACAATTTTGTCAATGTATTTTAAGTCCAGAGAAATTGCTTGAGACAACAGTACTAGTAGTGTATATAACTAGTAGCTGGAGAGAGCATCATTAGCAAATAGCTGGTGCATTTGTTTATTTTGACGTCAAAAACAGTGTTTCACAAAATATGCTCTATGAGCCACATTCCATTACAGGCAGTGTTTTATAATCTTTATAAATGGTACAATAAACTTGAGAATTCCAGCTGTGAGTTTTTTATGATCACATGGAACATAAACATACACTTGAGGCTCAGTGTAAAATGAGGTTCTCATACTACCAATTCAAATTATTAGCATGTGCTGTTTTCAAATATTGTAACATTGTGTCACATTGTAGCTACACTGTAGTACTGTAATAATTACACAAATGATTGTGTAGTTCCAAATGCAGCAACATGTTACAAAATGAAAAATGTTGTCAGTTGCCAGTGTCTTTTGTAACAACACTGTATTTACACATTGCTTTTGGTTTGGGACATATAACTGTTGCATTCATATGTGCTTTCATCACTGAGCACTATTAAAATAACACATGCATGTACTGAACATATTTAACCCTTAATAAATAAGTATTCTTTTGATAAGTATATTGCTTTCAGTTTATTAATAATAATAATTACCCTGTATATTTTGATCACTAGTACTTGCAAAAATTCAATTTACTATTATTAGAACGAAAAAAAACAGGAAGTTCCTGGACGTTCTCTATGATAAAAAAATATATACATAAATATAGGAGGCTGTGTGGTCCAGTGGTTAAAGAAAAGGGCTTGTAACCAAGAGGTCCCCAGTTCAAATCCCACCTCAGCCACTGACTCATTGTGTGACCCTGAGCAAGTCACTTAACCTCCTTGTGCTCTGTCTTTCGGGTGAGACGTAATTGTAAGTGGCTCTGCAGCTGATGCATAGTTCGCACACCCTAGTCTCTTGGATAAAGGCGTCTGCTAAATAAACACATAATAATAATAATAATAATAATATCCTTTCAGCTAACAATCCAGCCTGCTACACAGCATGTATTTTTACACAGCATGTTCTGATTTGCTTCCGTATATGGAAAACTTCATTAATTTCTTTTTGGTTTCCCAATGACTTAATATGTTTTGATTTTCGCACAGGACTGACAATACATCATAAGCCTGTCCCCTCAAAACATACTGTGGATGCCTTATATTGGTGTGGCAAACAATTAGGACTGCACAATGATCCAGCAACGAGAGTAGAAATTCTATACCCTTGTGCAAGCGACTGGGTGGGTGGGGGAAGAACTATTCTCCTAGATAAATCTGAAAAAAAACAGGGATCAATTAAAGTTAAATAAATTAAAGTTAAAGCCTTATAAAATACTTATTTTTGTTTATAAATACAACATAAGTAGAATAGCTGACGGAATCAGAGTATGTGAAAGTGGTTAGCAGTGAATTTTGATGGGTTCAAACATGGGAAAAGATGGGAAAATGTTTGTTGCTTCTAAGACAGCTGTTGCAAGGATAAAAATAAGAACCGTGACCCTAGGATTTTAATTGGCATAGATTCCATGATTAATTGACTGAGGGGAAGGTCATGTGATTTATTTTTCCTTTCCGCGAGCCAATCACTCAAAGCTAGAGAAAGATAACATCAGACCTTGCTTGATTGTAAAAAAAGGCCACATTCTCATCAGCCTCAATCTGTACTCCATAATCCTGGGAAAGGGGTGAGTTACATCTCACCTAATGATTTCCTAGCCACCTCTTTGTTATTTATACCACCATGAAATGTTTGGGCTAAAACCATTTTAGGGATACAGGGTGGAATGTTTAGAGGGAATGAGTTAATGTCCATTCTGTTTTCATTTTAGTCACCAGCAGAACAGGGATTTCACCCCACAACACCAACAATACCCGACCACTGAAAAATCATATGTGGCGTCAACTTTGCAAGTTTCACTTTAGAAAACTGGACTGATAACCAGGGAATGGATTAAAGCAGCTTTCACCGAAATGCTGATCTGGCTTGAAAAATAAAATGTTTTTACCTGCTATAGATAATAAAATAATGGGATATTGCAATTCCCAGTGATTGAGACACTGTGACTTAAAAAGCAATATTGTCCTCAAACACAATAATTATCTACTTTTATTTTTCTCTGGAGAGTTCCTGGACAAATCATTTTAACCCTTTAATAAACACATTGTTAATAACGCCAATGGCATTATATACCATATATACCAAAGCTGTGCTGCCGAGCTGTATCTTATCTTGTGTACATTTTCAATGCATCCTAACTCTGCTTGCTTCGAGGATGCTGGCCCATCAGCTGGCATGCTTTTTGAATCGAGTAGCCAATGGCTGCTTGGGTACAGTTTCTACTTACATCCCTTTTCCTGTTATCTTGCCAGCACAGAACCTGCTCAGACTGACACAAAACCTATCCCTTCACAGCAATTTCTTGTCAGCTTGTAATGAAATTTCTATCAGACATTCCGGCAAATATGCTGAAAGTTCACCTTTGATTTTATATATATATATATATATATATATATATATATATATATATATATATATATATATATATATATATATATATATATGTATACAGTATATATTTTCAAAATGGCATACCAAGTAAACAGTTTACATTTTCTTACATGTGTAATATCTCTATTTGAGTCCAGTTTAAGAATCATTGCTGAAATCATTGCTTTTATGAATAACCATTCTGAATACTCAACGACTCTTAAAGAACCCCCACACCATTTTCAGATATTTTCCTAATGCCTCATTGATCCCAGATTTGCACCCAGACTATTAATGGCCCTAATTCACAGACATTCAATACACTCACATTTCCCAGTGTGAAAACGGGTCTGAATCTGTCTCGTCAACTGCCAAATATGTCCTCTGGTCCTGATCTGCTTGCTAAGTTTGAAATAGTGGCTGTGGTTGACTTTGTTAACCCTATCCCTATACCTAACTCTAACCCTATCCCTATACCTAACTTGATCCCTATCCTTATCCCTAACCCTAACCACAACCACAACCCTAACCCTAACCCTATTCCTAAACTTAACCCTAACCCTATCCCTAACGCTAACCCTAACCCTAAATACTGTAGGTTCAGTCTTCTCAGCTTATGCACATTACTCAAACCTGTTATCCCTGGGATTGCTTTTCTCTGAACTCTCTCCAGACTGCAGTGTATCTTTTTATACATTACAAGAACCCTGCTCTTTGAAAACTTTTCCATTTCTCTTCAATGCCAAAATTAAAAAATAACTCATTTTTCTTTTCCTTTGAGTTTTGTTTTATTTCAGCACCTTCTTCATAAGGTCTATCTGCACCACAAAGCAGTGAAGCTTACTTTGCTTTTGACTCTCGTAAAGGCCACATCTGATAGGGAAACAAAGGAAACAGAATGAAATCCAAGAGCACTGTGTCAGATTCTCTTTCTTTTGTACAGTAAGTATTTGCATGAAAGAACGTCAATGCTGTACAGTTCCTGTTCCACGGCACACAGGGGGAGCAGGTACATGTGTTGTATGGAACAGTTCACCCACTGCCCTATTTAAAACTCTGTTACCTTTATACTTTTATATTTTCTTCCTTTAAAAAAAAATCATAAAAATTGCCAGTCATTTTTAATCTGTTGGTGACTCTGAGGTACATTCAGCAGCAGATATTAATACTAATGTCTTTATACTGTACTTTATAATGTGAGTTCTATATTATTGTTGCCCACTCGACGGGTAAGTTCAAGTGTGCATTTTTGTTAATTGGTCCAATTGAAATGAACTGTTAAAAGGCTCAGTTCAATTAACCTTTAGCTGACAAAAAAAGTATATTCCATGTTAATGCAATAAACACAGCAACATAACTTCCTGTGTTAAAGGTCAATATCCAGGGTCAAAGGGCCTCTGGTCGACCATGTGCATGACACAGGAAGAAACAAGCAAAGAATACCTGCAGCACAAAGAAGACATAATACAATAGATGTGAAAGCCTTGGTATTAAGCCTTCAGTAACAATTTACATTGTGTCTCTAATTATTGTGTATTTATTTGTAGTACAGGAGTTACTTAGTAAATACATGTGTACTTACATATAATTACAATGCTATTATGCATAGTTACAATGTACTTAAATCTTTTTGCATGATATATGTAAGTACACAATTGTATCAGAAAAGGGTTAGGGTTAGGTGGGATAGGGTTAGGTTTAGATTTAGGGTTATGGTTAGAGGGAAGGGGTTAGGGTTAGGTTTAGGGTTATATCATGCAGGTACATTGTAACTATGCATAGTAGCATTGTAATTATTTGTAAGTGCACATGTATTTACTAAGTAACGTCTATGTAAATACACAGTCATTAGAGACACTTAATGTAAAGTGTTACCAAGCCTTCCTTTAGAAATGAATGTACTGTATGGTTGAAGATGCATCCTTTCTTTTTATTACCAATTTTTTTATTTACATAGGCAGAGGCTGAAAATCCAACTAATCCTGCAAACATATCTAAACATCTGCTTTGAAGTCTCCAAAAATAAACAAATGGACAGCTGTGCTGACAGAAAAGGGCCTGACAGTTTTTAGTGGGACAGCCAGTGTTACTGTAATGCCAGTAATAAGCAGCTGCAAAACTCTATTGATTTACAATGGCAGCCCATGTGCATGTCTACAGATCCATTCAGTGGAATCCTACTGCTAGCCAATGATGGGTGATGACACTTGATGATACTTTGTCATGCAACGAATGGTAATGAATCTCTTTGATGATCGGTGAATGGTTCTTTAATGGTGTAGAACAGAACATTTCAAAAAGATACTGATGATGATGCTAGTTCCACTACTACTGTAGATTTTGAACATCTGTCTTCATCGCATAACTCAAGTGTGTGCACAATTTCAGATGTGCTTTTGCTTCTTATTGTATATGCAGTGAACAAAGATAGGTAAACAAATGGATTCTGGGAGACAGCATGGAAGCAATTGATGCTCTGGTTCAAGAGACTGTTTTTCCTATTGCAAAGATAATAGATATGCTATGTGAACTAAAAAAAAAAAAAAAGAAAATTACCCAATTATATTTTACTACTGTATTTACCGTACTTACGGGATGACTTTCAAAGCTTTTTGTTCCGGTGTAAACCTTTTTTTTTAACTCCAGCTAATTTTACTGTTAATATTTTCTAAAGAAAGCCAATTAGCCCAAGACATACTTTAACCCCTTTTTATGGTTTCATTTCTCATTTTCTTGTACACATATAATATGATATACAATACTGAATAGATAATTCATTTGCTTCTTATGATTACAACACAAACATGGTTCTTCGTTCCCTTTTATCAAATGTTATCTGATCTAGCAAACAAGACTGCCTCCTGTCAAGCCATAAAACTGATCTGATTTATTTTTCCGTTATATTGCCTATGGTATCAGACAAACAAGTAAGTGTTTATTGTGCCAAAACAGTAATCTCTTCTCCCATTGAGCCTTCCAGGCAGTATATTGAACACAGGCTTCTGTTTCTGTCAAAGGATGCCTACAATCTTAAAGGTTTTCCAATCAAATGTATCTGATAGAAACTGAAAAAAAAAATCTGTTGCTTCAACTTCTTAAGATCAATATCAAATCACCCCTTCTACAACCACTTTGAAGAAACCGTGAACTTGATTAAAACAGAAATGGCATGATAGGGAATGCTGAGATGGCTTTGGAATCCATGGAAGTGAATATAATCGATGATCAAAGTCTCATATGGCACCTCGGTGCCAGCTTGTCTCCTTCTAATCTAAAATTAGAAACAAAACTTCTAATTATTGTTATAAAACAGACGGTCTTAAACGTATAGACATACGTGATCTTTATAGTTTAAAAAAATTGTAATCCTATATAAAATACACATTACAGAGGTACAGAGTTCCATTGAAAGCTCAGTCACACATGTCTCTTGTTCAATAGGTGTTTCCTGTTACTTTACAATCCTTACGAAAATTAAAATCAATGTTTAGGGTTTTTGAAAAGGAGACATAATGTTTGCTCTTGATTTGATTTGTTTTAAGGTGTGGGTATACTGTATGTGTTCATGACAAAGTCGCAAATATATAGTTTAAGGTTTAACTAAAACCCACTAATTGTGCTTTATGTTTTTCTGTTGGTAGTTGAGTCTGTATGCCATGATCCCAGACCTGGCCTGGACACTGGTGTTCAATCATCTGTGTCTGTAAATCTCTGTCATGCAAGATCATTTCATGTATTCGCTTATCTTCTAGCCAGAAGACTTGCTAAAACTGATCTTGCTAAAATTGGAATTGGAACAAGATGGTTTACTTACTGAACTAGTAAAAAAAAAAAGAAAAAGAAGAAAACGTTCTCCATCTGGAGGATTTCCTCTTGAGCAGTAGCGTAGGTAGATTCGCTCTGAATCCCAGGTCTGGAATCTATTGCATTTCTTTAAAAGGTTAACATGTGTAACTGAACTGAAAGCTGCATTTCCAAAATCTTTCAATTCATACCTGCTTAATATCAGATCATTATTTACAAGACTGCTCCTGAAAAACTTGAATTTCTGAAGTGAGGTGGGTTTCAGAAATCACCACTAAGAGAATGCAGCTGTAATTCTGCCCCCATGCAGCTGGACAATCTCTATACCTACAACATCACGTTACAGAGAGGGCAGAGATTACTGAGAGAATAAAACAATTGTGAATGACACAGAACACACATGATCAGATATTAAAGAGGTAAGACATTAAATACTGTTCTATGTCATCCACTGTATATTGTACAGAGGAAAAGAAGCAATCCCTGGGGGTACCCTAATGGTCAAGTTGACCATGGTAATTTAGCTATTTTCCTATGGTTATATTATGCAATTTCTAAGTTTTACAGTGATTACTAACAATACGCTTTACCATGCTTTCACTGTGCTTTATTGCACTTTGCTTTGCTTTTACTATAGGAATCTCATATACAGTTAAATGCCAGCAGAATTCATCTAAGAGCTTTACTGGCGGTGATATTTAGATTTGCCGCTGATTAGATTAATAAAATGGCCTCATAATGCTGCTTGCAGAAAGGAGTAAACATTTTCTAAACAACACTGTTCTCACCCTAGGAATAGCAACCGCTAATTACAGATGATCTTGTTTCTTTGTTTGTATTTCTGCAACTCTTAAATTTGTGTGCATTTTAGAAACTAATTTTAGAAACTAAGGTTGTAAATGAGTTTACTTGGGTATTTTACAAGCTACGGTTGATGTGGAAATGGTATTTAGAAAGCCTACTAATAAAAAGGGATTCAGAGTACATCTGGCACTTGGTACAGTAGCTGGATGGATGCTGTAAAACAGACAGGAGTTCCATTTCAATCTATTTTGGAGGTGAAATCCAAACAAAAGCAACAGACAAAAAAAATCGGAAGCATCGTTAAAGATTATTTCATATTCTTCACTTTGGTCTGTTCAATGCGGCCTGTTTCTGTATGGATTTCAATCTTCCTTTAAGGATAAGGAACTTTACTGAAGCTAAACTGAAAAGGTTGTTAAGAAATGGCTTTACCCACATCACTGTTCCCTTTATTTCCTAAATGAAGTTGCCTCATACAAGGTAAGCACTAAGGCGTAAAGTCAGGAACTTATTTCAACAACGGCAAGTGTTCTGATAATACAACCCAGGTTTAACGCTCATTCTTGGTGTGCTATTGTGCAGCTGGATGTTGACAAACACCCTTTTGGAGTCGCACAATGCACTACTACACAATGAGCACTGGCAGCAAGATTATCCCAGTCAGAGGCTTTTCCTATCGGGGGGGAAAAAGGAAAAGTACGAGAAGAAAGAAGGCTAAGAAAGGCAGGGGGGAAATCGATGACGCCCTTTGTGTTATTTGACATTTGAGGGACTTGTTATCAGCGATTGTTGGATTGCTATCTAAATTTATCTCACCAGCTGCCAGCCCCAGAGCAGACAGGAAGAATGAACGTGCTGATAGTTTATGAGATAAAGATCAGGACATAATTTGCCACCGCTGCCTTGTCAAGGCCTTGATGGCTTCTGTCAATACAGCTTTGACATTTTGCTAGGCTCTGATGTAGAGGGAAGCACTTTTTTAACCTCAGTTGAAACTTTGTCTCAAGAAAAGGTTTGATAGCTTGAGGCTGAATGAAAGTCTAACAATGTTTTTTTTATTTATTTATTTTGAGTTCAAAGCTTCAAAAATTGTCATGTCTATCGTTCAAGCAGAATTACCTTGGTCTCTCCTGTTTTCTGCAAACCACTGATAAGCCTAATCATGCAGTGGCGGCTAGTTTTGTGTCACTGCAGTTTCAGGAGAAATCTTTTCTCTGTTGCCACAGAGTGCTCAGGCATGAAAGTCTTCATTTTTGTTTGAAAGCACATACTGGTCCCTTGAATGTGTCAAAGATACAGGTGATACCAAAAAAAAAGAGGGGGGGGGGGGACTAATCTGTATATCTCAAATAAAGAATGTGCGTTTTGGAACTGAACGAAGAAAAAAATAATGATGTTTGTTTGGCAGTGGAATACACAACACGAATGAAAGTTCAATCTTTTCTGTCAAGTTGGGCCTGATCTGGAAATTGGTTTTGTCATGTCCTTCAGAGAGCCAGCCCTGTAAGGCAGTTGAGCAATCATAATAACCCATAAACTACTGCTTAAACTTCCTTTCTTTATTTTTTATTTTTTTACTGCATTCAGGCACATTAGGAAGCCGATGCCTCCCAAGAGCAAGTTTATATCATCATTTGAGATGAAATATTTATGATCTTTTTTTTTTTTTTTTTTTTTTCATCTGAGCCCAAGTTGGTGAGATCCTATTCTCTGCAGCAGTAACAAGGCCTGGTTTCCTCTTCAATTACCTTTCCCTTTCTAGCCCCCTTTCTAAATGTTGTAACATAACTCATTAGGGCAGCCTAATGAGCTAATAATTGGTCCGGTTGGGTGTACAAAGGCTCAGGAATTGCAGGCAGTGTGAAAGACGAGCTGACTAGGATCTTTCAAGGGGTCCTGAGAGAGTGTTTTGTCAACACAATCAGATCACCTTAACAAGGACCCGAACTTCTCCGTGACCTGCATGTCAAAATATTAGGCTGCCAACCAGCTGGAAGTGACATTGCCCAGCGTACCAGTCTTCATGCGGAGTCTCTCATTCATCTCTGGATCTCATGGCTGTTGCAACGCGGTGAAACTGTCCAGGGCCACAGCCAGCCCCGCTAAAAAACATAGCAAAGTTTTTGCTTAGCATGCTGCTTTATTATAGCCTGTAGTATGATTTTATGAATAATTGCCCTTAAATTCAATAACTACTGACAGAAAGTAGTAACAAAGTACACAGAGCAATAGAACTTATTTCATGTCCTCAGCATTGTATTCTGATATATGTTTTCAGATGGTATTTCACAACAATTTCACACATTTTGGTTCTAATTTTAGCCTCGTCACTCAAAAAAAAAAAAAAAAGTTGATTGTTATGGAATCTTCCCAATATTTCACTCCGACCTTGATATCTCTGGATACACAATGTTGTTAATACGAGAAATCCACTTTTTCTCATTTCAAGAGGCTCCTAAGTGAAGGTTGAGATTTTTTTTTTCGTGCGTATTCCCCAGCTGATTAATGACCCATCATGTGTGAATACAAATATAAAAGCAATCGTGGTTCTGTTGGAAAATGTATTGCTGTGGTACATACTGTACAGCAGAGCATAAAACAAGTGTAAAGAATTGTATTTCTTGTAAACACTATAGGGTGTTTTGTAAACCTCTGCCTCCTGTATGGAATATTGGGCTTTAGAAAGTAGCTTATTTGGACCGCACAAAGGGAGCTGTACTGCTCATTATCTGAATGTCTAAAACTCTAAAGCCTTCCATTTTTCTTTCTTGTTGTTAAAAGCTGATGTCGGCAATACAGAGCCAAGAAACCCGCAGACCTAAAATAAAAAAACGATTCTTCCAGTAAAGTTGTATGTCTTATCTAGGGTAGCCATGACTTGTAATTTGTTTAGAAGTTGCTGTGTTGGATGGAAAGTAACAGTGATGTCACAATATATCTCTCAAGGTCCCTCTGGTTCTCTGGGCTCGAAAATTTAGAGACACATTATTTATAAATACAGTAACAAATCTGGCAGTCCCATCCTGTCTCCTCCTCTGCAGCCTGTCTCATTCATAGTCACTGTAGGTAGGAGTCCCTGACATGAGTCTGATCAATTAGGACCACTTGTGGAAAATGGCCAGATGCCTAAACTACTTTTTTAAGCTTTTACCCGCAGGTCCTTGTGGATATTGTTCTCCTCCTAATATCCTGCCTACTTGTTCATCAATAAGAAATTTTAAAAAACTACCTCTGCTTTTGAGTTTCCTTCCAATCACTGACTAGCTTTCGCTATATGAAGGAGTTTATAATAAAGAATTTCCTGTTACAATCGAAAGAAGAAAAGTACATCACAAGCATGAGCTAGACTTGTGTTTCAATAGGCAATTTCAAATCAAATCAGTCTTAAGAACATAAGAACATAAGAACATAAGAAAGTTTACAAATGAGAGGAGGCCATTCAGCCCATCTTGCTCGTTTGGTTGTTAGTAGCTTATTGATCCCAAAATCTCATCAAGCAGCTTCTTGAAGGATCCTAGGGTGTCAGCTTAACAACATTACTGGGGAGTTGGTTCCAGACCCTCACAATTCTCTGTGTAAAAAAGTGCCTCCTATTTTCTGTTCTGAATGCCCCTTTACCTAATCTCCATTTGTGACCCCTGGTCCTTGTTTCTTTTTTCAGGTCAAAGAAGTCCCCTGGCTCAACATTGTCTATACCTTTTAGGATTTTGAATATTTGAATCAGATCACCGCGTAGTCTTCTTTGTTCAAGACTGAATAGATTCAATTCGTTTAGCCTGTCTGCATATGACATGCCTTTTAAACCCGGGATAATTCTGGTTGCTCTTCTTTGCACTCTTTCTAGAGCAGCAATATCCTTTTTGTAACAAGGTGACCAGAACTGAACACAATATTCTAGATGAGGTCTTGAACAAAGAAGACTAAGTGGCTATCTGATTAAAAAGCATTCAAAATTCTAAAAGGTATTGACAATGTCGACCCAAGGAACCTTTTGACCTGAAAAAAGAAACAAGGACCAGGGGCATTCAGAACAGAAAATAGGAGGCACTTTTTTACACAGAGAATTGTGGGAGTCTAGAACGAACTTCCCAGTAATGTTGTTGAAGCTGACACCCTGGGATCCTTCAAGAAGCTGCTTGATGAGATTCTGGGATCAATAAGCTACTAACAACCAAACGAGCAAGATGGGCCGAGTGGCCTCCTCTCGTTTGTAAACCTTCTTATGTTCTTATAGTCTTATGTATTGACACATAGAAAACAGAATTCCATTGAATGTGGTTAACTTTGTGTTTTGCATACACGTCTACACAATAGAAAACCTCCATGGTATATGTTTAACATCTGTAATAAAAAGAGAGAAAAAAGAAAAGAGTAATGCAGTAGCTGGGGGACATATGGGGGAAAAAACCAATCTATTCAAACGTTCTCAGTGTGACTGGATGACACAGTGGATTGCAATTTACTTCAGCAGTCAACTTGGAAGAAACTGTCCATTCTGCAGTAACCTTGCTGTCCAGGGTTACCCCGACCACACAAACACAATGCCTGGAGCAGCAGCAGCCACTGGAAAGTCCTGGAGCTTCACAGACAAGCCCTACAATGGGATACTTGTTTGTGGGGAACTGAATGTTTTTTAACTGAATTAGCAGTAAATTGAAAAAAGCTTCGAGAGAACTCATTTGGCAGCACGTTGCTTAAGTGAAAGCCTTTAAATCGAGTAGCAGGCTCCAGCTCTGAACTGGCTGAAATGTATCCATGTATTTCTAGAAGAGCAGTATGAACTGGGTGCATCCAAGCAAAAGCCAAGATCAGAATTGTGACATTCCAACTGAATAAGGTTTGGAACTCCAGAGCCATGTACAGCAAAAAAAACGAAAAGCACAGACCAACCTCTTTGTTTCTAGACCTACATGTAATGTACTGACATTGATTTACAGTAGCTCCCATATACACATCAAGTTCTTATCTGCTTGGGGATCGGGGTTATTGTTTGAACTGGCAAATCCGAGGAACAGGAATGATGACACTGTTGTTAAGAGTGCTCACTTTTTAGATTGATTATTATTATTATTATTATTATTATTATTATTATTATTATTATTATTATTATTATTATTATTATTATTATATAGAATTCCTTTTTGCAAATTTTTTGTTTTGTTTTTCTTACTGCTCATCTTTTAAAAATGGTTTAAATGTCACCTGTCAAACATAAAGGTACCACATCTTTTTCTCAAATGAAAAGTTGTCTGACTTTCAAACTAAAACACCACAAGATTTCAATTCTGAAAACAAGTGTTAGAATTTATTTTGATTTTTTATGGCAAATGCATAGTTTCTTGTTTGAATACTCGTTCGTTTGCAAGAAAAAGATGCCAAAAACCTGTTTTTTAATGTGTAAGGTTGGACAATGAGACAGGGAGTTAACCCTGGCTGTGCAGACCTCCCATGTTGTCAAGTTTTGTGGACAGGTGGTATTAATAGTCTAGATATTGTATAATAATATACTTGGAGGGTTTAGTGATTCCCACACAGTCCACAACTCTACAGAGATATACATTACGCAGGAATTTTTGCATGAAACTGATAGAATTTTTGAGCCTGTCTCTGTTAAATTATTCGACAAAGCTGAATGATTTTGGATGCTGTGTGCCTTATTTTGAAGACAGTAAAAAGTTTGTCTCATTTTTTTTATATCTCTAAAAGGAACATTAAAAACAACCATTAACAGCTTACATTTCCATCTGCCTGTAAAACTCAATCTCATCTTATATCAGTACAAAATGAAGTCTGCTAACATATGTTACTCAAAGGTCAAAGATCGCCTCTACGGAGAATGTTTATAAAGTGAGTTTAACAATCTAAATATTTTCTTGATATTATAACTAATTGACAGCCCTCCGTTCTGTCTAAATTTTTTTCTGCAGTTTTAAACACCTTAGCGTCCTTCACTTTGGACTCGTTAGGTAGCTTCCTCCATCAGAGAGCCTCTGTCGAAGTGAATTCTCTCAATACCTATATGAAATCCGCTCGGTCAGAGTCCCAGTCCACATTGATGGTGATCTGCTGTCAATGGAAATGAACAGGACTGATTTGAAATCGTTTCCAACTCAAGCCCAGAGCCAGATAGAAGCAGGGTTGTTTTTACTACCCAAAGAGGTTGAAGAATCAGACACGGTATCTTGTGCCTAAGACATATATTTGACCAGTCGAGAGAAGGCAATTTCCTTCAGACTAAGCTATTCTGTAATGGAGACATCCTAGTAACCTGAAATCACATGAAGATAAAATAATAGCCTTTTTGTTTCTGACACTGACAAATAATCCACCTGGTTTGTATTGGATTCTTTTAGAATAAAAAAATAAAAATATATATTTTAAAATGCCCATTCCAACCATTCCTACTTCCTTCACAGAGAATTTGAAAAACAAGCTCTCATCGGTTATTCCACAAAGGAATTCAATCTTCATTTGAAAACATGAGTAATGTTCCAGTAACCAGGGGAGGGAATCAATCCCTGAGACGTTCTTAAAAACAAGTGCAAACACAATGCCAAATTACTAGATTCCAAGCTAGTTCTATGTTGTTCAAATTATTTTATTCCTCTATAAAAATGTGCACTTGCTTCAAAATGTGACCTGTGTGTTTGATACAAATTTAAAAGGGGGGGGGGGGTCATTCCGGGTTTATTTACATTACAAATTTTACATTTACAAAAAAGGTATTTACAATATTTACCTGGAAAATAGTATGGTTCAGCGTTTACTTCAAAGTAAGTGCATAATACAATATTTACTACAAACATAGAGAGACCAATGCTAGAATTCCGGGAAATTGAATTAGGCAAACGAGGCCCTTCGAACTGTTTCAGAGACCCCTCTGAAGATGGTGAGATGTGACAACTGTGGTTTGAAGAATGGGACCCATTGAAAAGCATTCGATCCTCACAGAGCTGAGAAAAACAACAAAATCCAATTCAGGGGCACGGGCTGAATTCATGAGCAGGGAACTAAATTAGATGAAAAGAGGTGGTTTGGTTACAGTTCAAGCCTCCACATATGTTTTGAAATAAAAATAATAAAAGAATAGTTAAAAATGAGGTTAAAAGTTAAAATGTTGCCAATAAAATGGCTTACCTTCAATAACTGCGAATTGCCTTTTTTTTTTTTAACAATTTAACAGACCAACAGTACTACACTGCAAAAAACTTAGGATACTGATAAGTAAATAAAAACCAGACCTGGTAACACTTTGTAGTATGTGTCTCTAATTACTGTGTATTTACATAGTAGTTACATAGTATTTAGTAAATAATGGTAGTATGCATAAATACAATGTACTTAATGTGTAAAGCATTTTGCATAATATAACCCTACCCCTTTTTTGATACAGTTGTGTACTTCCAAATATCATGCACAAAACCCCAAACTTTTGTTTTAAAAAAAGCAAACAGCAAAATGAAAAGAATAAAATCTTCTCAATAAAATATTGTAGGCTAGTTATCTGAAAGGACTCAATTAAATTGTATCTGTCAGTGTCTTACAAGAAACAAACTACCGAGGGTTACAAGTTCTTCACAAAGGTCATATTTTCCATGTCATTGCCCTCGCTGCCAATTAAAGGTTAATATGGATTTTAAAGAATTATTTAATAATTCTAAACAGTAACTAACCATAACACATTTATGACAGCTTAATTAAATGATAATTAAGGGCCTTTTATTGAATGTGTTAACTGGGGCTGTTGAGAGGCAGCAGACACTAAGGTCAGGTAAATGTCAAATCCTGTTTGCGTTATAATTCCACCTTCACATTCCACCATATATTCCTTCAGAACCAATGGGCACCAATATAAACAAATGCTATTTTCCCTCACCAATGCAGCAAGTCAAGCAAATGTACAGAAAAACATTGCATCCTCTATCACTATCCAACCAACAAGATAAATACACAAAATAACTGCTTCATCTATGATATCGGTGTTATGCTACATGTTGTTTACTGTACAGCACTCGCTATTGTCCTTGTTATGTTGAAAAAAATCATGTTTTGATTGCCAACATGCAGTTTTTGTAGTATATTGGATTTTTAATGACCCTGTTCTACTGCTACCCTGTCCCAAAGCTGGCAGTACGAGGAAGCGCTGTACAGCATATTAAAGATCATACCCATTATCTCATTTTGGGATGGGGGGAGATTAAAGCTGGGCACTCTGCTGTTGCTCTTGGTGATAATCTACCCTGAGCAAAAAATGTGTAACTGATAGTCTACAGTTTGAGACCTTTCATGATGAAGTGATCGTTTGTCCTTTAAAAAGCCAAGAATGCATATTTATAATACAACCTGACCTTTACATTCATTCCCTAAGTCAAATCAATCACATTTATGGTAATATTTATTGATAAAAAAGGAGAACCTGCATTGTAATTGTCAGCATCATTATCGTCAAAACCAGAGTTTAGGAAATACCAAACTTTTACACATTGGTAAAAGAAACTATAGAAACTACAGCTTGATGGTCAAAGTGGCTCAAATGTATAGGATTTTGGTGCTGCCGTGGGCTCATTTCCAGTGAGTTTTCTAGTATTAATGAAGGCAAGGTGGCAAGTCCTTTATCCGTTTTTAAAACTGTATAATAAACATCTTCCACATAAATCTTCAGCGTAAATAAAGTGCCAATAAAGAAAGTTTGAGACACCAGGCACCTTGCATTTTCATGTACAATGTAAAAGCAGAAGCAAAAGTGTTTATTTTAGCTGTTACATGTTGATCCTACTGCACTGAAACTTATAAGCGGAGCAATGGCATTTAAATTAGCCTACGGTACCCTCACTCACTGTCTGTGACTTGTTTTTACAGGACAGTCCCCAATGGCTCCTCCACAATGTTAACCCTCCAACTCCCTCTTGTGGCATGCAATGACTGTGCTCAGGAGAGTGGGCTTCTTGTTTAAGCCATCAGTATGAGTTGTTCCTCCATCTATCTTTATCAGGCTTTCTTTGCGCTTGCCTGGAGATTCTTAATTGCCTCTAATAGAACATTCCATTGAAGTCATGTGACAATGACAAATGTCCACTCTGCTTGCCCCACCTAATCTATATGTATTGAGCAACCAAACCCAGAACCACTCAACGTGATTTACAACCATCACAGAAAAAGGAATGTCAGAAAAATCCATTCATATGATACCCAGATCCACAGCAATCGTACTTTAGGATAATGCAGAAAAAGAAAACAAGCATGGATGCCTTTCCTTAGAAATCCAATTGCTAAGCATACTGCAAGAAGGTATAGTATTTAATTAAATGGCAGTATGACGATATTATAGTAAGGGTACCATGCCAAGGGGGTATTATGACAATTTAGTTTTTCTTTTTTTCTTTAGTGAGACACTGAAAGGCAGCTGTTACTATTCTCATCTGTTATTGAAAGGGGAACGCATTTGGAATCTTTGGAATTGTTTGATTTGGTAGGACAAACCAAAAAAACTATTCCGGTCTGGAGTTTAGATGTTCACTGGAAGAACTCAAATAAATATATTTGCCTATATTTTATTGTCAGTAAAAAAAACCCGCTGACATGTGCTTTGAATGATTTTTTTTCTAAAGTATCATGGCATTACATAGCCAGATGGACAAGTGTTGGACAGCTAATGAAGCACTGGGACCTCTGACCTCTTCAGCCTTGGCTAACTTTCATTCAGACCACACCCCAGCAACTTCACTCTGTTTCACATAGATGGGTTTAGTAGCTGCCTTGACATGTCTCAAAATGGAAGGAATGTAATATAATATACTGCGACTGGTAGTGCGTTTGGGTATGTGTGTATTGGGGGTGATCACTGTTGTTCCTGTGATAATGAAAACAAAACAAGCATGGTCATTATTGGGCCAGTCGAGCAACATAGCACTTAGTAAGCACTAATGTGTGTAGATTTTGTAACAGTTACCAATGCAAGACAGAAGCTTCTTTAAGGTTTTTCTTTTTAGAATCAGACGAATGGGAATGGAACCTTAAAGGGCAGCCATGTTATATATCCTTTTCAATAAGAAGCTAGAAAATATTATTATTATTATTATTTATTTCTTAGCAGACGCCCTTATCCAGGGCGACTTACAATCGTAAGCAAAAAATATACTTATAAAGGAGCAAAATGTTATCGACCGTCTGAAAATGTAAGGTATTGATGGGATAAATGATTCACCATTATGCTCCATAACACAGTTTAAATGCTGCTGGCACATATGGGCAACAGTGGGTTTGTTAAAAGTAAATCACTTTTTAATTTATTTATGTATTTATTTATTTTAATTACATTGCAATTGGCAGCAGAAGCCTCTAGCACAGGGTCTCCAACCCTGGTCCTGGAGAGCTACTGTGGCTGCTGGTTTTCGTTTCAACCAATCTCTCCGTTACTTAATTGAACCAATTAGTGGCTTAATTAGTCAAGATTAACAGGTGTTCCAGATCTTTAGCCACTGATGATGTAAAGACATCTATAAAACCTGCTGGATAGGGGCTCTCCAGGACCAGGGTTGGAGACCCCTGCTCTAGCTGTACTTTCTAGCCCATCTTTCCTGAATTTCAGGAAATCAAGGATTAGGGAAAGGAACAGCTTATCATACTCCCAAAAAACTATACATTTTTCCAGTGATTCCTAAGCTACATCAGACTTTAAAATACATTTCAAACAAGCCACTGCCACAACTTAACAAACCTAAATAATTTATAATTGTTATTGTAAAAAAAAAGCATAACAAGCACTTTCTTTACAGACTGAAAAACACAGTGAAGGTTGTAAAGTTTCCAATTGCCTTTTCAGTTTGGGAAGCATTCAAAAGCCTTGCTGAATGGCTCTTCAGTTCCAGCTAACAATATTATTCTTCAGGCTCTGGACTAAATCATAGCTGCAAATCTTTTGTTGGAACAAAAAAGCCTAAGTGTGAAGGATTACAAATTTGTTTTTCAAGGTGTCCAAAAATCCTGCTGATTCCCCTGCCCCCCACCCCCCACCAGCCATCTCATCTAGCCTAGACTGCTTTTCTAAAAACACAAGCCACACAACACTGTATTCCCATTTCCATGGCAACTGTGTCACACTGGGATCTTAGTTTTTGTTTTGTTTTGCATTTTGAATTTTCTGATAATGGGCCTAAATAAAACAGGAAGAAAACGGAGGAGAAAAAAAGCAAGGGAAAAAAATTAGAAATGCATTTAGAATGACATCACCACTATTTCCCACAGTGGTCATTTTCTTAGGAAGCTTCCAGCATCCATTCATTGGCTTATAGTTAGCTTTCTAGAGCCTAGGGAGGCCATCTTCGCTCTGCTTGAATGCCCTTTTTGTTGTGAAACAGTGGACTGCTTCTGAGTCCACATAAAGGCTGAGTAATTTAGTGCTGTTGCCAGCAAGTCTGAGCCACTAGCGTGACAACAATGGCTAACTTTATTGCTTCACACTAAGGCCCAAACCCCAGCTGCAGAGCCTGAATTCTAATAAGAGCTTCTTTTTATATATCCAGATTCCTTCATTGCCCATCTCTTATCATTGCTGAGTTGCCCAATCTTTTGTGCGCTGTAGCGAAAGCAACAGGGATCTATGAGAAATGGATAAACCTCAGGAAGCTTAAGACACGGCAAATCAATGTTTGGCTTTAATTTATGGTTGTTTGATTGGAGAAGCTTTTCATTGATAAGCAGGTCTTGGAGGGCCACTGTAAAAAGAAGAGAGCAAGTGAACCAGAACGAATTCAGTTCATACCTCTTACTTGATAGCTGGTAAGATTCAGATCTAATTGGAATTGAACTGAACCAGAACTTGTGTATACTTTACTTAATGCCGTGAAATTGACGGCTCCCCAGTTGACATGTTGTTTGTGAGGTTCACTGAGGAAAGCTCCAGCATCTTCGTATCTTTGAATGTTGAACAAAAAGGGTTCGTTGAGCATATAACCACTGTACAAAATAATCAATACCATTGTTACATAACTGATGAACAAGCAACTTAATAGTGTTTAAGAGGACCTTGAATGTATTGACTTCAGCAGTCATTTGGTCCTGGTTTTATAAAATGGAATTAAAATAAGGTGTTAAAGACCTCAAAGTCTTGTTGGTGATTCTAATGCCATGTTTCCACCTGCCACTGGAACTTACTTGAAAGCAATTTGAAATTAGAAGATCGAGATTCTGGCATCCCCACTTAGGATTGCAGGCTGCCAGATCTCTCCAGTTTGCACCGAAATAGTAAGTTCCCAAATGAGTTTCCAAAGCATTGGACACAAGAGGTATGTGATTATATTATACAGCACGTAGTCCTAAATATTGCTCTAGTATATTAATATTTGCTGCAAATTGTTTTTCTTTTTTGTCCAGTCACATGACAATATTGTATTGATTTCATCCAATAGGGATTTTGTCTGTCAGTTAATGAATATACACACGGATATGTAACATGCTTTTGCTTGTAAACAATGGGACAGTTTATTATATATCACTTGCTTATGATTCAGCTACTTTATAAAGACAAACATCTGGTACCCTGTGTATTGCTTGTATTAGATACGTTCTAGAGAAAGCCGATTTTAGGTGTGCATGTAGGACACAATTAAGCAGGCTATTAAAGGCAATCCTTAGTACCAGAATGCAGTTGCTAAAAACCTATTAAAGATGTTCACTGTGCAGTGAAGAATAGGAGAATTGAGGGAAGGTAAAGAAGAGCTTTCACTGGGAATAGCGGATTGTAGGATTCACCACTTTTCATTGTCATGCCCCTGCTGTGAAGGTGAAATTGCTGGAAATGCAGACTGGCTTCTGCTCGCCTCACCAAGGACTTGTGACTAAATAATGAAATCCAGCCTCAGGCTGGTTGGAGGTTAATGCAGTTTCAACATCGATATATATAAAGGAGGATATGGCATATTTTATTAAGACAGACAGTCTATTGTTATTATACCAATCTAAATTACCTTACACTGAATTTAATAGGCAGTATATATGTAGAATATACAGGCTTAAATACCATGGCCCAGATGTTTGAAAGGTTTGCGCACCGCGCAGAGGGTTATGCACGTCACAAATGGCCGTTATGCGCCAATGCGCAAAATGTGCCATATTCGAAACTTCTTTTTGCGTGCCACAATCCGTTTTGCGCTGTGCACAAATATAATGTCTGCATAGCGCAGTTTGGCGGGAGTGGTCGACAATTTGCGAGATCCTGCCATGTTCGAAATTATGCGCCAAGCACAAAACCAGTTTTGCCAGGCACAAAATAACGCTTTTAAAAACTGCGCACATCACTCCAGCACTCACTCATCCAGTCACTGAAGTGAAATGCAGGTGCTTTCCGAGGTACTACAGCAATGGAAAACACCCAGCGGTCATACAAGGTTCCGTGCACATCTATATAATGATTATATTCAAAAGAACAATTGTGATAGCAGCATCACTAGTTTTAATACATGTTTAAAAAATAAACAGGGAAGCTGCAATCATGATCGTTCTTTTGGACCGAAAGAAAATAAATCACTTTCCCAAGCACGCTTTCTTGGTACTGAAAGAATAACTCCCAAAACAGAATCAAGTACAGCACAGTGTCATAGTGCATACCGTCGGTATGTACCATTTACCGAGCCAGCAGATACTAAACAACTACCTGTATAAGGCAGGAATGCTTTCCTTTAATAGACACATACAGCAGTATATCAACCCTAGATCAATCAGGCAACAATTTGCACCTCCTTACCTCACATAGATTTCAATATCAAAGACACTGCTTATACAGTAGTAGGCTAGGCTAGGGATTACTGTATTGGTAAATTTTGTCTGCGTTTTGAATGTAAAATGTAAGAAAGGTGCTCCTTTCTTATTCCACTGCCCGTTCAGCACATTTTATTTAAGTTGAATTAATTGCCCCCCAGGTTTGTTGAGCTTTGATTCTGCATTCCATGTGCAGGTTACATGTGAGTGTAGACTCGTCTGAGGAATATTGGCATGTACTGAACACCTATGATAGCTGCTTGGCAGGGTATTGTTAACAGTCCATTGTCGTGTAGTATTCCAATTCTGCGCATTCACGCGTAGCTCTTGTGCATTTCTGCTATAATGGTATTGAATGCGCAGGTGGTTTTGCGAGGCACAAACACATTTTCGAATTGAGCAAACAACTGCTATTTTCCAAATTCTCTAAACTGTTTTGTGCCGTGTTGGAAAATATCATTTTTTGATTTTTGTGAAGCACAAATTTTGCGAGGGGATTGCGTATCGCTTCTAATATCTGGGCCCATAACTATTCATGTCACCTAGAGTTTCCATCAGCCATTTCAATGAAACAATCAATACTGACCTGGTGGTATATATTTCCCTATGAAAACTTTCAGCATTAATATTTTGTGTAAGGGACAATCACAGGTGTGCTTGAGAAGCATTATTCTCCATGTCTGCAGGGTGCACATGTATGGGATCACCTAATGGGGTTGGAGCACCACAAACGATGACTAACCTAGACCATGCTTAAACAGAAGTATAGAGATTCAATGGAGTTCAAGAAAAAATGTAATTAAATAAAGCATGTGGGAAAAGGTCTCCAGAGCTGAGCTCAATATGGGTACTCTGGAAAAAGAGTTCCTCTACTTTCCATGCTGCTCTGAACTAGAAAACAGGAGATTGTCAGATTGTAAAAAAAAATAAAATAAATAAATTCCCACCCTTCTATGTTTACTTTTTCATATCTCTTGTGAACTGCGTGTGTTTTAGATAAGAGAGTTTCCGAATAAGGTTCCACAAACCCACTGAAAGTGTATTGTGCTGTTGTGTCGAGTTATGAATCAAATTGTCACGCAGAGGCAAAGATTTGAGTGCAGTTAAAACTCTTTATTGCTTCGGAGGTATCCAACTGTCCTTTTTTTTATATCTGATAGATGAAAAAAAAATATCTGAGCTGTTTTGAATATATATTTCCAATGTGTTGCAGA
Source organism: Acipenser oxyrinchus oxyrinchus (assembly GCA_030684275.1). Taxonomy (NCBI): domain Eukaryota; kingdom Metazoa; phylum Chordata; class Actinopteri; order Acipenseriformes; family Acipenseridae; genus Acipenser; species Acipenser oxyrinchus. The sequence goes on from CM060251.1 coordinate 5,951,310, forward strand.
GATTGTTGTGATGTTATTAGGACTGTTTTGAATATATATTTCCAATGTGTTGCAGAGATTGTTGTGATGTTATTAGGACTGTTTTGAATATATATTTCCAATGTGTTGCAGAGATTGTTGTGATGTTATTAAGGCTGTTTTAAAGATGCCTTTGGAGAGGGGTTTTTATATGGAAGCATTGGCACCAATAGGGATGGTCTCGGTATACTCTACCCTGAACTTGATTTAAGCCAACAGTTAAATTACTATTCACAGGAGACAATCAAACTGCGCAACTCTGGTCACAACTGTCGCTGAAACCTAGAGGAAATCATTCTATTGAATATTTATGCTGTACCGAAGTGACTGATTATCCAGTGTAAAGCAACAGCACTTTGTTTAATTAATGATTAGACATAATCATACTGTCTCATTATTTACTGAGGTACAACAGCTTTGAGCAACTGATATGCAAACAAAGGGCACAAGGAATGCTCCCATATGCCTATCCTTGTAATGAATAATTTTGAATCACCATTGAAAAATAGCGGCTCCCTGATTTTTAACAGCGCCTTCATTTTGGTTCACATTATCTCCATGCAGATGAAAGCCCCTTTGTGGAGTACAGTTTTGTTAAAATGCAAGCATGTCTATGTGGATGAGGAATGAATGTGCAGATATGCCGTCGCTGTAGGTCTAGGTTATATGGAGTTAGGAATGTGTGTGAATGGAATGTGATTTCTAAAGACTAATGACAGCCAAAGAAAGCTTCTGTAGCCTCTTTAACTTAATATTCATATCTTAAGAACCGCACATATCAGTGCAACTATTATCTAACTTTATACTAATATACATGATCTATCTGCCTTCACGCTAATACACTCAAATCTGTAACCACTCAAGGGATCATCTACAACTGGACAGGCTATCTTAATATACAGGTAATTTAGTAATATGTATATGGGAAATCTTGAGTGAGATGGTGTAAGAAATGAACAGATGCTGTTCACAGAGTGACCTTAGAGAAACAGACGCTACACCTGAAGGCTGTCGGCACTTTACAACAACTCCTACAACTGTGTTTTTTTTTGTTTGTTTGTTTTTTTCCCCCAGAATGGAGTGTGCCCTCCTTTGAGTTACTGCCACAACACTTCCTGCAGCACCTGGCATTCATTAGAGTTTCCCCTTCCAAGAATTTAGGGTAACACTTAATATTAAGTGTCTCTAATTACTGTGTATTTACATAGTAGTTACTTAGTAAATACATGTGGACTTACACATAATTACAATGTTGATCTTTCATACATGTCTTTGTTTTTCAGTATATTTCAATTATGTTTCCTTCCTGTGACAAGAATATCCTTACAGAAGCATTAGATTGAGAAATACAAAGAAATAGGAGTACCATTTGCATGACTCTAAATACAAGGGATTTCTACCATAAAATCACAATAAATGTCTAATTAACAGTTGTGTTACAATATAAGACATTTTAGGAAAGGAAAAAAAGACTTTCACCTGCTTAATGACTGCCCATTGTGATGTTTAAGAGTTTAAGATGAAATGTGTTACCATATTTGAAAACGTGTTAAGAATCAATGGTTTTCAATAATTATATATATATATAAAATAATAGGTGCACCATCTCAGTAGAGGCTCTTTTGTGGACTAAAGATAGGTGAGGTAGGGGGTTTAATTTCCAACCAAAAGTTTGCTAGCCTGTTTATTTTTGGTTTTAAAAGCCACTAGATTTTATCAAACCAAAATTCCTATTATCAGAATGTTCCTGTACCCTAACTATGAATATTGGACCTCAACTGTAAAGTGTACTTTTAATCTAATATGGTTGAAGGGAATTTTCTTCTTTTAATATATTGCCTGACCTGGATGTTTCATTTATGAAACCGACATGCTTGATCTCTCCACGAGGACTCAGGGCACATTCAATTAACATGTTCAAAATTAAGGCCAAACAAATAAATACAAAATTCAGTGCAGTAACATATTGGGGACATTATATATGTGAGAGTGAGCTTCACTTCAGCAGTTTGTTACAATTCTGTTCCTTATTGACATGACCCAGATGCATGCCACCCAATACTGACATTGGGTGAGACATACATGAAGAGGAGACAGTAATACTTCACATTAAGTTACTCTAATTACTGTGTAATTACACAGTAGTTACTTAGTAAATCAAGTGTACTTACACATAATTACAATGTTAGTATGCATAGTTACAGTGTACTTAATATGGGAATCTGTATGCACGATATTTGTAAGTACACAATTGTATCAGAAAAGGGTTAGAGTTAACGTTAGTAGGGTTAGGGTTTTATCATGAAGTACATTGTAACTATGATCAAGAAGGGTTCTGAGTAGGGTAAAACTGGCAACAAATGGCACACCAGGCAACTGACAGCCACAAGTTTGTGTAAGACCGGTCTAGGTAGCCTTACTAAAACAAGAGGCACGTTAACACCTCTCCACGTCAATGAAGACAATGCCAGTCATACACAGAAATTAAACTAGTAACAGTAGTATAATCCTTTCCTTTTTGGAATAGTATTCCGTTAATGTGTATAGTGGATCTGCGTTTTCTTATTGTATGATTGTGTAGCTCTCTTATTCTTCAGTTTGGATTTGAAAGAAAAATAAAAACAACCTGGCAGTCTGTTTATTTGCAGGTTATCAACCACAGTTTTATTTTGATTTCCTCTTTATGTGCAGTTTCACCTTCCAACAGTCAAACAAGTGAGGGCTTTCCAAATCTTCATGATCACAACAAAAACCCTCATAATTAGTATTATGACATGCCACAACAAACTATGTCATTACACCATAGTAAATGCAGTTTAACTCAGTTTGCATCAAATGAAACAAAAAATGCACAAAAAAGACATCTTATAAAACAACATTTCAGCTCCCATTATGCTTTTTATACATATGTTCATTATAAATGCACATAGACACTTTTATGGTGGGACACTTGCATCACAACCCGCATTTCCATTTGCATTTTCTTTTTAACTGACTAAAATGTTAATCTCCTTTGTATGATATACTTTCATCCATCCATCCATTATCTGTAACCGCTTAATCCTATAGAGGGTTGTGGTGAGCCAGAGCCTAACCCGGCAGACACAGGACGCAAGGCAGGACTACACCCTGGATGGGACGCCAGTCTATCGCAGGGCAACTAAGGGGCAATTTAGCCTTCATGGGACACTTTGATGGGACGATTGGCGAGCTTCTCACCAGTGTTGCGCTTTATTAAAAGTTACAGTACCGCAGTTTCAGTAAAAGTTACAGTACCGCAATTTCAGTACAAAAATGTCTCAGTGGAGAAACAAACTGTAGTCTGGTTTCAAAATGGCTTTTCACATTGTATTCCTTAACTACTGACACACATTCATTGCACAATAAACACATTGGCTTTGTGTTTGGTACAGCTGGTAAAACAAATACATATTTATTGGTCCAGTCATTGTTGATCTGCGATTTTCATCATTGTTTTCTCTTTTTACTAGCTAGAGTAGAGAGAGCCATGTTTATATCACTAAAAGACAGGGAAAAAAACAATTTTGAATAGCAACACGAGTGAACAACTAAAATCGTCTTCTAAACCAAACTCTCTGAATGCCGTTAAATTTGTATACCGGTATGTATGTCTTGCACTCATCGATTGTTTTTTGAGAGGCATTAAAAAGTATATCATACAAAGGAGATTAACATTTTAGTCAGAAACATCAAATGTCATTACTTGGGAAATTAACCAAAACTTAGAAACATGATTACTGGAACATCCCTTTGCATGGGACTAATCTCTGTTTTTAACATATTCAAGTTTTCATTTTTGTGTCACAGATGGAATAGAAACAAACACACAAGTTTATTTGTTTTAAGTGGTACACTCACATACTGTGTGATGAAAGCTTTTTGTGACAGTTCTCGCTCGCAGACTGTATATTCTAGTATATTCTAGTATAACAACTATACTATTAACGTCACATACATTTTGAAATGTTTGGAATTATACTGTTAAATGTGCACACTGTTCTATTATTAAAGTACTATTCATGTGGTAAAATGTGTAAGTCTTGCTCAATATACAAACATTACGTTATATAGTATGTATTATATTGCTTAAAAATGTGCAGAGTAAAATACTTCTGGCCAGCCTGCTCCTAACTTTTTTCCAAACTGGCCCCTTTAAAAAACTGCTGTACAGTGTGTGATACTATGAAAACAGCAGACAAGCATTTCAGCTATTGTCTTCAGTGTTATGAGATGTGCAAAACCCTTTAAAAAATGTTTTCTAGTTATTTATTTTAACCACACTAAAACACATTAGGCACCATTGTCCATTGCCTACTTTTATCCCTTATCAAGATTTATCATGGTAGTTTTGCTGTTTGACCATACTTTCCATGGTTGTACTATGCATTTACCACAGTATTTTTGCATGATTATACTATGCATTTACCACAGTATTTTTGCATGATTATACTATGCATTTACTACAGAATTTTTCCATGGTTATACTATGCATTTACCACAGTATTTTTGCATGATTATACTATGCATTTACCACAGTTTACCCTGCTTTGACATGTTTATAAATATGCTTTACTATACGTAGCTATTCTTTACAATACTTACCTATACTGTACCATGCTTTCCCTATATTTTATTACACTTTGCTTTGCTTTAACTATGGTAAACTTTCATAAAGCAATCATCTAAGTACACCACTTTCAAACAGCCAGAAAGGAGTAGGAGCGCCTGCATATATGTATGTTTTAAAGGTTAGCCTAGCAGTATCTAATGATAACCTTTTAAAATGGTAATCTCAATGATCAATGATCAATTCCACTTAGAGAAATGTAATCAACACTTGTTTGCTAAATTAGTTAGTTAAGGGTCTTTTCAACAAAGTGAATCATGTAGTCATTAATTGTCCTTTTGAAATGCTTCAATGCCTCTCTCAAGGGTAGAAGGACATTGCATTTAGTTTTCAATGTGACTTCTACTCACCGGAAGATGACAGCCCAAACCTTTCATGCCATAAATGCAACACTCAGAGGCATGCTGCACCCTCACCCTCTGGGTTAGGAAAAACACACAACATCTGCATCAATAGTTTGCATATGATGATCAGGGTGTGGTACTGGTTTTTGATATCAGGAAAAAAACTGACCAGCACTTGAATAACCCTCAAAAATGAGTTTTAAAAAAAGCTTGGAAGCAGCTAATAAAGTGTATTGAAGCGTGTTTTTTAAAGAGCCCACACTTTTGTTTTTGTAGGTTGCACAATCTTTATATTTAACAATATATTTTTTGACAATCTTTGACATCTTATCATTGGCACATTAGGAGAGGCAGTAAAGCACTGAAAAAATTAAGGATCGACACTGTGATAGAGAAAGAATGAATCTTGGTCATAAATCTCCTTCCCGACCTGTGAGGGCGCTGTGTAAAGGGAACAGTGGGCCCGGACTGGATGGTCTGACAATTCATTCCAGGGAAAGATGGAAGTCGGCCATCTAGAAAGGGGGTGGAGCCACAATACACCAAGTCATCGCACCAGACGGGAAGCGATGTGGCAATCTCGGATTGGAGGAAAAGCGATTGCACTCGCTAACCAAGGGGGCGTGGCTGATGGTACAAAAGGGGATGCGGCTGAGTGAACTGCTGTTTTTTTTTGTCATTTCTAATTGTACTCGTTTTTTTCTTGTTAGACGGCTAACACAGTCCGGGAGCTGTCACTTAAGGCCAGCATCAACCCGGACACCACTGCACTACTGTTCACTATAAATTGTATTTCACCACTTGCACGTTAGCACTCACTCTGGATGTGTGATTGTGTTGGTGTTGTGTGTGTGTTTATACTGTGTTTATTATTTCTGGACTGTAACCCATGGTTTAAACTGTGCAATACACACTGCTGTGTATTGCCTGGGATTATTATTTGCAGTCGCCAACACAACCTGGATTACAATTAAAACAAATAAAGAATTGTTTGGACCGTGAACTTTATTTTTTTGTCATCTGTTTACAAATTACATCACCTCTACACCTGCACACTGCAAACCACATCGCCACAGACACCTTGGTTATAAATCTCCTTCCCGACCTGACAGGAGAAGACAATGGATGCAATTGATTGTGACATCTAAAGGCGTTAATCAATGCTGAAATACTGAATGCAGGTAGTGAGCAATCTGTATCAACCAAAACAGTGTGCAGGCAGTTAAATAGGGTGGATTTTTAAAACTACTGAAAGTATTTATATGAAATTCCCCTCCCCTTTACACTGAAGACATTAAGGCAGGAAACTCACTTTTAACAGATCAACTCACGTAAAGATCAAGCTTGCTTACTAATAATACTCAGAACAATCTAGCTAATTTCTTATTCGCCATTCAATAAATGATACATCCAATGATCGTCAAGGAAGGGATATACTGTATAACTTACCTCAATCCATTTGTCCCTACTGTGCACCAGAGTTCGCCTCCTCATCCCCAGCCACCTGCTTTTTGGCTTTGTCTAATGGGGGAGGGCAGCTATCTTGCCCCCCTGCCCATGGCTTCCTTACAGTCAGCCTCTCCGCTTCTCTGCAAGCTAATTTATGGGGTACCACGAAAGGTGAGGCTGAAAGGTCAAGACTGTAGTGTGAAAATATGTATGATGTAGTAGTGATGTCTAGTCTAAGTAAATAATCTATCACATTAGTTTTCTGATTGAAACTTATAGTCACAGGTTCCAGACTACGGTCAAAAGGTTTCTACAAGTACAGTAAGTGTGCTGTAGCTGAAGCAGCTAAGTTGTATTAGGTGCTTGATATGACCACTTTTCAACGACAGGAGAACTTCTATTAAAGGGGTAACATAATGTCAGATCGACGCTGCTTTCAGTTCAGACAGACACGTTTCCCTGGCTTTTTATTATAGCTTTCTGTAGGCTGTAATTTAAAGTATTGTAGCGTGCTTTGGGGTCTTGGTATGATAATTGTTAAATTGAAGTTGTTTTGAATGTTTTCCACAGTAGCAGTGGAGATTATACAAGCAGCGTTGCATCACCACCCTGTATTTAATAATATTCCAATGTAGAAAAACACTAACTCATTACATGGCAGCTGTTATCAAAGTAGCTTCCTAATGAGGAATAAAATGAGCGACAATCCAGATTTTAAAATGTAGATAATTAGGTTTCAAACGTTAAGTGTCTTAATGATTGTGTGTTCATGATGATGAGTTGTCTCTGCCTAATTATTTATTTAGGAGCTTAATTTAATATTCTTGTTGTGTGTTTCAGTGTATTTGTAATATTTAAATATTTTGGTTTTAATTAGAATATAAATATCCCATTTAATGTTTACTATCTCAGATAATAATCGTGTACAGAGCACATGGGTTATAATGATATCTTAACAGAACAGACTTTAGGGATGGATTTTCAAGGAGGTATATAAAAAATATGAAGTAATTATAAAAGATGATAGTTGGTGCAGTAATCAGATGTAAACAATTGAAAAAGTATTTGATAAAATGAAGTAGCTTTCATTAAAGTTTTTTATTTATTTATTTAATTTTTTTTGCACATGAAAAGGTAAAGGAACCTCACCATGACAATGAATAGTGAGGCAGGGTGACTTCAAACCCACTCCGATCTTCAGATAACAGTGGAACTGTGTGCCCAATTCTTCAGTTTTGTGATGTTGATTTATGTCCACAAGGGTGTGATAATAACCAAGGACATAGTCTAAAGGCCTCCAGAGGTGAAATTCATGAAGTGCAGATGAATTTGACCTCACCCCCATTAATGTGAAATCTCTGTGGGCTACATTCTCAAAAGCTATTTATCCCAAATCATCATTCGAGCCATTTTTGTCTGCATGGAAACAAAAATACAGAAAATAATTCAAATAAGAAACACCTTTAGATTACACACAACTGCCTAAATGAAATGTCTGGGTTGTTTATACGTGGTTTGATAACTTTATTGAGCGCACTTTGTACTACCTGAAAATATTGTGCTCATGATGATTTGGAATAGGTAGCTCTGAGAATCTGGCCCTGTGTGGGTTGAATCATTCTTCTTCTTCTTCTTCTTCTTCTTCTTCTTCTTCTTCTTCTTCTTCTTCTTCTTCTTCTTCTTCTTCTTCTTCTTCTTCTTCTTCTTCTTCTTCTTCTTGGTTATTGATTTCTGGAATGAAATAAACATGTAGCAAACCCTAGAAAGCTTTTAGTCTAACCATTCCATACTAAACTGTCTGCTGTAAAGTACTGTATGGGCAACAACTGAGCATTTATTACAGCCTGAAATTCACTTAGCAAATGAAAAAAAAGGCACAGAAATCATTAGCAAACTGCAATTACCAAAGGCAGAGCAGCTATCACACGATAAATAATTACCAGTTTCTGCAACTAATTTCAAAGCCTTTCTGTTATCTATGTGGTGTGGAACAAAGCGGCTGCTGTGATCATTTCTTTTTAATTATACTGCGTATCCACCAGCTTGTTAACTGAACAGACACAGCTTTCTCCTGGGTCACTCTCAAGGTCAGGTGCGTCACCTAATATGACAAATGGTGACTCGTTCCACACAGCTTCCCTACAAGTATGCTAATTTCAGCCTAGTAAAGAACCCTCACAAATATCTGTATGCAGCTGGGGATATAAAAACGCACGTGCAACAAACAAGCTCTTAAAATGTAAGGCATGTCTGGTTTCAAATACGAAAATATTAAAATCTCATAGTCTAGGTTTTCTTGCAGGAGATACAACAGCAACAACTTCAGCACAAGGATCCCAAAGCGCTTCTTTCACACACATACACACATGCACACACACAATATCTATGGTGACTCAAACTGATATTCTGTCATTTCAAGCTCTGTCATTTTACTATATTATTCTTATTTGTATTTGTACTTATATTTCCTAAAGCTTCCAGTGCCACACCCTGCTGGAAGCTCCAGCTTGTGCAGTCAGTTTTACAGCCTTGCTGTACTGGGTGAAGCCTGTTTTCACTTCAGGTAGTTGCTGAAGAGCACTGAGCTGTTCCCTGTTTTTCTTAGTTTTTGGCAGAATAAAGCTGTGTTTTCAACATGAGCGAACCGCTGTGCTGTAACATATAACAGCTTGAGGAGTAAACAAAGCTGTGCATCAAGACTGCTCAAACAATCACTTGAAAAGTAGTTAGTACCAGCACAGTAGGAATTGAATTGTTAAAACATGAGGTAGCAGGGATTGTTAGAACCTAGCTGGAATAAAAAGAGAGGGGGCATTATAGTTACTAATTTACCTCCAAAAACAGGCATTGTATGAACAGGGTATATACTGAATATTTTTCATGCACCGAGATTAATCCCTGGCTCATTCCTGGGTTAATTCTCACTACACAATGACGATTCGCATAGCCTCCGACTGCACTGTTTTCCAGTTCACAGCACTAAACTTAAATTCCTTTCCTTAATGCACAGATGATGTGTTCTATAATCATTACAAACACGGCAGTTCTATTATGTGTAGCTGTCAATGGTTTTAACTGTCTGTATCAGAGGGCTTTGTTTTATAATGACTATTCTGCGATCTTTTGAAAAAATGTTGGCAACTTTTCCAAGGAGAAGCTGCTCATGTACCGTGCAGCAATAAGGTATTTATTTTAATCTTTGAACAGTGGAGATTGATTATCTCAACAACAGTGATACTCTGTTGGAGACAAGAGTTCACACTGTTAGAATACAGACCATTCTTCAAAAAAAGACAACCAATTTAATACAATATGTACATTTGATTTCATTAAGTCAAACATTTAGTTGGCTGCTAAAAATGAAGCTAAAATTGCTATTCAGTCCACTGCAGAACGATTGAAATACCAGCTTTTAATGCTGGACAAATTGACCCCATGCAGTGAGTATGAGTCCCACAGCAAATGTACTTTTATCACACATCAGACACTTTGGAAAATAACAAGTCATCATACAGTTTTTCTCCCCCACCCCCACCCCATTAGATGGTTTGATAAGGAACATTTTATTGCTGTGTTTTCAATCTGCAACCCTGAGCCAAAATCATCACGATAAACTTAAGATGCTTGCATACTGCTGTTGCCTAGGAATAAGCCAAAATATACCCTAAAAATCCCACCAACTTGTTATATAGGGCTCAAAGCAAAATATTTGGTTCTGAGTTCACAATCAAAAGCGATGATGTTACCTGCTGAGAACATAACATTAAGGTGATTTTGCAATGATGTTGTCCTTAATTCCTCTGATCTTTTTATGACTTGCCTTATTCATTTACTGGTATTTTTCCTGTCCTTGCTAAGGCTTTTTTATTTTTTATTTTATTTTTTACGCAAACCAATGATTGCATTTCAGATTTTAATTGCCATTAAGCCCTGCCAGTATGCAGATAAGATTTGTAATGAATTCATGAATCACAGGGATGCCAGATTCTTGTTATTTGAAATTGCTGCACCGCCCACTTTTCAGCATAGTTGTCTCGTTAATCATGAGTATGGGCCCATAAGAGACAGTTTGTAACACAGCAGTAATCAGCCATGCTATTGCTAAATAATGCTGAAAATGATTAGGTTTGTTCCCAGATGCAAGTCATCAAGTAAACAGAAAACACTGTTATGAAAGAAGTGCAAAGTTTGCCCCCCTTTTTCTCTCAAAAATACAAAGAAGAAACAACTAGAACAATAACAAATCAACCCTCTCAAGCTATACCAGCAGCTAAACCAAATTTGTTCCTGAGGTACTGCAGATCGGCTTATAAGGCAGTTTTGGGGCACATTTGATAACATAGCTCCCAGACTAATGACATCACACAGGGGTGACCCTTGTTTTTTAAACACATCTTCCTCCAAGGCAGTGCATTTCGCACAAGACAGCTTGAGAGATTCCCCATTGGTTAAGAGAGTTGTGACATCTGGGATTAACACATTTTGCTGCTATGGGGCACCAAGGACTTAGAAAAGTGGAGGCATACAACCTGAGAGATGCATAGATCTTAAATGTCATGACTAAAGCAGGATTCTTTTATGTTTGCTGCTCATATATTTGGAGATGCCATCTCAGATCAGGAAATATCAATGCATCAATGCCTTGTCAGCTATATGTTGTATAAGGTCACCAATTCCTAAAGACTCTTTCATGTGACTGTCTTCTAGCATCTCTTGTTTGCGTCACCCACAGCTATGTACAAAATACACAAGTCAATGTCTGCTGACTTTCATCTCTCAGCCACAGCGCACCAGATATCAAACAATAACAAATCAATCTAAATATTTTACTAATCGAGTTGTTAAAGAATTGTGTTTACATTTTGTTTAGCTGGTTACATACCAAAAAAAAACAAAAAAAAAAAAAAACAGCCTAAAGAAAACAGCAAAGATGTGCATATTTGGTGAATGTGTTCAGGTAGGATCTAAAAAAAGCCATTATATCTACGACATCATGGGCTTGTACTCTTTGGTGTAAAACGTTGGCAGGGATTTTACATTGCATTGAAAATGAACAATTACCACCAACATCACAGTCAGTGTGAGTTTGTCAGTTATCTCCAGATCAGCTATTCCAGCAAATAACCATTGCAGCAAAAATTGCCTCTCAAGGCAGATTGTGAGCAAGTGAGGTGGGGAAGCACATTAGCGTGTGGATGTCTGCTCAAGCACATAGTGAGTACTGAAGCCAGTGCAACATTTTTATGCTTCCCTTATCTGACTTCCTCACAATTAGTCTTGAGGAGTCTTTTGAGAAGCGTGTTTTTTTTTTGCTGGAAAAGTTAGTAAGCATGACTCCAATAATAAGAAACAAAAATAGCAAATCATTAGAGTGTGAGTTCTTCTCCCAAACTGAATCAGAACGCTGATGAGCTTGAGGGTGCATTAAAGGGAAGCAATGCCCGAGGGATGACATGAGACAGCAGTTCTGATGTGACTAAAACAACAAAACACTACCACTGTTATATTGTGCTGCCAAAGTAAAAAAAAAGATCAAATAATTGTATTTTACCTTGTGCAATTGGTCTTGTGTCAGATGCCAAAGCACCTTCTTGGACAGTGACAGACTACTACAGCATTGTATGAGGTTGGTTAGGTTTCAGTAGAAAGCAGCAAAGAACTTGTAATAACAGGATGGTTTTATTAAAGGATGTAAACTCAGCAACCTGACTGTGATATAGCTGGAGATACTGCTCTGCAAGTTAATGCAATCTGAAATGCAGTGTATATCAAGGGGCATTGTTGGAACTCTCAAGACTAATGCACGTCATTGCTCCATTACATGGCCTCCTTAGACCTATTTAAATCGACCCTCGTTTCCTTTTCACCTGTTAATTCAGCCTCAATGTGTACTTAAGAAAACAATGTGGGTAAGGGACAGAGTAAAGACAATTTATCCTCGCACAATCCCCATCACTCTCACTGCCTCCTGCTCCCCTGTGTCGCTAAATTAACAGACAGCTGCAGGCTGATTAAAAGGAGGGAAAAAAATGATAAGTCTTTCATTTGGAGAAGGTCATCATGATGAGAAGTGGCTGTGTGGAAAATCAATGACTTGAGGATCTGCGGCCAGACAATCCATTACCCAGAGTGAAGGCAGTCCATCAGACAATAACACCGGCCACCTTACGACAGCATTAACTGTCAGTCCTGAATGAATTAACATGAAGAGACTGCTATTGTTTGTAAGGATATAACTCAGGGTTTTAATTTAGCTCTTAAGTAAATGTTCTTTCCTTATTACAATCATCCCCTAATTCTCAGCATATTTTTTTGTGGCAGAACAGGTACTGTTTTAATGAAATTGTTTCCATGGGGTCTTTAGTATTGGGGGAATTTTTAAATTACAAATGCAATTTCTTGGTCATTTGTAAAATGTGCATATAGTCATTTGACCAGCTGCCTAAAGGTTGTAGTCATTAAGATTGTGGGGTTTTTTCTGTTTATCAGTTACTTCTAATCATAAATTATTATTCCTCGTCCTTTAAACAGACTGCATCTACTTTTGGATCCAGCACTTGAAATCTAAGGGCAGCACAACAGATAGAGAGAGGTTTGTGTTAAGTACATGTTCTTTCATTTTTAATCCACAATCATCCCTTGCATATCAGTTTCTTATTCCCCAATATTATTATCCATTTTGGATCAGCTTTAGAAGCAAAGATCTTTAAGCCATTTTGTCCCTATACTGTGGGTATTTCAAGCCTCACAATCCCACACTGATGACACCCAGACTGTACAGCAGTCCTACATACAGCAGCTCGTAAAACTCATGCTCTCGATAACACAACTGTGTTTATTATAATAAAATAAGTTAATCATCATACAAACCATGGTCTTACACACTCGCAGGATGAATAGTGATAAAGTAGAAAGACTGAGCAGGAATACGAAATGTTCTCATCAAATATTGGCTGTTTTCCCCGTCTACACATTCCTTCCACTAGTATCTCCTCAGCTATTGGTGGCAGACTAGCTTTGAAGAAACATTTCTCTATAAGTTTGGTGTGTAAACCAGTTTACTCTGAAATTATCTGAGGTTTGCAGTGTCCTGAAAGAACTTCAAAATTACCCCAGGCAGAATATATGAAGTCTGATTCTGTGCAGAGACAGCTGCGTGTTTCATGGTAATTTTAATATCAGCAGAATACTGTGCATTTAAAAATATATTTCTCTAACATATACAGTTAAAGAAAAGTGGTAACCAATGAAGAGCACATGAACTCATTCATTATTTTGGCCCTATAAATGCTTACATCAAGGTGCAGTAATGTATATAGTGTGCTATGGTCATACAGTATATACAGTTGTAACAATACAAATGGAACAATATAGTGGAACATATTCTTAAATATCCCCTGGTAATTAAGAAACTACACTGACTGGACACTGACTGGACTACTGTACTAGCTGTTAGGACTGCATAGCTCCCGGCACATTGTTAGAGTGGAAAAGTGTGTCTTATCCAGTGTTGAGGGTTTCTGTGGTTTGGGCCACAGTAGCATGTATGTTGCTTGTTGCAATTTGTTGCACAGATGTGTGGGTTTGCAAGAGGAGTTTTAGGTGGTGGTTTTCTGCAATGCCATCCCAGAAATACCCAGGAGACTTGACTGACATGTTGGTAAATGCAACCATTGCACTGAAGGATGAGCCAGTTGCACAGGCAACTCCTATCGTGTCACCGACATCCATCTGCTTTCCTGTTATTGCTGCTGGATAGTTGCACACAAATCTCACACAGCTCATTTAGGTCCAGTGGATCACATGACAAGTCACATGGACACATACACTGCAGAATAGGGGTATTTGTTATTTTACTTGTATTATTTGGAGAGTCAGTGTATAAGAAAAAGTCAAGCAGACAGTCTTTTCAACATTCCATTTTCAATGTCTTCATTTGTCTCTGTCCCTCAAAACATAATAAATCAGAAGATCTATTCAGCAGAAGTTTTCTCAAACAATGAAATAAATAATTTGATATTAAATGTCACAATTTCCTAGTGGGGGAGTAAGGACATTATATGGTGCAATTCTACAAAGGGAAATACTAAAGGACCAAAAATACTTCTATTTAAAGCCAGAAGCAGTTTTCCAAACAAATATGTCGAAACAGCAATACGATCCTCTGATGACCTACTTGGCCCATTAAGTACCCTTGGCATTGAATCAAGACATTTAGCTACCAAAGACGGTCATTACCAGACACCAGTGGCCATTTCATCTGATGTTGTTGCATGGGCAGTCAATGGTATACTCTACATCACGTCTCAAGAGTATGAAGTCGTCTTTCACAAAATAAATAATATATATTGAGAACCGCATTGCTAAGCCATTCATCTGACCAGCTTGTGTCTGTGAGGTGAATTTGTGCCGTGTACTTCATCCAAGCAATTTTTCAATAGATAAGCCATTGACAATCATTACAATTTTCTAAGGAGCCAGCAAATTAGGAGAACAAATGACTTTAGTTAACCTGGTTCTGTCCTCCCTTTTTCAGTCCCTTCTCTCTCTCTGTGTATTGTGTTCAGCATTCACTGTGTACTGTGCCTTTTGTGCATGTCTGAATTTTATGAATAACTTCTTTTTTTCAGAGATTAGCCTAAAGCTATGACAGGCCACAGTGTAGCTGAATTAATGCAGCAGATAAGCAATAAAAAGGAGAAATGTTGGCAATATGTGATTATAGATTAAATGATGCAATTTCAGGGTCAGTGCTACACTAGGCACTTAGGGAGAGGATGACAAGTGAAGATGAATGCTAAACGAAAGTGGGCATTTATTTCCAACAAAGATGCTGGTTTGGAGACCTGCAGTCTCTTCTGCCATCTTCTGGGTGGTCTGTGAAGTTAAACAGCTGTAATACATTCATATCTATTTACATCTAAGAATTCTGGACATATATTATATTCAGCGGACTTAAAGGGATGCTGCGTCATCTTATCACAGAGTTGATCAAAACCCTTGAGCCTGGCAAGGTGTGTAATACTTGTATGATACAAACATGATAAAACTTTGTTAGAAACCTAAGTCTTCCATTATTGTTGCAGTAGTATTCCTAATTAGGAATGGTTTCAGATAAAACATTGTCCAACCCAGGTCTTTATATTTGTTTAATTGAACCCAGGTGTTCAATTAAGCCATTAAGGGCCTGTTGGAAACAGAATAGGACTTAAGAGTCACAAGTGGGTACCACTGGTCTAGATGAAACATGACTGGCATTTGATACAAAGTAGTAATAACACTTTGTATTCACAGCAATCTTCAGATCAACCAGTTTATATTAGGTTCTTTCATTTCATTTCTGCAGTATTTATATAAGCCCTGCTTCTTGTCTCAATTCCAAAGGGTCTACAGTCACCTTGAAACAAGCCTATTAAAGCTGCAGTATTATAATTGGATTTCAGGTAGCGCGACTACAGTAGTAAATCTCGCTATGTTAAATGAAATACTGTTTTTAATCTACCATTCTGTACGGGAGCTCTAAAACTAAAAATGTTATTCTGTTCTTGCTATAACCGCCACAAAAAAAGGAATAGTTCTTTGGTAAGCCCCCTTGAAAACTTTGTATAAAACTGCCCAATGCGAGATACATTTGTGAGTCATTCCAAAACATCCCCTTCCTGCGATATTTAAAGTTGAAATCTGCAAAAGATTGAGCAAAGTTGTGGTAAAAGGAATGGACATATGACTTTACTCTCTTTAAAATGGATCTGTGGATAACACTCGCTAAGGGACAACTCACAAACACCTGGCCTGTACTATTGAGAAACATAGTCAGAAGAAAAGCACAATGATATTTAATCTTAGCTTAGCAGTAATAACTGCCCATGTAATACTGTGTCTTGTTTCTACTGTTTCTTCTGTAGCTCAACCTTCGTAAACATAATACATTCCACATGGATAAGGTCCAACTTCATCAATGATATACACTTTAGAGAAGATTTAAATAGTTTTAAGAAAACTGTAAATGTATTTATTTATGTGGAATCCCCAGCTAAAATTGTGAACTTCGCACAGGATGCAAACATGCACTCCCCTGACTGTAATGACTCACCCTGTATGCCATGTAGTCATGCCATTACCAGGGGAACATAGAAAAGTATTTGCAAGAAATATAAACTACTGCTATACATTTTCGGCTAGCTGTAGTTTTTATCAAATAGTGGCAGATGTGTGGAATGGGTTGACAAGATTCACTGCTGATTCAATGAGATCCTTCAACAGCCATTTGGACATGGTTCTCGAAAAAATTAGTATTAGGAACCGGACCAACACTGAAGAACCGAATGGCCTACTCTTGTTTGTATATTATATTGTATATTATATATTATGTTCTTAAACTGAATGTAAATATCAACATTCAGCTGTCTGCTTCCTACTAAGTCTTAGGATTTTACTGTGGCACATGTGATACCTTCTTTATTATCAGTATAATTATTCACAAAGGAACTGCTGCAATTAACACAAACTAGCATGTCTGTGTCTGATACTTGTTTGATACTTGAAAAGTTTGATCTGAAGCTTGGTTTATGTATGTGTTGTGAAAGAAAAGGTGCAAGAATGGCTGTAGGTTGGAGTTTTGCCATTTGGGTAAATCTGTGCCTACTTGTGCACATGCTAAATAAACATGAGTACAACACACACACACAGGAAACAATTAATGCAGATTCTGAGGATAGCAAAAGTTTAACCTGCATGTTGTAATGAGACTCACTATTAAAACTGCCTAAGAGATTCTAAAGAGGATAAACATAAACCCGGAGTTAAAGTATTATTGAAAAAGAATTGAGAGGTAAAAAGCATTTCACACAGATGCTCTTTTATTCCAAATACAGAGAAAGATGTCATTCTAAAAGCCACAAGTACACTGAAAGTAAGTGGAATTTCAAAGCCCGGGTATTGCTTCTGAAAAGTTCATTGTTTTTCTCAAGTTTATTTTTAGCAAGTAAATGTATGCATGGATCAAGGGCTCATTAGTCTTTTAAATTAGGTAAAATTCACTAAGTAGACAAAAAAAAAAAAATCCAGGCTTACAATCAGCTTCTAGGTTAGCAGCAAGACAATGCTGCAACAAACTGGCTTAAAATTTACTTATTCGCTGCCTTGAGTCCATTTTTGTTAAAGATTTAAATGGATAGCCTGCAGCTTTGCTTCCCCTTAAAGTCTAATTATCAAGCGGATACGACTCAAAATCCAAAATAAAGAAGCCGGCTCAGGCAATCTACTTGAAGCTTAATGGAAGCTAACGATTCATTGATCAAACTCATTTGTGTCTCATTAAACCTTTCCTGCTTTGAAGAAGACTAAAGTTTGCAAATGTACTTTTAGCATTTGAATTAAACAGCGGTTCACGGCCCTTGTTCGTCTTCTCACAACGCCTTGATTGTAAAACATGCAATTTCTTTTCTTTTAAATTGCTTTTCTTTTACAAAATGCCAGATAAACAACATACACATCTGCGGAAAGTATTTGTGGGTGGGAAGTACATAATGTTCTGAGAAGCCTTTTTTTTTTTTTCTTTCCATTATTATGTAGAAACAGATGGAGAGGATGGGAACGCAGCTTGGCTGGTAGAGAAATAAACAGGGTGGAGTTCACGGATATGGAAAGGGAAAGTACAAACTCAGTGGAGAAATACAACTTGGCAGGTAGCAATAGTTGCTACTTTGGATTTTCTCCATTGAAGACTGCCTAGGATGCTATTAAACTGCTGGCAAAAAATCCTGATGGCATTTACCATGTGCTTGCAATTCCTTTGCTACAAATAATGGTTACACCGAGCAGCTATAGACATGAGCTACATAGACATATGAATTACAAGGCTAGAATTTGGTGACACAAAGTCTTGAGCCAATATTTATGATTTTTTGACATAGAATTGCTTCCATATGGGCTGGTTCCTTTATAGTAAAGAGTTAAGAGTTATCGTTCTCATTACAAAATAAAAGCCCATATTTACCAAAGAACACCTGGGACCTTTTTGAAATGAAGTCCTGATATTACTCAAAAAGCTTGGTACCTTCCGCTCAGGGAACTACGATTATGCAAGCATGGAAATGAAATGGATATTAAGGCTCCCAGCTGATGGTGTTAACAATTAAAGTAATATTTACCAACTCTGGAAAAACATGCAGACTTCCACAAACGTGTTAATTAGTGAGAGTTTTTTTTCATCATGAGAAAGATGAAAGGGCATATACTCTAGCAACAAATGCTACAAATGGCAATTGCAGCTTTACTGCTCCCTCAGCGTTTTATTATTTTTGCAAACATTCAGAATTGTAGCCTAGGGCTTGTATTCTAAATTGGAAACATTTCTTGCATGGCTAAAAAGGAAACACAATAATTTTGATTGTCCTGTGCTTGCTGGCCTGCCACTCTAGACTATTTGGAGATATAGTGAAGGCTTAGCTCTCAGGACATGCAACTATATTAAACAGCTTCATTTGAGTTGAAAATGACAACCCTGACACAGGACTGTCAGACTATACAATTAGCTCAAAGAACTGAGAGCAGGTTTGTCAGTCTTCATAGTTTACTAGTATTGTTCATTTTTACGAATTATATTATTTAAAATAAAAAGATAAATATTATATTGCTAACAACCCTACAGTAACTTGCTGCATATAACCTATTTAAAAGTATAATGGTAAAAACATGTTCTCAATTCAGATATTTATTCCTTCATTTGTATTTTGCAAAATTGTAAGCTGCAAACTGCTACTGGAAATGTATATGCTTCAATATACAGCTGTGTGATTTCAGCAAGCATTAACAAATAGATAATAACATGTATCAACAAATAACATCCTTAATAATACTCTTTCGATTCCTTAGGGAGCCATCAAAGTAGCAGAGGGTTTGGACAAAACAGCTAGAAATGTCTGCCATATTTAGCACACACTTTTGTGTAAACATTGCTTTGTCATCCAAATGGAATCCTTGAAGCTGTGATATTAAAAAGATGTATCTCCTTACTGCAAGTCCATTCAGTCACAATGGGCAAGAATGTAAGACGGTGGGCTGACAGCTTGGTAAGTGCAGAAACTACAATAGTGATGTCGATGACTTTATGAAGAACAGACTTCACTGCTGATTTACACCTTTACCTTTCCAAAAGAATTAGATGCAGTAATCACTGAATAAGGGTCCAGGGCAACTTTAAACACCTTGGAGACTTACTATGCCAAACTGTGATGTTCTCACTGCCTATTGTGGCCTTGCACCCTATTGGGAGCTTGTGCCTCACTGTGAACTCCACACGACTGTACCACGGGGAACCCCCAGTGTTAGGTATTTCAATTTACGTATCCAACCCCTGTATTCTGTACAACCTGGGATACGTCCTTTTTTTCTTGAATCGATCATGCCAGGCAGAAATCTCAGTGCTTTATAACAGTATCAGGGCTTTACATTAGATTTGTTAAGGCAAGAACTGTCATAACCCCTGAGAGCCTGACTCCTTTTTCAATTTCCTTTCAAGTGAACTGAAAATGAAGCATTAGCTGCAGTCTCAGTGACAGCCATGTCACTTCGTACCTGCATATACAACTAAACACCTTAAAGGAGAAATGTCAAATAACAGGGAGCTTCATCAATGGCTCATTTGTGTCGGGATTGTTTTTTTCTTTTTTTTTTTGGCCAATTTGCTTCCTTCTTTTTAAGCTCCTGCCATCCAAATCCCCTGACTGATATTGGCAGGCTGTCACAGCATTCACAAAGGGCTCCTGCATGTGTTGTTTTGAAGGGTGTCAGGGTTATATTGTAACCTGCCAAAATCCCTCCAGGACATGCTTGTAGAAGAGCTGTCTGTCTAAATACAGCAGAGCAGAGGATGCATTTTAAGATGGTTAAGCTTATTGTCCAAATGTGGTTATTAAAATGAGTGTGAACCATTACCACTAATTAGCATTAGTAGTATTATCACAGGCCCAGCTTTGCTAGTGCTGAAGATCTATGAAAAGTACAGCTCTGTAGATAAAAACCCAACCTGTTTCTCCCAGGCATGTAATCACTTCCTATGCAGATGGTCACATCATGGCCTGATTGCAGCCAGACCCTTGGAGTGAAACTAAGTTATAGCACATGAATTAATTTGGTATCAGGAAGCAGAATTAGAAGCAACTTTTATAGCACTGTCTTTGAAATATATGCATATTTCAAACAGGCTCAATTTAGATAAACAGAGGCAGGAACAGTACTATAATTCAACAGTTGTATATTCAGGGGTTCATATAACTGTTAACATTAGGTTCTCAAGTGAGAACCAGCAGAAATCGTTTGGTACGCGCCAAAATTTATATATATATATATATGTATATACTTTTTTTATTGTTTCCCTTGTAAACCGAGCAAGTGAGCAATTGGTCTGCATGCATACCGGCTACCAGTTATGTGAACTCCTGTGTATATAGTTTTCTGGTTTTATTTATTTATTATATATATATATATATATATATATATATATATATATATATATATAGAGGAATACTGTCCTCTACTGGTCAACAACAAAATGGTCTGTAACTGGATGGAGCAGTTAAATTGCAGACACTCTGTAATTCAAGGGGCAAGGTTAAGGCTGCTACACTAACACTAGTGGCTCACTAATCCTATAAAGACCAAGCCCACCTTTTACAAAAAGTCCTGAAAGTCTTTCTCCCCCACCTCCCTACCACTTCCTCCTTTGCAACTGTATCGCCCTTTTGAGGGATCGGTGGTCCTCCATCACTTGGCCTTGGCTGGGGGGCCATTGTCTCCCGCTGGACAAGAAAGCAAGATCCTTGGCCAAACAGCCTAATCATTCTGTACTATATACTTCTACATCTATTAATGCTATGCCTCGCTTGCATCAAGTACAATCAATCTCAATGCCATCATTACAATCAAACCGTCTTTGGTGGGAGCTGGCATCTTGCAAAGTTGCATGATAAGTGACATATACTTCAATGCTCTCTCCAGACAGGACCTTCTTGGAAACATGTTTCTCAGAATAGAACCCTGGGCAACCATAAGACATACGCTGCCTTGTTTCTGGACGCACAGGAACACCAATTGATTTAAACATACACCTAGTGACAGAATGTCTTACTGAGACAAGGATGTGCACAGCATTGCAATCATGGAAATGAATTGTGCCTTTCGTTTATATTGATTCACTTTCAATAAAAAGTGATAGAACATTCTAAATATATTATTTGTTTCAGTGGTGTGAACAGACTCAATGTTATAATTGAGAAAAAAAAGTGCAGCAGTAATTAGCAACAATTTGCATTCAACTTATGTATATTCAGCTGGGGTTTTTTTGCCAAAAATAGCAAGCACATTCTTGATCGTATCCCATTAAGTTTATATGATGTGTGTTTGAAATTGTATTCAAAGTTTTCATACTTGTGCATTATTATGTCATACTTACTCTTGAATCTCCTTGCTAGCATCCTTCCTGCTGAGTAACCTACTAGTACCATTTTCTAGATCCTATAAAAAGAGAAAACAGATGAGAAAAACCAGTTTAAGTTTGCAAAAAAATAATGTATACTTAATGGTAAATGCTCCTCTGTTTGACAATAGGAAAACACATCAAATCGCAATTGATTGCACCGGTACGGATTGCTTCGCTGTGTGATACGCCTGCTTGCGTTAACCGGGACCGCTACAATACTAACACCAAACTAACGCATATTAGCCTAGGTGAATTTTAGAAATAAAATGATTCAGCATACCGTAACGTTTTTATAGCGTCTAAACACGTTGCTGTTTTAATAGAAAAAGTATGAACCAATCACTCTATGTTAAATAATACAGTACAGTAATAGGCCATGTATCCGCCCGTCACACATCTGCACTAACATATCACGATTAACCGGTGATCCAGATCATTAGCTATTTTTGATTTAAAGAAACCTAGAAAACCTGCAGAATTGGGGCTCTTTAAGACCAGGGTTAGAGATCACTGGACTTTATACCAATACCAATTCCCTGTCATTGATGTTTCTGGCCACAAGGCGGTGCAAGGGGGTTACAGCTGAATCTCGTTGCCTGCTGAAGCTCAGAACTAACAAAAGCCAGTATGCACGTGTGCACACTTCAGGAATGATTATTCATAGAACCTGTTTAATGTTCTTTTCAGCATCTTCAGATATCTGTTTAATATCCACTGTTTTAATAGCCAGCTACAGTACATTCAGGTTTTGTGTTTCAGGCTTTTAAATTAGTAAAATAACACCACAACAACCAAGGTGACTTTAAAAACGATCACCCTGTGTATTGCAGAATGTGTATGCAGCTGTTTAATTCCTAACAAGTGTCTGTAAATGTTTCCCATCTCAGTAAGGGGTGTGTGGTGACGGTTAATGATGGTATGATTGCATTTTCTAGGCAAGGTTAAACTTTCACATGTATGGAGGCTGTGTGGTCCAGTGGTTAAAGAAAAGGGCTTGTAACCAGAAGGTCCCCAGTTCAAATCCCACCTCAGCCACTGACTCGTTGTGTGACCCTGAGCAAGTCACTTAACCTCCTTGTGCTCCATCTTTCGGGTGAGATGTAATTGTAAGTAACTCTGCAGCTGATGCATAGTTCACACACCCTAGTCTCTGTAAGTCGCCTTAGATAAAGGCGTCTGCTAAATAAATAATTATAATGTATGACCCAATTTTAAATTGGAAAGATGTCAGACATAGGGATGCACACCACATCTTTGGTATTCTATTTAAATTTAAAACATTGGTGTTCACTGAACTGTTCCAGAGAGATCATTAGAAAAGCTCAGTATGCAGTTTTTGGTGCTAATAAATTAGCAATGTTGTTTTTCAAAGTTAAAGTCAACAGAACATCGTGAATGTTTTAGTCAATCCCAGAAGCACCCTGTTAGTTTTTTAAAAGCTTGTTGGATGCTGTTAAATCCTGGCTTGGTTATATACAGTAAATGGATCATACCATATTTTCTGGGTTTACTCATACACATATTAAAATTTGAAAAGTCAACAGCTTGAGAGAGTGCTTAAGCGATCTGTTTAATTGTTGTAAATATTGGAGAGGCTTGTGTGCACTGTTTGATTTTCATAACCGCGGTACACATAGGGACCATTTTGGTTGTAATAAGTTGTCAGAAAGATACTGTAACTATGTAAATAATGACAAGGATGTTTTAATTTTTTCACAATACAGTATTATTGCACTGTTTATTTATGTTTTAAATATTGATGAAAGACCATCTTACATACCATCTTTAATCTCACTTATGGTTGTGGATCTTTAAAACATGCACCCTTCTACAATTTAAGTTTTCCTTCCACTTGTATACACTGTACACCAATGAACCACTGATTTATGTACATTCATTTTACAGTCCATATATTATTAATAATGTTGCTTAACAAGCTTCTTCTGTTTCACAAAACCTGAAATATTTCCATTTGCAATGCATTAACAATAGTTTGTACTGATTATTCTCGTCCATAATATATTATGTAATCTCCTCCAGTTCATGTACTGTATGAAGTATTATCTTCAGCAGGAAGATTACATAATATACTGTAAAAGCACAATATAATTAACAAAGCATAAATCAAGGGTTTTGTTATACAGTCAGCAATCAAAGGAAATGTTGCTTTTAGTGCACTTTGCATGTTGCTATGATGGAGCTGTGAGAGGCTCCAGGAAAGTGACGTGCCTCTGGATCCTATTCATTAGCTGCTGAGCCACAGGGATAAATTCCGTCTCCCAGCAGACTTTATGGAATTCTCTAAGGTCTTCGCTCGAGCTGTAGTCTAAAGCTAGATCTTCTTCTGGCAAGAGATAACAAGTACATTACATTAGCTATATTTAAAACACTTATTTTACAACAAATAACACAATACATTCAACTAGAACTGTAATATTTGTATATACCAATTCATTAGGCACACAGGGGAGTCAATTAAATTATTGTTTTCTATATTTCCTATGCATAGAACGGGTCGACTAGACGGTGGGCGGAAAACAGGTAGTTGACCATCTTATTGGGGGCACGTAGCTGTCAGTACACGAGACGACTCACATGCGATCAGCTGCAGGCCAGGCAGCGATTGGTTACACCGGGGTGCCGGGCTGATTACAGGGAGGAGTTGGGTAGTACAAAGGGGACGCAGCTACACAGGTTCGTCCCCTTACGCTGAAAAAAGAATTGACGGCCGGAGCTTTGTTTGTTGTTTTTGCATTACATGTGTGTTTGTTGTTGCAGAGGAGGATTAAGGAGGCAGGGGCTGCAGCTCCAGGGCCAGTCCACACCTCTGAGCACTTCCCTCCCCTCACAGCACCAGCACTCACCACCGGCCCGACTTTTCAAGAGCACTCTTTCGTGCACGGACGTGGATTGTGGTTTATAATAAGTGTTTTGGGTTTGAAAGCCCGCCGTGTACCCCCCGATACCATCGTTGGTACAGGGGCGGCCCTTTTTGTTATTTATTAGAATAAAACACAGACGTTTTGGGAGATACTGTTTGGACATTGTTTTTGTTACCGCATCACTTGCAGTCACAAATGGTAATCCTCCCGACTATGAATTTGAATAATTCCGGATGCGCCACTCGGCAGCCCACTATTTGAATAATTTCTATAATGTAATGTAATACATTTTAATTGATTTAACCATAGCTTATTTTATTTTGAATTTAGGTTTTTGTGCACTATTCAGTACCGAGTTGGATTTCAGTTTATCCATTCTTGTTCTACCTGTCCTAGCTTAAATAGCATTTGTAGTACAATGTAGTACTTAATGCATTACAATATCAAAATGCAGACATGACATTGTATTGATCGAATCATTAAAGAACGCAATAAACAGATTATTCGAGCAAGGGCTTTTTAAAACAGTCAAGTATTATTCTGGCTCCACACCACACTGAATTTGCTTTGCCCTTGGAAGGACTTTGGACTTTAAAGAACCAAAATAATTACATCACACTTTTGCACAGCTCCCACAAACAACACTGCTGCCTGAATTCATTTGTGACTTTTTTGCTTTCTATTTTATGGAAGAGCCCTAGGGCCGTGTGAGAAAAATACAAACTCAATTTCAACTTTAAAACTCAAAATCTCGCATTTAAAAACTAAATTTCGGATTTAAAAACTAGAAATTTCGACATTCTACATACCAGCTGGGTCTAGGGAAAAGCCAGAGGAGGCGGAACTCGGACTGCTGCCTGAAGCCTCAAATTCACTACCGCAGGGTTTTAATAAAGTCTAAAAAACAGCTTTTCTAGAATAAATTCAATTCCCCACATATATTATAGAATCATAACTGTTTGAAAAAGCAGCTACAGTTTGGAGTAAACATGTTTTACATGGGATTGATCAATAATTAATCTACGTTTCTCTTAAGGCAATATACAGTTTTTAATTAAGGCTGTTTTATCAATAAAGAGCGTCTTGCCCCATTATTTTGTCACATGGCCCTAGAGCTCTTCCGTACTATTTAATGCACAGTAATATCTCAGTAGAAACTAAAGACAGTATAAAACTAAAAACTAAACAAAAACAAAAAAACACTTTGTGACAGTTTCCCCATGTTAAAAAAGGCACGAAATAAGCAGCACAATGCATTCATACCTAAATAGGTTGAAAGGATGTGTAGCAGTGATTTTGTCTCTTCCTTTCCAAAGCTCAGGGCAGCGCATGTCATTTTCTCGCTGTAGTTCCACAGGGTTTTACACACCAGGCTGGCCAGCTGCCAGTCCGTAGGGCCTAAGTCCCGTAAACAATCGATCAGCCTGTAAATCAGTTTGGGATGCAATGAAAGGTTATACCTACTCATATACAGGTTGGACGGTCTCAACAGGTTGCATCATCATGGTTGATCTTTACAGTAACACCTACCTTACGGAAGTCTATATGCAAAACTAAAAGAAAATCTGTGTCAAATATCTGGAATTTGTGCAGTCATGGAAATGGAAACATCAGCCCATTTACTGAACAGGTGCTTGTTCATCCCTGTAATCTATATCACTTAGTTCACGTTTTAAGAGCTAGGGGCATTCACAGTGTTCAAACTGAGTGGTTTAATTTTAGCCCTTGCTCCAATACACAAGTGCAGACATGTTTATTGGGTGGTACGAATTTACTACTTTAGTACAAGCCTTCTTGCATACAGCAATTAAAACTATAGATCCCTGACCCACATAGACATGCAGACCTACAGTGTTGGCAAATGTTCACAAGTCACAGCAAGTGCTGTAAGAGAGTGTTTACAAGCATACACAATTGTTTCATGATGAAACCGGTTTACATGTAATTTAGAGTTTTCTTTCCCTGCTATAACAATTTGAATAGCTTAGAAAATCTGACCGTCTCTTACTTGTCATTGTACGATTTTAAATTCTGAAGAACATTGTAAGTTCAAAATAATTAAAACTGTTGTTGTTTAGATAAAGGAAATGCTTCTTACAAACTTACTTTTTAATTCCTCCTTCCTCTCTGAGTATTACTCGCTTGTTTTTGTCCACCGTGAGGTTTATGAGGACCCCGCAAGCAGAGAAACACACATCTTGATTCTTTGCATCCAGTAGTGCAACCATGAACTTGTAAACTGGGTTGAAAACAACTTTGTGTCACGAAAGACAGAAGCAACACATTTTATGCATACCAGGCACATTATATACAGTAAACATGTTTAACCTAGTATTAGGCTTGTTATTAAAAGGATCACCTTGACATAATACTTTAAGTTAACTTTAACTAAAGCAGCAATGTTCCACAGTCATGTTTCGGGTTATATATGATACATGGGTGACTGTTTGCTACATTTATGTTTTTTTGCACTGTACATCATTAGTGTCTGTCAGCTTTCCATTTTGCATGCAATGACTTGAAAGTAACATGAAGGCTAAACATACCATTTTTCTGCACAATAAAGTCCCGGACTTCTTTAGATTGTGAAAGATTTCCAAACACTCGAGCAGCTTCCAATATTCCTTCCATGTTATTACTCAGCAACAACTTCACCAGCACTGCAGGATTTCATTAGATAATATGTTAATACTCAAGTGGTGCATTACTCTGATGCAATTTCACTAGGCTTTATCCATAAATATAGCCATAAAACCAACCTTTTTTTTTTTTTACAGAAGCATTTCTTTGAGCTTACATTTGGTGACAGAGTCAGTATGCACACTCACAATGCTGCAATGAAAAAACAATGGACCAAACAGCAACGCAACGTGGCAGGTTGCTGGACAGCAAGATTCTAGGTCCATCACTGTGAGCCATTTTTTAAAGGTACAATTTGTCTCGAAGGTTATTATTGTTAATGTTATTAAAAGTGTTTAGTAGTTCGCTATCTTTCCAATATGCTTTGTGAGTTGATTGCATTCGAATAATATTTGACCTCTTTATATAATTTTTAAAATACAGTAGCCTCCGCGTATAGGAACACCTCCTAAGAGCACCTCCTCCGCTGTTTCTCTTGCTAAACAAATTTGGAAATTGTTGGAGCTCTTGAAGAAAAACTTCAATAATCTGTATTGCTTGTATTTTGCTGCTGCATTTTGTAATGTGTGTAGGGGTCCTGTCTTAATTTAGTTTGACAGTTAGTTTATTAACGTTAAGTTAACCGGAGGTAACTCCCATTATTTTTGCCTCTGCCATTGCGATAGCCTGAAACACACCCGCCAGCTAATTTCATAGTACTGTACATAACGATTTAAGCTTTTTGACAGTGTTGTTTTTCTTTAGTTTTATTAACGTTAGTTTGTCTGTTACTTTATTATTGTAGTTTAGCAACATACACTTGTCTATTGTTTGCTTTAACTTATTCAGTTCATTTCATATGTTGATGCACGTGCGTCATGAGAAGTAATACATATGTATTTATTTATTTATTGATTCATATTGTGTCTCGTGGCTAACTCCATCTTGGAGAACACTTCAGCTATAAGAACACTTCACTTGCTTCCTGAGGGGTGTTCTCTTAGTCGGAGACTACTGTATATACTTTCTACTATTTCAGGCTGGAAAGTTATTTCAAATGATTACTTTTACTTTGGGATCAAGTCATATCCATGGTAAAAACATGAGAGGATATAATTATTTTGAAACATGAACTATACAAGTAACAGACATTAGTGTCTTTAAAAATAAATACAGCTCCCAGTCCCGCTGATTCGTTGTTTGCTCATTCATAAGCCTGTGCAGAAATACACATTTTAGTGAAGTTGGTGCTTCACTACAAAACATGAAGATCAACACAAGAGGGGAAAACTACAACTGCAAACACTACACAGACAATGGGAAAGAGAGCAGGCAACTAGCTGTGAGAGATTAGGATTACCAAAGTGTTTTGGTTGCCGTGTGGACCAAAGTTAAATGATTTGCACAAAAATAAATAAATAAATAAATAAATAAATAAATAAATCATTTGGTAATGTGTTTATTATTGGCTTTCAAACTTTTCTTCACATGATTGTCTTTATCTGTGAAAAGAAAGCCTTATCTGTTGACTTGTGATTGTTTTAAAACAGAACATCCAGTGCTGACAACATTGTAACATTAGGAAATATGCTCACAATGTATACATTTGACAAAATAAATGTTCTTTCTTTAACAAATAAGTGCAAACTGGAAACCCAAGAGCAGTGGTGTAATGTAGACACATTTAAGATTGGCTTACACTCAGCAAGATGCAGCTGCCGGGCTCTCACCACCGAGTTTCTTACTGGGTAGAAGGACAGATTGTTGATGGTCGCTGCTGCATTGATCACCAGCTCCTCGCATTCATCAATTGATTTGTACTCTGAGTCAAAACAATGCAACAAACACGTTGACTTATTACGCTTATTAGTGGTTCATATAGTGGTTAATATAGTCTAGGAGACAAGTAACCAATGCATCTCCAGGAAATGCATGAAGTATTAATATTCTACTGTATTGAAGATCACAATTGTTCTGGGCTAGTTACATATTGATAAAAAGCAAACTTATCAATGTGCCCTACCATGTAATATTAACCTCCTAGTGGATAACAATACAATGTTGCTACTGCTCCCATTTTAGACTAATAAGAGTTACCCCTCTTGATTCTGTATAATAACCCAACTGAATCATTGCATCATTATTTGTTTATCACTTTACAATAATTGGCAGATACTGTAATATTAATAAGGGTAGAATATGGCTTTTCGAATGAATAAATTAGTAATATAAACAGTGTTGTGAATGTTGGAATTCAATATGTTTTTAACCAAAGAAGATTTTTTAGTTAATCTATTCCAGGTGTTGTAACTTGCAAAACATGCATAATATATATTATTAATTTATTTTTTATTTTTTTTATATGAACTGAAAAAAACGTCAAGAAGTTACTGTTTAGTTTTTTAAGTCTCCGCTTGTGTGCAATTGTGGTAATTTGGTAAAATGCCGCATATAATTGTGCTACATCAGGTACTCGATATGAATCATAACTCTCACTTTACATTTTAACTGGAAATGTACTTTTTTGTGGTGCAATGTTTCCAAGCATGCGTTTTGTGTGCTGACTAAATCTATTTAAGCACACTGAGTATCTGTTACAGGTGTGATCAAAACAGGATACCACTTTGCAGGGTAATATTAATTCACATTTAAATATATAAAAACTAACCAATGACTTCCTGCTGAATTCATGCAAATTTATTTCAGACCCCACGCCTTGCATAATTGGCAACAATTTTAAAAATTATCGTCAGTTACAGGGGTACAAAGAATTCCAGTGCCTTTTACATTTTGAAAGTGGTGTGTTGTATCTAGATAAATACTAAAAGAGAACTTATTAACAATTATTTAATCTATGCATGTGTTTTTTTCTGTTTAATCCAAAATTGCTCACGTGTGTAGTTCCTCTGTAGCGGATCATTACTTGTACCAAATTCACAATTAAAAACAGGAACTTTAAATGAGACAGCAATGATAAGCTATTGAAACATTTAATAAGAACTAAACTATTTTTTTCCAAGGATAATACAATTTTGCATAAAAAACATTGTAAAACAGTATGCACAATTTAAACCAAATTACACAAGCTACATACCAAGCACTTTGACAAGCAGTCCCACGCATATTGGGTTAGTAGCCAGTGTGGTACCTACAGTCGGGTGAATTGATAAATTTGCTAACAGTCGGATTAGCTTTATGAGGACATCTTCCACCTCGGAGGGGTGTGTTTGGACACATTCCCTTTCTTCCTCAACCTTCGGATGGGTTTTGGAGGCTTTTGAGGTTAAATCCAGCTCATAGTAAACGCGGAACAACTCCAGGACATCGTCGATGCTACCCTCTTCCTTAAAGAACTGTTCTCGAGCGTTATTGTTTTTGGCGGTCAAATTCCCCAGAGTGAAAAAAATACGGACCACGAAGTCCTGAAAACAATAAATAACATTTTAGTAACCAGGCTTTAACCATAATCTGAATTTAATACAGTACCCTGTGCAAAAGCAAAATGCAACCTTGAAATGCACACAACAGTAATTATGCAGAAAATTGGTTAGTTAGAAATGTAGGTCAGTTGCATTATATGTATTTCATATTCTATTGTGTTAAATCTTGTATGTTTCATTCATATGCAATAATATGCAGTATAGCATTTTATATAGTACTTGTATATAGAGTGGTTTGATCATATCTGTAAATATGACTATTCAATGCCAAAAATTCAATTCTGAGAAACCATTGAATAACACGGTGTGACAGGACAACAGAGGTTGAGACTCAGAGACAGTATGAAAGTTCAAAATAAAAGCTTTTAATACTCCAAAAATACAAAATAAACCGGCACGAGGGCCAAACAAAAAGGTTTCAAAACACAAAATAAACACAAAATGAAACTTACAAAAATAAGGCCTCCAGGCTGAGTATTACCATCACTGGATTCAAAACTAAACAAAAACAGCACACACAGAAAAACACTCTTCTTCCTCTCCTTCTAGAACTCTCTCCAATGGGAGGCTGAGGCCTCCTTTTATGCCAGGTGGCTGGATGGTAATTGAATAATTAATTGACTGATTGCTCCCACCTGACGCAATCGACCTGGGCAGGGAAGAGAATTTAACTAAATCCCTGCCAGTATTTCTAAGGGCAGAGCCGTGCTCTGCCACCCACCCCCACCCCAAGTACAAAGTATGCAGGCCGCAATCGGCCAAACTCCCCCTCCCCTTGAACCCAAGCCTTCCCCCCAAGAGTCCCCTTATGTGCCTTGGGTGGGACATTTCAACGGGCGGTGGTGGGCGGGGTTGATGTCGGATCCCCAAGCTTTCTTCAATAGCGGGGCCCCGGACCTTCAAGCACACTGAACGCTGGCAGGGAACCTGGACCCTCCAGCAGGAGCCGCGCTGGTGGCACCTCTGGTGGCGGAGGCAGGAACGGCGGCCCGTCTTCCTCTGGTGGCGGAGGCGGGAACGGCGGCCCGTCTCCCTCTGGTGGCCGAGGCGGGAACGGCGGCCCGTCTCCCTCTGGTGGCCGAGGCGGGAACGGCGGCCCGTCTCCCTCTGGTGGCCGAGGCGGGAACGGCGGCCCGTCTCCCTCTGGTGGCCCGTCTCCCTCTGGTGGCCGAGGCGGGAACGGCGGCCCGTCTCCCTCTGGTGGCCGAGGCGGGAACGGCGGCCCGTCTCCCTCTGGTGGCCGAGGCGGAACGGCGGCCCGTCTCCCTCTGGTGGCCGAGGCGGGAACGGCGGCCCGTCTCCCTCTGGTGGCCGAGGCGGGAACGCGGCCCGTCTCCCTCTGGTGGCCGAGGCGGGAACGGCGGCCCGTCTCCCTCTGGTGGCCGAGGCGGGAACGGCGGCCCGTCTCCCTCTGGTGGCCGAGGCGGGAACGGCGGCCCGTCTCCCTCTGGTGGCCGAGGCGGGAACGGCGGCCCGTCTCCCTCTGGTGGCCGAGGCGGGAACGGCGGCCCCTCACAAACAGCAGGCGGAGACGGCGGACCCTCAGGAACAGAAGGCGGAGACGGCGGACCCTCAGGAATAGCAGACAGACCCTCTGGAACAGCAGGCGGAGACGGCGGCCACTCCGGCAACGGCAGTTCCAGCTCCTCCAGTGGCAACGGTTCCAGACACTCCGGCATTGGCGGTGGTGGCTGTGGCCATTCTAGCAGCCTCTGAAGACGGGCTGGCACCTCCTGCCGTCGCAGTCGGGTGCGCCTCCCCTGAGCTCCTCTCAGCAGCATGTGCAAGGGCTGCTGAGGGGCTTCAGCCTTCTCCCCTTCTGGCTCTCGGTCTGTGGCTCCTCCCCTTCTGGATCTCGGGTCCCTGGCTCCTCTCCTTCTGGCTCTCGGGATGGCAGCTCCACCTCTTCTGACTCTCGGGACGGCAGCTCCACCCCCTCTGGCTCTCGGGACGGCAGCTCCTTCCCCTCTGACTCTCGGGACGGCAGCTCCACCCCCACTGGTTCTCGGGACGGCAGCTCCACCTCTTCTGGCTCTCGGAACGGCAGCTCCACCTCTTCTGGCTCTCAGAACGGCAGCAGCAGGGGAACCAGCAGGCATGCTCCCTCTGCTGGTGGCGGCGATGGAGGCAAAACCAGCAGGTACTCTCCCACTGCTGGTGGATGTGGGAGCGACACACAGTCCTCCCACTGCGGTGGAGGCGGAACCAGCAGGAACTCTCCCTCTGCTGGCGGATACCTGGACTGTGGACGTTCGGCCTTCCCCCTCTTGGGCTCTGGACGCACCGACTCCCCCCTCTTGGGCTCTGGATGCACCGACTCCCCCCTCTTGGGCTCTGGACGCACCGACTCCCCCCTCTTGGGCTCTGGACGTTCGGGCTCCTCCCACTCAGGCGCAGGGCATTCGGGCTCCTCCCACTCAGGCGCAGGGCATTCGGGCTCCTCCCACTCAGGCGCAGGGCATTCGGGCTCCTCCCACTCAGGCGCAGGGCATTCGGGCTCCTCCCACTCAGGCGCAGGGCATTCGGGCTCCTCCCACTCAGGCGCAGGGCATTCGGGCTCCTCCCACTCAGGCGCAGGGCATTCGGGCTCCTCCCACTCAGGCGCAGGGCATTCGGGCTCCTCCCACTCAGGCGCAGGGCATTCGGGCTCCTCCCACTCAGGCGCAGGGCATTCGGGCTCTTCCCACTCAGGCGCAGGGCATTCGGGCTCCTCCCACTCAGGCGCAGGGCATTCGGGCTCCTCCCACTCAGGCGCAGGGCATTCGGGCTCCTCCCACTCAGGCGCAGGGCATTCGGGCTCCTCCCACTCAGGCGCAGGGCATTCGGGCTCCTCCCACTCAGGCGCAGGGCATTCGGGGTCCTCCCACTCAGGCGCAGGGCATTCGGGGTCCTCCCACTCAGGCGCAGGGCATTCGGGGTCCTCCCACTCAAGCGCAGGGCATTCGGGGTCCTCCCACTCAGGCGCAGGGCATTCGGGGTCCTCCCACTCAAGCGCAGGGCATTCGGGGTCCTCCCACTCCAGGTCTGTGTCCTGTAACACCTCCGGGCAGTGGTGCTCCTCATACCCGTACTGCATGTATTGGGTGCACCACTCCTCTTCCTCCCATGTCTTCCTTCCTTTCTGCCTCCTTCTCCTCCCCTCTGTTTGGGTGGGGCAGATGGCCACTGTGTGCCCATATGCCCCACAGCCGGGGCACAACTCTGCCGTGAGCCTTTTTAAAAACAACTCCCAGTTGTCATCTGCCTCCTCCTGGGCCAGGGCGTAGGAGCATCCTGCCCAGTTGTGGCCGTAGACCTCGCAGCGCCCACACCAGTCCGCTGGTGGCACCTCTGGGCAGGATCTCCAGCGGTGGTCCTCCTTCCCACACCAGGAGCACCAGGGAAAAAGGCTGGCTGGGTCCTCCAGCTGGGGTGGCACTGCCCTGAGCCTCCAGGTGGCGCTATCTGACTTCTAACACCAAATGTGACAGGACAACAGAGGTTGAGACTCAGAGACAGTATGAAAGTTCAAAATAAAAGCTTTTAATACTCCAAAAATACAAAATAAACCGGCACGAGGGCCAAACAAAAAGGTTTCAAAACACAAAATAAACACAAAATGAAACTTACAAAAATAAGGCCTCCAGGCTGAGTATTACCATCACTGGATTCAAAACTAAACAAAAACAGCACATACAGAAAAACACTCTTCTTCCTTTCCTTCTAGAACTCTCTCCAATGTGAGGCTGAGGCCTCCTTTTATACCAGGTGGCTGGATGGTAATTGAATAATTAATTGACTGATTGCTCCCACCTGACGCAATCAACCTGGGCAGGGAAGAGAATTTAACTCCATCCCTGCCAGTATTTCTAAGGGCAGAGCCCTGCTCTGCCACACACGGATTTCTGCAAAACTATCCTCTGGATCAAACTAACAATATTTAAAATAAATATAAATAAAATCTCTGTGTGAAACTCAACCAGGTATATGCATGTCTGTCAAAAATCATCAAACTGCAAGGACTATGTGTGTGTCATCATGTTTGACAATTTAACTTTATCATTTTACTAATTATACAAATTGTTCTGACTTCCCCAGACGACAGCAACTTTTAACAATACATGACTTTAGCTGTTACACAATAATGTATGATATAACTGTGTTAATTTAACATTAGTTTTATTTTGTGAGATGAACATTATGTCAACATTAGGTTCAAGAAGTCAAAACAGTACACTGACTTCGTACAACACATTGGGACTTTGACTGTAATCACATTTTTAAACAGGGACACTGTCCGTTTATAAACTTGTGTATGTGTTGCTGGATTGGTACAATGTACCCTTTAATAAACTCCTACTCCCAGTATAATGACAGGAAATCCCTCCCCTTGTCAAGGATGCACCTGGACTGGCACTGACAGATAAGGAAGTCTTTTTCATTTATTATTGTGGAGACTAGAATATGTACAGTATGATTACGTTTTCAATGGTTCAGGAATAACGATTGACCCAACAAAAATCTCAATCTTAGGGAATATGGAGGCTGTTTGTATGTCACACTTACATATGAGAACAGTCTAGATAACATGGATGAAACCTGAAAAGGACATATTAGAATCTGTGAGTAAATGGAGGCTGGGTTATGGAGATACACTTCATGTTTCTGACAACATTCATTTTGAATTTACAGCCCTGGCAGGGGATGAATGCCACTGAAATGATTGTTTGTATCGTATTTCACTATATTACTGCCAATACACTTACTTATAAAAGAAAGCACTAAGGTACAGCTTACAAAAATATTCTAAAGCCTCTAGGCTGATGCGTCAAACCTGAACGGTATGTAATAGAGAAAAGAAAAATTAATAATTCCTCAGTGTTTTATTAAAAAGTGGTTAAAGTTTACTAAATGCTTGTCCTTAATCTGTTGAATAAGCGTAGTGTGCCAATATTTTTGTCTGCGACTGTACCAATCTCACCGCCACCCCACCGCCAGTAGCAGGATACTTAAGTGAAAAGTTTATGCAGGAATTGATTGCAAAATATGTATTTTGTAGCTGCTTGGGAATCGATAAGAAGTTTTCAAATGCCAGTATGTTCACTTTTCTACAGCAGGGTGCTTTAACTCTGATCTGAGGTAGCACCTTGATTTGAAGGTAGGCTGAGCTTTCTTTGAGCACCCTGAAGAAATCCTCAGCAAAACAAGCACCTGTGCTACAAATTGGAAACACCACATGCATTTTTATTTGAAAACAAAAACAGGTAGACTACCTAGCTTAATTTCATCCATGCTATAATCAGTGGAAGCCAAAACCTTGTTGCTAATTATTAGAAAAATGTGAGTTAATCAATTATCCTTCATCTTCAATAAGTAATTCTAGTGATGAGTATCTCTCTCGCTCTCTCTCAATAACAGTTATCACAAGGAAGTAAATCATGAATTTAATAAATAATCATATTAAGAAGTGATGCAATATAAAAGAGCACATGGTGCTAATCATATGAATACTTTTTTACTTTCAGAATGAGTGTCACTAGTAATTTGAAGTCTTAGAAAATGAGAAGCAGAAGGTCAAACCCTCATATTTTCAACAGAACCTTAAGATGTCTGAATTAGAAGTCAAGATTATATTACTACAAAGAGGGAGGCAAAACATACCTGCTTTTTCTGGTGCTTTTTGAGTAATGCCAAGAATAACTGATAGCAACCTGAGCAGTTAGCCAGTGCGGCACAACAATCATTGTAGGAAGACAGCTTACTGCAGAACAAATAATCAACCAAAAGCATATTAACAAACTGTACAGATTTCAAATCTTCTGCTTCATGTTATATGTCAGAATGAGCAGTCCCCAATAAGCATCAAACTGCAATGCAAAAGTGAATGTACAGCAAATAGAAAATTACTCATTAACTGCATTTACACTGACATAAATGGTTAATTTAATGGAAAATACCGTATAATACCGCATTTGCTCGAAACAGGGACAGGGACTTATTTTCTCAATCTTCTCTTTACACACAGGTTTCACATTTGATCTCAAAACCATTAAATGCTGCGAATGATTAATTTTAAACAGGCGACAACAGGCTATACATATAGACATACAGTATAGATTTAAAATATGATAATTGACTTACCAGGTAACCTGGCGTGGAGCAACCTCCACACCTCACCCTCTCTTAACAGGAGTCCCCCAAGGGTCAGTCTTGGGTCCTCTCCTGTTCTCTCTCTACACCCGCTCCCTGGGCCCCCTCATCGCATCCTATGGTTTCTCATACCATTTCTATGCTGATGATGCTCAGATTTTCCTCTCCTTCCCCTCCTCTGACTCCACCATCTCCTCCGTGATCTCTACCTGTCTGTCTGCTATTTCCTCCTGGATGCACTCGCATCACCTCAAACTTAACCTCTCTAAATCTGACCTCCTTTTCTTTCCTCCTCCTCCCTCCTCTGATCTCTATCTCTGTTCCTCTGGAATCTACCACACTCTCTCCCTACCTCCGCTTAAGAACCTCGGAGTCACCCTGGACCCCTGCCTCTCTTATTCCCAGCACATCTCCACTCTGGCACGACTTGCCGATTCTTCCTGAGCAACATCCTAAGAATCCGACCCTTCCTCACCAACCACGCCACCCAGCTCCTGGTCCAGGCCTTGGTACTCTCCCGCCTAGACTACTGCAACTCCTCCTGGTTGGCCTCCTGCGGCCGCCACCCGTCCGCCTCCAGCTCATCCAGAACTCTGCTGCCCGCCTGGTGTTCTCTCTGCCTCGCTTCTCCCACGCAACTCCACTACTCCGCCACTCCACTGGCTACCGATCACCGCCTGCATCCAGTTCAAGACTCTTGTACTAGCCTACAGATGCCTTGACCAGACTGCACCCAGCTACCTCCAGACCCTCATCTCTCCTACACCCCACTCGACCTCTCCGCCTCCGCCTGCACTAGAAGACTGGCTCTACCTCCTCTACGCCCCTGCCTGCAGAGCTCCTCCTTCTCCACCCCGCCTCCGCAGTGGTGGAATGACCTACCTACAGATGTCAGGACCGCCCAGTCCCTGACCACATTCCGCCTCCTTAAGACTCACCTCTTCAGACAGCACCTGTAGAACTCCTCTGTTTCCCCTGGGACACTTTCACCCTTCCTTAAATTTTCTTTACTTACTCTTACCTGCCCCTATTTTACTGCATTTAATCCTGTACTTCAGAGTACTGTAATCTGCCATGTGTTTAAACTGTAGTATTTGGTATTTAATCATATCTTGATGTAACTATCACTGTCACTTATCTGCTGTATTGAATTGTATTTTGTCACACTTGTACTTGCTTGAACTTGTCATTGTATTTATCTTGCTCTTATTGTATTACCTGTACTGTAACACTTGAAATGTATTTGCTTACAATTGTAAGTCGCCCTGGATAAGGGCGTCTGCTAAGAAATAAATAATAATAATAATAATAATAACAGAACAGGGATACACTGACAGAATGAGCTTAGGGAATAACCTATTGGCTGTTCAGTAGAATTTGTTGTCAGGGCCAATGCACACCAAAGTGAAAAAAATAAATAAATAAACGTATTGATTTAAATAAACTAATGCACAACGAACGGAAAGCGAACAGTGCAGAATCTTAATTCTGTATATAGGCTTCCATTTTTTTCGTTATGTTCGCATCCGGTGTGTATTGGCCCTAAAGTCTTTATCACTCACACCATTGTCATGCTTGACCTAACTGAATAAGTATCTTAAATCATGCATTTGAAAGAACGGTCACCCAAACTCAATCGTAATATGTGTTCCAAAAATCTAAAAGTATAACTTGCCAGCAAAACAAATGTCATGTATTATATTATATCACACACAGTGCTTGTCCTTTCTCTTCTTGCTTAAAATTGATAGCTTAGCATTTATTGTGTTTAATGTAGTGATTGTAGCAGTCCTGCTGTGGAAGGAACACGTTACTGAGGTGTTGAAGGGCAATAGTGGGGGACAGGACAGGACATAAAATCAGATTGTTGTGGTTTGTTTGAGTACCTGAATATTCTGGCTATATTGGTGCAGATATCCTTATCACTCCCATGCTGCTCCAATACCACACAGAGCTCTGGAAGTGCTCCGCTACAAAGAAACCTCTGCCTCGACTGGTCCACTGAGTTTCTCAGGGTAGCTGTTAGCTAAAGGGAAAATAATAGTAGAATATTAGTTTAGTATGATGGGGGGAAAAATAAATTATGGAAAAGCAAGTTGATTAATATCCACATGAGATTAATCTACAGTAATGTCTTTTAAAAATTAAAAACAGCTGACGGCCCGAGTGCCGAAGAAACAGAGAGGTAGCCGTTCCTGAAGGCAAGCAGGGAAGCCGTCTCCAGCACCCAAGAAGGAGGAGCCGTCTCCAGCTGCACGGAGTGGCCAGTGTTGCTCCCAGCATTGCCGCTACCCGAGTGACCGCACTGCTGCCAGCATTGCAGCTTCCAGCGTTGCCAGGACTGGAGTGTTCCACACTACTCCCAGCATTGCCGCGGGGGGCTTTACATCCAGGTGGGGTGGGGGGGGTGCTGCACGTGGGAATGTGTTGAATAAATGATTAATTAGGCTCCAGTCACAGGTATACAAAATGTGTTTTGTTTCATCCACTTGTTTATTAAAAGTGCACGATATGTTTTATTGCAACTTCTGTGTTCTCTCTTTTCCTGCTGGTAACAGCTTGGTCGTGATGCTACCCTGTCACACACCGATCTAAAAAAGGCTTTTGAAATCTTGACTTAGAAGTTATTTACTTGACCTAACTTTTGAAATGAAACGTAAACCAGTCACAATCATATTCCCGATTTATCTAGTGTGTCCCATGCACGCATCAAGAATACTCCCTTTAAAGTGCTTGTACTGTAGTTAACACAATAATTCTGCACATTGTACCTGTTGTGCTCTTCCAGTTTTTTGATATATGTCTCAAATGTGCAGTTTTTAAAGAATGTTTTGTTTCAATACACATGTACATAGAACATGATAGCAGGTATTCCTCATGGTTAATGAAATCTGTTTGCAGCCATGCTTTCAGTTGTGTCATTTTGCTTGCAAGGTGAAATTGGTGGGGTTTCCATGCAGTTTAGAAACTCTAAATTCTCTCTCCATTGTCATGAGAATGTGACCGACCATGCACATTCCTCACGCTATCGGAAGCGCGCGGTCAAAACGGCATAAAAGGCTGACTCAAGAAGTGCAAGTGTAACTGATTTCCTGAGAATAAGGCAAAGAAACTTTTTTTTTTTTTTTTAAACCTGACATAGTACCAGATAACGTGTATAAAAATGTAAATACATGTTGCTGTAACATGTTTTTTTTTCAAAACTGCACATTTGAGACCGATCTCTTTCACCCCCTGTTGCATGTTCTTGCTGCAGCAATTGCACAAGGCTTTTCAGATTGGTTCTGGGCATATAAATATGCCTAAATGGTTGGAAGTTAGTGATTAGTGATCTAAATGCTGTAAAATTATTCACAAATTATTACGTTTTTTTGTTTGTCTGTTTTCCCAGTTACACATTTTCATTTTTATTCATCATCCATATTGTGCAAAATAGGTAATGTGTCTTTATTCTCTTCTACTGGGATGAAAATAATGAGATAAAAGTTCTCATAGTATAGCTAGCTCGGAGCAAATATCTGTTGTTGCTCAGTTTTCACAACGACACTGTAATGAATTTAAGAACATTATGCTCCTGAAGCTTGAAAAACAATAAGCTCCTAGGTATAACCAGTTTGCTTCTCCTCCATATCTACAGCATGCTTGACAACGCACCACCTACACAGAATACATCTTGCATATAACTACTTATACAAAGGATTTTTGCGATGAGTCATGAACACATCAGTAACCTGTGATATTTACATTGCTAATGAATACTAACCTGTGATATTTACATTGCTAATGAATACATTTGAACACCTATACTGTAATAACTCCATTAATTGTATGTTTCTATTGTGGCTCTGGCACACTGCGCATGTTTACTAATTAGGTACAGTAAACATCCCTCCTTGAACCTTGCTCTAATCTATTTATAAAAAAAAAAAAAAAAAAAAAAAAAAACTTCCGTCAGTCCCTTTCAATTTGGAGACAATCTATTAAGATCATTAAGTCTTATTACTAACCATTTTTACTGCTTTTTGGCACTCATAGAAGCAATTTTCACAGACCTTTTTAACATTTCATAGTATTCATTTTTTATATCAAAGTGATTACAGACATACTGATAATTATACTGGACATTCCTGGATATGTTTTTCTTATTATATCAAACATAAGTTGAAGTTGTAATATTTTTCCACTCACTTGTTAGTTAATCTTTTTTTCAGCTGAACTATGTGATAAAAAGGGATATCTGGTACTGACCTGAACAAGTAGGTGTCCTGAGATGGAGAAGTGTGTTTTATTTAACTTGTTGGCATCATTTATTTTCTTCATCAACTGCAGCAGGATCTCAACTAGACCTTTGTTAAGTAGCTCTTTAAGGATCGTGGAGTTCCCAGAAAGGAATTTTAGGGCACCTATGCAATACAGAAGGGCTTCGCTGATGGAAAAGACATCTTCAGTGCAGACAACGGAGAGCAATGAATCTGTAAATGACAGCTAAGCATAAGAAGATATGTACACTCACATAAAGCTCTATGAAAACAAAAACAATACTAAAGTTACTGCTGCTTTCTGATACAACTCCCATCCTTTGCTGTAACTCAGTTTCACTCCAGTGATGTCACAGGACATACGATGACCACAAGTGATTATATACCAGGAAGAAACAGCATGATTTGTTTTGATCTACACAGCATTGTACTGGAAAACATCTGTATATAATTATTTAAGTAACCAACATCACAAAGTGTGTCGATATTAAGATGATAGATCCATTCAGCTCAGTAACTGATACCATAATTGGATGACAGGTTCTCCAGATATATCTAAAATGTACACATGAAATACTGTAAGTACACAATCCCTGTCTCTTGCGATAAGCATCCTCTACAGCAGGGGTGGGCAGCCCTGGTCCTGGAGGGCCGACGTCCCTCCTGGTGAATGAAAC
Organism: Acipenser oxyrinchus oxyrinchus; assembly: GCA_030684275.1. NCBI lineage: Eukaryota > Metazoa > Chordata > Actinopteri > Acipenseriformes > Acipenseridae > Acipenser > Acipenser oxyrinchus. Next base: position 5,993,256 of record CM060251.1, read on the forward strand.
CTTTCTTGTTTTTTCAAAACACTCTCCAATCAATGAGCCATGATAACCTTTCTATACCTCCATCAAAACAGCAGCAGAAGCTTTTGTGGCGTTGAAATTATTCTTCATAAAATATGTCTTTCTGTCAATGGCTTAATTCTTAATTAGGATATGGTACCCTTACCTGTATAATGCACCTATACGCCAATGTATCTTACCTGTTAATGAATTATTTTCGAAGAGAAAGTCATTGTTCTCACTTCTGCTGATTTTAAATATAAGCTTGCATACATTGAGAAGATTTTTTCCAGTTACACTGAGCTGTGAATCAAGAAAAAAACAAATGGTAATAGCAATACTTTTTTTTCCCTGAATAGAATGCCTTCTGGGTTTTGTTTTAACACACTTTTTTTTTGTTAGAAAAATAAGGAGCGTCATAGGCACTGATAAAATGCGTAACATATCAAAACTAGAATGAAACATGAATTCATTTTTGGTTTTAATAATATATACCCTTCTTGAAATAGATTTATTTTCAATGTCTAGCACCAAAAACCTTCTGATGTGGAGATTTATGTGAAATCAGACTTACTGCCAGAATAAGTTTGGCTAGTTGTAAACTAAGCTGGTCTGAGCCAATATCAATCAGTTTATACAGGGCTTTCAGCAGGGAGGCTCTCTTCTTACACTTCCTTTCCAGCATGTTCCCCTGCTCCAGTGCACCATACAGTCTGACACAGGTACCACACAGGTACTCAACGTCATTACCTAAAAAACAGCAAACACCGACATCATTTCAATTGTTCAGCAGATATGAAACAATAGGTGGAGCAAAGAATAAACCCTGGCTTTTAAATAAATAAAACTTAAAAAAAAAAAAAAAAGTACTGTACATGTGCAGCGCTCTTCATATGGGGAAAGCTATTTTTACTATATAGGAAACACATTTTTCATACATCACTTGCAGTATTTAATTTTTAAAGCAATATGCAAGCCATTTTATGCATGAGCTTACACAGAGGCAATCATAAAAACGTAATTCAATGTGAAAACCTTTTAATATTTAATCTGTCTCATGAAATTCATTTAAAAATGGCTTTAATTTTCTGACAGCATTTCTCAACAGTAACCTAAAATCGAAAGCTTGACTTTGAACCAGATAAAAACGTGATTTTTTAGTGACCGCACTTACCAGGTAACCTGGCGTGGAGCAACCTCCACACCTCACCCTCTCTTAACAGGAGTCCCCCAAGGGTCAGTCTTGGGTCCTCTCCTGTTCTCTCTCTACACCCGCTCCCTGGGCCCCTCATCGCATCCTATGGTTTCTCATACCATTTCTATGCTGACGATGCTCAGATTTTCCTCTCCTTCCCTCCTCTGACTCCACCATCTCCTCCCGTATCTCTACCTGTCTGTCTGCTATTTCCTCCTGGATGCACTCGCATCACCTCAAACTTAACCTCTCTAAATCTGACCTCCTTTTCTTTCCCTCCTCCTCCCTCCTCTGATCTCTCTATCTCTGTTCCTCTGGAATCTACCACACTCTCTCCCTCTTCCTCCGCTAAGAACCTCGGAGTCACCCTGGACCCCTGCCTCTCTTATTCCCAGCACATCTCCACTCTGGCACGCACTTGCCGATTCTTCCTGAGCAACATCCAAGAATCCGACCCTTCCTCACCAACTACGCCACCCAGCTCCTGGTCCAGGCCTTGGTACTCTCCCCGCCTAGACTACTGCAACTCCCTCCTGGCTGGCCTCCCTGCGGCCGCCACCCGTCCGCTCCAGCTCATCCAGAACTCTGCTGCCCGCCTGGTGTTCTCTCTGCCTCGCTTCTCCCACGCAACTCCACTACTACGCTCACTCCACTGGCTACCGATCACCGCCTCGCATCCAGTTCAAGACTCTTGTACTAGCCTACAGATGCCTTGACCAGACTGCACCCAGCCACCTCCAGACCCTCATCTCTCCCTACACCCCCACTCGACCTCTCCGCTCCGCCGGCACTAGAAGACTGGCTCTACCTCCTCACGCTCCCCTGCCTCCAGAGCCGCCTCCTTCTCCACCCCGCTCCGCAGTGGTGGAATGACCTACCTACAGATGTCAGGACCGCCCAGTCCCTGACCACATTCCGCGCCTCCTTAAGACTCACCTCTTCAGACAGCACCTGTAGAACTCCTCTGTTTCCCCCTGGGACACTTTCACCCTTCCTTAAATTTGCTTTACTTACTCTTACCTGCCCCTACTTTACTGCATTTAATCCTGTACTTCAGAGTACTGTAACCTGCCATATGTTTAAACTGTAGTATTTGGTATTTAATCATATCTTGATGTAACTATCACTGTCACTTATCTGCTGTATTGAATTGTATTTTGTCACACTTGTACTTGCTTGAACTTGTCATTGTATTTATCTTGCTCTTATTGTATTACCTGTACTGTAACACTTGAAATGTATTTGCTTACAATTGTAAGTCGCCCTGGATAAGGGCGTCTGCTAAGAAATAAATAATAATAATAATAATAATAAAATAGTGAGACAACAAAAAATGATTTTGTTTTGTTGTTGTCCACAGAAATGTTAGCCTTATATAAGTTGAGACTCAAATGTTAGCCTTATATAAGTTGAGACTCAATATTTTGCAACAAGACAAACTTACTGGTCAAGCAATTGGGCTCTCACTGCAACAATCTTCAATAATGAATGGCATGTTACTGTATTTGTAGGAACACCAATGGTGCTTTATAAACCAGTAATAATCAGAAGATGTATCAGTTAATGTGGGTTTTAGCTGGGAGTCCTTTAACATAACTATAGTACTGGTTAACAGACACTAATGTACCTATGTGAAGCAGATATGTACTTGATGATGTTAGTACCACATTCTGCCTTGATTTAGTCTCATCTTACCCCAACTTTAGGCTGAAAGTCATTTTTCATATTTAACAACAACTATTAAGGCTGCCATGTTTACATTTTTTTGCAAATGTGTAAACTACAGTAAACTGACACTGCATAATGATAAACAAGCAAGACCATTTACACCACATAGGTCAGTCTGAGTATTCATTTGGCATGAAGTTGAGTCGAGTCAGGTGTATTGTGGACTCTGCAGTTTCTTAACAAGGTAATTACTGCTGGCACGCAAATATGTAAAACAAAAATACATCTAGTCAGTGTAGGTGGCTTAATAATGAACTAGAATGCCATTCAGTCAGTATGCAATTGCAACGGAATACAAAAATACATCAGGGATAAAATGATCCAGACTTGTCTCCTGCTTTATACTTTATAGATTTTCTAAATGTTAATTACTAGTAAACCAAAGGGAGGCGTTTACATAGCAGCCTTAATAATAATGCTAAATAATTACTGGTGGGTGCAAGTACAACTGCAATAGAGAATTGGCCCTTGAGACTGTGGCCCATATGCATAAAAGATGGTGGTAGTTTCCAGCCATTACATTTTTTTTACCCGGCAGTATTTAACACGCGATTTATAAAACTACTGCATGGTTATTTTACTGGCCAGTAATGGCTTTAGATGGGATTTACCATCACGGATTGTTACTGAGAGATTGTATCTAACCAATTGTCAGAGGTATGCAAATGAGCTGTGTCCCCTACTTAAGATGTCAGTTGCATACGTTATCTGTTTACACCTTCACGTTATGGCTACGGGACATGTCTGGAAACATAACGGTCTATAGGCTACCGGTAACACAAAACAAATCATGCTGCTGCATTACACATACTGTACAATGCTAAAAAAACATGATGTTCAATTGAAACTATACGACTTTAGCGCATTTTCTTTTACCGTAGCCGACTCAGTACACAAAACAGATCATGGTGCTGCATTAACACGTTACAATATTATACAGTACCTTGCATATACTGCACACACTTTACAGAAATAAATAATTTTTTTAATGTACATCGCCTACCTACTACTTTTGTTTTCTTTTGGAATGAGTCAAACTTTATTTTCTTTGCAAAAAGCAATTAAAGACTTCAAATTCAGAATATTGTAGTGCACATCTTGCATTTCGAACAATTCAAGTCCATCAATATTTCTGAAGCTTCTTGTCCTTTTACAACCGATCGATTTAGTTTGTTTAAACTCTGTAGAGTATGTTTATATGCCCTCTTTTAATCATGTTCTTAATTTTAGTGATTTAGTAGCTACTTGTATCTGTTGTTGGGTTTATTTTCATCCAGTCAGTATAACAGTAATTTTTTTTTCAATGGGTTCTCTTTGGATTTGCAATTCCTAGCGTTACACTAAATTGGTTATGATCAGTGACATATCAGCAATATCAGAATGTATGGCATAACGGTGTCTGTATAGCAAGGGATTCACTCACTACTAAAAGGTATTGGATGCGAGTGAGAAGTTAAGAAAATCTACATTCACTCCCCAGTAACTCGCAGTATTAAAATTATCAACGCAGATCAGCTGTTCAGAAATACAAGGTTCTGTGGCTGAAAAAATACGTCAGGAGATAGCTAATCAGGTTATATGGTGGGTACTGTAAAAGGGGAGATCATTTACTGCCAGAAGCGCTGGCAAGATGAACGTCAGATTGTAAACAAAACTGTGGGGTCTTCTCACTTTTCTGGATCATGTTCCAAGATATCTCCAAAGCCTGGCATTTTCTCAGAGCAATGAATCGGCTACAAACGTGTTTTACAGTATATGTTTTCCAACCAATAAGTAGCCTATCCTGTTCAGATGAGTTAACAATGCAATTTAATGTATGCATAACAAAATACTTAAATTATGAAATTATTGGATAATGAAAGACTTTTTTTTATTATTACTATTGGCTGAAATACATGTTCCTAAACGTAGAAATTACGCTAGGAAATGAAACCGTCAAGCTGCATCTCATTCTCCGCCTGGTCTGAGGCACGTGTTAATTATGATGCAGGAAAGGATCAATTCACGGCACAATACAGGTTTATGAATCAGACGAATAATATGCTAATGAGAAAACTGGTCTCTACGGGCACGTTATTCTAACTGCGATTAGTGATGTTTTTTGATGGTGTTTCTGCATCACCCGATGAAATACTGTCATGTTAAACACTATTACTGGCATGATAAAGGAGACGGTAAGTTTTATGCAAATGGGCCTGTATGTGCTGAGAAAATCAGTATAATCATAGCATGTGTCTCAAATGTGCAAAAGAATCTGGAAATTGAAAAACCATTAATTGACCAGCTGCACTTGTCTTGTATCAGTAATACCATACCATTCTGTGCAGATTCCAGTTGCTGAAGAATTGGTATAATCTTTGCATTCCAATAATAGGTTTCTTCTTCTGTTTCAACCTCCTGCGTTCTGGATTCGTTTCCAGTGCCTTCAAAAATATGTCAATTTATTAATGCCTAATTAGACCCATTGACCTTTGATTTATTGGAAGTTATATGTAACTGGCTAAATAATAATACCAATGTTAAAAAACACAAACTTAAACATCAAGTTAAACAAAACCAGCAAAGCAAAGTCATACATTGATATAAACACACTCAGAACTAAAGGTTAATATACTCTGCATGCTGTGTAATCTATATCTATTAGAAAACTGTAGGACCCTAGCATATATTAGAAATCAGAGTTACATATCCCTGAACGGTGAGATGGCTGAACTCTGAGGACACTTGCACACCTAGTTCACTTGCAAGTAATTCGAATCGTGGTTCACTTGCAAACTAGCTAATTTTTTTCATGTTTGCTTCAGTTCTTTTTGCACCAGAAAAATTCAAGCAAACTTGAGTTTCTTTTAAAGTGCAGTGAGATTCCTTTGTTTGTATCACTTGCAGCTTCATCCAGACTAGAGTTCTATTTATTTCACATTGCACTTTACAAACGCACTCGGCTCTTTTGCTGATTACTAGTATGTACTGTGGCTGTGCTGTTGTCTGTGTTTTATTGGTTTATTTGATGCTCGCAACATAAAATCATTGTTGAAGAAACGTAACATGCCGAAACAGCATCAAGTATTTGTAGGAAAAACACTGTTCTTTTGGAGGAAATACCAGAGACAATCATGATTATGAAAAAGATGTACATATTGTGCATTCAACCAACTGCAATGTATCCGTTATTGATAATAATAACAATAACAATAACTTGTTGTAAATGTTGTATGCATGGCAGTGTGGCGAGATACAGATGCAACAGGAGCTGGTTTACTAAACTTAGGCAGAGCAGCATAAATGCAACAGTGACTAATGTAATGTCTGTATAGTCAGTACCACTTTATCTTGGCACAATGCTTTCCCTGCGAGTGTATATGGCACAATTATAATAAAACCAGACACAATACATGTGCTAAATCATTACTCAATTGTCATTTCATATTTTGCCTATGACTTGCTTGGGACAGTTTTGCTATTAATGCTTAAAGAACGTGCATGTTGCAATAGTAAATCTCAAACAATGGTATTTACGTCATTTCATTGAATAGCTGCAGGTTGCACCAGTTAGTAACTCAGCCCCACAGTATTTTTTTCTGTGATGTGATGTTGTGTACATGTGACATTATGGTGCAGCATGCAGCTTGATATTATTGCAAAATTATTAACCAGTGGAATGCATTAATGAACATAATGGGCAGTACAAGCCAAGGCAGAAAGGATTTTGTAGCTTTACGACAGATATCTACTTACAGTCTATATTAAACCTAGTAGGGTTTGCTGTGATATACCTGTTCTGTTTCTTGCTCCTGTGCTTTCTGAACTACTGGGTCGGGAAGATGCCTTGCTAGAGCTTCCAATGGAGTCACTGAAACAAACACATACAAGTTGTTAAGTCAATGGTGAGGCACATCTATTTCTTTCATTTTCCAAGTCCTTGCTTTTTCAGCAATTCTTATGGCTTATACAGTACTTTTTATTACAGTAGGTTAATCATCAAGACTGCATTGCTGAGTTCTATCTGTCTAGGACTGTGGCAACATAAATCCACTAATTTGCTCTATACTGGTTATGTGCTTAAGCTTGTTCTTCTTTATTGCACAGCTAAGTGTGCTGTGAGCTTTATGTGTAGCCCAGGAACAAAATATAAATGTAAAAAATGACAAGAGAACAAAAAAGCTGATTATATTTTATTGTGTTTTAGGAAATGAGGCTGTCTATTTTTTATGCCACTAGAGGTCACTGTTGTAATCTGCTGTTCAGAAGATAGTTGCACTTCAGCTTGCACGGAACAGCTGTTAAACCACATAAACCATTATATCACCCCTCGCTCTACTGCAGATTTGGATATATCGCGGTACTGGAGTTGGCTCCCCATTTTTACAGTCTAACTGCACATGCCTTAGCTGCAATATATTATATATATATATATATATATATATATATATATATATATATATATATATATATATATAGGTAATTTCACTTAGAATTACTGTCCGTTTTATTTTGTACAAACAAAAATATACAAAACAATTAAAAACAAAGCATTAATATCGTAATGTTATCATATACACACGCATTGCACAATAACACGAAGAAAATTAAATATCTACTTGCTGAAGCGGTTTTTATTTTAGCCAACATGGCGTTCACTTGTGGCACTAGCAAAAGTCAAAGGGCAGTGACGTCAGCTCCCTAGCAACAAGCCTCCTATGTTCAATGATGCGGGTTTGTGCATTTGAGAAAGGAGAGGAAGAAATTAATTGATGAGACTTAAGTTGATGAGAAGCAATTACCCTCTGCAGTATGAATTAAAACAGTGTGCTGCTTTTTATAAGCAAAATGAGAAAAAGCGGGTTGTGTAGAGGATTTATAATGGACCCTGACGCCCCCGATAAAACGAGGGAGTGGTTATACAGTACAGTAGGACCTCAGAGATACGAACACCAAACTTAAGCACTGACCGCTCAACCGCACACCTCATTTGAAACCGGAAGTACGCAATCAGGCAGCAGCTGTGACAAAAAAGCCAACATCAATTAAACAAAATGGCAAGCAGTGGGAAGCGTAAACATGTCACACTTTCAATTGACACAAAACTCGAGATATTACAAAAACTCAACAATGGCATTAGCCTCAGCAACATAGCCTTCGAATACGGGATAGGGAAATCAACTGTCACCCACATTAGGAAAAAACAGGAAAAAAAATCTAACTATTTCGCAAAAGAGGCCAAAGACAGCGGAGCAGTAAAAAGCAGGTGTATTGTACGCAAAGCTGCTGCTGATGATTTTGATAAGGCAATGCATATGTGGTTTACACAAGAGAGATCAAAAGCCACTCCTTTAAGCGGCGTGATGCTTACGAAAAGGCAAAGTTACTCTACCGAGAGATGTATCCAGACAAAAGTGAACATTTTAAAGCAAGCACAGGGTGGCTCTGTTGGTTAAAAAAAACAGACATGGAATACGTCAGTTGGGGATGCAAGGAGAGTCTCTGTCAGCTCGAATGCCTCTAGTGAATTTTAAAACACTTTCAAATCATTTCATGAACAGCATGAGCTTACCCGAGCCCAAGTGGAGATTTCATCTCCTTTTGGTGTTCATTCACAAAAGTAAAAAACCTTGGTGCTTTGCAAACATCACTATGTCAGCTCTACCTGCCCATTACTACAGCCAGCGCAGTGCTTGGATGAATAAAGACATTTTCTCTGACTGGTTTTTTAAACACTTTGTTCCACTTGTGAAAGACTACCTTACGTCAAAATCTTTACCTGTCCTAAAGAAGACGGAAGCATTTGGTGTTTGTTTTTGCCACCAAACGTCACAAGCCTCATCAAGCTGATGGGCCAAGACGTTCTGGAAAACATGAAACGTCGATACAAGCGAAACCTCTTACGCCAGTTATTACTGGAATCAATGCAGTTTGAATCTTACACCGATTTGTGTAAACAGCTGACCATCAAAGATGCTGTCTACATGTGTGCCAAGTCCTGGAGTGAGATTGGTAGTGAGTCTTTGAGGCACTCATGGAATTCACTTTGGCCGTGTATTGATGACACTGAACTGGATCATTTGGAAAACAGCGATCAGACGGAAATAAATCACGTACATTTTTCCGAAGAGTGACAGCTTTTGGACATCACCCTGGAGGAACAGAAGGAATGGCTAAACACGGATAAACATGAGAACAGACCCCCAATTCTAAGCGACCACGAGATAATTGAATTGGTGCGAGAAATGGCAGCACAGGACACCAAGAAGATCCCACACACACAAGCAGAAGAGTACTTCGCTACCTGTCTTCAATGACTTGAACAACAGCCTGAAGCAACACACCGATGAACCTAATGATGCTTCGAGAGCTACACACCTTGGCAGCAAAAAACCGTGTTAGCAACCTAAAGCAGAGTACCATTAAACATGTTTCAAGTCTGCATAGTTTATCATGTAGTAGGCTCACATATGTAACTGAGATGGATTTACCAGTGACCAGGAGGATGATAGGAAATGTATTTCTGAGAGGTCCATGCAGGTACATGTGAAGCCATCTTGAGGCAGGGAATGCAATTTAAAAGTTTAAAAAAGTGGTCAAAATGTTTTAAAAAATTAAAACAATACACACACCTTACTTAAACAGTTGTAACAACACATGGGAACATGTAACACAATAAAATAAAAAGGTCCTTATATACCTTTTAATCTGTTACCTTGAATTATGGTATAATAAGCATAGGGCATCAATCTGTGAACCAATATCTCATATATTTTATGATGCTGGCACCAGTAGTTCTGTCAAGTTGTGTCACAATGTGTTTTGAGAGGCAAAGAATAGAAACATTGTTTTAAAAACCTGATACCATAAGATAAAGCGTGGACCTTACTTGTCAGTATGTAAAACGGTGTGAAAGTTGACCTTCATAGGCCAGATTAACAAGTTCAGACTCGTCTATCTTATCAAATTGCAAATGCATCAAATGTCATGTACAATGAGCCAATGTATAAACAGTTTTTGAAAGAAACCTCCAGCCATAAAAGTAGCACAGCCTGCTGCACTGCACAGATATGTTTTTATGGTACATTTAATCTGTGCCTAGTAGCATTGGCCATAAGCCTATGGAAAAGTGACTGTTTTATTGCACTCAGACAGCAAAAAGGCGAGCCAGACTGCAGATATGCCTTAAGAGATGTACAAACCCATGTATCAGAAATCTGTTTTCTTTTCCTTCGTTTTAGAAATGATATATAATCATTTAAATGAGTTATGTAAACAAATAATGAGGTGGCTACAAATCCACTTTTGTTTTCACTGTTTGGTGGTTGTATTTTTCACAACAGCAGTGAAACGGTAAACACAAGGCATCCAGCGCCATATTTTTTGGGGGGAAACAATTTCTGAAACAACTGAATGCATCACATACATACAAAGCTCAGTTTCACCTCAGAAACACTCTGATGTCTATTAAATAATTCCTCTATTAATGAATGCTTGCTTAACATATCAGTCTCAGTTAATCCTAAGAAATCCTCTCCATTGGATCTCACAAAATGCACTCCTCTGGAGGTAATGGTATGATATTAGCATATTTCATATGTAGAGTTAAAACCTTCTTTCACTATTCATGACAATATGACCTTTTCTAGACAGTACTATTGATCTTTTCTTGGAATATATGGCAATTACACACACACACACACACACACACACAAGACAAAGCATTAACACGCCATACTATAAGTTAATCATAAAATGGGTATAAATAACTGTTTAACTGACACGAATGACAAAGCTGCAGCCTCCCTGTTTTATTAAGAATTTCTATAGGATTGTGGCTACTTTCTCACTCAAATTCTATTGAAAGGAGCACATTTCCTTTACAGAAAAATAACTATTTTTTGGTTTGAGAACATTCAGGTGGTATTGTAGATCTACCAACAATTTTATGGAATAGAATTTTATTTCATAAATTATACACAATAGTTCAGGGCCCTCTTAAACAAAGTCTACTGTGGGTCGCACCACCAAAAAAAACCTACTGTGTATGAGACAAACTGTAACTAAAATACCAACAACCATTTACATTAAAAAAATGATATTGCTGTAGAAAAAAGGAAATGAAATACAATACTACATTATAAGAAATTCATTGAACACCCACACACTACTGCTAATTACTGGGCCCATGCAGTAAATATTTTAAATGCAACACATAAAACGGTCTGAAATACTGTAGTGGCTTAGATTTTGCGTTCACAACAAAAGAACACATGGAGACAGTGATAATGACTTTCAAGTACATATTGACTGTTATAGATACCAGGACAAAGACAGACAACAGTACAATGTTTAGTGTTTGTTATATTTAATTTCCCTCACATATATTTGAATAATAAATGTTAATAGATAAAAGCTTATTTTAATTGATTTGAAGTTGTGAATTTTACATATATAAATATCGAAGAGACCTTGTTCATACAATGAAATGGCCTCTGTTAAGCATGTATCCTGGAGATAATGGCAAAGTAAGAAAAAAACCCCACATATTTTAAGATTTAGCTACAGTTCACTGCACTGTAAATCGGTTGCAGAACATGTGATGGTGTTACAAAAAACAGATCAAATACATATATTACTGCATAATAATGGGAGAAGCAGTGTTCTCCACTGAAGCAGAAACACTAATGTGCTACTATCTTGTTTTTCAAAATATATTAACATTAAATCATATGATGTAGGCTATTCAACCATTTTTACCCTTCACAGCAAAAAAATTGCACTACATTTTTTTTTTTTTTTTTAAAGTCTGTTTCCAGAGATTTGGAAGGACTGATTAATAATGCAAACCCTGAATTTATCACCTCATCACCACTTTAAATAACTTCCATCCAGACTGGAATTGAATCCAGCTCCCCAGGGGTGAAATTCTGGTGCATTAAGCCAGTCTTAACACCTCAATCTCTACAAATCTCTACTTGTATCTGGAATACTGACAGCTTAACAAAGGTTGTTTTTTTTTTTAAATCCAATGTATTTTTTTCTTCATTTGACTATTTGTTATTTAATAAAAGAACAGATAGAGTAATGGTTTGCAATCTGACAGTGGTCTATAGCAACAATGATATCACTCCAGCTTCTTAGCCGTCAGGCGCTCCTGACACAAATATATCAATACTGGCTGTATAACTGTAATGTTCTATTTGTGCATTTGATCATTGATTGGGTTACAGCACTATAGTTTTCGCAGCTACATTTTTCACAGACATTATCTCATCTTTGTCTTTGGATAGACTGAAGCATCAATCAAAATAAATGGCTTGCACAAAACCACAGAATACCATATGCATTTAATACGATAAGCCCTGCTTAAGCACAGTCTTGCTTCTGTATGAAAAATACACATTGTTAGTCAATTTTAATACATATTGTCTGATCCCTTTCGTGCACATAATTATGCAGAGCTCAGAAAAATAATGATTTAAAACAGCTTATATTTGAAGATGTCTCCTTTATTGTTCTGTAGTTTAGATATTTTGTATAGGAAGAAATAAGCCCCATTGTAGAAAAAGTGTTTTCCCATTACAGACAATAATATGCAGCTGAGACAACTTGAATGTCATGTTTTAATTGATTATATTTTGTTTATGATCATGTTGACATTTAGATTTTTTTTTCTCACTATTAATTCTAAAAATAGAAAAATGACTTACACTGCTATCAAATACAGTCATAGACAAAAGTATTGGCACCCTATACTTAATAAAAGATCATTCAAGAAAACATGTTAAACACAAGCCTTTAGTGAACATTAGCCACTAATTAATATGACATATATATATATGACAATATATTAATATGACAATATATATATATATATATATATATATATATATTGATTTGAAACCATTACACAGTAACTAAACTGCATTATAAAGTCAATTGCTAGAAAAAGAGGTAACTATTTCCAACATCTGTTGAAGACAAAGGAGTTGGATTCACGTTTGAGAAAAACAATCGTAGCAAACTACAGCAAAGGAAATAGCTACAGAACAGCAACAAATAAATATGGAATTGTGCATAATGAGTGGTAAGTGTCTGGTCTATTTATAATCTTGGTTGGTTAGTAGATGACATAATGAGAGTGGGAGCAGTCCTTCCTCTCGAGCTAAAGTTTTATTAAATTAAACTTTTATTAAATTAATGCAGTCAGCACTCGGATATACGACACTCAGATACACATCAGTCGCGCTTTACCGTCCTTGTATAAAGAATAAAATCAATCCCCATTATATATGGGACATTCCATGCCAACTCAACCAGTGCCGCTGCCCGTCAGTCTCAGATTTTCCTAGAAAAATTCACGTGGGGGTATTCAGACATGCTGAGTTCAGAAATGATAGCCATTTTTTTTTTTAATCTTCCCTTTGACCTGTGACCTTGTAATGGTCAACCTAAAGTGAGAAAGGGACCTTGAATCACCGTGGGTGCAATTTAGATGCTACCATCATGTGTAGCACCTCGATCTACTCGTACTGAATAGGGCTTTTCAGAAAAAAATACTAGGAGCTCCCTACTCACTTCTGGCAAATTGCAAGACGACGGGTAACTGACAAGTTTTATTCAAACTTCAGCCTAACCCTTTACCCTGTAGGGATGTGGGTCCTAAAATGTAAGTATTGCTGTAAGAACCTTAGGAACCAGTCTACAAAATTCTGTGAAAAACTTTTGGTTTCAAGTGCCACCACTGGTCATTAAACCCCCTTGAAATTTGAATTTTTGCTATTTGTACCAAGTTTAGGCCATAATAACTTGCATGGGGATAGATGGATAGATGTTAATGAGATCTACAAGCATCAATAATTGGTCAACAATAATTTACAGTAACCATACCATAAGTTGATTTGTAATTGTATTTGTTTTATTCCCCTCTGAAAATATGTCTTTGCCTTTGCACATGCCCATCTGTCATTATAAACCTGCTGAAAGTCCTGGCTGATTGAAAATCAGGTTTAAATTTGGTTCATGCATTTGCTACATCCACAGGTAGCTCCTAGATTGACACCTACCAGGAATTTTGTAAAAGAAAGTAGTGATATGGAACTCTAGGAAGTCTATACTTGTTTTCAAACTAAAAGGTCAATGGCTCAATATGCAGTTTAACAGAAACACCACCATATACGTGTGAACCTAATTTACATGAATGAAAAGCCATGGGACTGCAACAGTTTCCCTCAGATTTAAACAGCAAGCTGCATTAAAACAGAAGCCAGCAATTTTGTAGTCATGCTAAGCCGTAACAATTAAGAAAAGAAGCCAATCATTTACCCACATAGTGACTTCCATGGTAACCCCTGTACATCCACTAATCTTCAAATCACTTCATTGTTATTTTACAAACACCAAATACATACCTTCCACTACCAGGTCTGGATGATACAGAGTTCTCACACGCCTTCTTTGAAAAGACTTCTTTTTCATTCTCATCAGCTTTAGTGGGTTCAGTGAGTAGGGGACTGCTGCCTCTAAACTGGCCTTTTGAAAACACATTCTTTTGAGCAGCTTGTGGAGGACTTGGTTTTGCAAGTGAGGGCTCAGAGTTCAGTCTCTTCATAGCTGCAAAAAAGTTAGAGAGGTTAGCGAAATTAAGATGACTTCAGTTACCCTGGTTATTTCTGTGGAACATACATGTACTATAAAAAATACTTTTTAAAATGCCCCTCTCAAAAAATATTCATTCAACATCAATATGTTCTATAGATATGACTTTGCATTTGATTTGTTTAATTTTCTATCTCATCTAATAAGTAAAAATAAGTTTATTGATTTTTCATATCTAAAAAATCCTTCCTACAGATGTCAGGACTGCCCAGTCCCTGACCACCTTCCGGCGCCTCCTCAAGACTCACCTCTTCAGACAGCACCTGTAGAACTCCTCTTTTTTTCCCTCTGGACACCTATCACTCTTTCTTACATGCACTTTACTTGCTCTTATCTGCCCCGTATTTTACTGCATTTAATCCTGTACTTTAGAGTACGGTAATCTGTCAAGTGTTATTTAATTTAATTATATCCTGATGTACTATCACTTACACTGTTATCTGCTCCTTTATTGAATCGTATTTTGTCATACTTGTACTTGCTAGAACCAAAGTCATTGTATTTATCTTGCTCTCAGTTGTATTATTACTTGCACTGTGATTCTTGAAATGTATTTTTGTTTATGACTGTAAGTCGCCCTGGATAAGGGCGTCTGCTAAGAAATAAATAATAATAATAATAAATGCAGCCCTCAAATCACTTTGTGATTGGCTGACCCCCAATTTTTAACATTCTTTAAAAAAACTGTAACTGTAAAATATCAAAATAGATTGCATACAAAGAAATATCAACCGATTAGTTTGTTGTAGTTAGGGATTTAAACATTGTATGAATCTATAATGTACTGTAAGTTTTCATTAAATGTGATTAATTGGGACAGTCCCTGACTTCATAAGATACATTTAATATGTCTGGAACATACCTTGTTATACAATTCCTAAAAGTGGCGTGGCAGGGCAGAGGAAAAGCCCTGCACATAATTAGAGGGGGCAGGGCAAAGCTGTATGTTTGTGGTGGGTGTTCAAAGGAGAGAACGAGAGCGAGCGGAGAAAATCAAAAACAAAACCAAAAGTAAGCAATTGCTACTCGTGCTGTGCAGACCAGCACGGTAGTTGTTTATGTGGTGTCAGTGTTCGTAATTTATTTCTGTTCAAAACTTTTGTTTTGCTCTGTGAGCGTTGTTTTTTTGTTTAAATATTTATTTTATTTTTGTGTAATAAAAATGTTGCCGCAGTGCGCCTTTCACCCGCAGTACCTGTGTCTCTGCCAGCTATCTGGTCAGGGGACGTCATCACTGCTCGGCTACCCTGTCACAGTAGCCCATCGATAAATCAAATTCAGTATGTCTGTACTAGAGTATAAAGTTTAAATGACCTCCCTCAACACTGTGCCCCAAATGGAAGCAAGCAATATCACATTTGTTCTGTGTGATATCTCTTACTGGTATATTTCTTTTGGTTATACTCAGTTTTACTAGACTGATTTTGAGAACTCTTTGGAAGCCACATGGGTGCTTTAAACATTTCAGATTTCTGTAACCTAGGAAGAAATAAAAATAAAAATACTGTACACTTACATTCTTCTGGTCGAATAACTGGTGGGAGACCTCCCTGGGAAGCTGCTTTAAATAAGCGTGCCCGAGCACTGCTCATTCTTTTGACTTCCACTGGGTCGACTGGAGGTTTAGGAAGAGGAGGTGAAGTGTCAACTTCATTATCAGGAGACTCAGGAAGTTTGGGAATCTGTAATAATAATAATAATAATAATAATAATAATAATAATAATAATAATAATAATCCATCACATATCCAACTACGGCGGGACCAGAGTAAGGGTGGATATGTAAAAAGGCAGATAAATTAATCCAGTTTTAAATACCATCATACACAGCAGTAACAATTAATACATTCACACAATTATTGTTTTGAGATTCAGCTTTTATTACGGAGCTCCCCTAAATCCATTGTTTAGAAAGATACAGGATATTAATACTTGTGACAGAGTAGCCGTCTGCCGTGTGGATGCGTGGATTCGCTGCTGGGTGACAGGCAGGAGATTGAGACAGAGGTTAAAGTTGATACGCCCTGCAGGCAAACAGGATTTATTTACATATCAACACACTGAAGAGCGCAAGTGACACTACCAGCAATGGTTGCGCACGGAGCACATACAACACAGTGTACGAAAACTTTGGTAGGATCTACAATATACAAACTAATCTTCTCTGTTCAATAATAAACTAACATTGCTGAAAAGATTGATCATGGTGGATAAATGGTTAGGGCAGATATGTGACACACGGATACACAACAGATTAAAGTAATAATAATAATAAGGTATAATGTACACATAATAAGGCTGTAATTCTATTGAGAGTTTCTGGTGACATAAATCATATCATTTTCTACACTACAGTAGCATGCCATTTAACAACCATATATATATATATATATATATATATATATATATATATATATATATATATATATATATATATATATATATATATATAAAATGTATACATCATACTCACATGTTCCAAGGGGGTAAGGCGTTTAACAGTAACAGGCCTTGAATCGGGTACATCAAAATTGAGGGCATGAAGACTAAGAAAGAAAATATTTTTAAAAAATTAATTTAATTTAATTAAGAAAAGTTTAAAGGATGTCCAATGTAAATCTAAAGACAAAAATGTTTATTTATAACCAAACTAACAATTAACAGGAAAAAGTGCAGCTGTGAAAAAGAAATGCAGTTTTGCAAAACAGACGTTTCAGTCCCACATGCAACTTCATTTTTTGCAATGTAACTCGATCGAACCTTGAGAGTCTTAATATCCATTGATCAGACAATTGGCCCCATTTATTAGCTGTTTGCTCATCCTATTTCCGAAATTTTATGAAGTCCAAAAATGTTTTGATACATTTTAAACATAAGGTCATAGAACTGGGTTCCCAAATATTATGTTGTCAGCAAAACAGGAGATACTAAAGAGAACATTTAAGTCACTGAAGTTTAGCCAAGATCCTAGTTTAACAAAACACAAATAATGAACACAATTAAATAAAGATAGAATTCGTTAAAATTAGCAGCTGCATACCTCCGCAGTTGCTCATTTCCATTTTTATTCTGTATTATGATTTTGCAAATACCATATCCCATAGTTGAATTAATACGCAATCAAATAACATCAATAACATGTTTACCATCAGATATAATTTGGTTTCCAATTGGTACCAGAAGGTTTGGGTCCTAACCTGAAAGCTGAAGGGGGTCTGTTCTCTGGTGTTCGAGAAGATGATGGTCCAAAAAGTTTCCTTTGGTCTTCTCTGGGTGTTAACGGTCTCTGGGTCTTAAGAGTTCTCAGAGACTTACGGGCCTCACTAATGATCTCAGCACTTGTTTTCTGTTTTGGTGCTGAGCTCACATAGAAGGGCTTTGATATCTCTGCTTTCTTTTCCATTTTCTCCCCAAGAAGCAGCACACACGGTTGGTCACGGATGATTCTGAAAACAAAAATTTATGAAAATGATTTCACAGTTAAAGAATAAAACAAGTGAGCAATGACTGAATGGTGAATCTCAATAAAGCTGACATTTAAAACTACTGATAAACATCCCGTCACTGAGATTTACTGAGAAACGTCCTTCTAATTCTAATACACACTGGAAATTGGCAGACATTTCTGAGCTCATGTTGCACATTTCCAAAATTACCATTTTGTGAAATACATCAGTCTTGCTTTGGGGGTGCACAGTCACCTCTCATGTAACAGGAGCATAAGTTTATCATATTATATACCTTACCTGCATTTTTCTTCCCTGATTAACTATGTACTTTATTTCTATCTTGGCATGCCCCTTGAGTTTTCAGTTTGCGTAAACACATGTATAGCCCCTAATGAGTCACTGCCTGTTGCCATGTGTAACAGCCCTGTGCTTCTCCTTGCCAGAATCCTATTGGAAAATGATGCTGCAGCATGGTAGAGGGTTCACCTATAAATATGTGCATAGCCTAATACATTATGTATCCAAAACCAGGGCCAATCATCTTAAGAGTGATATTAGACAAAACTAGTTGGTTTGACCTCCATTTTACAAACGCAGTAAAAACCGCTCGATACACACACTCTTAAAAGCATTGGATCTCCACTACAGTTGCAGCTGATTTGGTGCTTGACACTGGCTAATTTGATGAGAAGGGGCCTCGGTTAGATGAAACGAGGTGTTTTGATCACAGTTCAGACGTCCACATAGGTTTTATGAATGAAATAAAAATCTTACTGCTTAGTTTTCAATGGAGCCTTCTGGGTTTCTATCGCACTGCAACGTCATAGTGTGTGCAATGTGAGAGCCCAGCTGAACAACATGTCGTGGACCAGCAGCACATCAGTCACAGTATTTAGATAGCTATAGCAAGTGAAGGCAAGAACGCAATTGCAAACACACATTGTACAATATCAATCATAGAAGTGTCTCGTTGACTTTATGACCTGCTTCTAATTCAGTAGAAATTCACCCATGAAAATGGATAGCTTCTGCTTTTATCCAAAAACAGGCAAAGAGAATAGATCAATCTGTAGCAAACCCTTAGTCATCATCTCCACACTGTAAACTGGAAAACAGTATTATCAGACATAACACAAAACTCACTGTGACCTTCTTGTTGGTTTTCTCTGTAATTGAATATCTCTCCACCTCTGCACTGTGTCAAAATACACTTAGGCCCTGTCCACACTATGCCTACAAACTATTAGTTGCCTTTACATCGGCTTAAAGGGCTAAATACGGTTTGCGTCCACCTCAGGGGGTAGTCTCGAGTCCGGTTCTAATTAGATCGCATTAGATCTAATCATCAGAAGCGTGGACACTGTAATACTGTACTACATTTTTTGTGTATCCTCCAATATCCCAAAATGCTTTGTGGTATGGTTGGCGAAATACTGGCACCTGAAGGACTATCTATCAATGTACACTCTGTAATGGGTATTCATTTTTATGCTTAAAAAAACCTGTCAGAGCATCTCTGTTAAACTAGTAGGGAAAATTAGGCAACTGCAAAAATGAAATCTTGAGTTAAAAGTAGGGTCAGGATGAACAATTCACGAAATTTGTCAGCTCTGTTTGAAATAAAATGAAAGGGACCAGAATTATGCACAGGCAAGATATGAAGGTAAAAACAAAGATTGTTTTGTAATTAACAGCTTTTTTTCTGAGTTTAATTATGAAACAGAATCAGCTCAATTTGTTTAAAGGGGTGTCATCTGACTAAAAATAAAACCAGAAAACTTCAAGCCCTACTTGTTTTATTTCTTTTTAGCAATATGCACCTATATTAATATGAAGCATAACACATTATTTTAGAATAAAATACAGTGCATGGTGGGATACTATCGTATTTATTTCCACCGTTAATTGCGCTGCTAAGAACTGTAAACAAACTATTCTAATAGTGTGTGGATGCATTAAGATCAACTAAACATGAAACGGTACTTGAGTGTGGACGCTTTGAGCTGGATTAATTAGAACCATTTCGAGTACAGTTCTCAAGATCGGTTATGTAGTGTGGACAGGGCCTTAGAGTCAAAAGATTGCATTCTGTTACTTTCAAGTAAATCTGCAGGCAGCAGGGTATGTACAGTTCAGTACAGTAATGTGTGCTACGGTTTAAAAAATAAAAAATAAAGACTAAAAAAAAGACTAAGAAACAGAACTTGGGAGCCATGGCTTTAAAAAAAAAAATCAAATTAACATTAACATTAAAGGGTACATAAGGACCTTTTATTTTACTGTGTTACATGTTCCCGTGTGTTGCTACAAGTGTTTACGTAAAGTGTATTGTTTTAATTTCTTTTTTGTGTATTGTTTTAATTTTTTTTTTTTTTTTTTTTACATTTTGACCACTTTTTTAAACTTTTAAATTGCATTCCCTGCCTCAAGATGGCTTCCCATGTACCCGCATGGACCTCTCAGAACTACATTTCCTGTCATCCTCCTGCCCACTGGTAAATCCATCTCAGTTACATATGAGAGCAGGAGGATGATGGGAAATAAAAAGGTCCTTATGTACCCTTTAACAAGAAATAAATAAAATAGCGCTCAAATATGATTACTTTTCTCAACTTGTCTTAAATATTTAATACTGTATAAAGTAAAATATTCATAAACATTTAAATAAAGAATTAACAAAAGTAACTTTGTCTACTGAGAAACAAAGGAATCCTTTGTAGATTGTAATGTGTAACTCAAAAAAAGAGCCAACTTATAGATCATTATATATGCAGTATCTGTCATAATGATTTTCTGTCATACCTACACAGGAATGATGCTTACTATGATAAAGCCTTCTGAAATTGAATGCACCTGATATGCTTAACTACAGCTTTACAGTTTTTCTTGCTCCCACTGTAATGGAAGTAAAGTAATAATGGCATGTCATAATGGCACAGAGCACATTAAGGTTCTGGACCACCTTCAGCTATCAAGATTAATGGTTAGCAAGCCATAAGAAATGTACAGTATATTCTGAAGATGATGACTGTGCTGAATTAACACGTTTTTTATGTGGGGGGGTTTCCTGCAAAAAAAGTGCTTTGAAATTGGCAGATATCTAAATGAGGTACAAAGTCATATTTTAACTTTTTGCAATATTACTAAAATAAATTTAAAACTAGGCATGTGCAATTCCCTGAGCATTTAATCAAAGGAGTTCAGGAGAAAAAACTAAGCACATTCTAAAGACTGAATTAGTTTTTTATTTAGCAATTAAACAATGGTGTTAGTGGGAACTGTAATTGCAAATACCTTTTACCTATATTTTATTTTCAGGTTATGTTTCAAAGTAAATAGAGATTAAATTACAACACTCTTGAACCTGAACTTAGAATTCTGAACACAGGAGTCCAGCTGTTAAACGGCCACATCCTCTTTTTAAACCACTGATTCAAATCATACAACTGTCTATCCAAGTTAAAAGTAAAAGTAAAAACCGTTCATAAATTATCATTCAAGAACCACAAAAGGCAGACCTTGAAACTTTTTTGGAAAACCATCTCAAAGAACTACATAACCCATTTACACTAGTGCATAGAATTTCAAAAGAAAATTTGGAAATGTAGAGATATCTAAAGACAACAAAGATGTTTTTTTTGTATCACACATAGTAATTGTGAGGAAAATAATGTCGCTTAAAGATACTATTTTGGAAACACAGGGCCAATTATTTAATTTTTTTTTTGTTAAAGCAGGAAATTCCATTTTAATGATAACAAACTGGCAGTTAACCACTTTCAGGTTTATTTATTTTTTCTCAGTTTTGTAGCAATAACATGGAGTTTTCTCCTTAGTTAATTAATGATTGAAGTGAATGCTTTGAAAATACACAAAGACAGAGCTGTTTGATTTTAAGTATCATTTAAATATTAATGGGTCTCTTTTAATATAAATGGCATGACCTCCTTTTCGGTATGAATGCTATATGAACTCATGCACCAGCTTTTGATTAGCCTGCTGGAATCTGTTGCTTGACCATAAAATAGTTACTGAATTTTGAACACACTGTGAAGAACCTTGGGAGCTCAAGCTTCACAATGTTGTTGAGAAGCGGGTGTGATAAAAAGAAATCCAGGTGTAGCTCCTGAATTAATAAAGACACAGCACAACTAATCTACAGTGTCTGTTAACCCTAACACTGCTATGTAAGAAATTAAAAGGTATAATTAAGAAGAGGTTTCTTCCATTACTGTAATGAGAACTATTCAGCTCAGCAGTACTTGCATAAATTAAATTGTGCTGATTAAACAGTGGGTGTGTTTAAGATACTCATTAGCAACATGCTACTGTAGCTGTCCTCTTAAAAAGACCTGCAGCCTGCCTAAAGACAAATTACATCATGATTATTATTATATATATACTCTGATGTGAACATCCCTGAAATTCAAGTCAAGGGTCTGTATCAAGCAGAGACAAATATGCCAAATGCATATACTGTATGTATGTAAGGACAAATGCAAGGTTAAACTAGCTTGCCTATCTACAGTACAATATGCGTGTCACAAAGGAAATATGTTGCAAGTCTGGACGTTTGTCATTGGTGACATTATTTAATCGATCAATGGCTTGCAGACATGTTCCAAAGGAGCCCAGTTCACACTGAAACCCTTTCTGCTTTAGGCTGTGCAATATGGTGATACTAAGTGTGTGCTTTGCTGCAAGATACAATGCACAGCTTCATGCTTACAGACATGCTTTGGTTTGGATGGCATCAGCTGCAGGATAATAATGGTGCAACTACTTATTCATGAAAGAGCAACCTGCTGCTGCATAGGAGGCTGTGTGGTCCAGTGGTTAAAGAAAAGGGCTTGTAACCAGGAGGTCCCAGTTCAAATCCCACCTCAGCCACTGACTCATTGTGTGACCCTGAGCAAGTCACTTAACCTCCTTGTGCTCTGTCTTTCGGGTGAGACGTAATTGTAAGTGACTCTGCAGCTGATGCATAGTTCACACACCCTAGTTTCTGTAAGTCCCCTTGGATAAAGGCGTCTACTAAATAAACAAATAATAATAATATTAAGAATGCCATATGCTTATGTTCTAGTGTTAATGCAGGAGACTACATCCAGGCAATCTCAATGGCACAGACAACACTGTGTGCAAATGTTAATATATAATTCGTTTTACCACATCAATGAGTTATTGCCTTTAAAAATATTAAATAACATTGACTGCTGACAGGAAGTTATTAGATTTTAAATGATTGCCACAACAACATTGCATATGATCGATGACCGATATCTCTCTCTATAAAAAAAAAATTTAAAAAAAACCAACAACATGAACGCATCTGATTCTTTAGTTTAGTCTAACTAGCGTAAACAACTAATACCGGCAGATTCTCTCGAGCGCAGGCGCGATAATTAAAAATTTCACCTCAAAGCATTGTACAATCATTTTCATTTGGTTTTATTTTTTGGCTCAAGTAATACCTGTTTACGGTGCACCTGAGACACAGTAACGGCTACTCACCACTATTGACTTGATTTATCAGGCCGACAAGAAGTCAACTAATTTGCGGTAACTTAATGCTAACACAAGTCAAACACTAACAAAACGGTACATAATACAGTAACAGCAGTAAAAATCGTTATATAGTGTTTAGTTTGTGGACCGCCGCCACAAAATCATAGTTTTATAGTAATCTCATATGAGTAGCTCACCTTGGCAATTTCAAGCTCAGGCTCAAGCAAGTGAACAGAGTGAGGTAATGATCTCCGTAACCATAGCAACCACACACCAACAAGTGGCTGCAACTGGCCCAGCAACATATTAACAAACTAAATTAATGCGATATATATATACTTTAAACAATTCATCTGGAATAAATTAAATACGTTTTGTTTTGCGGTTTTCAAATCCTTTATACCGTGATATACACATATGGCATACATATGCACGTTAAACAGCAATAGCAGAACAAAAGGGAGACAGACGCTCACCTAGAAGAATTATTTTAAAAAGCAAAGGCGTAAGAAACGTCTACAAACGGCATAAGAAACTGACTTACCTAGTGATTAGCAAAACATTTGATTTAGTATCACCTTTTCAGACGACTATATGTGGGAATCGAACACGAAAGTGTTAAAAACAACAAAAAAAGGGGGGGGTATAGTACTACGTTTTTCTATTTTAGCACTGCAGAGATGTGTTCACTGCGTCTCTGACGCGATGGGGGTGGTGAAGATGACGTCACTCCCTGAGGGAGGTAGGTTCACTGTGCTGTCCCACGCGTCTTCTCTTCACAACCTTGTTTAGTGTGCACATGTTACCTCCCCAGTCCAATCTCTGCTTGACATTTGGGGATGGTTGCAATGATTTACTGCCAATAATGTGATCAATGATACAGTATACCATATTTGCAGGTGTATTGATACAGAGTTTTCTGTCTGATTTATATTCTTTGTCTTTTAATTGGCAGTTGTATCCTTGTGTGAATCACATGCTATAATTATATATATATAATTATATATATATATATATATATATATATATATATATATATATATATATATATATATATATAAAGGTAATTAAGAAGAAAAAAACATCTCTTTTAATATGATATGCTATTTAGTATTTTTATGTTGCATGCCTTGCCTGTTAAAATAAGATGCAAAAAATAATGTCACAGTACTGACATACAAATTGATTAGTAAAATGTACATGTTAAGTTGATTCCAAAAGACTGTTCCAACCAGTCGCTTAATTATTTAATGGCTCTTCATCAGGGTTAATTAAATCATTAAGAACCTGGTTGCAATGTGAGGTGAGTTTAAGTCTGATCCAAAAGGTTGTCTAAACAGTGTTTTAACAAAGGTACTTCCTTATTTCAGCAAATAAACCAAATTACTGTGCTCCAAAACCTGCACAAAGCTGTCTGAAGACTGACCATGTGTTAAACCCAACACCTCTGAAACGACAATGAGAAACAGGAAGACAAGCTGTGAAACCCATTTCAAAAGTGTGGAATGAGACTCCCTGTTGACATGAGTAATGCTGTATTGCCTGGGCTGAATGTAAAAGATTGGAGTGTGTATGGCATGTGGAAGCTTTACAGGCTATCAACGAGGGCAGTTCAGTAATGGGGTTTAACATGTGACATTGAACGACAGACACCGTCCGGCAAATTTATTAGGAAGTGTGGGCAGCGCTGTACCACGTCCCAGCCTAGCACGTTGTCCTCAGCTGGCTTTGAAACACATTTGAGTATAAAATAGGTTATAATTTAAGTGCACGTGCCTAGGACCCGCAGAGCTATAAGCACTGATCTGAAACAACCTTTTACCTCTCGCTGCCTTGATAAGGATAATTAATTAGACCAGGGAATGCTGTGTTTCAGTTAATTAATTAGTGATATGCAAAACAATGTTTTGTCTTGGAACCTTGTGATATGATTGTAACCTGTAAGTTTTGGAAAAAGATAATCCTGTATTAAATATGTTTGCTAAAAGAATGTGGTGGACCCTAGGTATAGCTGCAATATTATTAGTGGGTAATTTTGTGGTACTGTACTATCATTTAGATTTGTACTTATTTTCAAATAAAATACATACCAGTAGAAAGACAGTTTAGTCTATGAGTCACAAGAGCCATAGTTTGTTATTTGAAGATATCAAATTGACAGTATTTCATCCCCACCTCACCTCCTTCCCTTATAAAAATGTACCCCAAAGCTAATACTACTTAGTTCTAATATTATTTAGATGAAGACAGTAGCCAAATAGCTTGTACAGTAAATTCAACTTACTTACATTAACCTTGAAGAGTTTAAGTAATCTATTAGTGCTTGCCACTGAAAACCACATCAAGCTGCACTTTCATTTTCTTTATCATTTCTGAACAGCAGTTGTACAGAATAAAGTTAGTGGCAGTTCACCACACTGCAGGAAGTGGCTTTTATTGCTTCTGGTACGGGTCTAGGGTGTAGGCGAGTAAGAAGCCATTACTTCCTCATACGCACAATGTGGTTTATGTTGAAGGAAGACCCATATCTTGGTGTAACAGGCTACTAATTAAGTGCATGTATTAAAAATCAGCCCTAGTTTGTAATTAAGTCATAAATGCACAGTACAGCTTGTCAAAAATGAAACCATGTTATTAGTCACTGAGCACCATAAAGACAGTTATAGTAAAATTAGCTTGATCTAATTAGATACTGTTCATGCATTAATTGTGCAATCAGTATTCCTTTCAAAACAAATGTTAGGGCTCAAATGAATACTCAATAAAGGGCATATTTCTAAAAATAAAAGGCATTGTTCACGATGTGCAGCAGGGTTCTTTCCGGGATTGGTTTTGTTTTGTGCTGATAGGATGGCTTTTGGTCGTAGGTGGGGGATTAATGAGATTTAAAAAGTAGTCCCTGAGGTCATTTATGAGAACTTTAATAATATACAAAACGTATTTGTGCGTCACAGATGCTTCAACTTCTTTTGTCCCTCCTCTGTGTCCACCCACTGCCGATTTTATATATTGAAAATAAATGCCAGTTAAAAAAATACATAAAAAACAGGCAGACCTGCACCTTGTGAAAGGGTCAAATAAGCTAGACCTGTCAACAGTTTTCTGTGGATTCGTAGCACAAACTGTGGATTTGTTAATCAATATATCTGCCCCACACTCCCCTTCTCATCAAAGCCATACAGTCACTTTTAGTTAGAAGACCTGTAGAATTAATCAATTACAATATCAAAGGGTGACATAACAGAATTGTTTTAATCATGGGAAAAGCATGGATAACTGCAAAATCTCTGTGCAAGTTAATGGTGGTCAAGGGGCATGACCAACTGGACATTTAGAAACATCTGCAACTGATGGGAGGCATCCCCTGAGGCTTCTTACCATTAGCTCACAGTGAAACTCGGGTTGCCTGCAAAATCCTGCAAGCTTTATGACTCACTTCTGAGTGAGCTGTTGTTTTGTGACGCATTATGTTGCCAAGGTGATTTTCACTGTGAGTGGATGAATTCAGAAAGCTCAGCTACAGTAACATATCTAATAACAAATAGGATTGAACCAATAAGCCACAGCCACCACAGTTAGGCAGTCTGCATTTAAGTATTGTAATGATCCTGGGTCCTTTGGATCCATTGTAATGCCAAAGCTTTCTATAACCAGTTTTGTTGCAGAGGGGGCAAACCAGGCAGCAGAAACACATAAAGCTGAATTGTCGATCAGCACTTCCACCACGCCAAAAAAAAAAAAAAGAAAAAAAAAAAAGAAAAGCAGCTTCCCTTGGGTAGAGCTACCAGTGCAGCTTTGCAAATTACTTTTTCAGTCTAATGACAACAAATGAGTGTGTAGAATCTGCAGTAGTGAATGATACAGAACACACATAATACCATAGTAAACATAAAATGACATATCATGTACTTCTACAAAAGCAAAAACAACCCCTCTAAAATCCCACTGTGTTGTCTGTTAAAGGTAATACTTTAAATGGCATTCCAATGTCTTTTTTATTCTATATTTGGTTGTTCTGTTTGCTTTCTCTTTTTTTATCCGAGTACTGTTATTATTATTTGTTTATTTAGCAGACACCTTTATCCAAGGCAACTTACAGAGACTAGGGTGTATGAAATATGCATCAGCTGCAGAGTTACTTATAACTGCGTCTCACCCGAAAGACAGAGCACAAGGAGGTTAAGTGACTTGCTCAGGGTCACACAATGAGTCAGTGGCTGAGGTGGGATTTGAACCGGGGATCTTCTGGTTACAAGCCTGTTTCTTTAACCACTGGACCACAGCATACTACTATGGTGTAGTATAGATGGCTTTGCTTATACAACAATGCAAAATGACTATAGATAATGCATATTGTGGCAGTACCCTGCCCATGTGTGTGTGATGTGTTGTGTTGCGAGTGGTGTGTTAATGTTGTTGTATAGGTATTGGTGCACGGGATATAAATGGGTCTGTGTAGCACGAGTGATTTAAAATACGTATATAGTTGTATTTAGGTACGGGGATTGCATAATCACTTCACGTGCAGATAAAGCATGTCAAATAGTATGTGGGATTGCACAAATTAGTTCACGTGCTGGGATTCAAGTGAATAACTGATTAGTAATTGAATCCCGGCACAACAGTATATGTAGTTTTACTCACTCTGGGTTGTGTGTTCAGGGAGAAAGAACCAGAGAGAGTGAGGAGGTAAAAATAATAAATACATTAATTAATTAAATAAATTAATAATAATAATAATAATAATAATAATAATAATAATAATAATAATAATAAGCAGCAATTGCTACGTCATGCTGGAGGTCCAGCACGGTACTTGTTTGTTTAGTGTTTGTCCCTGTTGGTCTGTTCGTTTTGTTTATCTGTCTGTTTTGGCCAACATGCCATTTTCTTTTACAATGTTTTTGTCTGTTAAAACTTTTTATTTCCAATAAACCGGCGCAAGCAAGCGCCTTCACCATTTCACTCGCAGTGCTGTGTGTGTTTCTTCTGGGTCTGACGTCACCACTCAGGCCAGCTTGCCACAATATCCATTTACATTACCTTGAATCTGCAATGAAATTACACTCCTGAATGCTGTTAGCTGCCATTCAAATAATATTACTACAGCTTGATAGAGTATGTATAACTTCATTCTGAAATTATATGCATTGAGTATAGGTGATAGTATTAAGTTGCTTTTGCTTATCTAGATCTGGATGTTGCCTAGTTTTCTGTGATTACTGAACTTGACTAGATCTGTTTTTTCTAGGTTGACTGATTTAAAAGAAAAAAACAAGATGAGACAATGTGTATATCTGCAATCTTCTTTCTGTCTGGTTGGATTTAAATAGCTGTACATGCTTCAAGCTCATGGATACAGCGCCTGTGATTGGGGCACCACGGCTCTTGATTTCATCCAATCAGAGCAGGTTACCATGGTTGTTTCCACCAATGACTGGGCAAATACGTTTCTGTAATTTCATTGTCACTAAGGGAGGGAAATACATACAGCCACAACAGCTGGCTCCTACATATTGCAATATGCTTGTTTTAAAGCCACAGCACGGTTTTGTGTCTGTCGGAGTACTTCTGCTTCAATAAAAACATAGTCAGAATGCAGCCTGTTAATCAGCAAGTGTATTCCTATTTAGTTCAATAGGATAACAAAAATGCTTCAGCTGTTCCACCCAACCTCGTCCACACACACCAGGTTAATCCGATTCAGACAGCATCATGCTTCAGGGTGGTGCCTCTCCCTAGCAACCACCACTTTGTCAACGTTGACTTGACATTAGCCATCGGATTTAAAGAGTGCAGCTGGCATCTGGGTTATGGAGAATCTTTTATAAAGCAGCGCACAGACAGATCTGTTATAGACTGAGCATTTCAATTATTTAAACCAAAGAGAGGGTCTGCAAAGCAAGAGAAATAGGTTTCCTCCATATAAGTCGTATTTAATATATATATATATATATATATATATATATATATATATATATATATATATATATATATATATATATATATATATATGAGCGTAGCAGTTGCTTTCCTAAGCTAGTGGATATAATACTGTGCTGTATATCCCTTGGCCTCGGGTGAGACGTAGTTGTAAGTGAATCTGCAGCTGATGCATAGTTCACACACCCTAGTCTCTGTAAGTCGCCTTGGATAAAGGTGTCTGCTAAATAAACTAATAATAATAATAACCAATTTATCAAGGTATAATAATATAACTCATAATAAAAATAATTTTCAAAACATAAACACCGTAACATCTTTTAAAAAACGTAACCCCATTATACAGTAGATGAATAAAAGTAAACCTTTTTTGTAGCTATCAACTCTTACCAAATGGTTTTCAGCAACAACACTTTGCAATGACTATTGTTCTGTACTAAGGGATAAGGACAGCACAAGGGCATCTACAGTGATATAAGCCAGGTTGAATGAGACCACAGTGAAAACAGAAATAGATGTAGCATGCAATAATTATAAAGCTACTATTCCTGAAAAAATTCCCTTGACCCTGTTCTTTTTTATTTTGACATGGTTTCCAACAAACTTCTAAGTGCTGCGGCAGTGGGTGTCATGTAATGGTTTCAAGATTTTAGAATGATATTACAGGATGGTGAAATATAATTATTTGTTAAATGTTTCCCTTAAGATTCCCTTATATCATACAATAGATTTGTTAATGTGCCATGCTAAAGTTGTGCCAATAGGCTACCGCTACTACTAATTCCATTGATGTTTATTTTTTAACTACATACTATTAATGTGTTTTGTTTTATGATTTCCACTCCTCACGCCGCAATAATAATATGTTAGCTTGTAATATGAACTTACAATAAAAAATAAAACAAAATGTCTGGTAAATCATTTAAGATTCTTAACTCCAAATCAATTAAATATTCAATAGGCTATAACTACTATAATTATTATAAGAAAAGTACTTTTGTATTAAAATAGTTTCCGACTGTAGGATTCGATGCTATGATCTTAGAAACCGCAAGAAAAAGCTTTATTGATTGAGCTATACAGAGAGTTTGGCTTGCTGCTGAGATTTTTGTAATAAATAGCATTGACAGTCTGCAGGGTATGTATAGTTTGACTAAACGTGCATTTTTTATTTATAAATAAATGTACAAACAGATTCAAATGTTTTGAGATTACTCAGGGTAGTCTCTTGTGAAAAGACCAGATGATCAGGATGTGTCTCAGTACGAAGATAATTCTTCAATTTGTCCTTGGTATTTCATGTATTTTGACCCCTTGAATGATGTTAATAGAGAAAGACTGGCACTGGCCTACCCCCTCCAGCCATTTCTCGCTCTTGCAGTTCCAAAACTATAGTATGATGGTGATATGATTGCAACATAAATCTAGAAAAACATCATGTCAGCATATGCTGGCAGCACCCATGTGTTACTGTACCAGGACCAATGAACAACATTCCTAATTCCATTGTGTTGCCAGGGGTTGCTTAGCTGCTGTGGTCTTCTAATGGTTTTTGCTAAGGTTACTCCAAGGTAATAATAGTATTATAATGATACCTGATTAATTGATTGCTTTACAAGGGGATTGCTGGTATTTGCACATAGTTGAGAATATAGTAACATAAATCCCTTTTTTCTATCAGAGAATAAAGTTAAAAACTTGCTAAGATAGATCATTTCAATCAGTTTAGCCAGTTGATTAGTAACAGATCATGACATTAGTACAAAAGCTGACTTAAATAGTGTAATATTAATAATCAGGGGTTAATAACAGAAAACTGGTACTGATTTTAAGCTTGATATGCAATGTGAAATTCATGCAGTTTAATACGTTAAAATTTGACAATACACAAAATACCTCAAATTATGTAGGAGTTTTAAAGCTAAAACTCTGACTTGTTTCACTTAACTTTGTTAATTCATTGCCACATCCTGTTAGAAGTTATTTTCTGCATTCCATCAAGATTAAAAATATTGCAGATGTGTTATTTTTAATAGGAGACTGTCATCTCTTTTTCTTTTTTTTCCCTCTACTAGAAAAATTACTTTATTTACAGCAGACGTTTTATGGCAGAAAATTCATAGTGTAGAAAACAATTTATTGACAGTCATTAAGTGCCACAGTAATGATGCTGCTATACTTTAGAGCTACCTGCCTATAGCATTAAACAAGTTTATTAATGAAGATGCACCTTCAAAATTAGACTGAGGTGGAGAAAGGGGAGATGGTGGGAGAATGAAGCAAGATGACAATGTAACTAATAAATACAACAGTGTGCTGTAAACTATCACTTGCCACTTTTACCATGCTCACACTGCTTCTTAAGGAAATAAAAAAATGGACCTACCGACCTACCCTATTTTATTTTTTTTTTCCACTGTAACCCAAACAAACATATATTTTTTTATTTGGCCTAAGCTGTAAAATGTTTTTTTTTGTATAACAAAAACATCTTTTTAAAAAAGGGTACTATTTTCACTCTCGTAGTGTGCATAAGTATATTTTTATCTACGTCAGCTAAGGAACAGTGTTGTACGTAAATAATAAAAACACAGCAACAACACACAATAACAACAGCAATTGTACGTCAGTTTTGAAATAGTGTAAAAATATCTTGAACAGCACAATAGATGTACCATGTGCCCTGATATATATATATATATATATATATATATATATATATATATATATATATATACACTATATATATATATACACTGTATATATATATATATATATATATATATATAAATTAGCAATTGTTCCTACACTAGTTTAGCTTTATACTGTACTTGTTTCAACATTTGACACAATTGCAACGTATGCCTCCCTGGCCTTTATCAATCAATGTAGTTATCATTTTATAATTGAGGGCTTGGAAACTGTCAGCAATGACAACAAAATCACAATTAGGATTTTTGTATGATTTGTTTTTTTCTAAAAATAATAGATTTAGTTTAATATCCCATCTTGCTGGACATGTTACTACAGCGGCTCATTAAACACAGGAAAAAACAAAACAACCAACTATCTATTATAGAGTTAATGTAAATATTAAACTTTCATGTTGTTTTTTTGATAAATTACAGCAAAAACAGCTATTTTACAAAATAGATATACATATCAGGCGATTCAGAGGTTAGGACAGTGCCTAACTGTGTTTGGCACTTCCGAATACCAATGCCTTAACTCATTAATAAGCCTGTTTAGCTAATTTCAAAGATCTACAGTTTTGGCATGTAAAGGTGAAAATTAGGCATGTCTGCCAACAATGTGTAATACTCCCAGTTCCAGGCCTAAGCACTGCATAATGACAAAAGACTGATGAATCAATTTTATAGCCAATGCCATTAAGCAACTATTGGAGTGACCATATTTCTAAATGCTCAGAACTGGGACACATAGATTAAAAATAGTATTTTTTTTAAGAATGCGTCTAAATTGAATATAGAGCTTTTATCACTATTCCACTTTTCACTAAACTACAGAAAACAACAGCCTCAGACTACTGCACATCACCTCTTTCCAATTAGTGGCTAAGTTTAACAATAAGTTTCAACCATATATATATATATATATATATATATATATATATATATATATATATATATATATATATTCTCAATTAAACTTTAATAGGGTGGTTTTACTCACTGTAATCCAGACTTTTTATTTAATCTATGCTAAATTGAGTTCTTGCAACCTCCCTACTCCTCTGAATTGAGAGCATTGTAAATCATGTTTAAAGATATGTCCAGAATGACTTAAGAAATGGTACAAGTGTATTCAAGAATAGTAATTGACTATATTAAGGCATTTTGTGCAAATGTTTTATTCTTGAATATGGTGCTATGTTTTCTTAAACCGCTGGAGCCGTATTTTAATATGATTGGTGATTGTTTCCATTAATTATGTAAGGAGTGCTTGCTATCTGTCACAGTTGCAAACCAAGACTTTAAGGATTAGGGACATGTTGGGATGCCGGGACAGTGGATAGGAAACGGCAAGTGTCCAGGTGAAACTGGGACATCTGGTCACCCTACACATTCCAGCACTGAGCACATAGATGAATTATTCTCCAGCACCCAGTTACTTCAATGTAGATATTTTTGCATACTAAGCAGAGCTGAGCAAGGTCATGGTCAGGTGAGCCAATATTTGGCATGCCCTGGGCGTTGGTTTGATTAATAATTGCACAGTTTCAAATGCACCTGTCAGGCTGTCATTTGAGCGCATTGCACTGAGGAGTTACATAACACTGAGCAAATGATTCAGAAGCTGGCTTAGTGACAGTGTTTTCAATGCTTTCTCTTTTGAAACAGCAGTGCTCTGAAAACCTTTTGTCAATTGAGCATTACGTCTTCTGCACACATTCGAGTGGTTATTGTTCAACGCAATTATCTTTGCCAGCACTGACGGAATCATAGACGTCTGCAGCTGTTTGTGTGTGTCAGTTTGTGTGTGTGTGTGTGTGCCTGAATGTCTGTGTATTTGTATCTGTGTCTCTGTGTTGGTCTGTATGGGTATGTTGTTTTACTTGTCCATTTTAAGCAGATCACTTAGAAGCA
This sequence comes from Acipenser oxyrinchus oxyrinchus, assembly GCA_030684275.1. Lineage (NCBI taxonomy): Eukaryota > Metazoa > Chordata > Actinopteri > Acipenseriformes > Acipenseridae > Acipenser > Acipenser oxyrinchus. Next base: position 6,027,323 of record CM060251.1, read on the forward strand.
GTTAGATTTGGTCACATGGTTCAGACCCATGGTATCATGATGAAATTATTAGACCCCATTCACACTTGCGATTTAAGGTGGCCCAAGGCAGCCTCAGGGACGCCTTTTCTCATATGTGAACGCTCCAAAAAAGAAAAGGCAGCCCAGGGCCGGCCTAGACTCAGGCCACGGTTTCGATGTGGCCCAGGGTCTGCAATCCAGGACCAGGGCCAGCCTTTACATATATATGAACACAAAGCAGACTTAGGGCTACCTTTTCATATCACCTTATCAACTTGATTATGTAGCTCAGTAGCAGGGATCCTAGGGATCTGTTTGCTGTGGAATAACAAGGAAAACTGATTTTCTATGATAATACAGAAAAACACAGATTTTCTGTGATGTCAGATTTTTTAGTTTTACATTTGTGGGCAAAAAAACATGCAAGGTTTTTTTGTTTGTTTAATAATAACCAAATCAATACACTTACCATTTATAAATATGAACACAGGCAACTTTGCTTTAAATTTACATAAACATACCTGTCTAATAAAACTGTTTCCGGTATTCAAGTTCAGTGTTGAATGAGGCTTCAGTTTACTGCAGTCAGTATCCAGAGCTGTTCAAAGATGCCGAAAACAATAACCCCTAAAGATCGGATCAACGAGTTTGTCAAGGACGAATTTCACATTGATGGTAATGTGCTGTTTTGTACCTCATGCAGCAAGGCTGTAGATTACACTCGCAGAAAGACCATTGTAGAACACATGGGAAGCGTTAACATTAATTGAATGAAAGGAAAAGTAAACAGCAGCAAACCTGGGATTCTTTTCTGAGCTCAATGCCAGCGTCTTACGCCAATCTGCCTGGAGAATGCTGCAGCTCTACAATAGCCATCCAGATTATGAAGACAAACTCTGAGTTGAGCTAACTACTAACATGAATATATATATATATAAATATATATATATATATATATATATATATATATATATATATATATATATATATATATATATATATACGCGTTCCATGAGCCACATGCCCCCCACACCTCCGTTTCCATGTTTTTAAATGACTCGAGTTGGCGCCCAATTCGGGCGGAAGCCCCAATTATCTGGTCCGATTTCACTCCTCGGGCTGGCCTGAATTCTAAACTCTGAATTCGGATTGGGAGGTAATTGCATCACTAAATGTCAATCAAACTGGTTAAATTCGGCAAATTTGCTACCTTGGGGGATTTTGACGGTTTTTGAATTGGCATTTTTCAATTGGCATGTTCACAAAGAAAAACGCAACCCAGTTTTGCATTTATACTTTTAATTCCAAAAACATTAAACTAAATGCTTACTTAATGAAATCTGTCTACTAAAACAGTATCTAATGTAAAGTAACTCGTTATAGTATCTACAATGTCACTGCAGGAACTTGGAGAAAAACAAAGGCGGCCTTCTAATCAGTTAGAGTATTTATCGTTCTTATATGGCCCTTAATTTTAAGGTACTTTTACGATAAGCATTTCATATCTTTCAGTTTTAAAACTTAACTATGGTTCACAACATAACACAGTGGAATGATCAGTATCATGTGTGAAAATGTTACAATAAAGCCAAAATGAAAATGCTATAATTGAAATCATTTCAAACTGGTTAATAGACTAGCAAGCACTGGTAAAATCAGCTCAGTTTTATACATTGCAGAACTCATTTATTTTATTGTTTTCTTTTGTTTATGGACTTTGCGATACCTGCACACGATGGGTACTGTCTTCAGTAACAGTCGTTGTACAACGTATCGACAATAACAATCAAATATTTTGTTACAGACTTTCTAACAAGTCTGGCATAAACAGTTTTGGTTCATTCTTAATGAAACCCTTGTAAAAAAATTAAAAAAAGAAACACAAAAATGCTTAACATAAAAAAGAACAGTCCTGTCAGTAGCAGACACAGTTTACACTGCCTCTGGGTTTCTGATCGCATCACATCAATTCCAGATTTTAAATCCTTTGATGGAAATGTACTGTCTAATTTTAGTGTTTTCAAGCAAATTGGCTCCATCACTGCCATTCTCATATCCACTTTCCCATGTCCAGCGTTTCTTTCCCTGTTCTGCATAGTGTGCCATAAGTACAGGTAGTGGACAAAAAAATGGAAACACCAATGTAAAGTCACTTAATAGGGCGTTGGGCCACCATGGTATCCCATTCTGTGGAGCTCTCAGCGGACCGTTTTTGATGAAACTGGCTGCTCGCGCCCCAGGTTAAAATTTGCAGTCACTCGCCTGTTTTGCCTTGCACTTTGAATTAATGCACGGATATCACGATCCTGGAGTATGCGCTTCTGCCTACTGTTGCCCTGTGATGATGATGTCTTTCCCTCGGAGTTCCATGCCGACATCACCTTAGACACTGTTGCTCGTGAAACATCAGCAAGTTGAGCTGTCTTGGTCACTGAAGCTCCTGTCAAACGTGCCCCAACAATCACCCCTCTTTCAAAGTCACTGAGGTCTCCTCTTGCAGCCATGCTAGGCAACCAGGCCTGTCCAGCATTTTTATACATGACCCTAAGCATGCTGGGATGTTATTTGCTTAATTAATGCATGAGCCACACCTGTGTGGAAGCCCTTGCTTTCAATATACTTGGTGTCCCTCATTTACCCAGTTTACATTTTTTTTGTCCACTACCTGTATATGTATTGCATGAAACAAATGCAAAAGAATATCTAGATGGATTTATCTTTTAAATCGTTGACAATCTGATTGTAATACCGTATGCAGCGAGTTCATGTCTTGACCTTTAACTGGCAAGCATTTCTGGGGAAAATCGGTAGCATGTCCTGCCCAACTCACATGATAACTCGGAAAAGCATGGAAACGTCACCTTTTTCACCAACTCAATTTCTCCATCAACTCAAGTTCTGGGAGGCCAATTCAAGCACACTCGAGTCGACTCCAGTTGGCTGTCCATAGAAACGAGGTAGTTTGTTTATTATGTATCGTTTCCCTTAATGAGGTTGCTGTAGCTATACATGTGGGACAAGGGTTTTGTTATAGCCATGTGTTCCAAGAGAAGGGGTAATGCTGATGTTCAGTCTTTACTGGTAATGGTTCTGGACTAGAACATAATAATGACAACGATAATAACGAGTAAACAATAGAATAGTTTAACGATCGTGTTTGTAAACAAAGACGGTATTCATGCAGGTTAAACAAATATGTATAAATGACAAGAAACATGTGAAATGTAAAATATATGAATGTGTATTGTGTAAAATGATTCCATGTGTAACCGGTTATTGAATAATTAATTATTTCATGCCGTGTCTTTCCTTAGGTGGGAGCAGTGGTATTAGGTGGTCAGTCATGGCCTTGTCTTATGAATGTCAGTCATTGTATGTACAACCTGTTAGTCACTTGCAATCTCAGTGAAGTATCTGTTACGAAAATAAATATCTATTCCTGTGAACACTAGCAAGTTGCTATTTCCTGCGTTCTAAATACCTCTGTGTTCTTGAGAGAATAATGTGATTGTGGATGGGGGTAAGCTTGGGCCATCACCCTGTTACACACTAATTGTAAATCAAAATAGTCATTAATGTATATGTGTTTTTTTTAAATATATACCATAAAATTGCTACTGTGTTGCATTGAATATATATATATATATATATATATATATATATATATATATATATATATATATATATATATATATATATATATATATATATATATATATATATAAGAAACATCTGCTACAAATCAAAGATTACTTTATATCCCGATAGCTCTTCCATTCTGAGTGCAGGCTATTGTTCCATAAAAATAAAAAAAAACAAGCAATTTAGGCCTGCTTTTCAGTCACATGTGTGAACGTGCAAAGGTGTCTTAAACCGCAAATGTGAACGGGGTTGCAGACCTAAATATGCAGTGGCCCTGAGATGGCCCTGGGCCAGCACAGTAGTGTGAAAAGGGTTTATTAGACATTAGGGCGGATATAGAGTTAGTGTTTTTGTCATTACTTTCCTCCAACTTAAACACTCAACATTCACGTTTAACAAAAACCTTTTGCAATAGATTATTTAAAAAATGTAGTTGAGAATTATTTGCACTGTAATGTTTATTTTGGCAACACTTATTTTTTTTGTTCTTCTAAAGACAATTTAAATAAGCATTAAAAATGGTTTATCTGTCATAAAATGTACAGTATGGTGTGTACAAGGGTTTTTCGTCCAGTAAACATGACCTTAGAAATTGGAGAAACAGAACAACATTCAAATTGATTGAAAAGATATAATAACAATTATAATAAATACAAATGTGCACTATATACTCTTTAAAGGACAAGGAAAAGTGGCTTTTGGCAGCTCCCCCCTTGACCTTACGGTGTCCAGAGGGAATAGCAATGTTTGCTCTCCTCTTCCTGTTTACTGTTTGATGAAGCACAAAGCCCAGATTGAAGGCGTTCAGTCCTGTGGCTGATGACAGTTTCCTGCCTTGTGCAGACATAGAATCCTTAAGACCTTCTAAAGACTATCCAGAGGTCAAGTGTGGAATACCTCACAAGCACTTGACTCATCCGTCACTTTCCCCTCTAACTTTCAAAGGGCATCTGATTTACCATTATAACGATTGGAGAAGGGAAGAAACGACAGCTACATAAATCACTCCAAGAAGCCCATGGCCATTCAATAAAATGTAAGATTTATGGCATGGCCAAAAACTCCTAATGAAGTTTCATATTTCATTCAAGTGGAACCCCCCAAAAACTGTGCAATGTTGATCTTTGTAGAAACCAAGTTATAGTTCTGTATACAATTACTCAAGTATTGTGCTTTGTTTTGCTTTGCTTTTTGATATTTTCTATGTTTTCAGCTTTAACCCAAGTTCAGAAGCTGCTCTTCAGTTCTCATTGCTTGCCACAATGGCGTATAGGCGTAACATACTTGTAGGCTAGATCCATAGCCAACATTTGGAAACCGTTCAGTGGGACACTTGTCTCGTGGGGGGGTCATACACATCATATACATGGAAGGGGTCATACGCAAAAAAACACTCATTACCATAAAATATCCCCCCAACTCAACACGACACGACCATCATCGCAGTAAAAAATAGACATAATGAAGCGTTCTTACCTTTGTATAAGTTAGTGATCAGCAGATGTGTCAGCCGCACAAAGAGCACAGCATGTGGTTTTCACTAACTCTACTGTGCAGAATAATTTTTTTTTTTTTTTTTCCTGTTTTTCCTATGCATCGGGACGCGTGACATTAGCTAGGAAATCGGGACTGTTGACATGTATGAAGGTCCGGAAAGGCATATTTTTAAATGCCAAACCAGTACACACCTGTGTATTGCTAGCAATGCAAATGGAACTAGTTGAGCACTAGATGGCGCTAGTTCTTACATCTATAAATACATTGTTACATATGAGTCATGACTGTAGCAGGTTATTATAAGAACTAATATGCAGACCAGCTCCTGAACTGGTAAAAAGCACCTTAGCATCAACAATTTAAAAAACAAGTGAAGAAAAAAACACCAGAGTATTTGAGAAATTTCAATGAGAACCTCACAGCATTATTGGGGCAGCAGTGTGGAATAGTGGTTAGGGGCTCTGGACTCTTGACCGGAGGGTTGTGGGTTCACTCCCAGGTGGGGGACACTGCTGCTGTACCCTTGAGCAAGGTACTTTACCTAGATTGCTCCAGTAAAAACCCAACTGTATAAATGGGTAATAGTATGTAAAAATAATGTAAAAAAAATAATGTAATTGTATGTAAAAATACTGTGATATCTTGTAACAATTGTAAATCGCCCTGGATGAGGGCGTCTGCTAAGAAATAAATAATTATTGCCTTTAGAACAAACATGGTCTGTAAAGGATTATCTCCCTAATGCTTTGTCAACTGCCAAGTTTGCCATCAATGTAGAGCAAAGGAAACTGACGGTGTTTAGCATGATGGTGGGTGATTTATCCTGTATTGGAAGGAATTGCAGCATGACCTTTGAGAGTACAGGATTTAAAAACCCTATTAACTATCTATTAACAGAGGTCATTGAGCTGTGGATTGAATCAGCCTTGCATATAGAAACGGAATTGAAGGAAGAGTGTGACTAGACCAATTTAGCTTTTTAAAAGAGACACAGGTTATATATACCTTATCCTTGATTCTGTTGGATAATTGATGGTTTTGTTCATAAAGTCAGTTTTTTTTCTTACAAATTGTGGCAGATCATTCCATAACTGGGGCTCTGAAGCTTAACTCAGCCACCTGCCTTTTTTTCTGTATCCATGGAATACTGAGTAAACCTTCGTCCTGTGGCCGAAGAGCGCGACTCGGGACACGGGGCCAGCAAATCTTTTAGATATGGGGGAGCAAGGTCATTTAAAACTTTATAAGTTAGAAGCAGGACCTTAAAATCTGTCATACCGTATAGGAAGCCAATGTAAGGCTGCTAACACAGGGGTCATGTGTTTGTGCTTCTTTGTTCTTGTTAAAACTGGCAGCAGCATTTTGCACAAGCTGCAATCGAGATAAAACACAACTTGGTTAACATTATAGAATAGCTTAGAGAACCTAAAGAGTATTGTAGGCCTACATTTTTGAATACATTGAATATAATGGCATTAAAAAGGCTATATTGTAAAGTATTGAGACCTTTTCGCCAGGAGTCTGTGTTGTGTTTCAGACAGGTGTCTGTCCTCTTAAGTACACACAGTACAGTGGAAGGACTTTAAATGCTTTAGTGTATTTTATTATCAAAATCTTCACTAGCAAAACACAAAACAAACAAAACAACCAGAATTTCCAACCACTGATTCATTATTTATATAGGATTGGGTAAAACCTCAACATAGGAGCAAAAATAGATTTAACTATTGCCCTAACATCCTTACACCACCAGGCAATAGTCTCCGTCTGTCATGTGATTGGTTCACATCACTGTCAGTCCCCACCCTTTTCAAAAGAACACCTTTTTCCCCAGTCCCACCCCTTTTCAAAGGAACAACTTTCTCCCCTGCACTCCTCACAACAAGAGAAAATGGTTGAACACCAATTCTGTGACATAACAATAAGGCCGCAACAAAAGAACATTTTGGCATTCGAAGGTTCGGAACACATTACCGAAGGAAGGTTCAAACCTTCCATGGTACTAATTTGCATAATTTACTGGTGACGTCACCATAGCAACTTGTTTATAGTTGATTGAAAATCCTATTTTACAGTTAATCCATAAAAATTGAATAAAACATTCATATGTAATTTTAAAATAGGTTATATAACAGTAATCATGTTTTTATAATTAAATAAAAATACACATTGTTTATTTACACGTAATTGATGCTGCTGTTTGCGATATATACAGTAAGCTTGCATTGCAGCCAATAAAGAGAACTGCAGCTGACTTAGGCAAAGCAAAGCTGTATTTAACAGTCACCGTACCAAGCAGGTTATCAGTTACAGTCACATTTTACTACTACAACTACTACTACGACTAATAATAATAATAATAATAATAATAATAATAATAATAATAATATGAACTTACGCTTGTCAAGTGACCCCAGAGATTGGTTTTGCCTCCATGATACGAGTTGCTTGCACAGTTTTTTTTGGTGGTCTGGGTATTTAACAAAAAAATCCCCAACAGCAGAGGGGTTACAAGACATTTCTTTCAATACAGCTTACGCTATACAACCCTTGAAGAAATGAAAGTTCTGCCTCTGTATAACACAAGCTGAAGGGGGGAGGGACGGACGGTGCTCAGTTTTCAAAATTAAAATTATTAGTGTTCGCGTAGATTTTGTATGTTTCAAACATATTCTACCATAGCACTTCTCTTACAATGTCTCGTACACTGGTATTCAGTACGTATTTTACTGAAGCACTACAACCACTATAGGCACCCACTATACTCTGCTCCATACAGCAGCAGCGCTACAGAGTTGCTGCGTATAATGATTTGCTAGTGAATTTTAATACAACTTTTTGTTTTAGTAATATGCATTATACAAATCAAAAGATCTAATTTTGCATGTGAGTGACATTTAATGTGTGATTTATAGTATTCACACATTATCAAACGGTTATAAACAGAGGGAAAAAAACAGTTTGTGAATGCCGTCTGACAAACCTTTTGAAGGTTTAGAACTAACTTCGAATTCCTGGCTAGCGAACGAACTTTCGAACCTTCGAACACAGCCCTACTTAACAGAAAATGAATTTCAAAACATACTACAAAAGAAAGATGCGCCAAACACTAAAATGGTGATCAAAAAGTCACAGTCACTGTTTTCTGACTCGACGACGTAAACAAGTATGACGGCTGGGATATAAACTGGATTATGCAGCAGTCAGCAAGACACACGAAGAGCTGTACAGCAAAAAAAAAAAAAACTTTTATAACTATGCAGTATGAACTTCAAAAACATTCTGTTATTTATTAATGTTAATTATGTATTTACTTATGCTGCATCAGCTATATTTAAACAAAATATATAAGTCAATATTTATTTACGCATTTACAGTATATAGTCATATTTACTATCCAACCTTGCCTCGCTTATTATTTGACTGACTCATGTATTAAATATGTACAGCAGACCGAGCTAATAGTGGAAAATTTAATGCCCCTTGGGAAGACTATTGTTGCCTCTAGGCAATTGATATTTTGCAGCATTCATTGATCCTTCTACAATACAGCGGTCGCCAGTGTCTGAGGAAGAAAAGTATATATAAAATATATATATAGCCAGAAACTATTTTACTGACAATTCACGAGTGATGGGTACAAAGCCTCACCCGCTTCGACTCGTCTCGAACCATTAGACGCAAACGGCGTTGTGAATGGAACGTTCAGTTGGTTTGCATGAAGCAATACATCACGTGACACAAACGCCAACAGTTTTACGGATCCTCTGAAGCTGCAGACGCTCGGGGTATTCAGTCATGCACGCTCACGGAGTAAAATCTTGCTGACGGTGTTGTAGGTGCACTATCGAAACGTTTTGATGGTAATAATGCTTCGTTGACGTAGGTTAGAACTGGAAACAAGAATATACTGTTTGTCAAATTACATTTTAAAATAATTTCAATTAATCTTTGTTAAATTTATATATATATATATATATATATATATATATATATATATATATATATATATATATATATATATATATATATATATGCTGGCTACTACTGTGTGAAATTGGGGGAGTTTAATTATTGTTAATTATTATAAAAATAAATGTAATGATTATTTGAGATGTTTTCCAGAAATAATTGTTAATAAAATGTCTTTTCAAACCTTTGTCAAAGAAGTCTTGAATTCAATATTATTTCATTGTGATACATCAACAAAATAAATATAACTTATAAATATCAAATTGCTATACTATTGAACACACCATTACACCTTAAAGCGCCATATGTTGTTGATGTTTGCGTTATTACTGCGGGATCGGTGGCGACTCTATGAGTTTAGTGCGAGAAAGTAATCAACCTCAATCCAGAGACCCGGATTCACGTCCGCCAAGTCATATATGTAATATGCGTTGGGTTTTTTTTGTTCTGTTTTTTTTTTGTTGTTTTTTTATATTATGTTATGTTTCTATATATTATGCACTTTAAAAACACTTTTTTTTTAAAAATGTCCAATAGGCTTTAATTGACTTGGGGTTACGCTTCAAGTATGTTGTATGCTTAAAAATAATCTAGCCATCCGAGAGACACCGATGAGACACTGAACTAATCACCCATTAATGCTATGCCTAATAGTAGAATGCCTATGAGTTTTGGAGAGGGGCTTCAAGTGATTCAACTACGTTAGTGCGGAGCTTCAAATCATTCACAAGGTTCATTGCTTCATTGAGGCTTCAAATCATACACGGGGTTCAATGCCTCATGAGGCTTCAAATCGCTCACAGGAGCTCATTGAGGCTTCCGATCAGTCGCATGATTCAGTGATTCAAATGACCACTGCTCATGTGAAGCAAACAAATGACGTAACCCGCCTCGAACCATTTGAAGCAAACAGTGTTCCGCATGAAGCAACACATCACGTGATCTGACTGAACCAGAATCAATACAATGCTTCATTGAAATATAGCCTAGATTACTCCTGGAAGGAAGCATTTATTATTTCTTTCTCTTTTTTTTCAATTTGTTTATTTAAAAAAATATCAGCAAATATGATTCTTTTAGTTTTGCATTTTGGAAAATGTAATTATTATTATTTTTTAAAATCTAAAACAAGTTCTCTACACACACACATCCTCCCAGGAGCAGGGATTCAATCCTGCGCTTGACAAGCGTTTGTAATTACACGACTTAATAACTTGTTGCGCCACCGGGAAACTGGCTAACAAATGAAATATCAAATATCTTACTTGTTTCAACACTAATTTCCCAGCCGAGTACATCTGAGGTCAGATATGCCTACCTTTCTAAAGCAACATTATCGTGTTTTTGATTGTACAACAATTTTACATTTCAAGTATGATAATGCGTAGGCGTGACTGGCTTTTTTGTTGGGTAATCACATGTGTGGTTGATGTATAACCAGATAACAGAGAAATTATAAAATGTAACTTCATTTTGTAAGTCACAAACGACACTGACAGAGCCTGTAAAAAGCGTGCTTTACGGTGTCTTTCATGTACATTAGGCTACAGATCATTATTTCTAAATGCCAAGTTCCAGGCAATAGCAGCCTGTGTGCAACTCGTATGTTCAAGTTCAAGCATGTTCAATGACGCGGCTCTACCAATAGATGTCATTATGGATCACGAAGCGCTTCAAGTGATTCGGCTCAGTGAATCTTTTATGAAGCAAACAGTTCAGAGGGTTCAGTGGTTCAAGAGGCTTCACTTTTCCCACCACTACAATTCACCAAAACACAATGCTCACAGGTCTCACTCCTCAAACTCCCAAACCTGAATGAGGCTAGAGACTGCCTTATATATTCACACAGATAACAAGCTGCAGGTGCTAAGCATTATCCGATTGTTGAGCAGCACCTGTCCTGCAGACCAAAGAATCTTGGGAAATGTAGTTCTATTTTATTAATGTTCACCATTAAAACCATGTAGACTACATTTCCTTGTAACCTATAACCACATACATATTTCATAAAGGATAGGGACTTTGCAGAATTTGTGCTCTGATGTACCGCCCATCCAAGACTTTACCCCGCACCTTATCATAATATATATATGCCATTGCCACATAAAATCTATATCTATTCATTAATCAGATTAACTAGTAACACAGACAGCCAAATGGTTGATTGATTGTCTGAAACCTCAGTCTGTCAATACTTATGGAAGCCGCTGCATGTGGTCAATTATTACCTTGTCATATGTCATTGGATGTAATTGAAGGTTATTAGTGAGGTCTTGTTATGGAGTAGATACTGTATGGATAAGCCTATGTTTCTAGTATGGACTAGTGGGGCTTCCATAGTGACGTAACTGTAATAATAAAGGAAAGCCTCACATGCTGCTCAAAGCTTAATTGTTACTACAGACTGACTTATTAAACACAGTGCACATCATGTACACACATAGATGTATAGAATCGTTACAGATACTGGATAGGTTGACTGTGCCTAGCCTGACCAATCTTTCTGTAGCGTCGTAATAGGGCAGAGGCTGGGCATGAACTGGTGACCCTGCACACAACAAGCACGCGTTTCAACCACAACGCAAAAGAGACGGCCATGGTTTTAGAGTTTTAATCTCACCTCATCTCACCGACTGGACAGAATCAGAAACGCCAGTCCATCACACAACACTGGTCCGTTACACATACTGTACCTTACTGAGATATAAACCTTGGGGCACCACAATCTCACGTGTATCAACCAGACTAAACATGAGCAGATGATCTTTGAATACAAGATTTTTGTTGAGATTATGTTCCAAAAAGTAACAAAAGATTAGACAATGACATCAATACAGCCCCCACTTCCTTACCTGTTGTGCTTACTGGCTCTGTGTTAACAAGAGGTAGTGAGCTATTTTTATTGTAATCATCATTATCATTAAAAATACAATTGCAGTAGACCACCATTAAAAAAAAATAGAAAAAAAATATATATATATATATATATATATATATATATATATATATATATATATATATATATACAGTGTCCACCACTTACACTGTACAGGGTTATTTCGGGCATTCGTTTATAGCGGACAAATAGCGTTTACTGTTTGCCATTCCCATTGATTTCAATAACAAAGGCATCGTTTATACCGTGTTAAGCACGGCGTATATACTCAGCTGTTTGCACCTCGTTACTGAGCAATTACCCCAGTACTGTACTTTGGCTATTTAATCCCTGTATGCAGTGTCAGGTTTTTACATTTTGAAAAAACAGCACTGACTGCAACAGCAAGCATGGCTGGAAAGGGAAATGTGATGCACATCAACATGGAAATTCAGTGTAAATAAAATGTCTGTTAGATGCTGTGCGCTTGCTAAGGCATGCTTGCAACTCTGTCAGTCAGCAAACAATGCAACATTGCTTCAAAAAGCTGGGGACAATGTGGGAATGGGCCTGATTATGGACTGGGGAAGGGGATGGGAGTACTCTTTAAATAATGTGTGTTTGTAAAGTGTGTTATTCTTGTTCAGATCTGTTAGAGTTCTCTGAGTGGGTTTGGTGCTTGTGTGGCTTAGAGCTGAAAGACTGCCTGTGTGTGAGTGCGTCACTGAAGGGGCGGAAGCAGGTCTGACACGACCAATCAGATTGGGAGTGTTGGACCAATGAGTGAGGAAGGGGGAGGGACTTGGGTGTGTGTGGAGATGACAGTTTAAAAGAGAGAAGCAGGATCTGGTGGTGGGAGAATTGCGAGAGAGAGGTTGTGTTTGTGAGTGAGAGGAGAGAAATGAGAGCCATTGTTTACTAAAAGCTAAAAAAAAAAAATACAGTGGTTTCCTACTGCTTTGAACTGCAACTGTTCTATCTCAGTATATCTCGGAAACCATGCAGCTCAGTGCTACAATACGTAAATAAATCCTGTTCGCCTGCGGGGCATATCAACTTCAACCTCCGTCTCGATCTCCTGCCTGTCACTCAGCAGCGAATACACGCATCCTCATGGCAGACGGCTACTCTGTCACAAGCATTAATACCCTGACAAGGGATTTAGGGGAGCTCTCTAATAAAATATGAATCTCAACACAATAATAATATACTACAGTAATTGTTACATCTGTGTATAATGCTATTTAAAACATGATTAATTTATCTGTCTTTTTACATATCCACCCTTACTCTGGTCCCATCGCAGTCAGATACACGACGGATTACTGCACTTTTTATTACATTCATAGGTTTTAATACGTCTTTTTTATTAGTGTAATGAGTGTCTTAATAAAGATTTTGAACTGCATACACCCGTGTTTGTTTTGATTACTGTGCTGGTGATTGGAGTTCATTTTGAATGTCAGGTTATTGTGTGGGAGTTTATACTGTCCATCACTTACCTAGGGTGACTGTATTTGATAATGCTATTTTTAAAGAAACCATAGTTGCACTATAGTAAAATTCCAAGAACCTAGAAATATGTATGCTAAGAATAATCCAATGTTTGTGTAGCACACCATTCATGTTTTGGCAACAATTACATATTATGAACTTCCTTAATGTATTCATTGACCTATGACTCCCAGGTACTCAACCATGAATATTCTTAACCAGATGACAATATTAATTTGCTGTTGTTTAATATGCTATTGATTTTTATCAGTTACTGTGGATATAACCCATGAAGGTTCCCACAAGCACTTAATGTAACTATGCTTCAGGAATACTTATTAGCTGCATTTGTAGTTCACTTATTTTTCAGAAGAGTGGTCTTCAAACTCCCACATAATGCTTTCAAACTACAATATAATAGACATTCAACTAAGTGGGACCACTTCATAAGGGAGAGTAATGCTCTGTGACAGGGCAGCATCACGGCCCAGATGTTATCGGCACGGAAGAGATACTCAAAGCCACAGAAAGCTGCAGTGAAGCGCTATTGCACATGTTTAATAATAAACACAAACACTAAACAAAACACATTCAATAAAAAGGCACAAGGGCCAAAACAAAAGGTCTATACAAAAACACACGCACAATACAAATAGGACACCAACACAGCAACACGAACATGAAACACAGAAAACAGCCCTCCACCTCCAACACAGCAACACGAACATGAAACACAGAACACAGCCCTCCACCTCCAACACCAACACAGCAACACGAACATGAAACACAACACAGCCCTCCACCTCCAACACCAACACAGCAACACAAACATGAAACACAGAACACAGCCCTCCACCTCCAACACCAACACAGCAACACAAACATGAAACACAGAACACAGCCCTCTACCTCCAACACCAACACAGCAACACAAACATGAAACACAGAACACAGCCCTCCACCTCCAACACCAACACAGCAACACAAACATGAAACACAGAACACAGCCCTCCACCTCTAACACAGCAACACGAACATGAAACACAGAACACAGCCCTCCACCTCCAACACAGCAACACGAACATGAAACACAGAACACAGCCCTCCACCTCTAACACCAGCACAGCAACACGAACATGAAACACAGAACACAGCCCTCCACCTCCAACACAGCAACACGAACATGAAACACAGAACACAGCCCTCCACCTCTAACACCAACACAGCAACACGAACATGAAACACAGAACACAGCCCTCCACCTCCAACACCAACACAGCAACACAAACATGAAACACAGAACACAGGCCTCCACCACCAACACCAACACAGCAACACAAACATGAAACACAGAACACAGCCCTCCACCTCTAACACAGCAACACGAACATGAAACACAGAACACAGCCCTCCACCTCCAACACAGCAACACAAACATGAAACACAGAACACAGCCCTCCACCTCCAACACCAACACAGCAACACGAACATGAAACACAGAACACAGCCCTCCACCTCCAACACAGCAACACGAACATGAAACACAGAACACAGCCCTCCACCTCCAACACCAGCACAGCAACACGAACATGAAACACAGAACACAGCGCTCCACCTCCAACACAGCAACACGAACATGAAACACAGAACATAGCCCTCCACCTCCAACACAGCAACACGAACATGAAACACAGAACACAGCCCTCCACCTCTAACACCAACACAGCAACACGAACATGAAACACAGAACACAACCCTCCACCTCCAACACCAACACAGCAACACAAACATGAAACACAGAACACAGCCCTCCATCTCCAACACCAACACAGCAACACAAACATGAAACACAGAACACAGCCCTCCACCTCCAACACCAACACAGCAACACAAACATGAAACACAGAACACAGCCCTCTACCTCCAACACCAACACAGCAACACAAACATGAAACACAGAACACAGCCCTCCACCTCCAACACCAACACAGCAACACAAACATGAAACACAGAACACAGCCCTCCACCTCTAACACCAGCACAGCAACACGAACATGAAACACAGAACACAGCCCTCCACCTCCAACACAGCAACACAGCAACACAAACATGAAACACAGAACACAGCCCTCCAGCACCAATCCTTTCTTACATGACTCCCATGATCACCCTATTTATACACCTGTGGCTGGAGCCTTAATTATTTATATCACTTATTCAATTCACAGCTCCAGCCACATTCCTACATGTTTTGACAGGGAGAAATTTAACCCCCTCCCTGCCACCCCAATATTCCCCACACCAACACATACATACGTGCACTGGCAGGGTTTTCACACTGCCACCCTGCCACCCTGCCACCCTACCACACTGCCACCCTGATACCATTCTTAAATCGAATAAAAAATAACTAAGCGTTTGTGTGATGCGTAATTTTATTGGATGCAGAGCTCCAGAAATAAGAGGGGGAGGATACTAATACTATACAGGGCTTAGTGGTGATTGAAGTTATGTGCTGGTGCATGATAAAAATAGCCAAAAATAACTAAACCACCAAAGACAACATTAACCCGAGATGCTTTCAAAACAAGCCCAATTTGGCTGGAAAAACACCAATCTGGCAGCACTGGAGGAAAAGACGCATGCTTTACCTATTAAATGTTACCTCAAGTTCAATGTACAAATAAAACGGGAGTTTGCATAATTTGTCTTAGAAAAATCTATATTTTAATTGGCATTCCAGTACTTTAAGATTTAGGACTACACCACTGGTACTGATTGGTAATGCCCCCACAACATTGTCCCTTTCAAACTCCCAGAAATCTTTGCTTCTATCACTTTACAAACTAACAGTTTCTTGTTCAAGGTCTTTTATACGGCACAGTCAATTGAATGACATGAGCTGTGTGGAGCAGTCCTATGTCTGCAAGATGCTGTACTCGCTAGCTTTAGCTCCACAGAGTTTTTCTCTTTTCAGGGTCTTTTCTTGTTTAATTTTTTTCAGTCTGTCTTTGTCAACTTAAAAAAAAATATACATATATATATTTCTGTTTTTGATATGCTGCACTTATCTGAACAGCCCATACAAAATACAATGTACTGGTTCTGTACTGTGCTGCAGACATTGTGGTGAAGTCTGATTCAATAAGCTTTTAAATTATATTAATGGGGAAATGAAACTCAAGAACAACCCAACGTAGAACTGATCAGCTCCCCCCCCCATCATAAGCTATGGCACATAATTCTGGTCCTTGTAGTTTTTCAGCAAAGCAACACATATATTTCATTTTTCATCTTACATGTATACTATAATGTAAAGATTAGATGCTGTGAATTTGACCAGTTGCTGGGTTTTTTCTTTGTGTGTTGATAAGCTTAAAGACGTTTTGTGGCATTTTTAGTTCAAAGAAAATCCTGTCTGGGTCCTCAATGGGTCATACAGGAAGTAGTGTTGCCCTGGGGTGCAGGGTGAATGCCCTGGGGTGCAGGGTGAGTCACACAATCAGGATCTTCCCTTCTTTGTCTAGTTGCTGACCTTAGAGTAGGTCCCACAGGGAAGCAGTGTGCCAAGGCAGGGTCACATTCAAATTGGGAATTTCAAAATGGGGAGAGAAACTGGGGTAAAATGTATAAAACAATCAGGGTAGTTATTGGAAAAGACAGTGTTTTTGCAATATGCCTAAGAGCTTATACGTCATTCAATCCACTCTGCAACAACCTTTGTTTTTGGCAGTACAACACATTCCTTGTCACTGGCATTAAAAAAAGCTTACTGTGGTTATAATGGCAAAGTAATTCTGTGATCAATTGTACAGTTGTAAATTATATTTACATTAATATATACAGTGCTTCACTCTTGCAAAAGAAACATTCGTTTATGCGCCTGTGGCAATGTGCCCCGCCCCTGTGTGCATTTCTGTGTTATATGTTGCATGTTGCATGTGTTAATGTTGGTGTATAGCGATTGGTACACGGGGATATAAGCGGGTCTGTGTTTCACGTGTGTTTAAAATTGTATAATTGTAGTTAGGCACGAGGTTGCACTTAATTAATTCACGTGCTGGGATTCAAGTAAATAATTAATTAGTAATTGAATCCCAGCACAACAGTATATATATATGCACGATTCACTCACTCGGGGTTGGGTGTTCGTGAGTGGAGAACGGGTGTGGAGAAGGAGAGAATATTAATATAATAAGAATAAGAATAAGAAGAAGTGTTTTTTTTACTCACCGTGTTTGTTTGTCTCCGTGCACCGTTTGTTAAGTGTTAGTTCGTTTTGTTTGTCTGTTTATTTTGGCGTAAGTGCCGTGTGCTGTTTTTGTGTTCTTTTATTTTGTTTATTAAATGCTGAGCACAACCAAGTGCTCAGCTTCACCAAAACCTCACTGTCTGTTGTGTGTTACTTCCTGTTTCTGGTCTGACGTCACCCACTGTCGGCCGTCTTTGTGACACGTGGTGTCAGAACCGGGATCACAGCCTCCAAGACTCAGGCCAGGAGGAGTACTGTTTGTTTAAAATAAATAAAATAAAAAAAAAAGATGGGAAAGAACGGCAGAAGGCAGCAGCCACAACACCAGCCGGAGGAACAGCAGCCTGGTGTTACTGCTGCGCTGAGCCTGGGCATTCCAGCACCAACTGCCCCTGGTACCCCCTCGGACAGCTACCCCAACTATGCCCCATCTGGCGGAGGTGAGCACTATGTGGCCCGCTGCCCTGTCCATCAGGAGAGGGAGGAGCAGGGTCGCCCAGTCTACACCACCAGCAGGGGAGGTAGACTGCTGCTCCGCCGCCCCAACAACAACTGCAACAGCGGCCAGAGGAGCCGGAGAACCTGTTCCCCTGGTGCACCTGGTGCGGGAGGTGGATCACCGCTGGAGGGACTGCTCCGAGGTGCCACCGAGCTGGTGCGGGCGATGTGAGGAAGGGGACACGACTGGTCGGGATGCCCCTATGCCAGCTCGCCAGTGCCCAGACTGGGGAGCACAAGCTTCCAATACCGGGAGAGGAGCCATTGCTGGGTTCGCCTTCCGAAGTTAGAGGGAGCGCCGCACCAATCCCCTGCAATAGGGGTGGAACCGCCCAGGAGAGGAAGGTAGGGAGGAGTAGGAAGAGGAGGAAAGGAAAGCTGCAACAGCAACAACAGCAGGAGGAGGTCGGGATGATGGCTGGGAGGTTTTTAAAGAACCTCGGCAGAGGTATGCCCTGGCTGTGGGGCTTATGGGCACACGCTAGCCATATGCCCCACGCAGTATGAAGAGGAGGAACTAGCGCCAGACGGGGACCGCGAGCGCCCAGCGCCCAGACGGGGACCGCTGGAATCCAAAGCCTGAGCGGCAGCTGTTCCCACCTTCACCAGCAGAGCAAGAATGCCTGCTGTCCCCACTTCCACCAGCAGAGGGAGAATACCTGCTGTCCCCACTTCCACCAGCAGAGGATGAATGCCTGCTGGTATCACTTCCCCCACCATCACGAGGAGAGGAGCCGGAGCTGCCTCTGCCTCCACCATCACCACCAGCAGAGGAAGAATGCCTGCTGGTATCACTTCCCCCACCATCACAAGGAGAAGAGCAGCAGGAGCTGCCTCTGCCTCCACCATCACCACCAGCAGAGGAAGAATGCCTGCTGGTAACACTTCCCCCACCAGCAGAGGATGAATGCCTGCTGGTATCACTTCCCCCACCATCACAAGGAGAAGAGCAGCAGGAGCTGCCTCTGCCTCCGCCACCTCCACAGCCCAAGCGGGAGGAGCCTGAGCGTCTACAGCCCAAGCGGAAGGAGCCCGAGCGTCTACAGCCCGAGCGGGAGGAGCCCGAGCGTCCACAGCCCGAGCGGGAGGAGCCCGAACATCCTACGCCTGAGTGGGAGGAGCCCGAACGCCCACAGCCCACAAGGGAGGAGTCGGTGCATCCACAGCCCACAAGGGAGGAGTCGGTGGCCCACAGCCCAAAAGGGAGGAGTCGGTGCGCCCACAGCCCAAAAGGGAGGAGTCGGTGCGCCCACAGCCCAAAGAGAGGGAAGTCGGGCTTCCACAGCCCTAGGACCCAAGCTGCCAGCAGAGGGAGAATGCCTGCTGGTTCCACCTCCACCAGCAGAGGAAGAATGCCTGCTGTCCCCATGTCCACCAGCAGAGGGAAAATGCCTGCTGTCCCCATCTCCACCAGCAGAGGAAGAATGCCTGCTGGTTTCCCCTTCAGAGGCAGAGCCGCACCAGTCCCCTGCAAGAAAGACAGAGCTGCACCAGTCCCCTGCAAGAGAGGCAGAGCTGCACCAGTCCCCTGCAAGAGAGGCAGAGCAGCACCAATCCCCGCAAAAGGGGGAGACTACACGCTGCTCCCACCTCCGCCGCCAGGAGACTACACGCTGCTCCCACCTCCATCGCCAGGAGACTACACGCTGCTCCCACCTTCGCCGCCAGGAGACTACTCGCTGCTCCCACCTCCACCGCCAGGAGCAGAGCAGCAGGAGCTGTCTCTGTCTCCATCACCATCAGGGGAGAGGAGCAGGAGCTGCCTCCCTTCACCAGAAGGACCAGGACTAGATGCTTGCGGTCCTCAGCAGCCCTTGCATAGGCTGCTGAGGGAGGCACGGGAAGAACAGCCCGGCCGCAGAGGCCGCAGAAGAGGGCCAACACCGCACCCCAGCTTGTCCTGACTGCCTGTCTCGCCGCCAAGGATGCCTGCCTCGCCGCCCAAGGATGCCTGCCTCGCCGCCCAAGGATGCCTGCCTCGCCGCCCAAGGATGCCTGCCACGCCGCCCAAGGATGCCTGTCTGGCATCGCCTGGGCTGCCTGTCGCGCCGCGACGCTTGGGTTGCCAGCCGCCCGCACGCTTGGGGTTGCCAGCCACTCCGCACGCTTGGGTTGCCAGCCGCCCGCATCGCTTGTTGCCAGCCGCCCGCGACGCCTGGGGTTGCCAGCCGCCCGCATCGCAGCAGGAGGTACTGTGGCTGGAACCCCACCAAGGGAGCTGCCAGCCACGAAGAATGTGGGGAGGTCAGGAGACCTGCTCCCACTGCAGCAGTTTCGCTGCCGGAGATCGTGGGGAGGTCAGGAGACTCATGCCCACTGCAGCAGTTTCGCTGCCGGAGATCGTGGGGAGGTCAGGAGACCTGCGCCCACTGCAGCAGTTTCGCTGCCGGAGATCGTGGGGAGGTCAGGAGACCTGCTCCCACTGCAGCAGTTTCGCTGCCGGAGATCGTGGGGAGGTCAGGAGACTTACGCCCACTGCAGCACTTTCGCTGCCGGAGTACTGTGGCCGGAGCCCCGCAAGGGGAGCTGCCGGCTTTGAAGAAGGGGAGGAGGTCCGAGACATCAACCCCAGCAGCAGTTTCGCTGTCGGAGAAGGGGAGGTCAGGAGACCACCCAAGCAGCCTTTCCGCTGCCAGGACTGCCCCGCTGAAGGAGTCAGTCTGGGGCTGTCAGCACGCCTGCTGACAGCATGGCCAGTAGCAGCCTGGCTACTGGCAACATTGCCAGCCATGGGCCCACTGAAGCCTCCCTTCCCAGCCCGAGACTTTGTCCTGGACTGCTGGGTTTTAAGGGGAGGTGGCCGTTGAGGCCATGTGTGCTGCGCACAAGGGGGTATATGTGGCAATGTGCCCCGCCCTGTGTGCATTTCTGTGTTATATGTTGCATGTTGCATGTGTTAATGTTGGTGTATAGCGATTGGTACACGGGATATAAGCGGTCTGTGTTTCACGGTGTTTAAAATTGTATAATTGTAGTTAGGCACGAGGTTGCACTTAATTAATTCACGTGCTGGGATTCAAGTAAATAATTAATTAGTAATTGAATCCCAGCACAACAGTATATATAGATGCACGATTCACTCACCGGGTTGGGTGTTCGTGAGTGGAGAACGGTGTGGAGAAGGAGAGAATATTAATATAATAAGAATAAGAAGAAGTGTTTTTTACTCACCGTGTTTGTTTGTCTCCGCACCGCTTGTTAAGTGTTAGTTCGTTTTGTTTGTCTGTTTATTTTGGCGTAAGTGCCGTGTGCTGTTTTTGTGTTCTTTTATTTTGTTTATTAAATGCTGAGCACAACCAAGTGCTCAGCTTCACCAAAACCTCACTGTCTGTTGTGTGTTACTTCCTGTTTCTGGTCTGACGTCACCCACTGTCGGCCGTCTTTGTGACAGCGCCCCTTTAATATATGTATCCATTTCAATCATGTTTGAGAAGCGTTTTTGGAGGTTTTCAAAAGTATTTGCTTGTCACCCTAAGCAAATTGATATGGTCTGCCAATATGACATTGAGGTTTTTTTTATTCCTATGTACTTTCCCTTCTTCTACACATTTGTATTCAAGACATTCAAATCCATTTACACTGCTTTTGCAGTGCTGCCAGTAGTAGCATAACCAGGGTCAACATGCATCGATTTGCCTGCTTTGAAACCATCCAAATTAATTTAATTTACTGTAAATGACACCTTAGCTGTAACTTAAATATGGCAGTAATTACACTGGCTCCAGTATTTTTTGCAATTAATATTTTGTTAGTGCACTTTTTTACTTTCAAACTACAGGTTAACTAGTACATGCCAGAAACATACAACCTTTTCATTGGATTTTACTGTATTCAAGGTTACTGTAATGCAGTAGCCTCATACCCGTGAACATATTACACAGCACTTAAACTAACTGCAGTCCTCAGGACTGGGAGACACGGGCACAGCTGTATCATGTGCTAAAGCAAAAAGCATTACTTAACTGAACACCCTCTATCTTCTATCGATGATGGTTCATCAGTCAACGGGGTTGTAGAAATTCACCATTCTGGCTGTGATGTTTCCAATGTAAATAAAGTTTCCACTTAATCACCAGTACTGTTGAAACAGAGGACACGACTACGTCACATGGTAGCAGTGAGTGCTTGGCAAGTTTTAAAATCAAATTTATTTACCTAAAGCAAAGGTATCAGGATGGAACAGTCCCTCAATTGATTTATAACTCCAGGCATGTGGATAATATAATCAAGTCTCATTTTTATTTTGTTTTAAAAGCTGTTTTAGAATTTTAAATTGCAGAAAAAATGTTTGACAAACACGAACAATGTCATGTTATGGTTTCGTCCTCATGATCTTCATCAGAAATGCTATACATTACTGAGGATTACAACAGAGACGTCATCAGAAATGCTATACATTACTGAGGATTACTGTGGATTCAGAGAGCGACGTCATCGGAAATGCTATACATTACTGAGGATTACTGTGGATTGAAAGGGAGAAGTCATCAGAAATGCTATACATTACTGAGGATTAAGAGAGCAACGTCATCAGAAATGCTATACATTATTATTATTATTTATTAGCAGACACCCTTATCCAGGGCGACTTACAATTGTTACAAGATATCACATTATTTTTACATACAATTACCCATTTATACAGCTGGGTTTTTACGGGAGAAATCTAGGCAAAGTACCTTGCTCAAGGATATAGCAGCAGTGCCCCCCACCTGGGATTAAACTCACGACCCCCCGGTCAAGAGTCCAGAGCCCTAACCACTACTCCACACTGCTGCCCTGAGCCACATTACTGAGGAATACTGTGGATTCAGAGAGCGACGTCATCCGAAATGCTATACATTACTGAGGAATACTGTGGATTCAGAGAGCGACGTCATCTGAAATGCTATACATTACTGAGGGTTACTGTGGATTCAGAGAGCGACGTCATCAGAAATGCTATACATTACTGAGGATTACTGTGGATTCAGAGAGCGACGTCATCAGAAATGTTATACATTAATGACTATTTTATTTTCTAAGGCCTATGCCTGCAGTTTATTTTCAATCATTAAAAAACTATTTATGCCGGCTTGCTGAATAACTGGTAGCGAACATGGTTTGAATCTCACCTGGTATTTTTGACAATACCTTTCTTCAGGATGCACACAGGCCTCTACTGTCTCAAGGAGGCAGTGACAGAAAGTGGTAAGAATGCTGGGCTGCGGTATAAGTAAAGGAGTGTCCTCTAACCTGCAGCGCAAAGAGACTGTAATTGGCATGCAGCTGCCTGCTGTAACCATAAACATTCAATGCAAAGGTTAATTATTTGCAGATCTTGTGACTAACATTATCTGACAAGGGCAACATACGGTCCCTGGATGCATTACACTTTTGTTTGCTTTTCATATTAGTTTAATCTCAAGCGCATTCTGTGATGTGTTTTAACTCCTGTCATATAAATGTAACATCTAGGGCGGCAGCTAAACCTAGTATACAGTAAGTCAGGTTATAGATTTTGTTTTATAGGTGTAATTCACTATTATGCCAAAGTATGGCAATGCAACCTACTTGATTAATCCTTCAGCTAGTTAGTAATATATTCACTATTCATAACAAACTGAAATAAATGTCATACATTTGTTCTACATGTTGCTATGAATTCTCAACATGAAAATGTTGTTGTGCCAAGTAGCTTAAGCAGAGTTTGGTTGACGTGAGGAATGAAGATTTGATATTTCAAATAGTGCCCAGATCTCAGATAACTGTATCTAAAATATAAAAACTTTCACAGGCTTGGCTGGTGGTTATTTGAAGAAACTTTGCCCCTGTATTTTCAATATCAAACAAATCTTTAAAGGCACATCATTTCCTGCTGCAGTACTTGTGACAGATGCACGATGGAACTTATGCCAGAACGTGTTTCTCCAGAGATATGGCTGCAGTGCTGTACACAGAAGCTTTTTCTTTTTTTTTTGACTGATTCACAATGCCTCATTGTCTGCCAATCTTTTGATTACAACAAACACAATGGGTGTGACAGTTCAGCCATGTAGAGCCCTGAAACCGAAAGGCAATTTCATCACAAGGGTTTAGTGCTGCAAACAATAATGGCGAAACTCCTGCATTGTTCCATTGTACAGTAAATGTTTTATATTTATTTTCACCATGAGCTGTGTTAGAGCTACAACAGAATACTTCAATGAACTGGCCATGAAAAAGGGAGATCGTCAAATTGACTGAGAGAGAAACCTCTTCATGGAGTTTATTAGTCCTGAGCACTGGCAGCTGAACAGCGGGGGCAGGAGGGGCTTGCACTTCCAATAAAATCGCTGGGGGAAATATGTTTTCACTTTGGGGAGGGGATATGCCTCTAAGGCATGTAAGAAGTATGTCTGTATATTAAAAAAATGGACCAGAGATTCCCTTTAACCTGAAAAATACTTAAATACAGTATTCTTTTATGTACAGTAATCCGCTTAATCCACCATCACATATCCGCCAAAACCATTTATCTGCCCAAAATGTTTATCTGCCATGATCAACCTCTTCAGCAACGTTAGTTTATTATTGAACAGAGAAGATTAGTTCAGAGATTGTAGATCCTACCAAAGTTTTCGTAACATTGCTGGTAGTGTCACATGAGCTGTTCAGTGTGTTGATATGTAAATAGATCCTGTTAGCCTGCAGGCCTTATCAACTTCAACCTCCATCTCGATCTCCTGCCTGTCACTCAGCAGCGAATGCACGCACCCACACTGCAGACGGCTACTCTGTCACAAGAATTGATACCCTGTACCTTTCTAAACAAGGGATTTAGGGGAGTTCCCTAATAAAAGCTGAATCTCAAAACAGTAATGGTATGTGGTATTTAAAACAGGATTCATTCATCCGACTTTTTACATATCCACCCTTACTCTGGTCCCACCACAGTCGGATATGCGACGTAATACTGTATTTGACTTTTTTCTACGTGATGAAAGAAAATCTCTGTTCTTGTAATTCCCACCCCCGGACAGGTGTGTGCTTTTGTTTTAGTAATAGTTAGCAAAACCGATTAAATTCCTTTAGCGACAGTTCACACAATTCATGCTCACTTCACATGTTCAGTAAAATCAATTAATTTGCAGTTAGAGAGGTGAGTTGAAAAACCTGACCTGTCTTAAAGTGTCCCGGAATTATGGAGCCAGTTGGCTACCCTACCTCTGTTGTCTGTCGATGTCAGCGGCAATACAGTATGTCCAACAGGAACAGCAGCTAGTCTCTGGTCTGCAGACGTTACTTGAATAAACTGTGAACAAGTTACTGAACAAACAACACTATCAGCACTTACACATGTAGTCTAGTAGATATTTTTAATTACTTTCGCTAATAGATTTGAGCACCTGTTGGTAACTTAAATACTTCTCCTAATTAAAAAATAGTTACCAGTACTTTTATTCTTTTACATTTTTAAGAGATAAAAACAAACAGTTCACAAACCATGTTCGCTTTTATGTAGGAGGTACCTGAAGCGAACAACAGTTTTCCAGGGTGAAGCCCTAGGTAATGCTCACTTGATCACAGGGGTTCCTGTACAGACAGAACGGCATGAATTCAAGCAAAAACAAAGTCTGCAACAGTTTAATATATATATATATATATATATATATATATATATATATATATATATATATATATATATATATATATATATATGTTTGTTAGTGCTACAGACCATGCTTGGTGGCATCTGAAAAAGTTAGCGAGTGCATCTTTGATTGAAATTTAATTCCTGTAAACTATAAATATTTTGTGTTCCACTGTGAAATATTGTAAATGCCAGTCTGTCAGTCTGCAAGGTTTGCTGGACTTGTTTGTGTGGTTTTTTTTGTTTTGTTTTTTTGCAAGCGATTTACTGTAAAACACATTTCAAAAGCTTTTCTGTACAGATAACGTTGTGTGCTAATAGACGTAAGAACGTTTTTTTTTTTTTGCTATGTGACTCATTCATTGCAGGGTCTCTTGCAGCTCACACTCATGGTATTTCTGTTATTTAAAGCCACAGTTATTGTATGGTGTACCACAATAAATAAGGAATGTGCTGAAAGAAAATGGAAACCACCAAAAAAGAACAATATATTTACTCTGTTAAAAATGTATTTTAAAAGCCCTTTTTTAGCCAGTCTAATTTTGGAAGATCATTATTTTTAATGATCAGGCTCCATTACCACGGAATGTCTGCCATCTATTTGATTAAAGTCTTAAACAGATTAGTTGAAATGACATTCATCTATTCATCACTTATCCAAATATTCTGTCAGTCCTATTTATTAAATGGAAATTAAGTTTTGATCCTAATACCATCAAGAAATACGTGACACATCTCGTTATCACTTGTAATTATGAATGTATTACAATTTCGTAGGCAATAACTAAAATACCAGAGAACATTTTTTTCAAGGTTATTATTAATTTGTTTACTACTAGAGCAATCTTTGTTTTATATATATAATATACAATTATATTATAATTATATAATAATATCATTCAGTTATATAATAATAACATTCAGTCAGATTAGGTTAATAGATTAAAACTGATGAATTGATTAAACTCCTAATTTAAGCGTTTAGCCTGCAGTGTTGGGTTATTATTGATTGCTG
Source organism: Acipenser oxyrinchus oxyrinchus (assembly GCA_030684275.1). Lineage (NCBI taxonomy): Eukaryota > Metazoa > Chordata > Actinopteri > Acipenseriformes > Acipenseridae > Acipenser > Acipenser oxyrinchus. Next base: position 6,054,180 of record CM060251.1, read on the forward strand.
GTAGGGTTGTGCTAATATTCCCTTCAAAAAGTAATAATATAAGGGGCTCCCGAGTGGCGATCCAGTAAAAGCACTCGCCGAGTGCAGGATGAGCCCTATAGTCTATTCCCTTTTCCGACCAAGGACGGGAGTTCCCAGGGGGCGGCACACATCTGGCCGAGCGCCGCCTGGGAGAGGAGGGTTAGGTCGGCCAGGGTGTCCTCAGCTCACCGCGCACCAGTGACCCCTGTGGTCTGGCCAGGCGCCTGCGGGCTTGTCTGTAAGCTGCCCAGGGCTGTGTTGTCCTCCGACGCTGTAGCTGGGTGGCTGCATGGTGAGTCTGCAGTGTATAAAAAAGTGGGTGGCTAATGGCACATGCTTCGGAGGACAGCATGTGTAAAAAAAAAGTAATACAATGATGGGTTACCCCATAGAGTTACATAACCTGCATTACTTACCATTGCTGTGTCCTGAAACATCTTAAACTTTGCTCTCATATTTTATTCACATATCCTACGAAGACAGAGCTGGGGAAAAAAGCTGAACACATTGTAGCAGCCGTTTTCACACTACAAAACATCAACTGAAGCTCACTACTAAAACAGAAAGCTCAAGTGCATGATCCTGACTGAACAGGTACTACTTTAGATACCATATCTGGTGATTTTCCCGCAGTACTGCATGTGAATTCAAATATTCACATAGTATTCACTCTCCACTGGCTACAGCAGTCCTCACAAGTCATTATCGGATACTGTGATAAGGAGGCAAGTCGTAATAGAAAATGTAGCAAAGATTGATGATAACAGCATGTTTGGCATGTCTCTTTACTATATACTGATTTTTAGATCAATGATCTTTAAGAAAGGCAATTGATAAAATACAAGTGATTTAAATAGCAGAGGTGACGACAGGTTATGAAAATTAGTTGAGGATCACATTTTGTTGCGACGACCTGCACATTCTGTTTCTCAGTTACCATTTCTTTCTCCAATTAATGAATTAATACCAATCAGTTTAAAACCTATTAAAGGGAATACTAGTTGATCCACCCCTAGTAGCCCATACCATTAGACTGAAGTGGGTCAAATGTTATAAATTAGCACATTTTTGGCCAGATTCATCACGGTCTCTACACCAAAATGCAATGTGAACTATTGTTTATGTAAAAAATTAAAAACTGTTAAGAGACACCTTAGCCATGCCTTTGATTCCGTACATGAACCTTCTGAGCTAATAATTGGAGGTTCCTTTCACAAAAATGGTGCAAATTGTATTTTTACCACCAGGGATTTGCTTCTTTGTAAGTGTGACAATTAACAGGTTTTTATTCCAGTCAACTCAAAACAACTTTAAGTGTTATGAAAATTCTCTCTGGTAGCTGGGTGAGTTGAGTCAACTGGTGCCTTGCTCTTCATAGCAGATGGCACAATAGTCTGGACCTGCAGAGCAGGTTCGATCTACAGACTACTAACTTTGTGAACACATACGGTAGGGAAAGGGATATATTAAGAAGTCTGCCTGTTTGCTATATGTTCAAGCTTTGCATGTCATTGTCTCGCCTTCCTGCTTTTGCCTTTGTGTTTTGTTGAATTACTATAGTTTGGGCTTTTCAGTTCCAGCTCTTGTGATTGTCTCTGAGTAAACCCACCAAAACATCAAATTCTGATACTCCTGCCAGTGCCACTGCTTTACCTGTTAAAAGGAAACATCCATTTCAACAAATAACTTTTCTGTCAGCATGAAAGCAGCTGAATCACCACCACCAATGTCATTCTAAACACTTGTTTGTACATTACCAGGTCAAAGCAGGGCCAAAGAGTACATGGGACAGATAAAGAGTCGGAAAACAAGACAAAACCAACTTTACATCAGCTTAAAAAACAGTGATGAAACGAGTGCAATCGCAGACGCAGTGACTTCCCCAAAAGTGTGATTCTGATCAAAATAAAAACCCAGTGCAAGAGTTTAGTGGCGCAGTGACAGCGCCCAGCCAATCAATGCTGAGTAGGTTGGGGAATCTGCTATCCAATCAGAGCCAGACAACAATCCCTTTAAGAGACAGAATGCGCTTGCGTCACCACAAGGCTCCGTTTTGAATGTAGAAGTGGCGATCATGAAAAAACAGTGCAAGTCAGAACATCAAGTAGTAGGTCACTCTTCGAGAGAATACGTAAACCACGCTTCACGACACAGGAAATTGCTTCTTGAACATAAGAAGAGGAACATAAGAAAGTTTACAAACGAGAGGAGGCCATTCAGCCCATCTTGCTCGTTTGGTTGTTAGTAGCTTATTGATCCCAGAATCTCATCAAGCAGCTTCTTGAAGGATCCCAGGGTGTCAGCTTCAACAACATTACTGGGGAGTTGGTTCCAGACCCTCAGAATTCTCTGTGTAAAAAAGTGCCTCCTATTTTCTGTTCTGAATGCCCCTTTATCTAATCTCCATTTGTGACCCCTTGTCCTTGTTTCTTTTTTCAGGTCAAAAAAGTCCCCTGGGTCGACATTGTCTATACCTTTTAGGATTTTGAATGTTTGAATCAGATCACCGCATAGTCTTCTTTGTTCAAGAGTGAGTAGATTCAATTCTTTTAGCCTGTCTGCATACAACATGCATTTTAAACCTGGGATAATTCTGGTTGCTCTTCTTTGCACTCTTTCTAGAGCAGCAATATCCTTTTTGTAACGAGGTGACCAGAACTGAACACAATATTCTAGGTGAGGTCTTACTAATGCATTGTAAAGTTTTAACATTACTTCCCTTGATTTAAATTCAACACTTTATGAGCATCTTGATAAGAACCTTGTATTGACCAATCAGGTTAAAGAAAATCTCCTGGGGGCTCCCGAGTGGCACATCCAGTAAAGGTGCTCCACGTGGAGTGCAGGATGCGCTCTATAGTCTGGACGTCGCAAGTTCCTGTCCAGGCTATTCCACAGCCGACCGTGGGCGGGAGCTCCCAGGGGGCGGCGCACAAGTGGCCGAGCGTCGCACGGGGGTTAGGCCGCCAGGGTGTCCTCGGCTCACCAGCACCAGCGACCCCTGTAGTCTGGCGGGCCTGCGGCTTGCCTTTAAGCTGCCGAGAGCTGGTGAGCATGGTGAGTCCGCAGTGTGAAAAAGCGGTCGGCTGACGGCACACGCCGGAGGACAGTGTGTGTTCGTCTTCACCCTCCCGAGTCAGCGCAGGGGTGGTAGCGGTGAGCTGAGCCTAAAAAATAATTGGCCATTCTAAATTGGGAGAAAATAATAAAAATAATTGACAACGACTAAATTTATAAGAAAAAAAAAGAAAATCTCCTATCCATTTTCTAATACCCAATTAAAGACGGTACTCCTGCTCATTCTACACCTACAATATCCTGTACACCCCTTTTAACAACAAAACATAACCTTGTTTCTTCCTGAAATCAGGAATGCAACTATTAACATGGTCTCCCCCCAAAAACCTCCCTTGATCCCTCATCCCTGTCTTCCTTCTCCCTTTCCTCTCTAAAACCCTCGAGTGAGCGGTACATCGCCAACTCTCTGCTTTCCTGTCAAAACATTCTCTGCTTGACACCCTCCAGTCCGGTTTTCGTCCGGCACACTCCACTGAAACTGCTCTTCTCTCCGTCACTAATTCTATATTCTCTGCCCGTGCTGCCTCCCTCTCCTCTGTCTTAATTATCCTCGCCCTCTCTGCAGCCTTTGACACAGTCGACCACTCTATTCTCCTGTCCTCCCTCGCTGACCTGGGACTCTCCGGACCTGCTCTTGCCTGGTTCTCCTCCTACCTCTCTGATGGCACATACCAGGTGTCCTGGCGTGGCTCACCCTCTGCCTCTTGCTCTCTTTCTACAGGTGTCCCCCAAGGCTCTGTCCTGGGACCTGTCCAGTTTTCTCTCTACACCTGCTCCCTGGATCCTTGGACTACTGCAACTCCCTCCTGGCCGGTCTCCCTGCTTACGCTATCCGTCCGCTCCAGCTCATCCAAAACTTTGCTGCTCACCTTGTCTTTTCCCTTCCTCGTTTCTCCCACTCTACTCTGCTGCTCCTCTCCCTCCACTGACTCCCTATCATCGCTTGCATCCAATTCAAAACTTGTACTTGCCTATTGCTGTCTCAACCTTTCTGCTCCCTCCTATCTCCACACTATTATTTCTCCATTCACCCCCTCTCACCCCCTCTGCTCCTCTGCCACCGGCAAATTAGCTGTACCTCCCTTCCGCTCCCCTGCTTCCAGAGCCCGCTCCTTCTCCTCCCTTGCCCCCCAGTGGTGGAATGACCTACCTACGGATATCAGGACTGCTCAGTCCCTGACCACCTTCCAGCACCTCCTCAAGAAACACCTGTTCAGACAGCATCTGTAAACCTCACAACTCTCCACTATACTGGACTATATGGCACCCAGTTGTATCAGTATTTGCACTTAACTGCTCTACACTTTGCTGTATTTTACTACTACTCTCAATTATTATTATATTTTCTGTATCTTGTACATGGTTTTACTCCTAAAGGTAACCATATTTGCGTTTTTTGTAATTGCTCTTGTTTGAAATTGTTCTTATCCATTTATTGTACTTACTACTTGCTCTTTATGGAATTTACTCTTATAACCAAATATTGTTACTAAAAGTTGAACTGCTCTTTGTCAAAATCGCTTTAAAACGTAATTCTTTACTGTATTTATATTCTCTTATATTCTCTTATTTGATTTTACGCTACACTTTATTTACTACTGACTTTATTGTATTTTATAACTGCTCTTATCTGTAATGTGATATTTTGTAACTGTAAGTCGCCCTGGATAAGGGCGTCTGCTAAGAAATAAATAATAATAATAATAATAATAATAATAATAATAATAATAATAATAATAATAATAATAATGGTTTGCCATGGTTAACCAGTGCCAGGCCTTATATAGCACCCTAACACAACAATGTTCTGCTTATTCTCTCGACTGTACAATATTGCGACACACAGAGTCACTTTCACAGGGATTAAAATAGATTCCTAAAGATAGACAGAAACGCAGAAAAAAACATATAGATACATCAGTAGGAATTATTTTCTCATCTGTTTCCAGTGGAACAGAAAACATTTGCATTTCTGAAGATCCCTTTTCTAATTTTTTTTTTTCCAGTTGGTATTTTCACATTTCATTTCATTTGTTTTAGGAAACTAATGCGGCACCAATTCCAAAACCAAGTCTGTTTTTACTCATCTAAGAATATGCACATTTCATGGTGCATATTCCAACTAAGGCAAAATGTCCAAAAAGGAAACGGAAAGGAGCAAATGGGCAAATCCCAAAAGCAACACCCTTTTGCTTGGTGCTCCAGTGACAAGAAACCAGGACATTTCTCACATTTCTATTATTTATTCATTAGCACCTATTATATATATATATATATATATATATATATATATATATATATATATATATATATATAAAAAATCTCACCCTTTCTATTTCAGGAGTGTATGCGTAAATCTCATTAACAAAGTGTTAGGCAGGCTGGAATGCCAAGGGTGGGAGGAATGGTGTTTCAGGGTGCGTCACTGCTTGAACTAATTAGAATTAAATGAGAGTTCAGCAGCACTTTCAACTCATGCTCTATTTCAGTCAAAGATAAATGCCATAAATGCACACACTCTGAAACAGCATTTTAGAAACAAAATGGTGCACAGGCTATTTTCTTGCTAGTTATCTTTTGGCTTATAAGCCTGTAAATTACAGTGCTTCATTGAGGATATTAGAACAAATTTAATCAAATAATTTGTATTACCAAGAGCAAAAGTCAAATTGTCTCAGGATCTCAACATATTTCAAATTGTTATGAAAATTAAAATATATATATTTTATATATTTTATATATTCCCTTGAGAAAGATATGTACAACATATCGAAACGTTGGGCAGCTGGCTCTTTGAGCTAATATATATATATATATATATATATATATTAACAATTAGTTGGCATATTATATTAGTGACTTAATAAACAAAAATTGTGACCATTAAAATAAAGCATTCCTGTATTTTGTTAAGTAACAATAGGATTATAGCTTCTTGAGCAGTATTATCTGGCTCTTGATATTGGTGAGGTAATTACTGCCAAGAATGATGACTGAATTACATAATACACGATTCGAAGCAGAAAGATATTTTAAACACAGTGTTTAAGTTCAGTTTTGTTCCAATGTATTTATACAGGATTGTTGTTTATTCCTTTGCACTATTCCTCTGCTTTTTCAAACCTACAGTGATGTCTCGATACAGTGTTAGCGGTCGAATCAGTGTGATTGAAATGCAAACAATGAACTAGGGCCATACAGTAGATCCGGCTACTTGATTTGACTGTGATGGCAAAGCAATTGCATATAAGCTAAGATCTTTAACAGTACAAAGGACCTGACATCAACTTGTGTGCTAGAAAGAAAGCTTATTACACAACTTCCCAGTGGAATATATATATATATATATATATATATATATATATATATATATATATATATATATATATATATATTTGGAATATATTGTTTATACGTTGACATTAATACATTAACCATATTTTGTATTTTATGAATATATTTTACACATTATCCTGCCAGACTTAGAGAGCAGCCTTGAAACGCAAAGAGGGTAGACATTTAGCAGACGCTTTTATCCAACGCAACTTACAGAGACTAGGGGGTGAACTATGCATCAGCAACTGCTGCTTCAGAGCCACTTACAATAGGACCTCAGTTTTATGTCTTATCCTAATTTATATGCCTTAATTCCCTGTGCATGTTCTTCTTAGCTGATAGGTTAAAATATATGCTAGTTAATAAATGCATTGCATGCCTTTTTTAGTGACTGTTCTACCCATCGCCCCTGCATGTTTTGGATGGTATCAACAAAGGTGTTTATTTTTAGAGTTTATTTATTTGACTTATTACTGAAAAATAACTGCATTTTACAAATGCAATGTGCTCCGAGTGTATTGAACCAAATATTGTTTTTATTATAGGGATGCAGTACAGTATACTGTAGTTGTGCAAACATTTTAATATTCAGTATATTTTTCCTTTTTTGAAACGCATTTCATGCTTCAATATTAGCACTATCCTCTTGAACAATTACAGTATTTCTCACAACTGGTACTGTCTTTGGCTTTATGGTTTTTATTATGAATGTGTGCAATGGAAATATTGTTGTATATTTGTTTTGGTATTTTGCAGTGACGGGTGGTCAACATGTTGATTAGGCTTCATACAATGAAGGAGGATCCTGAAAAGGTCAACAAGGAGGGTAATTTGATTTGGTGTCAGATTTTGCTAGGCAATATACCCACAAGACTTCCCTGATTAAAAAACGAATGGCATTTTGTGACACTAAATGACACTCTTGTATCATTAGAGCCAGGGTCAACTGTACATGTTAACGTTGCTCATGTTTACATGCTAACATTCCTATATAGAGTGAAGAGGTATGCTACAAACACTAGTTTATCTCCACACTTTATTATCTAGCTATAGCCAACATAACATATCCAATGCTGAGTCCTTGGTATACACACAGGCAGCATGCATATACACCTCATTTAATACAATTATTATATATTCTGTTCATCTTTTTAAATGAGGGAACACAATCACATGTAAAAATGTTAAAATAATACAGATTCCCATCTGCACATTGTTTTAACGCAATGTTAATGTCTGTAGTAACTTATGAACACAATTAATGGTTCTGAAATGTATATATTTAAAGCAAGCATACATCAATAGCCAATTCAATACTTTCTTGCTTCACATAGTACTGCACACTTGATATACGAAAATGGGATGAGTTGTCTGTACTTATTTATGACACGTCTGATAAGTGTCACTTCAATTAATGCACACAAAAAGGTAGAAAATAACAAATGGTACTGTACATGAACATAGTTCTGTAATTCAAAACCGTATCTGGGGACCTTACAACGCTGCTGTGGAAAACACTGTTCCAGGGTTACAAGCACTGCAGCACTTTAGTCAACACCTTAACTGCCCAATACACAGTGGGCACTCCGCACATCAAGCACATTGAAATGTTGATGTTGTTTCTACCAAAGTGACTTTGAAATCATCCTGTGTCTCACCTGTTAACTTACCAATTGGATTCAACAGGTAATTGAAAGCCCTCAAGCACAAGATTTACCACAAGCAAGATATGAAATAAATGAGACTTACAAGGAGGAGGTGTAGCGCTTCACAGAGCTTTATTTACATGTGCACCATTTCTTATGCAAACTAGAATACAAAATGGAATACACAGGGAGATACCCACACACAAAGTAGAGACACAGTTACTACTGAAGTTCAAAGGGGAAAGGGTTAGGAATCAAGTTTGACTTGGTATCTGTTATTAAGGTAGTATATTATTCTCCTTTCAGGGAGCCTGTTTTGAAATAGACAGCTCTTGTCAGGTTTTTTTTTTTTTTTCAATAAACTTGGTAATTAAGAGCACTGCTCTTAACACTTGCGCGAACGTGAATCACAGCGCCCTGACGAAGCCTATAGTGCATTCATTTGAATTGCTTACGCACTACATTATTCATTTCTATGTTAATGTTAAGATCATTTCAGTCCCTGATCCTGTAATGAGAATATGGAGAAAGGGGAGCGCTTGTATTACGTAACCTTTTTTTTTGTTGTTGTTGTTTTTTTTAAATATTTGCGGAAGTAAGTCCTTTTCAGTATAAAACGGATGGCAACGTGTTTGGTGCTCACAAGCCAGGCTGGGAACTCCCTCCTTCCCTTTCCTAATCTTGACTTTTACTTGGCCTTTATACTACCTTAATAACTGCCGAGAATGAAACTGATTAAAAAACAGAATGTCACAGTCGCATTAATTGTTGATCTGCTAGTATTCTACCCACATGTTAGCACAGAAAGTACACGTTCAGTGAAGGGCTTGATGATGAAACGCAGGAGTGGGAGTTGGGAGAGGAGGCTTGTATATATAAAAAGGAACAAGTGTAAAAGGTTACAAGATTTCATAAGGAAAAGCCATCATGTCTTGAAGTGTTACTTCAATGCCAATTCTCTTGGGGTTTGTGACGGAGGTACAGAGGAGTGGGGGGCAGGGAGGGAGGGGGGTTCAATATCACCTGGGTTCATCAGTGCAGAGGATACTCATGCATTACAATTTGGGATGCACTGCTAATGCATTTACCTACCAGCCATGCATAATGATCGGCCTCTGATTCATATTAAAATATAATACGCATTACATTGTCTTATAAAACAAGAAACCTCCACAATCTACTCCATAGAAGTACGCTCAAAACGATTGGAATTCTGCGCTGCACTATAACTTGAGCTTTGTTTGCGTTACTGGCAGCCATCGTTTTTGATCTATGTCTTTATCTGTCTCTTATCAGACACCAGAGTCTACTCAGAGCAATAAGCGAATGGCAGATCTGGAAATATTCCTGGTAGATATATTAACGCAACACGAAAGGACAGAATAATGTCAAACAAACAATGGGAAAGTTTGAAGATGATAAAGAGAAATGTCTGGCATTTCGATTTATGTTTAATTCTGTTTACTTTTGTAATACAGGAAGGCAGTTTTATTCCGTAAAACATGGGCCGATTATGATTTTGGACTATCATTTCCTATTGTATTCTTATTCGGCTTTAAGGGAATTAAAAAGAAAAAAGCTAAAAGCCTTAAAAGAAGGCTGACTGCTGCTGATGTTTACAGGTGAAACTCCCTGCGTGGTGGGAGTTGTTGCATATATGAAAGTCCCTCATTCACACACACACACACACACACACACACACACAAGTAAACTGTTTTTTTTTTTAATAGTTTTTTTTTTTTTTTTTGGCTGCCAGCATCTCCTACACGTTCAAGTAATTTGGCAATATATAACATAGCTTATCATTTTCTTAATAAAAATGGCTTCTAGATGGAAAACTATAATCTAACGCTATCATGTGACCTCTCTGATTTATTTTTAGTTAATCAGTATATCTACCTGGTCAGCTGGGAAAGAACAGGCCCGAGACTAGACGCTGCTTAGCACCTTCCAATGCTAGATCAGGTTTTGGCTACATATTATATTGTACTGAGTCAGCAAAGCCTTATTACAGACAGTCCCCCCCCCCATCCTAAGCACTGTATTAGACCAGACAAAATCTTGACAATACTGCTACAGTAACATATACACACATTTATAATGTGTCCTGAATCGGTGCTTTGCGAAAGATATACCATTAGGGGATAAAATCAAAAAAAGTAAGAGAGAAAAAATATCAAACAGGGGTGCACCAATTTTGAAAAAAAAAAAAAAAATAGTCCTCAGTCAAAACCATTCTTGGGTCTTGCATCACTTCATTATAATAATCAAGGCGCCAGCTCTTGAAGGTTTGCAAGACATGTCAGTCCAATCAACTATATTGATTTCTCCTTTCTTCTGTCTTTATTTATTTTTTTTATTACCAATGCACTCTTCTCTTAGTTGAGCGGAGTCCAAAGGTAATTGTTAAAACATGGCTAATAAAAACGTTACACATTAAACACACTAAAAAAACAATATGGGGAAAGTAACAACTAAAACACCCCCAAAACCACTGTATAAGAGAATACCACAGGACAGTTTTAAAATTTTTTTTACAGAAATTACTGTACTGTAAAAGGCTACATTGTACTTGAAAGCATCTTTTTTTTTAACAATATATCGCTCTACTGTAGGTGCACGTTTTTTGTTTCCGGTTGTCTCAAAGATTGCATACGTTTGAAATAAATTGCTTTATGTATTTTTTGCTGGGAACTTCATTTAGGCTGAATTTAAGATCTTCTGTTGGCCGTGTCTCTTCGTTATGTAGGGACAATGATTTGATTCTCAGAAATGGTGTTCTGTAAACAGACTACTATCCACGTCGTGCTGACAGCTGATTTGGCAAAGGGTATTGTGGTTGGTCTTGCATCACATTACAGATCTATGAAAAAGAAAAAAAAAGAATTGCATTAAAATACTTCGTAATTAGAAGTCGAAGTTTATGACCACCGCATGCCATTTTTCAAGGAGCAACTGTATAATCGTACCCAAGTCCTGCTTTTACAAAAAAAAAAGAACGATGTATAATAAAATATGTGAAGTTGACCTCTTCTGTGTTATAAGCATCTTCTGTACCTCAAAATTTGTGACAAAATGTCCCGAAGTGCTAACGAGAAGACATGGTCAGCTTGTAATGAACCTCAATTTATACTAAAGGGATCATTTATATCAGGGTTCTTCAATATCCGGCCCGCAAGAGCCTTTCTTTTGGCCCGTCAAGCGTCTCCTGTCCTTCATTACAAAAGCTGAAATTGCTGATACACAAGATTATAAGGTCACCGCTATTATCAGGGTATTTGCTTTCCCAAACAAGCGTTGTTTTTTTTTGGCAGCCTATTACAGGAACAAGTCAGCTGATTGGCCAAGCTTTAATTCTGATTAGCTATCATTTTGGCATGCGTCACAAATCACCGCCCTTTTGCTTAGTTTTAGTGCCTCATTGGTTGAGCAATGAGAGAAGGCTTCATGCAATAAGAAAACAGTGGTTGTATTATTTTTTTCTTTAGTGCGGCGAAACTATCAGAATATTCTTACAAACATTGCTGCACATTAATTCGAAGCCAAAAATCCATTTCTGTGTCTAAAATGGCAAGTGATGTGTGAGATTAACATAAAAAAAACTACAACAACAAAGTGATGCTTCAGATTTGGCAAGTGTGTCAGAATCGGGGGATACAGCTGCAGGTAATGCTTCACACTTTCCAGACACTGGCCAAACTAGCAAGGTAAATGTTTCGTATAGTGATCAATGTTTTGTTTTGTTGTGACCCTATTTTCTGACCCTGTGTTTTGTTTTTTCTTTGTACAACGCTCCCTTTTCCACATATATTTTTTGAAGAGTTTATTTAAGTTAAATTGGACAGTTTTCACTTGCATGCACAGCTTAAAAAAAGTAAACCCCAGTAATGCTTTTACTTTTATATGATTGATTAACCTATTATGTTTGACCTGTTGTCAGAACAATAACATTTTTTTTTTTTTAATCTTCCAAAACACCAGATGTTTGTCTCCAGTTTATTGTAGAAAGTCCTGGGAAGCTGAGAGGGGCTGCTGTATGTTTTAAATGAGAAACAGTTTGGTTTTATTATAAAAAATACATAAAAAAGTGCATATGTCTATTCCCTTTATTTTTCATATAATAAACTAAGTATTGTTAGGAAAATTAGCAATGCGGCCACCAGTAAGTGTTCAGTCACAGGAAATTGGCCGAAGAAACGAGCCTATCAAAGATCTTTTATTTGGGCTTAAAAAAAACCTGTTTGGCAACAGTAAGAATTGCACCTGCAGCACGCCTCTCAAAGATGGCATGGTGGATAGGTACTGAAGTTTATTTCCCCCTCTTTTTACTGTCATACCATGCATTTCATTTAGAAACTTTTCATTTACATTGAAACATATTGCAGCTAGAACATGCATATTTAGACACTGTGCTACACTTTTAATCAGGCGCTTGGTAAGATGCTTATACAACATAAGTGCTTTTGTTAGTTAACTTGAATGCTTGCAGCGCAGTAATTGTCAGAAGATTTTCTAGTTTTAGTAAAATTAAAATGAATAACATGCTGTTTTAATAGCATTACAGTGAGATTTGTATAGTTGTTTGCAAGATGTCGTTTGAATATTGGTCAGGAAATTATATTTTCTTTCTATTTATTATTAATGGCGATCAAACATTGTATCATATTAAGTAGTTATTTCTGAGATGTATTAGCTGATTGGTGCAAGTGCGGTGTTGAAATGTTTTGTTACTGGATGTAAAGTGTGATTGGATAGTCAGATTTTCATGACCATTTAAACAACCCCCCACCACTACGCACATCTTGAGGTATGGACATTGCCTTATCTGGCCCACCTGAGAATCTAATTGAGTACCACTGATTTATATCATCAACATGTTCCTAATAATTCATTTCTGTCATGTTGTGGCAATGTGCTCCACCCCTGTGTGTATTTCTGTGTTATATGTTGCGTGTGGTGTGTTAATGTTGGTGTATAGAGATGGCTGCACGGGATATAAATGGGTCTGTGTTGCACGAGTTATTTAAAATGTATAATTGTATTTAGGCACGGGGATTGCACTTCACTTCACGTGCATTTAAAGTATTTAATATGTGAGCACGAGGTTGCACATAATTAGTTCACGTGCTGGGATTCAAGTGAATAATTCATTAGTAATTGAATCCTGGCACAACAGTATATATAGATGCACCTTTTACTCACTCAGGGTTGGGTGTTCGGTGAGTAGTGAACGGGTGTGGAGAAGGAGAAAATAAAAAGTAAAATAAAGTTAAATATTAACAATGTTGGTCCTACCAGCACGATACTTGTTTGTTTATTTTTACTCACTGTGTTTGTTTGTCTGTTAGTCCACCGTTTGTTTAAGTGTTAATCCATTTTGTTTGTCAATTTATTTTGGCCTCAAGTGCCGTGTCCTGTTTTCTGTTTAAACCTTTTATTTTACAATAAAACACGAGCGCCACAGCGTCTCAGATTCACTGCAAGTACTGCCTGTCTGTGTGTGATTCTTTCTGGCCTGACGTCATCCCTGCAGCTAGCCTGTCACACATGTATAATATCCTATAATGTGTGTTATTTATGAGTCTGGTGAGATCATTATTCCCTTGCTTACTATTTCAACAAACATTGCTTATGAAAAGACTGATTACAAGGAAAGGAGTTGGGAAGCATCACAATCTGGTATCCTTTACAGTGCGACATGCAGCATTTTCAGCTTGAGGAGCCTTTGCAGTACATGGTATAAAGTATCCCTTTTCATAACTACTGCATGTTATGCCAAGTATCTAGTTGCCTTTAGCAACCTGGAAGACAATATGAAGGAGATGTCAACAAAGCAAGCCCTGAACGAAAGAGGCATTACTTGACCTTTGCCCTCAAAGAGGTCTTGCTCTCTACCGTATTGAACATATGAAACTGGCCTTTCTAGGATTAAACCCTCCAGACAGTTTGACACAAATCAATAAATTGAACATAACTGTCAATCCCTGGCCTGTTGTTGTGCGGGTTACTTAGTGCTCTCAATCTGTGTATTCTGAGACCACAAAGAGAATACGGACAGTATCACTATGTATTTCTTAAGGGCATCTCGCCGAACAGTTGATGAAATCAGTCTCCTCTATTTGCTTCCATTTCATGTAAGGAAAGAAATGCAACTGACGGATGCTGTCCACGCAGGCACAGTCGTGTGAAAATTACATTTTGTTTGGTGCGCTGGTTACGTGTGTCCTCCCTGACTGCTCTCTGGGACTATGTGTGCTGAACATGCAAGTGCTGTAGATTAGATCAGCAAGAGATGGATTTATCAGCAAAGGCCCTTGGAAATATTGTACTGCTCTGCAGTGGTGTGCATGTGTGGGTGATGTGTGGTAAAGAAGACCACCTTTAAACGGCTCCACATTCACTGCACAACCAAATCCTTTTTTTGGATAGAAGTTATTATGCCAGGAAAATGAATTCAGTGGCTTGTAGGCAAAAGTTGTATTTATATATATTTTTCACAGCAACTTCTATTACATTATCCAGATATCTACTGCTGATCCCCTTGGTACTTTATTATTACACATGGTATTGTGACTCATATTAAGAGCTGGGCCCCTTCTCTTCAATATCTACATGCTTCCCTTGGGTCACCTCATCCGCCAACACAGCCTCATGTTTCACTCCTATGCTGACGACAGCCAGCTTTACTTAAAACTCGACCCTGGAAGCCCCTCTGCCATGGTCCGGCTCTCGGCTTGCATTCAAGACATCGAGGCCTGGATGTCTGCCAATTTTCTTCAGCTGAACACTAGCAAATCTGAACTCCTCCTAGTAGGATTGAAAACTCGATTTATTAATCTAAATGTAGCTGCGCTGAACCTCGGAAACTGTCTGCTGCTGCCTTCCCCCGCTGTATGAAGCCTTGGTGTAGTTCTGGACAGCAACCTCTCCTCTGATGCCCACATCTCCTCCGTCGTCAAATCTTCCTTCTACCATCTTCGAAACATCTCCAAAGTCCGTCCCTACCTTTCCCTCCCGGATGCGGAGATACTTTGTCATGCATTTGTCTCCTCTCAACTCGACTACTGCAACTCTCTATATGGTGGTCTCCCGACGGGCACCATAAACTGACTGCAGCTAGTTCAGAATGCCGTTGGCCAGGATCCTTACCAGATGTAAAAAAAAACGTGATCACATCACCCTCCGTCTTGCCCAGCTGCACTGGCTACCTGGTAAGTTCAGGATTATTTTTCAAACTCTCCTGCTCATCTACAATGCCCTTCATCACACAGGTCCTGAGTACCTCCTCAACCTGCTGACCCGCTATGTCCCCGCCCGCAAGCTGAGGTCCTCCGACTCTGGCCTGCTTGTTATCCCCAAGCAAAAGTGCACCACACTTGGAGAACGCTCGTTTAGCTTCATGGCTTCGACTCTTTGGAACTCTCTCCCAGCTTTGGTGTGTGATGCTCCCACCGTCGCTCGCTTTAAATCAACTCTCAAGACCCACTTGTTCTCTCTTGCTTTCCATGCTCTTTAAGCCTGATATCTGCTATTAGCTGCCGTGTTGCTGCTACTATTTCATGTATTATGCTACTTTCATGTATTATGCACTTTCCACTGTATTTAATATACTATTTCATGTATTATGGATTGTTTTTTTTTTAGTTTTACTGTATATCATGTATTATGCATTTCTCTGTATTTAAAGTATTATGGATTTTCTTGTTGTTACTGCATCTTTTAAAGCGTTTTGTGATGGTGGGCCAGTATGAAAGGCGCTATATAAAATAAAGATTGATTGATTGATTGATAGATAATGAAGGTGGTAATGAAGCAGGCCTCTGAACCCCAGGAACCTGGTCCAAATAGATGTGCTGTAATCAGGGTTCGCACAGGTCCTTAAAGTCCTGGAATGTGCTTGAATTTCACCTAATGAAATTCAAGTACTGGAAAACCTGGAAAATCAACAGTTTGCTGAGAAAGTCCTTAAAAGTCCTTGAATTTTATTTACCATGTACTGTATGAACCTTGTGTAATCCAAATAGTTTCCAATGTGCTGTGCTGTGTAAGTACAGGACATGCAATCTTACAAGTGTACGCAAATGGTAATCACACAGGTCTTTCATGTGTCAAGAAATCAAAACTATCCAAACAGCATGTATAACACCTAGTATGATCCCTAACATGGTAACTGCTGTACAGTGCACCGATGGCTTTATTTAAATAGATACTTCTTTCACACCTACAGCTAGGGCCAAAAGTTTAGCATCACCTAGAATTTTAGTATTGAGTCATAATAAAAATTAAAAAAAAATTAACATCATGTAATAAAAGAAACTACAAAATGATACCGCAAAAGTCTACTCGAAGCCATAATAGTAGTACAGTATTTCATGTTAGATTTAATGTTAAATTGTCAGTTTTTCGTTAAGTATATGGAAAACTACAAAGCGATATGCAATTCAATATGCTAACGCAACATTGTTCAGCAGGTTTCATTTGAGATTTGTTGATTCTATAGGGGGATGCAAAACGTGCCTTTGGCCTTGCACATTTTCATAATATCTACATTATCATATTCATGAAGCATTTACCAGTGTGCTAAGTTAACATCTTTTTTTTTTAAGAAATAAAATGTTGATTTTACAAAGCTTCAGATGAGCAACCAGGGAGTTCCATGTGTCTCAAAGTATCCAAATACAATACAGTATAACCATCTACAATGAACATTCATAAAGCTGTCATATGCTAACAGATAACAGTATCCTGGAGCTGTAAAAAGGAAAATCAGAAGCCATAATTGGCATAACTACATAAAGGTTTATCATGGAAGACTTGCACAGTAATTGACCCCATGCTTTTCCTGTGGTTATAATATGCATTTAACTGTACCATGCTTTCACTGTGCTTTATTACACTTTGCTATGTTTTTACTATGGGGAAACTTTTAAAAAAGTAGTACAGTACGCCAAGCCTCTGTGGAGATTCGATCCTAAGGTTTCTATTAAGAACCTGAATGCCTGTAAATATCACACCAAGAGGGCTCCTTCTCAACACACAGTAAATGAAATTCAGTTTTTCTTGGCATTCGTGATCACATGCCCACGTGACTGTTTCTTTGCTATGAAGTTCTGACAGAACTGTGTGAACTACTATTGCTCTTCCGAGATAATGCCTGTTGCAAATAACCAGTGAAATAAGGGGAATGGTGTTCAGGGTCCCAAAAATAAGTGTCCCATGGAACCTGAGGACAGGTGCACAAGCATTTTCCCCAAGTCTTCTCCTAACTTTTATCACAGACTCATGGCCTTCTACAAACCTTTTGGTTTCCATTAAGTTACAAGACAATCCTTCCTTGAGGACCTGGGTTTTATTGCTTCAATACTGACATTATTGTTCTCAGATCTCTCTTTAGCTGGCCTTGTGCTTGCCTGAGAACCTGCTGCCCTGAACATACTTCCTCATTCAAATACAAAGATTGTGACCATGAGACATTTTAATGATGCTGGCCCTACCTACTGACAGTTCAGTAACTTTTTGGTTGCCAGTTCAGTGATGAGTGTTGAATTTTACTGAGATGCTTAACATTTAAGAGACTATTGGTCAGTTGTTGAATTAATAAATAACGTTAAACAAGTTTGTAGCCTTTTATTTGCATTTTATCAACATACAGCACCAAAACGATCACATTGTTGAGAATTTTAAATACCATTTCTTTCCCCAAATATCACTGACTTGATTTTTTTTCCCCACCAATTTTCAATTAAGAATAAACACCTAAAAATTATCTGGAAAATCTGAAGAAAATCAAAACAAAAAACAGAGAACCTTATGTAGGCTTTGGGAGTAGGTTGAGAAGTACTTCTGTAAAGGGAGGTATAACCACAGTATAAATAAAGACCAGCGATGCAGCTGAATGGATTCTTAAATATATTTAGAGGATAAACAGTATGCTAATAAAAAGGTTCATTTCTGCTGGATACTTCTGGAATGGAACTCTATTGAAAGTATCATAAAATACAGCAGCATGAAGTCAATACCTCAAAGTGTAGGTCTTTATCATCTGCAAAGCAAAAAGTCACATGACCCTAATATGGCAACCATCTTAGTCTTTGAGATATTACAAGGTGCAGAAGTGTGGGCGGTGACTGATTTGCTCAAAGAATTGCAGTACAATGCAGTATTTCAGGCACTGCAGTATTAGTAGGGGCAGGCGCTAGCCAGATCTTTTGTAGGCTGAGTAATAAATAATAAATGTGTTCCTCCAATTAAAAGATGAGTTGAACTGTATTGGGTTATGGGAGAAAGGGGTTAAAAGAACAAAGTGAAACAGAGCAAGATCAGAAAACTGATCTGCGATTGCTGAGATAACCAAAACAGTGACGCCACTGAGACAAGATAAGCAAATCTAAAAATAAAAAGGGTCACCTTTACATACACATTCTGTGCAAGGCTTTCTTCTTGTGGTATCAGTTATGTAAGAGGAACAAGAGAAAAAAATGACTAATCAGTGTGATCAAGTTTGGTTATTACAGTATTTGACTAGTGCATGTATGCACAGACCCTCAGCCTGATATAGAGATAAAGACTGCTTTACTGTTGGCAACAAACCAAGGACTGTCATCTCATTCCATGCTAGTAAAAAAAAAGCAACACTCCCAAATGCAATGTTGAGGATTTACACGTGGCTTGAAGGAAACAAGACATTAAACATTATTCGGACAGTTTAGATCTAAAGGACACATTGCTAAACTAATTAGTGTCAATAAATCGGTCAAGCTATTTAAGCTTCAGGGATAATTTTAAACTATAAGTTATTTTCTGAATACGTGTTGGTGCCACTGTACATACACTATAAAGAGAGAGCTCTGTATATGGTAGGAGTAAAATGTCTTTAGAAAGTCATGTGAATATAATCCTAAAAACAAAACATTCGTCATTCGGTCCAAATAAACTTGACCTTTAAATATCTGAAATCACCACAGCAGTCTTTAACCTTATATTTACCAAAAAAATGTGAATTGTGTTTTTTAATGTTTCTTTCCATTGGTATTGTATACCCCAAAGAGTGGTTTCTGTCTCCACCACCACTATACCTTAAACTTATGAGGCATACAGTAAAGTTAAATACAAACAAACACACATGGAATGTTGCCTGAATGTAACTTGAGGGAATATAGGGTTAAATGGAGCTCTACGAAATCTGCAGCTTGGTCTCTGCACTGTGGAAACTCTACAGAAAATGCTGGTAATAAATGAGTAACACACAGTAAGCACATTGTGCAAGCGATGGCATGAAACGATCTGCAATCTTTCAAAAAAAAAAAACGTATGCACTTCAGACAATGCAAAGTTTTTTTAGATGCAGACATGTTGTGACATGTCAGTACTTTCGTCTTGACAATGAGTGTGAACAGGCTGAGAGATCCTTCAGTATGCTGAGCATCTGGCAGCATGCATGCAAGACAGGGGCCTTTAAATTGAAACTTTCTTCCAAGAGATAACCAGAGGTAATTATTATTGTTGAGTTGGACGAGGGGAAAAAAATGATGGTTTGCAAAATAAAGACCTTTAAGACTAGGATGGAGACTTGTGGCAGTAGGTATTGAAAATACTAATATGTAATGTTTGTTCAGAGGGGCTTTGGATAACAGTGAATTGAGTTTTGGTGGTCTCAGTCACAAACACAATCTCAACAAAGGTGGTAAAATGATCAATTGATACCTGAGCCATGGTTTCCCTGGCACCTTGTGCCCTTACTTCAGATGTGCACAGTGGAGGTTTTGTCTTTGAAGAACTGATGACACTTGCCAGCTTAGCCTGAATTAAGTTTGGATCAGTATCCAGACAACTGCCCAAAAAATCTTATGACATTTTAAGTATTTAAGCCAATTAGAAGTGAAGCAGGAATCATGCAACACCAAAGAGTCAGAATGTTAAAGCATGGTTACCATTTAAGAAATCCTATAATGTAAACACCTACACATTTCACAAGACACAAACCTTAACAAATATCTTGTAAGATACAAAGGGTTTATATTGGTGGTTCTAAACAATGAGATTGTGGACCAGTGCCCTCTTCGTTCTATTAATCTTTACATGTTGCTCAGAAAATGAAAGCTCACCTGATTTGCCCATCTCCACTCTTTAAAGAGAGAGATGTGTTTCAACTGGGAACCCAGCTCTGGGATGAAGCCTGTTTAGCACCAACGAAGTTCCCCACGTTAAGGTTGGCATTCTGAGCAGAGATGAGCGAGTCAAAGTTGAAGTCCAAGCCGTCAGCGTCCATGAGCTCGCTGCGGATGATCGAGTCCATGTCACACTCCAGGCTGCCATTGAACATGTCCAGGTCCAGGTCGCTGGGGAACTTGTCCTGGTTTATCTTAGGAAGGTTGATGCCACTGCCACTAATGCTGGAGTACAAGGAAGAGTCAGAGAGGCCGATTTGCATAGATTGGTTACCACCGCTGGGAGACTGAAGCTGGTATTTGATGGAAACCAGATTGTTGGTCTCGTTAGTTAGGCCAATGCCCCCGTTGACCGCTTGGGACAAGTTAGCCTGACTGCCCCCTAGCGACAAGCTTGGAGATTGGGGCTGGTGGAGTAGCAGGCTGCCATGATTGACTGGGCTTCCCTGGTTGGACTGGGAAGCGGTGAAGGACATCATTGGGTCGCTGCGCAGCATAATATTCCGGCGGGAGTTCTGGGACGTGACAGCAGCACTGGCCTGAGACATAAGCGGGTCCGACTGGGTCATCATGACGTCACTGTGGCTGAGTGAGTCGGAGCTGAGAAGGTCCTGCAGGGTCTGGTTGCCAAAATGGGAGATGCAGGAGAAGGTAGCCTGCTTGTTCTCCTGAATGGTCTGCATGGGTGCCTGGCGTAGTGCAGTGAGTGATGGAGGGCTGAAAATGGAGTTGCTGTAGCTGCCAGAAGGAGAGCCCAGAGCCGTGCCTTTGGTGCCGTAGGTGAAGCTGGAGCTCCTCTGCATGGCCCCATTGCTGCTGCTGCTGCTACCGCCACCCCCTGGGGAGGGCTGCTGAGTAGGAGTCAGGCTGATGTTGTCCAGAAGATCGTCCATAAGGTTATCAGAAAGCCCGTCATTGAGGTTAATTTCTGTGAGCCGCGGCAGCTCCACAGGGCAGGGCTTGCTGACGGAAGGAGACAGGATGGTAGGGCTGGAGTAAAGCATGGGGGAGAGCTGGGGGTCATCATCAGGCACCTCATCCAGTTCTGGGTTGGCAAGGATGGGTGAGAGGCGTCCACTGATGGTGCTGGCATTAGAGTTGGTGCGCGAGCGGAAGTCAGTCCAGGTGTCCAGCTCATCACTGCTGCGGGATGTGGGGCTGCCAGGCCATTTGGAGAGCTGGTTGGAGGGGCTCTCAGCTCCCCCATCCTGGGCAGCCTGCAAAGCCGCCTTCTTCTTGGCGGCCCTGCCCCGGCTTTTGGTGTACTTGTTGCTGTTGTCCATGGAGACGGCCCGCCGCCGTGGAGCCTTGCCTCCCTTCCCTCCATCAGGGTTGATCATCCACCAGGAGCTCTTCCCCGTGCCCTCGTTCTGCACCCGGACAAAGCGGCTGTGTAGAGACAAGTTGTGGCGGATCGAGTTCTGGGGAGAAAGAAAGGAGATTTCTAAATAAATGAATGCATTTTGGAAATGGTTTTGAAATTCTAAGTATTTATGTTTCGAGGGACATACAGGATGTGACGCTCCTAAAGAACTTTATGGTTTATTTCTTTTAAAAGTAACACTGTATTTTTACATTTTGCTACAGTCAAGAGCTGAAGTACTACATTCTTTAAACGATGTGTGAGTCGGGGTTGCAGATAGGAGCAACAGATCCAACTGCAGGTCTGCTGGTTACCAACTTGTGTGTTGGGGGATGGATTAAGTGTTTTGTTCCACACACCACAAAACTGACTTTTCTTAAATCAAGTGTAGAAAATGACTACAGACAAATAGACAAAAATGAGATTTAAACATCCAAGCTTTTAATAATCAATCCTTATTTGTTTATTTTAGTTGTACTGACATCTTAGTTAGAGTCTAGGGTTTTTGGCCTTGTCGTCATGGTTGTTTATCATAAACATCCATTATTAAAAATGGAAAAATGTTTCTTTTTCTCCAAGTACAGTATTTAATAACAAACAGAGAAAGTCTAAAATAAGATCCTTTCCTGTGCAATCCTGTGCTTAAAAATGGTCAATGCTTAATACTAGATAATTAACTAATTTTGCTTCATAAAGTCGGATGAAACCTGCTGAATAATGTTACATATTGAATTATATACCGCTTTGTAGTTTTCCATATACTTAATGAAAAACTGTGACTTTTGGCCATAGCTGTATATTAGATAGCAATACACCACAGTAAGTAGACCACATACTTCAGTGTTTCTCAAATATAAAACAATTCAAGAACAGTATTCAACAAAAGGGTTATCAGAGCAACTGGCAAATAAACTGAACTACATTATTTGAATATGATAAAGAGTTTTACACCACGCGCTTACTTCTGTTTGTATCTCTTGTGTGATAAACGTTATTTTTATCACACACTTAATCACACAGTATCTGACCTGCCATGTCAAACGTGTTTTTTTATGTGGTATTAGGCCATTCTCACTTACCACCTGCGTAATAAAAGTTATCACATACTAAACAGCCATTTCCCCAATAACTCTATTTCCTTACCTGTGTTAGAACTCCATAGAGGTATAAATGGTTTATAACACACATTCTTTTAAATGCAACCTAGAATGCAGCAGTTGTTATGTTTGAAATGATAAAATACCGCAGGGTCGGCATTGAAGCACAAGCCAGCTTCAGTACATCAAGACTGTCAAAGTTCTCTTGGAAGAAAGAGAATTGATTTGTGACTGTGCACCACAGCTGTGAGCAGGGATTTCAATAGATATGATCTTCACCTCCAGTCCGACCAGCATCTGTTTTTAATAACATCTTGTGGCATCACCAAATTCGTTTCAGGGTGTTTCTGGAAACAAAATGTGCTTCAAAAAAAGCTGTACTCCACCAAAGGTCCGCACTAACAGCTGTAAAAAAGGACTGGCATAGTACCTATTATCTGAACTGGAGCCGATTTAAATATGAGATAGAGTGCTGTACAGTACTATGCAGTGAGTCTTATTTCCATCCCTGTCTCTGAACACAAACCTATCTGAATAGGCCAAAATATATTACAAGCCTTTAAAAGCATTTACTTTTTCGTGGGCCTCTGACTTCCTTGTGTGTACAATTAGCTGGCTGCTGTCTCTCATAATGTTTGCATGGTAATGCAATCAAAATGTAATAGAATTAATACCATATCAACCTCATTATATTTTGGAATGCAAACATCTGTTTAGCATGGTACAGTTGATAAGCATGTGGTTATTAGCTGTGTAGCCTGGTGAGTAGGTTTTATTACAGTACATCGCTCAGTTCTTATCTAGAAGTAAATTACTTTAGAAATGCTAAGAAGTCTTAAGCTCTAAATCTTGGACGGGGTGGGGGTTTGGGGATGGGGAGATTTGGTTCTTGCTGGCCAGACAGTTCTTTCTTTCTCTTTCTTTTAAAAATGTATTAAACAAACATGTTATGGTTTTTTGCAAGCAACGCGAATCATCTAAAGGAAATGAAATTATGCCTATGAGAGCATCTGAGCGGTGCAATCTGATATTGAAATGCTCTAATTAACAATAATTAAAGTCCATACAGCCAGCTTGGGCTGTCTGAACAACACAAGCCTTAGTTCCATATTGTATCTCCGTACAAGAAATTCAGTATCAGGATCATTGCTGGAGGTAAGAGCGATACACAGTCAGCCTTGCGTAACGTCCGAGTGAAGATTGGATTGTGGACTGCAGATGGAACCGGTAGCAGCCCTCCGTTTCTTATCGGAACAAGATGAGATAGATTTACAGAAACAGTTTGATGGTGTCGATGGAAACAAGGCAAAAGTTGAGCCCAATTGTGGCCCTTCTGTGGCTTAAAATTGTAGATAGTGCCATATCTTTAGTACAACTGTATAATATACCAATTAATATAAGCAAGCAACAAACCCTAAAAAGTATGCAATTGCATACATTTCAAGTCTGTGAAATAGACAACAAATTTAGCAAACTGACTTTTAGATGTGTGTACAAACATAGTGCTCATGAAAGCCTTCAGCACCTAACAAAGACCATATAAAATTCCAGTGGTGGCTGAAGGTCAAACCTGAACTTTGCCAAGCTATGTGCTGCCATATGTATGTATGTAATTTTAAGGAAAGGCTGGGGGTGTTTTAATTCTTGATGTTCAAGAGGCTTAAATTATCAGCATTAGCCCTGAATGAATTTCCTCAAAGCATGTTCATTTAGATCATTAGTAGCTACTCATCGTAAGTGTTGAATGCTTTTAATGCTATTAATATAAACACTATGTGATGGGCTTAAATTGCGGCAACTTCCTCCATGACATCATCTCAAGCAGCTGCCTGTTGAGCAGTATCAGACAGACTAAAAGAAAGCTGCTGAATTCACAAGCACTATCAGAATACCTGCAAGGCAGCGCATTTATTAAAGGATTGCTCAGATATATCTCAGACACTGCTTTCCTGTCTCTGGGTAATAGCAAGAGGTGTTTCCTTGTAAAAATGTATTGTATAATAAATAGCCTGGAGTCCATTATAAGACAGTCATATAAAAGGACATGGCTTCAGAGTTGTAAACCTCAAGACCAAAGCTTGATGATTCATTTAATGAATGGAGATGACATTTAAAACCCCATATAAGGTGGTTTGCTACAGTTGTTATCCCATAGACAATAACAGAAAACAAAACAGATTTTCAAAAAGCGATATTTCATATTTTATTTTAAAAATCAATTAATTTTTATGCCTTGGACCAGCATGAAAAAAAAAATCCCCAAAAATGTACCCCCATTTTTTTATTTTCTACTGACTTTATGGATTTTCATTTGTTTTTAAAAAAAAACAAACATATATTGTTTGAGCAGGTTAAAACTGTGACTCTATTCAATAAGAAATGTTTTCCATGTTTTACTAAAATCTATAAATTACGAACACATGGATCTTTTGCAAAGTCATGTTATTCAATAAGGCACTTCCTTGTGTAGTACCAAGTTCAGTCAAAGGGACGATACGGTACTAAGTGGTAAAGTTGCAGGAGCACTATCAGGTCATGTGACCAGGTCTCATGCATTGGATGAAAGCCCCAAAACACTGAAGCACTCTGGAGCTTTACTGTAATACAACCTGAGGAGTTCACACTGCTCTCTTTCTAATGTGCTTCATGTGTTTAACTCTAGTTCATGTACCTCAGGGTTAAACACTTTGGGTTACCACTGAGTTGCCATGCACAGAAGTCAATTTCATTCAAAACATTGTTTACTGGTCTTCTAGATCACTTGAGATTAGGCTGAGGAGTTTCTCTGGAACCCTTGCTTTACTGAAAGGGAGTGTTTATCTAATAAAACTACAGCATGCAGCTCGGCTTGGGCAATCCCAAAAACCATTAAGAAAATCTGTGCAAGGAGCGAAGCAATTCATAAAACTGTCTCAGTTTCCGTGTCCTTCGCGAAGGTATTTGAATGCCTCTCCAACGATAAAAACTTGTTTCCGCCTCTGCTGCTCAGCTCATGCGAAATTTTCTTGGTCTTCTGTTTTTTTTCTTTTTCTCTTTACCTTGCCTGCTTGGGACACTTCCAAACTGTGTTTACCTTGCAGAGTCTGACCATTAACTCAGACACCAGCTGCAAGGACTTGCACTGGAATACAGAGGTCTTTTTGTCTGAAAACAACATGTGGTATCAATTTATCACCGTCAGTAATGCAACCAGTAATCCACTCACTTTTTTAATTATTTTTTTTTTAAAGTGTTTGGGAGGGTTGTGTAACAAGAGTCTTTAATCCTGCGCAGGCACTGCAACTCTGCTGTACATCCTGGTCCTAAACAAGGAAGGTATGAATTTCAAGCTGCTGTTTCTGAAAGGAACTTGGAATGAATTCATTTTTTAAAACACTGTAGCACTTTGGCCCCGCTTTATTTGAAGCCACGGTTGCCATGATTACAGTAGTGGAGGAAGTTGGCTGGTCTGTAACCCATGTCCTTGCTCTGCAAACTCATACTGTTTTTTTAAAGTCTGCTTTGATCAATTAAATGCAAGATTTCCCATACTTTTTTATGACAAGTAGTTGTGAGTTTTCTGATACCACTTGAGTTATTACCATTTTTCTCTACATCTGTCTTTAACTGGCTGTGCACTGCACTAAAAAGACCTATGTCCTTTTAGACAGGGCTTCTCCCTCTCTTTCTAGTTATGCCTCAACTACATTTAATTGTGTTGCGTACCAGTACTGTATTTCCTGCTTTAGCTTAGTTTGATACAACAAAGAGTGCCACTGAGTAAACAGTGTTTTCCAGTTCATCCAGTTCAATTTCAAAAGAATCCAATGAACAAAATAAATGAAATATTGTCGCTTTAACCAAAGCAACAAGGGAGAGCTTGTCTTTTCTCCTTCACACATATGCTCTCGTTTCATCTTGTTAAAGCGATGCAAGCTCAAAGTTCACCATTTTCCTCTCTTTCTGATGTTAATACAGTCTACGCCTTTTAACAAGTAAAAATCCAACTGGCATCGACTGGGGTCCGAGGAAACAACACAGGCTGTGTGGTATGGTGGTTAAAGAAAAGGGCTTGTAAGCAGGAGGTTCCTGGTTCAAATCCCGACTCACTCACTGACTCACTGTGTGTGACCTTGAGCAAGTCACATAACCTGCTTGTGCTCCGTTGTTCGGGTGAGACGTTGTTGTAAGTGACTCTGCAGCTGATGCATAGTTCACACACCCTAGTCTCTGTAAGTCGCCTCGGATAAAGGCGTCTGCTAAATAAACAAATAACAATAATCGCTGAAGTCATGTGTATGTCAAAATATACACGACTAGCCAAAGAATGAGGGTGCACTGCTGCCAAAGCTTTCCAGTGGTGGTTTTCAGCAAACATTGTCATTCTTGGAACATGTTGGAGAGACATAGTCTGCACTGCCACTGCTTTGCCACCAGTTACACACAGCATTCACAGAGTATGTTCTTCTAGTGGATCCCATGACATCTTGTGGATGAGGGGATACAGACACACACACTGATGTTGTGAGGACATCCTCCAGTGACACTAGTAGCACAGAATTCCCAGTGGTATATGGGGAATGCGTTCATGACGTATAACAAATATGAAAAATGAGTGCTTGTTATAAAAGCGGAAGAATATTTGTATAGATGAAATATGTATCGTTAATAGGAGGTTGAGATTTTTACCAGTATGAAGTCTGCATCTGAAATAGTTTCTCAGATACCGACGGAGGCCAAAGACAAGGGTATTGATACAATTTGCGAGGAGTTTCCACAACACTGAAAGTCTGAATCTCGTACGATTTTTGATATATGAGCCATTAAAAAAAAAAAAAAAACAGTGGCGACGGAAGATTTACAAAAACATATAAAGCTCTTCTTATAAGGATACTTAATTAAAGCCAGAGACGTTTAAAGCAGTCACAATGTATTTTCCACAACACTGAGAATGTGAAAGTTTGTATCTAAAGATGGTTAATGAGATTTGAGTTGGAAAAAGGGGTGACAGCTGATTGACCATTTTGGACAACCATAACGCAAATTACTCTATTATTAATTATATTATTATTGATACCATTTTTTTGGTGGTGCTTGTTTTCAGTTTCCATTGCTGCTTAAGTTGTAAAATCTATACTGCACACACAAACCACAGACATACACATGAACTTACTTCTGAGGTCTGAAATCCATGCCAGAAAAGAAGAACACAATGTACAGCAATGATGCTATTTATATAAAACCCCAGCTTAAATAAATAAAAACAAGAATGAAGGAGACATTCCTTATTCTTTATGTTCAGATGCTTCTAATTTGCAATACCTAAACACATACTGTGAGCAAACAATGGAAGGGGGTGAACTGAGGGCCTTGAAGTAAAGGGGGCAAGTGCCAGGAAAGAATTTAAGACTTCCTGAAATTGTCTTGTGTGGTCTGCTTTGTCATTGTATGTTGTGTAAATACTGCATTTGGTGTCTATTTACAGTACAGTTCTGTAGCAGCAGCCTTCGTGTTTCTACGTGTAGGCAGCTTGAAGCACCTCAATGAAGTCACTTGTTTATGTCCAAATGTACAGAAACCTTGGATCTCATAACACAGCATAGATTACCATTACAACAGCATGCTTTCAGAAAGTGATGTAGTTTATTTAATACCTGATTTTAAAAAAAAAGTATTAAGGGAAAGAAAAATTGGCTTATGAGTATGTTTACACACTCCTATTATCACTGTCAAAAGAACTGGAAATGTGTAACTGTACAGTACATTCTATATTCAGACAACACAGTAATCCTGTATGCTGAAGCTGATAAACACAACACACTGCACATACTGTATCTCTGAAGGAAGGTTGTCAGCTATCTCTTTCAGCAATGTAAACAGGTACATTATTACCACTGCTTGATTTTTTTGGAGCCCCTGATGTTGCGACATTCTTACACAGCTATCCATGTTACAATGACTCATTCTACTAATTCCTGGGTGAGTACAGGCACACTAAAGCAATTTAAGGCTGTTGGCTACTGTCCAGAGAAAGAGCAGACACTGAGCTAAAGACACCTGTCAATGATCTGTGCCATTAAAAGGTGAACGACACAGACAATAATGCAGACTATTTGAGCAATAAGGCGTGCGTGCCGCTGAACAATAAAAATGTCACAGGAGAAAATAAAGTTTTCAGTAATGACTGGTATTCAGAGCCTCCCTCGCATTACGATAAGCTTTCCTCAAACTTCAATTGGAAGGATAAACATTAAATGTTAGGACGTAAGACCATTTTTGCATAAACTTTGGATTCCAGGTATATTAAATGCACTATAATACCAGTGTAACTGATATTTCCCTATAAAGCCCTATACTTAATTCTATGATTACAGGCTACTACTGATGACAGTACTATCCTGCAATCCCTATTATGATGACAGATCGCGCTCATATTTCTGATTACAGGCGTGATCTGACGTAAATGGAATGAACTTTTTTTTTTAAACTTTTAAAAATTATCTGACAGTTTCAAAGTGCTTGAAAGTTCAAGTAGACAGTTTTCAAATAGAAAGCTTATTTGTTAAAAAAAAACAAAAAAAAACGTCCTCTCGATTTTCCGCTGTGTCAGAGGCTGAAAGGCAGAACTTGTAGCACAGCGGCCATTCACACGAAACTCCAGAGCATTTTTCTGGGCATAACTGCATTTTTAACAACTCAAAAGTCTGCGTGAAATATTATGAACATGATGTTAGCCAAAAGAAAAAGCCAAGATACTAACGACAGCGCCTAATTCTTATTAAAAAAAAAGAAGTAGTTTGTGATTTATAGTAAAGAATAGATTTGTTTAATTGTATCTGTGTGTGTGTTTCTTTTTTCTTTTTGTGCTGGTATTATACAAAATAAAATACAAGCTACTGTACATAAATCAGATAGTAAAAAGCCACCTGGGAGTTCCGTGACATCACAAGAGGACTCATCCTTTGTGATGTCACATAACTCCTTGGTGGCTTTTTACTACAGTACAGTAGCTTATACTTTATTCTCTACGTAATTACAATTTACCCTAGAACATGATTATAAAACCATTTTAATTGCATGTTACATGTTATCAACACTCTCTGTACTTACCACTTCATTATTCACATCAAAGCTTTATTTTGATACCTTTTTGGACCAATAATACGTTTGTAGCACAAGCTTGCAAAGTTCTCATTAAAAGTCGACCCCTTCCTTCAGTCGACCCTTTCCTCTTTTCTATTATGCACAGTACAATGGGATCAGAACAAATGCTTGACCTTTTACTTCATTATCACATTGGGACATGCTGTACTGTACGTTGACCTCATTCACAGAGTGCATGGACAGAGTACAGGTAACGGTACATGTACATAAAATAATAAACACACTCAAATTAAAGCGTGGTTTTAAAATTCATTTTATTACCGTTCATTATCCCCTACTGTGGAAGCACATCTGTGCCAGAGGGATGTGGGTGTGTGCATGTGGAGTGCTGTACCCTGCTGCCTTCAGTAACTGCTTTGATTGAGTTACTACCCATACAGTACAGCACTGGTATCAGGGAGGAAACATACCACAGCAGGAGTTATTCCTTTATATCACAAGTTCATTATACTTTACAGTACCTGTCTAGTAATTGGGATATACCAAGGTAATCCTGTTGTGTCTCACAAAATAAGTGCTCGGCCTGACCATCTCAGATTTTGCTAGAAAAATTCACCTGGGGGTTTTCGGGCCCACTGAGTTCAAAAATGCTAATATATATATATATATATATATATATATATATATATATATATATATATATATATATATATATATATATATATTTTATATCCCCTTTGAGCTGTGACCTGGCAAAGGTCATCCTAAAGTGAAAAAGTGACCCTGACCAGATACTGTAAATCACCCTGGGCTCAACTTAGACACTACCATCATGTGTAGTACCTTGTTCGACTTGTAATGAATAGGGCTTCGAGAAAAAAAAATACTCACTTTTGGCAAGTTGCGAGATGATGGGTAAGTGACGAGATTTATTCAGCCCAACCCTTTACCCTGTAGGGGATGTGGGTCCTAAAATATTAGTATTATTATTATTAGTTTATTTAGCAGACGCCTTTATCCAAGGCGACTTAAAGAGACTAGGGTGTGTGAACTATGCATCAGCTGCAGAGTCACTTACAACTACATCTCACCCGAAAGACGGAGCACAAGGAGGTTAAATTACTTGCTCAGGGTCACACAATGAGTCAGGAGCTGAGGTGGGATTTGAACCGAGGACCTCCTGGTTACAAGCCCTTTTCTTTAACCACTGGACCACACAGCCTCCTAGTATTGCTTTTAGAACCTTAGGGACCACTCTTCCAAATTTTGTGAAACACTTTCAAGTCCCCCCACTGGTCATTAACCCTCTCTGAAATTTGAATTGTTTGTATTTCTACCAAGTTTAGGCTGAAATAACTCACATGGGGGGGCTCCAAAAAATCACCCAAAGATATTTTTGGATAGGTGTTGATAAGATCTACAAGAATCAAGCAAAACATTTTGGTATCTGCAGATTTTTGAAGTTGCATTTGTCATGCATTCGAGCATTGCTTATGGACACTTTGGAGAAGCTAAGGTACCACATAGTCCTAACCGAACTGCCGTTATTCTTCAGTTTTGCACTGTCTGGGGTTAGATCTAGAGTAAAAAGTGACAGGATGTGCTTCCTGTGGTACTAGCTTGGAGCTGAGGGGTTATGAACTTGCGTGTGGAACTTCGATTTCTTTGTTACAGTGGCACATTTGAAACTCCCAAAACCTCAATTAAGTGTGTTTTAAAAACTATAAACTGATAGAAAACACATAATCTTGGCAAAATTTAGGTGCTTGAGGGGTTAACTATTTCATGCTCTTTATGACATGCTTACCGTACCATATGCGGTTTCCAATCTCAAATTTTCCTTTAGCTGTGAGGTCTGATATTGAAAAAATTATGGAAAATGCACTGCTTTTCAAAAAAAAGAAAAGAAAAATGCCCCCATTTACAGATGCGTGCCTTCTGCCATCTTGGCAATGCAGCGTGGTTGCTATTATTATTATTTATTACTTAGCAGACGCCCTTATCCAGGGCGACTTACAATTGTTACAAGATATCACATTATTTTTACATACAATTACATTATTTTTTACACATTATTTTTACGTACAATTACCCATTTATACAGTTGTGTTTTTACTGGAGCAATCTAGGTAAAGTACCTTGCTCAAGGGTACAGCAGCTGTGTCCCCCACCTGGGATTGAACACAGGACCTTCCGGTCAAGAGTCCAGAGCCCTAACCACTACTCCACACTGCCATGTGGTTTTGAACATGCTCCGTGCGGCGCTCCAGTGTCCTGGCGCCATGCATACTGGCAACTGGCACATCCTGAAGAAACAGGACTTGGTCTATTGTGGCTAGGTAGAGATTCCCTGCCACTGAAGACTTTCAGGTGTGCCTGCCCAGGAGGCTTAACATGGCCAGCATGAGAATGCAGCAAATGGCTTTCTCACAAATCAGTAAATTATCCCCCTAGGTAGGCACCACACCCTATAAAACAAGAGCTTTCTTTTGTTGGTGAGAAATCACAAGGAAAGAAGAGAACATTGTGAAGAAAATCTCGCTCACCATCCCAGTTCACACCCACAATAATTTAAAATTTGATGATTACTGAACTTTGTGATGTGTGGTTTCTACAGCAGTTGTTAACCAACCACATTCTGCATGCAACTTTTAAAATGTTTAAGATACTTTCCTTTTTGCGTAGTTATATTCTTGTCATAAGAACAGGTTTTTATAACGCACCTAATTGAAACCTAATTGGTTTTGGTACTTTCAAATGTGTCAGTGTATCAAAGAAATCTAAGTTCCACATGCAAGTTCATAACCCCTCAGCTCCAAGCTAGTGCCACAGGATGCACATCCTGTCACTTTTTACTCTAGCTCTAATAATGCCAGTTTGGTTAGGACTATGTGGTACTTTAGCCTCACCAAAGTGGCCATAAGCAATGCTCAAATGCATGACAAATGCAACTTCAAAAATCTGCCAAAAATCCAAAATCCCTGGATACCAAAATGTTTTGCTTCATTCTTGTAGATCTCATCAACATCTATCCAAAAATATCTTTGGGTGATTTTGTTGTGTTATTTCAGCCTAAACTTGGTAGAAACACAAAAAATTCAAATTTCAGAGGGGGTTAATGACCAGTGGGGTTATGTGACAGACATCGAATGATTCTTAGTGTTAGATCTCCCTCCCAACCTGTGAGGGCGCTGTGTAAAGGGAACAGAGTACCCTCGACTGGATGGCCCGACAGTTCATTCCCAGGGTTAGGTGGAAGTCGGCCATCTAGAAAGGGGGAAAAGCTACAGTACACTAAATCATCGACCTGGAAGGGAAACGATGTGGCATCCGCGGATTGGAGGAGCAGGTGCACTCGTTAGCCAAGGGGTCATGGTTGACGGTGTTTAAGGAGTCGTAGTAATGTGATCTGCTCCTTTGTGAATGGTTAAAATTGCATGACCAAAAGGAGAACCTGTGCTGTGAAAACGTGAGTGTTTTGTTTGTTTTGCTTGTCGTTAATAATACTGTTTGTTGTTATTTAGATGGCTAACACGATCCGGAGTTGTCGCCAAAGGCCAGCACTAAACCCGGATCAACATCACTGCACTTTGTTTTCACTAAAGAACTGTATTCACCACAAGCACCAGAGCACGCACTGTTGACTGGTGTTTGTATTTGTGTATGTGTTATGTGTGGGTGAACTGACACGGGACTGTAATTATTATGTTACGGAACTGTTATTATTATTTCAGGGCCAACCCGCGGATTACAAATAAACAATACACACCGCTGTATTGCTTCATTAACATTATTACTATTTATTGTTGTTTGCCATCAGGCCTTTGGATATAAACATCAAATCACCATTGCACCTGGATTATCGCTGTCTGTCTGATTATTGATCACCTGCACCTGCACACAGTTAACCACTTTGCCACAGGGTACTTCAAACCAAAAGTGTTTCACAAAATTTGGAAGAGGTGTCCCTAAGGTTCTTACAGCAATACTAACATTTTAGGACCCGCATCCCCTACAGGGTAAAGGGTTCGGCTGAATCGAATAAAACTCGTCACTTAACCCTCGTCTGGCAACTTGCCAAAAGTGAGTTAGGAGCCCCTGGCATTTCTTTCTTGAAAGCCCTATTCGAACGAGGTGCTACACACGATGGTAGCATCTAAGTTGAGCCCAGGGTGATTTTTCTGGTCAGGGTCACTTTTTCACTTTAGGTTGACCTTTGCCATGTCACAGCTCGAAGGGGAAATGTAAAAAAAAAAAAGATTAGCATTTTTTAACTCAGCGGGTGAATTTTTCTAGCAAAATCTGAGACGGTCGGGGCAACGGCTCTGGTTAAGTTGGTATGGAATGACCCTACATTCATTAAGATATAACTGTCACACAGTTTTGTTAATGTATCTAAACACTGTCACTCTACATTTTAACAGCACTCTGTGCGTGTTTAAAGACAAAGGAATCCCAAGCAAGCTTTTCCCAGTACCGTGTTTGTTTGTTGAAAGACAGTGAATGACTGTCTAGGTTTATCCACAAAGGAGATAAACCCTGTATTTTTCCAGGCTGGCTGGTGGATTACTGTTAGTGCTAATGCTTTAATGACAGTCCCTTAAGCTCTGCTTGAAACAATATCACCTACAGATACAACGATGACTGAAGGGTTTAATGTTACCCAGTCACTGGATAAAAGACACAGTATTTCAGTCTCTGCACAGATGTATGGTGTAGCCATGCTCCCTCAATATTTGACCCTGTTCAGCACATTTGAGTTAATTGTATACTACTGTGAGGTAAGCTCTACCTTACCCGAGCTAGCAAGCTTTGAAAACAAAATTTGGACAATGCAAATAATTTCTAATTTTCCACAACCAGCTCACACAGGCTCATGGGCAGCCAGTCCTCTATGAGACTAATGCATTGCAGGCATTGACGTAATTAAGTAGTATGTGAAACAGCAATACAGCACATGATTCGCATTGATTCAAGCAAAACTAATAGGAAATGCGTAAATGTGGGGGGGAAATATCACAGATCTCGTTCTTGTTTATATTCACTGTGTACTGTACATTATTTTCTTTTTCAGTCCTCACATCCTGAAGATTATTTCTTAAAAGTTTAAAGCACCCCTGTCAGTCGTCTCAGAGCTTTCAAACAAGTCTTCTCTCACGTATAACCATTAATAGACAAAAATAAATTAATTAACAAAGTTTAAACAAAGGGGCAGATTCTCCATGCTATTCACCTCAGCATCATGTACTGCATACTGTCCTGCATTGTATTCAATAAGCTTGTCAACAAATACAGAATATCTCCAGAAATGAGTGCAACAGCCCTTGAGAAATGCATCCACATTTCCCTGCACCAATTGAAACAGAAAGGAATCTCATATGGATGCAACTGTGAGACATGTGATTCAAGAGAACATTTGTAATCTGGGTTACAGTGACAAAATAATATGACAGAAAATGAAAGGTTTATGTGTTACACTTCTGTGATAAGCATGTCAGCAAGGGAACTGTGGAAATACAACTGTAGATTCATTTATTTATGAAGTCACTACTGTTTCATTGGTGAATCAAATGAATAAACAACAAACAGATAATATTTACTACTGTACAGAAATGTGTTAATGTGATCTGTAAAAGTTTAGCGGGCCACTCCCAAAGAAATAAAAATCTCTTTTAGTAACTGCATGTACTGTCCTAGCTTATTACATAACTTGCTTTTGTTTTCAAAAAACTAAAAAACTAACAAATTGAACATCAACCCTAATATTATCACTCTTCGTTTTCCAATCCTACACAGTTTCCAAACACAAGAGGCCCTACTCGGAAATTCAAGGGAAAATTAGAGACTGACATTGGAAGTGATTGATGCTGAGAAGCATGGCAATTACCTTAGTTAGAGGTTGTAGCTGGTGATGCATATGTTTTAGTTTCTTCGTAACCACATTATGTCAGGTTCTGTATGAGACTTATTACTATGTGGGATTTTGTTTTCTTAAATACAAGTAGGTTATAGCTTACTACAGGATTGACAGGAAAGCCTGTCAAAAGGTATATTTACTCGCCTTTCAAAAAGTATTTAAGTCTTTAATTCAGTTGTGGTGCCGCCTTCTGCCTACACCACTGCTACAGTAGCTTTTGGGGTGCCCTGTGGGTTTCCAGTACCCGGTGTGTAAGGGAACAGATCAGTGTTGTAAGAGGAGTTTTCTTTACTATCTAATTGTATTTACTGTGCTGTGTTGTAAATCTAGAAAAAAGCACACTCTCACCTGTCATTTATTATTATTATTATTATTATTATTATTATTATTATTATTATTATTATTATTATTTAGTCATTTTAGCAGACACTTTTATCCAAAGCGACTTAAAGAGACTAGGGGGTGGACTATGCATCACAACTGCTGCTGCAGAGTCACTTACAATAGGACCTCGATTTTACGTCTCATCTGAAAGACGTTCATACCTGCCTCCTTACAACCTCAGTTTCAATGGTACAGAAAGCTGGATACGATTAGTGTTTTTTAGTTTTTTAAATTACCTCACTTCTGAAATTCAGTTTTTAGAAGCATATTAGAAAATATAATTTTCACTAGAATAGTTAGTAACGGTAAAAATAAATAAATAATAATAATTAGATTCATATACGCATAATATACAAACAGCAAATAAATGAATATTATGAAAACGTATATGATATAGAAGTATCCCTTTAAGTGCTGTGGTTGGGGCACTGCTGGTCCCTGGAGTGACATTCAACCGGATCTTATCTTAGTTCCTGATCCCTTGGTTTCTTTCTATTTTAATATTGAAATAACGTGGGCAGGATCGCTGGGTTGTGTGCAATGTGCCTCTGCATCTCTGTGTACGAACTGTAAGCTGCTTTGAAATCTGCCACTGTGGCACTCCTCCCTAGAAACGAGAAGGGTTCAATCCTGGGTATATAGAAAGAAATGCACGTCATACATTTAAAAGCGTGTCTTTGCCTCCAGAGGGAGCCTTGTGATCCCTGATTTGAAATACGTTTTTAAAACCCACCAGACTTTGACGATGGGATTTTGAGATTACACCCACACCACGCGTTAAGCTGTTTTTCAAATGGTATAACACTTTAATAGAAATATATTACAAATAAAAGTATACACAAGCTTCTGACAATGCCATTTCGTGAATGTAAAGGGTAAAGGACAGGGAGTATGGGAGACACAGACCTCCAGCTTAGATCCAGAGAGGTACAGATAAGACTGCTATATGCAGCGCAGTTTAGGTTTTTTTTTTTTATACAGTATATACTCCATTCTACTTGCCTTTTTAAATATATCTAGTTACTGATAGCCGTGGTGGAAGTTATGAGTATTACTATCATAGAACAGCTGTTTTTGTTTTGAAGAGCTCATGAAGAGTGTTAGACACAGCACTGGACAGTCAGGCTCAGGGCAAGCTGGCATGCTGAAAGATTCTCCTGACCTCTGAACCCCTCACTACCCAGTCCTAATCCTCCCTCAAAGCACAGCCCAGCCCAGCCAACAGAGAACAGAACAGCGTGGTCCACTGGGTGTTAAGTCCCAAATGCATTTCACTTTTCACTGAGCTTTAAACTGCCAGTGTTTCTCTCATTTGCATGATTGTTTACCATGGTTATTTTGTAGTTCCCCGTGTTTTTCCCTACTCTAGGGATACTTACATTACTGTAACACCACAAGGTACAAAGACAAAAACATACTTAGTAAAACTCTTAGATAAAAGTTTTGACTAAATGTCTTTTTCAAGGTCTTTACATTTTACTAAGTTTCTTTTTGTTCTCTACATACTTTTCCATCGAGTTGAGTGGATATGATACAAAGATGGAATTTCCTCCCAGATCATTTTACCCATATTAAATAAACAAACCAGCAGAAGGTCTGGAAAGCTGGTCTTTCCTCTACTGTGTTTAACAGATATCTTTCATTACATGGTAAGCCACAAACAATGTTGATTCTAAAGACATGATGACGTATTTGTTTTACTGAAAATTGAATAAAGTGTGGCTGCCCTCTTGAGTGCTGTTTATACAGATTTATACAAGCACAAAAACAAAAGATTCCGCAGCTCAGTGGGCTACGTTTATCCAAGAATCCATGGACTCCTGTAGCAGACTCTGCTGTCTTTCAGTAGACATTCT
Organism: Acipenser oxyrinchus oxyrinchus; assembly: GCA_030684275.1. Lineage (NCBI taxonomy): Eukaryota > Metazoa > Chordata > Actinopteri > Acipenseriformes > Acipenseridae > Acipenser > Acipenser oxyrinchus. The sequence goes on from CM060251.1 coordinate 6,092,128, forward strand.
GTAATTCCTAGCACCCCCCACCCCCCTTCCCCCTCTCATACTCCAGCCCTTACTGAGTCTTTGAATATTTACAGACAGACTGCTGACATTTGTCCCTGGCCTTGCCTGCCATCCAAGCACACACACCCACTGCCATCTGCGTGCCTTGGTTCCATGGGATAACCGGATTGCTTCACTCCATGTTGGGGGCTCTGCCAAACAGAAGCTGCTGTCCACAACAGCAGACAAAGGAGGCAGTATTTTTAACACTGAGAACATAATGTCCTGGGTGGGGACTCAGGGCCTCTGCAGCTAGCTAAAACACGCTATCTCTATCACGTGGCCCAGAGACACAATCATAGGCTTTAATTGCTCTTGGATTTAAAGACGGACAGAGAGAGAGAGAGAGAGAGAGAGAGAGAGAGAGAGAGAGAGAGAGAGAGAGAGAGAGAGAGAGAGAGAGAATGGCAAGTGCAAGCTTTGCAACAGTATAGAAAGCTAAGCATGTTTGTAATGGTAGTAATTGGGCATGTCTTCTACTTCCAAGCTTGTAAACTGGACAGACAATACTCCCTAAAGCAGTAAGTCTACTTAGACCCCATTGGTATTACAGTAAGCAGATTTACATTCACCTATTTGAACATACCCAAGTCTCATGTAACAATAGTATCGCTGAAAACAATGAAACACAATTCCAGACCGTGGAATAAGATACGTGACCGTCTGTATAGATGCAGGTGTGTTCAGTAAGGTTAGGTGCTTAAACAGAAACTTGTGCATGTGATAGGCCCACTGATTTGATGTTGTACTTTTCATTTTGCATTAAAACTTTAATTATTTAGTTCAGTTGAAAACTATAATCTTATGGCCACTCACTGACATTCAACACTTAAGACCTTAAAGGTTTCATGTGTGTCGCAAGACTGGATTTTACCAGCCCCACTGATCTGTTTAGAAAGCAGCACCATAACAACACATGCAGAGCCCCCAGGGAAGGTTGCACTTAGTATGCAAGGGCTCAGCAGTACATAAGCAACCTGAATTAATACTGTCAATGTAAAGTTAACTTTAGATCGCTTACATGACATTTAGAAAGATGGGTGTAAACTTAGTCTTAAATTTTACCTAATCTTTTTTTTTTTTAAATTTTTAAATGCTTTATTTTTTTCTGTTATTGTATACAGGCTTATAGTTCAGTAGAGATTTGGTCTACAGTAAACTACAATGGCCTAGTGTAACCCATTTAGACTGTTAATACTTTCTCTTGCTTAAATAAAGCTCAGGAATTAAAAACACACCCACCATCTCTTAGGCCAAAGATGCCTTGGTCTGTGTTTTGTTCACATGGCTAAATTCAATTTTCCTTATTGTTGCTTAAACGTATTTGAAGTCGTAATGACATGGAACAAACAAAATGCCACATAATAAAAACCAAAGAACAAATAGAAGTACTGATTATTATTATTATTATTATTATTATTATTATTATTATTATTATTATTGGCCTGGTTAATAATCTGCTCAATACACATGCATTAATTCCTGGACAGCTTACAAAGTCATTGAAAAAGGACATTGACTGAGTCTGCTGCTTGAGGATCTGACATCACAAATCTGTCCCTTAATACTGTACAAACCAAAACAGAAAATAGGGTTTGGGTCATTATATCTATTACACTTGTGGTACATTTCAGATTTCAGATCACCTCACACTGTTTGCTCCAAACAAAGATTTGAAAGAGTCAAGACATCACTGTATGAATGCAGTGGCGCCACGCACTCAGGACAGAAAAGCACTGCTTTTGACAGAAATATGTAGTTCTTTATAACGTTACTCATCTGTGATTCTGTTGTTATATCCACTGGGTATGGACATTAACCTTTCCACAAGGAGTAAGCTACAGACACATAAAAACACTGTAAATACTTTAAGCTTCTTTCATGTCCAACACAATATAGATGACACATTCTGTAGTTCAATCTACTGTTCAATCCGGCTGTCTAACTGATCTCTCTTCAGCCTAATATTTATGAAAATGAAAAACCTGTGTTCTTCCAAATACTAAATCCTGCAGTTTCTCCCCAATCACTTTAAATGAATGAATGAACGAATGGATATTCAGGATAGGATCCAATAATCAGTCATGTGCAGTAGATGCTAAGGTAGGGGATACCACAAACCAACAAACAATAAGCACACCAGTCAATTCAAAGGACTGCCATCCACGAATTGTTCTGCAACTGCTTCATGAATACAGACCCAAGACAAGCTTGTTCTTATACAGCAGTTGTTAAACCCGACAGCTGTGTGTGTGACGTTTAAGTTAAAATAATGGGTCTCTTCCTTCCCTGCCTGGATGCAGGCCGTCCAGCACTGTGCCTAATCTAACTTCAGGGCACACACTGTGCTGATTAGGCTGCAAATCAGGGATATTCCACTCAAAGCTGCCTACTCAGCTGTGTTTTTCAAATTCACGCATGAGCTGTGATGTGATGAGCAGCAGTATCTTAGCCAGCCTACTCACTTCTAAATGATGCAGGGGAGGGGAGTGTGAACCACCAGGAGGCTCTCTATGTCTCCCAAGGCCTTGTCTGCTGCCCCTTCCATCATAAGTATTTTTCCACAGTGCAGCTATACTCAGGAGCATTAAATACTGACAGAGGCTGTGATTTCCCATGAATAAGTAAAGCGGGTGGATTTCATGCAAAAAGCCTATCTGCTATTCCTCTGACTGGGACAGCCTATGAAGCTGAAAACAGCTCTCCATAGTGTTTCCTTGTAGGCTTATGATAATTATATTTTTCAATTGTGAGGTTATGGAAGTATTTATGAAAACAAATACCTGTCTTACATAGAAACAAGTCATACAAAAATGATTTTGAGGCATTCCCTTGACCGTTATTTTTCCTGGACCTCTTTAGAGGTCTGCGCGGTTGAAAGAGTTAAATTAAATCATTAGAAAATAATATATAGGAAAGGGTATAGAGTTTGCCATGTCGTGTTAGGCTTTAAAACGGTGTGTGCCGGATTACAGAAACATACCACATACCATGAAATCTTGCGTTCAATCAGTTTTTATTTCACAAACCCAGAATGACCAATTAAATTCCTGAGATGGTAGATTAGGCCTATGTGAGGTTGTTCCTTATGGGCAGGGAACAAATTGATAGATTTTCTTATTATTAATTATTAACATATTATTTTATAACGGACTAATGAGTATTGCTTCCTGATTTCTAGCAAGACGGATTTATTATCTTGTAAACTATACTTCGGCATGGAACCAGGCGACAGGAACAGTCAGAACAGCAGCGAAGGAAGATCAGATTCATGAAGAAGAAACTACAGTGCAATTGTATTAAGAAATAAATCAAAGCAGGAAACAAGTAGCTGAAACAGGATTATATTATCCAAAAGTCTTGGCCAGTCAGGTAACGTCTTAAAGTTCACTTGTAGAAATACCTGCTTAGTCTAACAGCGGAACAAAATAAAGTTGAATTAAAAGATTCCTTTTGTGTGTGAGAGAGAGAGAGAGAGAGAGAGAGAGAGAGAGAGAGAGAGAGAGAGAGAGAGAGAGAGGCCTGCTTACATTTTGCCTGCTCAGAAACACTGCCCCAACCAGAGGAGAGGCTTCCCCTTTTGTACACCTTAGCTCCGCCCCCTACCCGTTACCTGGGACTGGAGCCAGATGCACATCATTCCTCTCCACCAGCCTCCTAGCAAGCCGACTCCTACGGAATCTTAACCCCATAGTTGCCATAGCCTGCACGAGGGACAGGTTCCTCCTGTTCCCTCTGCTGATGGAAGGTGAACTTTTCAGTGCAGGGAAATCATCTACCCTGCGACACCTAGGATGAATTATCAACCCCCTTGACCCTCCCTCCTCACGCCCATGCTGAACTGGAACATCAGGTAACTGAGTAACCTCCTGCTCAAGCCAATTACTGGATTTAAACTAATAGCTATATTTTTGGGACTCCAGAAGGACTCTGATGCATAATGCTGCTTATTGTGGCTTTTGATTTCCAGCATCTATGAAGTTATATTTTGGAGAAGGTTTACGCCCCTTAAAACAAATGTTTGATGAAAACCAGGTGAAATCTCTGGCAGTATAAACTGCTTTAAAATGATCCGTGGAAAAACATGTCTAAGGAACTATTTTAGATATGCATTTTGGACAAAGGTAATGGCTGTGCACTCTGACCAGGATTCCTTTGAAAAGGAAACTTCCTAGATACCAATACAATTACCTCAAGAATGTCTGCCAAGAAATGACTCCAACACGTTCCTTTACAATAGGGTGAGTGGTTCTTAAAATATAGGTCAATATATATATATACAATATGGAGCCCTGAGGAAGCATAGGAGGCAGGAGATTGCAGCTTAAAGAGCTTCTCACGCACTTCTATTAAATAAACAAAGGATTTCAACAAATTATTTAAACAAACAAAACAAAACATCCAAAATGAAGTAATGAAACACCCGCCCAAAGGCTATCTCAGTGCAGGACAGAGAGACCAACCTCTTTTCATATCGTGTGGCCAGGGCTAATTGATAATCAATTAGTTTAGCAGGGATGGGAGTCTATCTTTTTTTTCTTTTGCACCGAGGCACTGTTATTTCAATAAATACACTCAGCACTTAATCAAAGTTGAGCCAATAGCAGTTTGTCATGCATTATGCTAATGCTGCTTCAATTGTGCTGCTTCCTTTATTATTCTCATTTAATGATTAGCCCCCATGTACAAAGCAGTGTTACATTATTCATTAGAGAAATCACTGGCCAGTGTTTTTTTCTTTTTTTAAAGCTATTCTGCTCTTTCAAAAAGGCCCTTATTCAGTGAGATCAGATGACAATGGGTTTGCAGTATATATCGTGCAAGCTCAGCTGGACTCAGTCCAAGTTCTACACAACACTGCCATTACTCCCACAAAAGCAAGCCTATTTGGGCAGCCAGAGTTCATCTTATTTTGGCGCTGGTGAATGGGGAGTGCACACAAACCCAGGACACAATAAACCAAGAAACGAGTTACAAATCTCCACTGTCAACTGCACACAAAAAGATAGCCGAGATGTATTGCGATGGAACCATTTGCTGAGTTCCCATCTCCATTAAAAAGCCCATGTTTGTTATGCAGGTGCCTCTTGTGTGTAAACAGAAATGCCTTCTGTTAGTCACTGGCAAGCAATTAGCATGGAGCAAAAGAGGCACAAATGTCTTATAATGTTCAAACGCATTGAGATAAAGGCGTAACATAGGCATCACATCACAAAATGTTCGTGTGTGTGTGTGTGTGTGTGTGTGTGTGTGTGTGTGTGTGTGTGTGTAACATGGATCTTCTCTAAAAATCATAGATCGGGCTAAACAAGATGTCCAGACATTAACTATGAAAGTTTTATTTCCCCTGCCCCTCCATCAATCACGCATGTTGTACACAAACCTACAGGTGAAATGTATAGCCCCTAAGCTCTCACTAGATGGCGCCATCATGGATCCCCAAAGGAAAATCTGAATTTGCCAGGGAGTAAGTTCCTGGCCCTCATGACATGATATTATTTACATTATACATACAAGTTAGAGGATGCAGTTGAACAAGTAACATATTTATATACCTATTATAAAAATAAAAATACATCTAAAATAAGCAATGAAAACTATGCACATGAAATAATAAGATATACTTATCCTCTGACAAAGGGCTAGTCAATGCTTCTTTCAAAAACTGCATATGTGAGACTTACATGGTGAATGGAATAAAGAACTGCATGAATGTTTGTAATTATTTTATTATCTGGAACCAGCACTCCAGAGAAGCTGCGTAGTGGGTGTTTTACACAGTGAAAGATTATGAGTTATGCATGATCTTTCAATTTAACGGATAAAGAATATGCATAGCAATTTTGCGGCACAACTAGAGTTTCTTTGGTTCCGGGCGTCTCAATGGTCAGTTGGTAATTAACTGCAAGCTGTAGCTAGAGAAATAACGGGACAGCTTGTAGCCTGTCTGGGAATTGCCAGAAACATGTGACCAATAAGTCCGGGTATTCAGAAAAGTACGGTTAAATCCACTAAAAAAACAATGTGTGTTTGTGACTGGTGAATTAGCGACTGGATTCTTGATTTTGGATTCTGGATTTCCTGGTGCCGGCTTAGTCCCCCTCAAACTAACCTATCAATTTACCTATCTGTCAACCGAAGTTTTGGAAGGTAAATCTATATAATAAATACAATACTCTGTGTTTAGAGAGAGCAGGGATGCTTCATATTGCTATAGCAAGGCGACCAATATACAATATTATCAATTCTTTATTTGCATGTTTTTATTTTTAGGGAGCATGTCTGTTGACTTGGAAAAGGAACTCTCAAGGCTCAAAAAGGAAGATTTGCAGAAAACCAATATAAAAACAAACAGCCTAGTACTAGTCGGAGGAGACTCGGTGAACGAAGTAGCTAACGTCGTCGAGAGCAGCAATTACTCTATAATATTATTAATAGTATTAAGGCAGGGCTAAATGACTGCAAGACTAAATGAACTGGCATCATAAAATATTTACTTGTTTAAAAATTGAATTGGGCATCCTCAGTTAGAACAGTGGTATGACAGTCATCCTGTAACCCTACAATTATTGAAGCACTTATTAAAACAAAAGGCGGCAAAATAAATACTGTAATTCCATCTGCTAAACAGCCTCCCTAGGTGACTTGAGTAAGTAAGAAAAGCAAAACCAGTGACAAGTACAAGCTCTATAAGAAAAGAGGGACCATGAACAAGAAAGCCTGCAATCTGAAATCCTGCCAAACCAGCGCTCCAGGCTTTATCCTGTATGTTACTGCCAAAGCGTGTCAAAGAATTTGGAGTTGGCTTTACATACCACACCAGTGTAGTAGTTTTGAAAACCATTACACCCAGAGGTATACCAGAAGGCATCCTCAACCAATCATTTTTGATAAACGTTTTCAAGCATTAAAATAATAATAAAAATATAATAAATAAGGTTCTGTGAACACATCAATGTGAACGGATCCTGTCTGCAAGTACTGTGTGCAGGCCACAACCATGGCTGTAGAGCACAGCATCATGAATAGAAACTTCCACAGGCTTCAGCAAGAGCTGAAAGGTCCTCTGACCCTCAGGGCAGAATATTGTTATGTACTGTTGCTATTGGAGACAAGTGACATCATTTTGTGTCAGCTGATAGGGAATACTGTACAAAGTAAAACACAGCAGCAGAGTGGAGATAATACCAATAATAATAATACAGAAGTGGATGATACACTGCATATTGTGAGAGGTTGAAATGAATTCAATGACACTTAAAAGTAAGACCAACTGCCCAAAGCCTTTGATCTCATTCAGCATCATACTACTTTTCCAGCATCGATGTTTTCCTTTGTTAAGTGTGATTTCATTTATGTTATTTTATTTTATCTCTTAAAAATGCATTGCGTTCCTTTACAATTTAACAAGTGAATAACCGTGCAGATTGGAATTTGCATGCACTGTATAGTACCTATACTATATACAGTATATAGGGCTTCTAGTTTTTGGTTTTTATTTTCCTTCTCTCTCCCTCCCTTTAAACCTTAATTAATAGTTGTTAAGCCTTAACTGAATACCAGAGTGTTTAAATTAGCGACACACTACTAGAAACTAATGCAGTGGAAATTAATAAGCAGAATTTGGCGATTAGCCAGAACGAAATGCAGGTTCAAATAGAATCAGGAGAGATCAATGCACGTTGTTTGTGAACTCAATCAAGATAGGAGGGTAAAAAGAAAGCAAATCGGCTCAAAATATGTTTAAAGGGACATCACGTGATCAAAAATAAAACCTGAAAACTAGAAGCTATATATATATATATATATATATATATATATATATATAGGTGTGTGTGTGTGTTTTAAGCAACCCAGTGCTTTTTATGAACAAATATTTCCAAGAGACCATGAAACAGACTGACCATTTTAGGAAATATACAGTACACTAAGGGTTTGTGAAAGACAGATCTCCACACTACTGTAATAGGCAGAAGGGAATGAATGAAAATAGCCAGCATAATTTAAGATTGGTTATAGTCAGTTGTTTATGTTCTTTTATCAGAACTTAGTCAACATAATCTTTTGCAATAATAAAAAAAACCCTGGGCCCCCACTAGCCCACTATCCCAGAAAGCCCATTTCAGTTCAATGAAAGAAGCAGAACAAGCAAGCGTAATAGAATTGACTGACAAGTTATTTAATCTGGGACAGTGCACCTTTAATACAAGCAGTTAGACTGTCAACTTTACCCTTCCCTCCCCCACTCCCATCACGTTGCAGTTTATTTTGGAGTATTTAACAGGAGCTGGATTGCTGCCAGTTTACACAAAGCCTGTTCAGGGAGTAGAAACAGCCAGCTACTTTCACATTGCTACACACTGACCTACATAAACTTCCAGTCACCTGATTGATTCTTCTACCAGATCCGGCAGCCAATGGGGCAAGGGGGTGGAGAGCACAGCAGCCAATGGCAGCAGCCCTGATGAAGGCAAGCTCATGGTTTCCATACAGTTTTCAGCAATAACTAAACACAGTCAAATAAGTGCAAAAGCTCTATAGCTTCGACTAGGGCTAATCTAAATTGATAGTTCTCTTTACCTTACACAACACTGCTGGAAATGGATTGCTAAATCCTGCTAGCTATCAGGGGGCTTTAAAAAAAGTTAGACCTAGTCTGTTTATTTTACTGATGTTACTGTTCTTACAGTAACATCAGTAAACCATACATTAGTTAATCAAGCATTCACAGTTTTTAATAGACAATTACAACTTCGATAATCGCTTTTTAAACTATATATGGTCAATAACATTCTGTATTTGATCATCATTAAAACAAGGTCCAGTTTCACAAAGCGCTTAGCAAGCTGCTAGCTATATACGGAATATACTGTCACAGCGATATTACAAATTATACATTAGTTAGCTTTATCTTTAACTGCAGGAAAGTGGACGTTCCACACAAGGCAATTATTTACTTTTTAAACTTAATAAAATACTATATGGACTGCATACATTTTCTACATTCTTTGAAGGAATTGAAATTCCTTCATAATCTTCAAAATCTCTTTAAAATCTCTTTAATTATAAAATGAAAATTGGGCAGCAGTGTGGAGTAGTGGTTAGGGCTCTGGACTCTTGACCAGAGGGTTGTGGGTTCAATCCCAGGTGGGGGACACTGCTGCTGTACCCTTGAGCAAGGTGCTTTACCTAGATTGCTCCAGTATAAATGGGTAATTGTATGTAAAAATAATGTAATATCTTGTAACAATTGTAAGTCGCCCTGGATAAGGGCGTCAGCTAAGAAATAAATAATAATAATAATTTGAATTGGGAGCTGATTTTAAAAAGGAATTGGAGTTGAAAAAAGGGAATTGTCCTCAACCCTGTTTAAGTTTAAATGGATTGTGTTATTCTGATTTAGCACTGATATTAAGACTGAGATGCAGTATCTCAGTTTTCACTGGCAATTTTCCTGTACCTAGTATTACAGCTGGTGAGTCTGAAAAATAAATCCTGCTCTAGTGCCCAAACCAGCCCAAGGTCACACATTACAGTAGGCTGGGCAATGGCTAATGTTGTGCCCCATACAGCTTCAAAATAAGATTTACCATATTTAAGAAAGTTACCTTTATAAACCCATGATAAAAATATAAACTGTTCAACATCTCTTTAATTATATATATATATATATATATATATATATATATATATATATTGACCTTGTTCATGTTCAAGGCAACCTGACAGCTCAGCGCTATTGTCATGAGATCATACGGCCTCATGTGATCCCATTCATGAACCATCGTAACGTCATTTTCCAGCATGACAATACACGACCGCCACAGCTTTCCTCACTCAGAACAACATTCAAGTGCTTCCCTGGCCGTCTCGCTCACCAGATCTGAACCCCATTGTGCATGTGTGGGATGAGCTTGATCGACATGTGCGACGACGTCACCCCGAGCCACAGACGTTACAAGGACTTTTCCAGGCACTTGAGCAAGAGTGGGTTGCCGTTCTCCGGCATGTTATCCAGGCTCTGATTCGATCCATGGACAGGAGATATCAGTCCGTCATCAATGCCAATAGTGGGCATACCCGTTACTGATTTCTGCTGACCTTGAACTTTGTTTGACCTTTGAAAATGTCAATGATTTCTGTATAGGTTAAGGTTCTTTGGAACTGTCTATTTTTTTTACTATGCAAACTTCCATATTAATGCTATTAAAAGTACATTCAAAAACCTCTGTGGTTCTTTTTCGAAGATATATATATATATATATATATATATATATATATATATATATATATATATATATATATATATAAATTCTGCTCGGATCTTCTTTTCTGTTTGCTGTTTTTTTTTTCTTTCAAGACCATACATCGACAACGGGTGAGCACTTTTGATTACTCATTTTCAAATTCTAAATATTTAAATCATTGAATATGTCTTTAATTCTATGTTCTAAAATATTTAGAATTCTATGTTCTAAAATAGTTAGGTGCCTTGGAGAAGAAAAACTATACAGCCATACATCAAACACTATGTAATTCTTCCTCTAACTTGCTTCAATTACAAGAGATTACTGTGCTGCAGTAATCTCTACATTAGCATTTTTAATCTAAAAAAGGTTCAATAACAGGCTGTATTTGATGTTCATTATTTTCTAAAAACACTTCAAAGCACTTAGCAGGTTGCTAGCTAGCAAATAATCTTAGCAGTATTCTTTCTACCAGTTTCACAAAGCAGTGTTTCAATATTTGTCGTCTTAATGAATAAAAGAGCAAACATTTTCTTTTTTAAAATTAAAGTGGACTTAGCATACCTCTACCTACTATTGGTGTGCCAAGAAAGATGTACAGATATCGAGCAAATCTTTTCAAACATTTTCAGATGTGTTGTAGTGTATACTTGTTGTTCAGTGTTTCAGTGATGTCATTCAGTGATGCTATAAGCGGACTGGGCATCAATATCCAAATCCATGACAGTCCTGAGGGACTGGAGCTTGCAATTAATTATGCAACAGCTTACTGAGGTGCTTGTATGAATATGCATCTCCCACTCCCTTTGTCTTCTAGTAAAAAAAAAAAAGAAAGAAAAAAAAGGGAGATTACCTTTTACCTTCGACACTTTGGTTTGTAAACACAAATAATTGGGGTGCCAGTATATGCTATTAATGTCTTCTGGCAGATACAGGAAATGCTTGCTGAATATTGCCCTTAGCATCTGTAAGCAGTTTATTACCAGCAGTCTAATCTTTGAATTCAACCCTTCCCGAGCCAGCTTAATCAACCTGGCAAGCAAGTTAATTTTTCTTTTGAGTATTACTCCTCTGAATTAGTTCGCTATTTGCTTCAATTTCTCCTTGAGCAGCTATTCTGGATGATTGTCATCATTGTTATTTTTATTATAATAATAATAATAATAATAATAATAATAATAATAATAATAATAATAATAATATTTGACGCCTTCCTCCCTCTCCATGCGTACAGAGACGTGTTTTTACTATACGCATTTTGTTTCTTTTAGCGTCACACTAACAGCCTATCCTGATCTCCTAGTCATCTGTAAACAGTTACAAAAGATTAAAAACCTATTTACCGGTTTTTAGATTATTTCCCTCCAAAGCTTCGGTTTTCATTAGACATGACGTTCCAGCAGATAAATTGGTTCTCCAAGCCAAACTAATCCAGTGTTCAAAACATGTTTTGCTTTTAGCCACTAATGCACTGTGCCATGCGGCACACCCATTGAGTCTATGAATTACGGATGAAAAATCATTGTGATTGTAAAGAAAATGTGCACTTACTTTAATGAACCCGATACAAGAAGGCACTTCTTTAGATAAAGTAAATCAAGACAGTTACAGTTACAGTGTTCATTAAACTATATATAAGCCTGGAAGTGGAAAACCAATTTCAGGAGGTGTCTGTCTTACTGCAAGGTACAAAAGAGTACAGCTTCTCTACTCTTGATCCACAGAATTTACACAGCCTGATTGCTTTAGAATGTGGCTTGCTCATTTTCAAGCTAAAGCCAAGTGATTTTTCCAGATTTGGGATTCGTGGCGGTTTCTCTCTGGGTAGTACATGCACTGTGCACAACTGTTTATCAACCTCTGTCTTAAAGGAGACCCTTCTTTCTTAAACCTCACATAAACTGAACCCACAGCAATGTTCAGCCAACATGGAAGGACCTTAGAGACCTAACAGAACCCAGAACCAGCTCTGACCTATAGGCCTTTTATGATTAACAGGTCTTAAACAAGCAGATTGCTTTAGGCTTATAGACATCCAGAATCTTGCTCCCCATTATCAGCCGTCATGTGTGAAGTTGAGCAGCAATTCTCACAGTCACAGTCACCCTATTTACGATATAAAACCCAGTGAAACCTGTCTGACAGCCCAAATGTTAGTGTACATAGCAGTGAATGCCCACAAGTAAAACCGACAAAAATGCTTGCTTTATTTTGCTTTTACAATAGAGGAATAAAAAAAGCTGCTTATTTAGCAAAAACAGGCAAGAGGCTTGACAACCCTGCCTCAAGTAAGGGGCTCCCGAGTGGCGCATCCGGTAAAGGCGCTCCATGTGAAGTGCAGGGTGTGCCCTATAGCCTGGACGTCGCCGATTCGAGTCCAGGCTATTCCACTGCCGACCGTGGATGGAAGCTCCCAGGGGGCAGTGCATAATTGGCCGAGTGCCCGCCCAGGGGGGGATGGGGGGCTTAGGTCAGCCAGGGTGTCCTCGGCTCACTGCGCACCAGCGACCACTGTAGACTGGCCAGGCACCTGTGGGCTTGCCTGTAAGCTTTCCAGAGCTGCATTTCAGTGATGCTGTAGCTCTGGGCTGACAGTGAGGGCCGTATCATATACAGTACAAATACAGAAGGTACTTCTGAGTCTGCTTAATATTCAAAGCTGGGCTCTCTTGAATGAGCTCCCAGAGGAACGATGCAATGAAAACCATCCCTTCGACCCCAAAACAAATTCTCAGAATATACAGTAGAATTTATTTAATCTCAGAATTTATTACTGTATAAAAGTACTTAAAGAGACACACATTTTAGATGTCTTCTAACTACTTTGAAATATGTGTCTTATGATCAAGAGTTTAATGTCAGAAGGACTGTACTTTCCATTGGAAAATATGTCATTTGTAAAGCAGTACAGCTGAACTTGCCCAACTGCTGATCCCAAAACGCACTTTACTGTAGGAAAAAAAGTTTTGTGAGAATAAAAGAGGTTAAAAAGTACAATAAAAGTAGGCTCTGGAAACATTGCAAGCCAGGTGGTCAGAGCGATATATTGTAGGAAACTGAAAACCTTCTCCTGTAATAGAATTCGTTTTTTTCTGAGACCTTGAAAAAATGTTAATTTCCCATTTCATCTCACTTGGCCCAATTGCTTACTATGTCATCACCTCTTCAAATAAATGCAAATGATGTTAAAAAGAAAGCACTCTCACAAATGGTGTTACCCAAATTTTTTTTTACACAGACACATTTGAAGGGGGACGATTGTCTACTCAGGGATACCAAAATATTTAGTAAGAAAGTGGTCCAAGTGGGGTAACACGGGTAAAATTACCCACTCCCAAGCACCACAAATCAGAAGAGGTGGTACATTTTTTTAGTCACTTATTTAAAAGAACAGAGGTGAAACTGTACCTACACTACATATTGCATAATCAAAGGTGTGTCAATTGTGCGGTAAAAAAAGGCTGTTTTAAAAAGACAGAAAAAAGGGCTATGGGAAGACTGCTGTTAGTTAAATCTATTTCTATAAAACCAGATAATTTATTTTTTGCAAGGAATTGCTGTTCAACAAGAAAAGCAGCTTGCTTTCTACTAGCAATAGAACCAGATCCAAAATGAAATCGATTGTGCTGTAAGATATCTGGGTTAGTAACTGAGACATGGCAAAGTCAGGACACCAACTTAACAAATATAGAGAGTACTGAGTTAGCGTTTAGGGTAGACACAGCAGGCCAGGAAGAGGGGGGAAGGGGGCAGGGGAACCAAGGACAGTGTGGGCAGTAGTATGGCAATACAGAGTGGAAAGGGGTTAAGGTATTTTGGAGCTACTGCAGACAATTCATTAGAAGCCATGTAAGTAGTACTGTATTTCATATCATTTATTTTAGGTAACTGAAGTAAACTGTTTTTCATCATTATTATTACTTCCAACTGAAGTTATGTTTTGATGAACTGGCACATTTTCATAATCTGCATGATTCTACCTTTTGTTCAGCAAGCTACAGTACACAAAACGCTACTTCAACTTGCCAAAGTCATTGATGTTCTGGAGAGGCGGCTACTACATAAAGAAGCAGGATTAGCAATGAAAGCCTGGTTTCTAAAACTCTCCCTTCTCGCTCTCCCGTAAACAATGATAGCAACAAATAGCTTCTGTGATGCAGCTCCGAGTGAGCCAGCTTCATACAGGGGAAACACTGGCACACACACGCACCAATCGGGCTATTATTAGCAAAAGGAACAGCGTGTACCGAATTGCCTTTTCTAATCCTGTGTTTTGGGTTACAAAACATGTGCTCCACTTGCTTCCACGTCATTGGCTTACTAGAAGTAATCACTAATCGCAGTGACAGATGTGCAGCTCAGGTGTGTGGGGCCACCGTTGACTTGAGGATCGAGTCCTCTAGGTGTTTAAAATTATTTTAGTGGGATACCTTGGCATTCTTTAAGGATTAGTGCCTCCATTTCCTTCAGGCTGTTCTCCAGTGTGACCCATAGTCATCACGTGTAGTGGAAGTGTGCATGTATGTGAAATAAGCTCATTGGCGTTTTGAAAAGGGCTGAAGAGAAAGCAAAAAGTCTATTAGAAATCCACCTACAAGGCTTTACTGTGGTCTTTATCAGCGTTACTGTCACAACTTACTATGCCGATGTAGAGTAACCCATCTGAGCCCCAACACCTGACATTTACACTTGTTTTCAACCATGGTGGAGCAGTGGTTAGGGCTCTGGACTCTTGACCGGAGGGTCGTGTGTTCAATCCCTGGTGGAGGACATTGCTGCTGTACCCTTGAGCAAGGTACTTTACCTAGATTGCTCTAGTAAAAACCCAACTGTATAAATGGGTAATTGTATGTAAAAAATAATGTGATATCTTGTAACAATTGTAAGTCGCCCAGGATAAGGCCGTCTACTATGAAATTAATAATAATAATAATAATAATTTAATTACTTAAAAGAGTATGTGCATTTGCACAGCGAGTTGGACTGTCTTTGATATGGAATCTATCAGGCCTCAAGTCTGCCCATCAAAACTGAAACTAAGAAGCAACAGGGAGAGGCAGGTATTTTAAATTCCTGGTCAAACCCCTGCAGCTTGCTAATGACAGAGACACATTTCAGTTTTCAAAAGCTGGCAATGCTGACAGGCTTGCTGGGAATGTGAACTTGGGAGCTTTGAAAACTGCTGTGGTGCAACAGCCTGCTCATAGAATTGGAGAATGACAAAGACTGTTGACTCTTATCTAGCTTGTACTGCAATATGAACATGTCTCAAAGCCTCATATCTCCCAATGCAAAAGGTAATCCTATCCGTAGACACAAAACTAAAAGAGAGACACAAGATTTTGACACACAATATGCATATTTTAATAGTATTTCAAAGGTTATAAAGGTTACTATAATGTCCCATAAGTTAAAACTGCTGCTGATGTTTCCTTGTCTGTATGGTGGAAAGCAGTTCTGTTGTCATAACAGGGGAATAAAAGCAACAACTGCTTAATACAGTTACATCTACATTAGTGTAACCACAAGGGGGTATTCAAATTAAAGCAACGTCTCTCAGCCCTTCAATCGGATGTTCAAACAGAATTCCTTGGAGTTTGTTTACTGCATTTTTTCAAATGTGGTTTAGGCTTTGGGGAGATAAGAATCCTCCTCCTTTGAAATCTGTTTGCCACAACATCAATCTTTAGACCAGTAAGGCATGTTCCTGCTACTATTCGCAGCAGTAGGAGATTGTGAATGACACTGCACCATTTCCTGGCAAATTCAATTGTCAATGTTGCAAAGTTAGTCACTAAAGCTCAGAGGTTTACTTAGATCAAAAAAGGTGAATACAAGTAGCTTGTTACTAACTATTTTACCTTCACTAACAATGGTGCAAGTTGCAAATACTTTGGTGTTACAAAGCAGAATAAGCACAAGAACTGTTACAAACAACATGCGGACAGAACAGTAAAACAACTGTTCTATTGCAGCAATATACTGTATCTATACCACCCCCTCGCCCCAATAGTTAGGACTGCAGTGGTTTACTATAAATTATGTTAAAGTCTTTTTAATTTGGCTAATTAGGAAGCTGTTACTTCTTACGCGCAACAGACACACACGCACACACAACTGAAAGGAATGCCAAGCACATGTCTTCGAGATTATCTGACCTCGCCCTGCCTGTGTCAGCCACAAAGATGAACATACGAGGTCCTGTTTTATCAGACAGCACGCACATGGCTTCAGGGCTGGGGCTCAGCCTTTTCATACTAGGAACGCATATTAAAGAGCACATAGCTTTTTTTATTTTACCTTTACCTTTACCTTTACCTTATGATATGTATGCTGATTCTTTGCTTATTGCAAATACACACAGCAGGTCTTTTTGAAGTTTTTGATAGGTTTGTGTTAAGATGCTTTCATTTGAGTTGAGGAGCCTTTCTTGAGTTCTAGTTGCTTGCCACATATGTAACATATGCTAGATCAGCTACTTTGGATAGAGTTTCCTTTTGTATTACTGGCAATACACAGCTGTTAAATAGATGGCTCTAGCATTTATTGATATGAAGACACTGGCTGAAATAGCCTTCACGACATATGGCAGGCAACTGAAACCAAACAGCAGGTCCTGAACTCAGCCAAAGGACTTTAATAATGACATACCAAAAATAAATAAAGATAATAGTGTTTGAGTCATTTAATGAAAACCCCTGATACAACAATGACGATTAAAAGCTACATACTTTAAATACACCACTGGTGAACTGTAACGGAAGGTGTATATTTTAGAGTAGTGTTTTTAGGGACTGTCTTTGTAGATTATTAAAACAGACCATTGTGGCACAGAGGTAGGTTCTCTGCAGGACGATCGTCAGCTATGTTCTGTCTCATAAAGACACCCACCTGTACATCGTCACTTAGTTTGAACCACCTGTTAAATGAAGAGCCAGACACAATTATTGTCTAACAAATGTTACTTTCATCTAGGGTTGCCGCGATTATTGTTTACTATGATATTTTCGATATTGTATTGCTACATTACTACTTATCCAATTGATTTTAAAATACCATAGAATATGATAAAAATCGAACCATTAGATAATCACAATAATGGGAAATTATCTAGTCACATTGCCATCAATAGCACCCTGTTTAATTTAAGATCTTGTGTGATTTCAATTGAAACGGGGTTAAACTTTATTTTATTCGCCATTTTGTGGTTTTATTACTGTGCAACCGAACAAAAGGGTTTTAGGCAGCAGTATGCGTTGAAATGCAGAGCACGTAAATTTGAAATTGAAAATCAGGGAAGGAGGATTAACCAGCAGTGGATTTTTTATTTTATTTTTTTAACGATGGATCAATCTGAGGTGGAAAGTGAGCATGTGCCAGAGGTAGCACTTCCACTGACACAGTTTACACAGGATAAAGCAACTGGATTTGCACCTAAATTAAAAAGACGGTGATCCCAAGCTAGGGAATTGAAGATGGTATGCCTATTTGTATGGCTTGTGATAAACAAATTGCTGCAAAAACGGAGAACACCACCAATTTATTTTCACACCTACACCACCCAGAAAGTTATGCAGCTGCAAAAGAAGAACAGAAAAGACAGCAAGAATCAAGCAAGAACATAAAAACATAAGAACATAAGAAAGTTTACAAACGTTTGGTTGTTAGTAGCTTATTGATCCCAGAATCTCGTCAAGCAGCTTCTTGAAGGATCCCAGGGTGTCAGCTTCAACAACATTACTGGGAAGCTGGTTCCAGACCCTCACAATTCTCTGTGTAAAAATGTGCCTACTATTTTTTGTTCTGAATGCCCCTTTATCTAATCTCTATTTGTGACCCCCTGGTCCTTGTTTCTTTTTTCAGGTCATGAAAACAATTTACAAACTTTTCAGGAAAGTAAAATATATTTAATTAATATTAGAGTGGGAGGAACAGGCGAAATTACATTATCCCCAGTATGAGGACAGAGTGTGCGAATCGTGAATGCAGCAGTTTTGAAACCGATGTAAGATTATCCCAGTAATCATCAACTGCAAAATAAATAGATATTTTTATACAGCTTTAAAGTAACTACATATCACAAAAGACAATGAAACCTGTCGTATTAATCATAATTATAATTTCTCAAAATATAATATAAATTTCACAAAATATCATTCTTTGGATTGTACAATTCACCTAGATTACATTCGGCACAAAAAAATCATACTTTTCTAAGTGGATTTTATTGTATAAGTTTGTTTTTAAGACAAGTGGCCATTGAATGTCCAGGCTCGTGCTCCACTTGCCGAGGACCATTAGTTTTGGTTGTGGTTGATCTATTTTCGATAAAACCACACCTACTTCATTATATTACACACACAAACTGCTTTAAAATAAATAAACAACCAAATTCCAAACTCAAAAATTACATGATTGGTTAATGCTATGGGTCCGGAAGACATACCTCTTTGAATTCTTATCCTACCAGGTGGGGTTTGTAAAACATGTGGGTTGGATTAAGTGACGCGCATTCAGTTTTTACAGGTGTACCAACATACTTATGGGATATGCCTGCCTATTGGTAAGTATTCACAGCTCTTTATATCAGAGCTGCCGATAGGCCCCTTCCTGGGGTGATGTCCTCGGTCCCGCCTACCGAGGGATTAAACAGTCAACCCACGGAAGCCATTTTCTCTTTTGTGTCGAACCCGTGAGGGCGACCTCAGCGACCTCGCTGGTTGGTGGTCGTGTTCTCGGCGACCACCAACATACTTGTGGGAAAGTATACCAGAGCAGTCGCGAGGGAGAAGGAATGGCAGCAGATGAGGGACGCATCAGAACCGCATAACCCAGTTAGTGGTGCGAGCTTGCAATCTCAAGGATCCTCGTGCCTAATGAAGGCAGGAAGGATCTATCACATTAAGGCGATAGAACCTGGAGAAAGTATGCGGTGTAGCCCAGCTAGCCGCAGTACAAATATAGGACAGTGAGGCCCCTTTGAAGATGGCCCAAGATGTAGCCAACCCTCTGGTAGAATGCGCGGCTACCCGCCCAGGTGGGGGCAAGCCGGCATTGTCATACACAGTCAAGACTGTGTCCACAATCCAGTGCGACAGTCGCTGCTTTGAGAGGGTCTTCTCGAGGAAGGCCGGGAGCAGCGGTATTGGAGGGAACGCGTAAAGGAGCATCCTGGGCCACTCATGGGCTAGGGCGTCGACGCCGAGTGGACCGCCTAAATGGTGGAGGGAGTACCACAGGGGGCAGTGTGTCGTCTCCGTGCATTCCCAAATGCGCTCCACCACCTGAGGGTGGAGCTGCCACTCCGACGGATGCGTACCCTCCCTCGAAAGGAGGTCCGCTGCCCAGTTCGCCACTCCAGAAAGATGTGTCGTCCGTAGGGACAGCAGTTTCTTTTGTGCTCAAGTCAGAAGCCAGAAGGCAATAAAATGTAACCCCGAGGACCAATGACCACCCTGGTGGTTGACATACGCCACTGCTGAAGTGTTGTCCATCCGGACCAACACATGTGCCCCTTGTAGCACCGAGAGAAAGTGCTGGAAAGCAAGGTAAACAGCCCGCAACTCCAGCATGTTTATGTGCAGGGATGTCCAACGGCCCGATCAGTTGGTGGCGTCCGTCGTCACCACCTGACGGTTTACCACTACTCCCATCCGCACGCCTTCGCACAGGTGAGAGGTCTGCCTTCACCAATGCAGGGCTGCCGAACACGATCGAGACGGTGTCTGTCGCGCTTCAGATGTCAGTGGAACTCACTGAGCCATGTTTGCAGCGGGCTCGATGGTTGATACGGCTGCGGCCATCAGACCCACTAATTTTTGACACAACTTCGAGGTAACCTCCGATCCCTGTCGAAACAGGGAGAGGCAACCTCGAATAGCTGCTACCCTGTCGTCAGTCAGGTATGTGCGCATCGCACTGGAGTCCAGCCGGAGCCTCAAGTACATTGTGCACTGCACCGATGTAAGACGACTCTTTGCATTGTTGATGTTGAGGCCCAGCCTCGCCAGATGCTCTGTCACAATCACCGTGTGGGCCACTGGTCCCTCTCGCGACTGGGAACAAATCAACCAAGGTCGTCAAGGTAGTTCAATACTCTGATCCCCTGCAACCGCAAGGGGGCCAGGATAGTGTCCATGCTCTTTGAAAACATACGAGGAGCTAATGAGAGGCCGAACGGCAGCACAGAAAACTCATAAACACTCTGAAGGCAAAGTGGAGGTACTTCCTGTGAGTGGGATGAATAGGAACGTGGAAGTACGCGTCTCGTAAGTCCACGGTGGTAAACCAGTCTTCCGACCGGATGGACTGTAGGATGTGATGGTGAGTCAGCATTTGGAACCTCCTTTTCTTCAAAAACTCATTGAGGAGTCTCAGGTCTAGGACGGGGCGAAAGCTGCCATCCTTCTTGGGTACCAGGAAATATCTCGAGTAGATCCCCTCTCCGTGGGAGGTGGGGTCTACAAGATGAATGGCTCGCTTGCGCAGCACTGTATTCATGACCCCTCAGAAGGGAGGAGGCCCCATGCGTCCACGGTGGCGAGCACACAGGTGTCCGAGGTGCAAGCGCACTAATATTGCAGCTGGTGTGTCGTAAAAGGATGGGTCTGAGGCAGCAAGCCTTCAGGGCCCCTACTGGGGCTGCCGAGGTTGGGGCAGAGCAGACATAGGGTAATTTTGTGTATTTTTTTATGCAACTATTTTAGTATTTTTTTTTGGCCCCTGATAAAAAACAAATACACAACAAAAAAAAGTACAGCTGCAGATTTCAGATTACAGATAGAGAGGAAGAATGTTCAGCAACAGTGCAGCAGCCAACTAAGCATTTTTTGAAAGTCGTCAGAAATCTGAGATTAATTCCAAGCAGGCTAAGGAGATTAATAAGTGGCTCAGTTTATTGCAAGGGCTATGGTACCCATTTACATTGTGGAAAAGCCAGTTTTCAAAAATCTTAACCCAAAATATGTCCTTCCAGGTCATGCCTACTTCATTGAGACAGAATTTCCTCATTTATAATCATTAAAAAAGAAAAAAAAATCAAAGAACGGTTGTCTCACAGCATTTTCTATGTGGCAACTTCAGATCTTCGGACAAGCCAGGGCGGTGTTGGAGAACCATTCATGTTTATATCTGTGACATCTCCGATTTTCACCAGAAACCTGCAGCAGCAATTTTCATCACAGATCCTAATAGAACACACAAAGACGCTCATACTACTAGTCAAATCCTCTTGATGCATATACAGACTCGGAATTAATATCAAAGTCCCAATTGCTACTCTCAGGGTGGTCAAATGTATTTTATATTTAAACAGAAACAAATCTAAATTGATTTCTTATTAATCAGTTTTAACCTAACAAAGATATTTAAAAAAAACAAACATTTTTTTAAACCACTAAAGCCTTTAAATGCGCAAAAATCAGCTCATTATTAACCCGGAAGCCCATCTTGGATTTGGACATTTAAAATATAAATAAACAAAAGAATTGGGCACAGGTAGAGAATTAGGAACCCGGTACCTGCCATATATATATAAATGTTTTAAGTGCATAATACACATTTAAATACTATATAGCACACATACATTTAGTTCCTTCAGATCTGTAGACTTGTGTAGCCTTTTTAAGTACTGGAAACATTGAAAGAAGAAGAAGAAGAAGAAGAAGAAGAAGAAGAAGAAGAAGAAGAAGAATCTCAGTTTGAAAACAGTTATTCATGCTAAATGCGCTTCATGCTGCGGGATTCTTTGGACATCTGTTGTTGTTGTTGTTGTTGTTTTAAAACATGGCATCCAAGCTGGAGAAAATTGAATTTGCAAACTCTGCCAAGGAAATATTTCATTCAAAGGAAGAGGCACAAGTGCTTTGCTAAAACATCTTCAAAACAAACATCCCATCCAACTAAGCTATGTTAAAATAAGTATGTTTGTAATTTATTCATTTGTTGATTTATAAGTTTCATTTAAAGCATGGTTAATATAGATGTGGGAAATTATGTTTCTTTTTCACATCAGTTTAGCTTACACTGTAGTGTGTTAATCTACATGATTAGTATGAGAAAGACATTACTAGCACACTTACTTAACATACTCCACAAATATTTTGTATTTAACCCAAAACAAAATAGGTCAAAGTTTCATCAGTCACTGGGTTTTAAAGTGGATTACCGAGTTACTGTTTTTTTGTTTTCAGCGCAGATCGCAAAACAGTGATTGCAAGCGACGGCACTTGCGAAGTGCTTTATGAAACGTACACAATGGCAACCTCTGCCTCCTCGCAACCTCATCGCAATCACAGCCCTTAAAAATCAGTGAGGTGCAATATGCTGTAAAGACCGGTAGATATCTCGAATCTGCATTCAATAGAAGTTGAAAAAAGAAGAGCGAGCTCTTTAAGAAGCAGGAGCATGGTGCTGCGGAGCATCGGCTAACTGGAGATGTTGCAACTCACTGGGGGTCCATCTCTGAAGTGGTAGCACATTTTTTTAGAGCAGCAGGAGTCAGTTTGCGTAGTGCTGGCAATGGATCGGGCATCAAGAAATTTAATGTCAAATCAAGACGCTATTGCTGTCTCAAGTTAGTTTCAGCGATCAGACCAATTCTAGACATCTTTAAAAACGTTTAAATGTAACTGATGCACCACAAGATTTGCTATGCTCAAAATGTTAAAGTATAAAAATAAGACAACTTATAATATAAACAGTATACAGTTGTTAAAATAATGATGATCTACCAAAATTATCCCACCAGCCAACTTTGGACCTGCATTTTGATTTAAAAACTTTGTGACTTGTGATTCAGAATTTTAAATTTAAGACTTAATCTTAAGCTGCTGGGGTTAGGTTAAAATGACCAAAGTCATATACTGGAAGCAGTTTACTCTTTAATTCATAATTCATAAAAAGACAAGAAGTCAAAAACTAGTAAGAAACAGTACTTCTACATGATGAAGGTAAATATATAATCAATTTAGGATGGGAAATTGTTAGCTTGGCTGTAGAAATGTGATTGGTACTGTTAAAAGCTAAGTGTGCAACAAAGGTAAATGTTTTTCAATCAGATTTTATCAGTCATTCACTTGCACATCAGAAAGTTTCTATCTAAATACATAAGACCATTTAAAACACATTTAAACCAAGTGAGTTTTATCTGTGAAGTTGAATTTATAGTAAATTACTTCAAACCAGTTACAAAAATAGAAAAAAATGACTGCCATTTGTAATGCTAAAAATATTGTAGAGATCGAAACTTCAATAATCTAATGTATTTCAGCATCAGACTAAAGGACTTTCCTTTTTTATGTATGATACTTATTTATCTGTTTGTTTTTTTCATTCAGTCATTAATTTATTCCCAGCACAGGCATTTACAGGCTTCCCTCAGGCAGGTCTTTCATTGTATTTGATGCGAAGCAAAACTATGCTCCCCTTATGAAAGGTACAAAGTTTCCCACAATTCAATGTAGTAAAACAGGTTTACCTCTGTTTCCCATATGTTACTATGACAACAGGAAAACTAAACCCCATGTTCCTTCTTCTACCTGCAGAAGCAGGGGGTTATAAAAGGGAGCTCCAAGCGCTGATGTAGTTGCAAACAAAAAATGTTACAATATCTGCCCTTTTTTTCTTAAGTGGTGTTTTTGCTTACATTGATAACAATTTACATGAAACACCAAGAGAGCTCAACACTGGCTTATAACAGCAACAACAAAGGTATTTTTACTAAAGCATATGGTGTGTGCCACCTTTTAATCAAAGTAATCCTTCACAATGGGACTGGTGCTGAAGATTTTACATACCACAGAAAACCACTGAGGTGAATTTTGTGACAGATTTACAGAGCTTGATTCCTATGGTATGGTTCACATTTTCCTTTTAAGGCATTAGTGAGCTTAAAATAACCACTAGGTCAGAGAAACAGATTGAGAAAGGTTAGGTTTTTTGGATTAGGGGCTTGTCATAAAAACCTTTAAGAAGAAGCTTGATGTGATAAAACATTATGATAATAAGTGAAAGCAGCTGCACAAAGATGCAGCAGGTTATGTCACTGTATCACACAGCCAGCATGTACTGTACCAGACTTCCATACACTCTCTTGAATGCCACAGGCACAATACTGTCTCAAGTGTTCAAATGCTGGCACCATTATGTTTGTTTATCTCAATGTATTGTAGTATCTAATGGCTGAATGCAAGTTTCAAACCAAAAGTTCAAATCTTTCTCTGTTTTTTTTTGGGTCATTGTACACCACAAGGTTTTCATTTGAGGATAGGTGTATGGGCTTCCAAGTGGCGCATCCAGTAAAGGCTGCAGGATGTGCCCTATAGCCTGGAGATCACCGGTTCGGGTCCAGGCTATTCCATTGCTGGCTGTGGACAGGAGTTCCCAGGGGGTGGCACACAATTGGCAGAATGCCTCCTGGGGTGGGAAGAGCTTAGGTCAGCCAGGGTATCCTTGGCTCACCGCACACACCAGTGACCCCTGTAGACTGGCCAGGCACCTGTGGGCCTGCCTGCAAACGGCCCGGAGCTGCGTGGTCCTCCAGCATTGTAACTCTGAAGGAAAGTTGCATGGCGGGCCTGCAGAGTGAAAAGAAGTGGACGGCTGACGGCACACGTTTCAGAGGATACGTGTGCTCGTCGTCTGTCCCGAGTCAGCGCGGGGGTTGCAGAGGTGAGCCAGGTTTAAAACTGGACATTTCAAATTGGGGAAAAAATGGGGTAAAAAAACAATTGGCAATTCCAAATTTAAAAAAAGGATTGGTGTACGAAAGCTCTCGTTTTACCTCAAACGTTTTAAATATAAAATGTAAAGTGCTGTATAGCAGTGCAATAGTAGAGCTAATGTATCCATACTGTATATCCCCAGATTGTGATAGTCTCAATACGTTGTGGTAATGAACTTCATAACAGAATAAGCCATTCTTTTGATATGGGAAAAAATGCAAAGATGACATATTCATGTAGGTAAAGATAGACAGACAGGTATCTTCTTATATTAAACATTTCTGCTAGGGGATGATCATATCCTTATATCTTCAGACTATGATATACTCATTAACTTGCATGTTAAAGAATGGCATATTTAAAGTTTAATGTACAAAACAACTGAATGCTCCAGACAATATATAGGCAATTCAATTTGGAGTCAAGATAAACCTTACTCTACTGCTTAATAAAATCATAATGAAACTGTTATATGAATAGCATGGTCTTATACTATAGTTATTTCCGTGCTGGTTAATAACTGCTAGGAACCCTAATCCAGACTTGAACACAAGCCGTGAAACCAAATTCTTGTACCACATGAAGGACTAGCAACGACATCAATGAGCTTCATACAGTCAAAATGTATCATGTGATGTGTAATGTCCTCTATCATGCCACGGAATCTGTTTTATCTTGTCTCTTAACTGTCAAAACGAAAAATAAAAAAAGCCCAAGGCCACTGATGGGAAAAGCCTAATAAACTATACTAGAATCAATTTATTAATCTAGCCACCTGCCTTCCTTACAGAAGGCCTGAGCACAAAACATTCTTTCATTATAAAACATAACAAGGGTCTGGCTTGAGGCATGCACTTTGACCTTCAGTCCAGGCTGTCCTGTTTCAAGGGCAAATTGTACATGTTACTGCTGCAAGCATCTCTCCATACAACTAAAAAATAAAAATCGCTAAAAATGATCAATGCTTCCCCTTATAGTAACAAATGACTGCCTAGTTAAAGTGTACTGGGTGTAAGAAGTGCTAGGGATTAGTTTATGTCTCTCACTGTGGTCTTATATATTTTACTCATTTTGTATATTCAATGACTTACCAATCAAACTCAAGCTTTCTTTTCAGTTCAGAGTTACAAATATGTATTGTAAATTTGTGCATAGTTGTGCTGGTCCACTACATGGAGCCTTGATACTGCCATCTAGTGAGAACTGAGGGAATTGTATCAACTGTGTTGCATGGCAGGGTTAAGTGTGGCAAGGTGTTTTTACTTCTGTAATAGTCTTGCTGTCTTGTTAAACTAGTATAATATTTAAAACAGGTTACAAAAGGCAATTCTGAATTATAAGGTTTGTTTTGCATTTATTTACAGTATGTGTGATCCTCCTACTTGCTTCGTGTCAAAATGTAAATAAGTCTATTTGAAACACTGCTGGGGGTACATGATGACACTCTGCACATCACTGATCACCATAATTAGTTTAATTTACTGCATACTGCCTTTAATGATGTAGAAACAATAATGACATCCCCACAGTGCTTCTTTATAATGACATGCAACCCCGTCAGCGATGCCCTTCAGTCCGAAAACATGCAGAATATGGAGGAGTGTATTGGTCTACTTTTGACCAAGAAATACAAAGTACTCCGCAAATTCTGGTCTCCTTAATCCTATTGGCAAGGCAACGCCATAAAAGACCAGTTGCTGCAATATTTATTATTTCGTGTAGATTACTCTCCTGGTTATGTCAACATAACAAAAATAACTGTATGGAACAGTGCATAAGGTTTGTGTTTGAAAAGCGACATCGGATATTGCAAAGGTCAATTTGTTTTAACAAAGAATTGGCAGAAATGCATGACTTACTGTAACTGTTCTGCAATGACACTTTAATTCACAACCATTTACTAACTACTGAATCACAACCTTTGTTCGCTTGCCCACGCCTTCAGATATCCATTGCATGCCCAGTAATGTATATTAACTGAATTCATGACTTATGTATGAAGGCTGCAGTAACATTCTTTTTAACCCACGTTTGCGTTCCGGGCATTTAAGCCTGTTGTTTCCTAGAACATTGAAATTCCGGTAAAATTCGACAAATAATAATTGTATAACGATGTGTTACTTGACATTCTGAAAAGAATATTTTTAAAATAAAATAAAAACAGAAGTCATAAAGACAAAGACTCACAGCATTTCGCAGCACTGTACTAACGTTAAATTTCATTAGGTCATGCCTCAAATTGTAACAATGGACCTTTTTAGGAAACCTAAAATGTTACGTTGTCTAACTAAACAATGTAACCACACATGCATTAAAAGTACGATCGGGCACTGTTTTATTAGCACTGTATTGTGTTTTACTTGCTACATTGGTGTCAGTCTGGCTGCTCACAGAACAGTAAAATGCATAAACTACAGAGAGCGAGGGAGACCCAATGCCATGTGTTTTTTTGTTTTTGTTTTGGTGAGCGACGCCTCCGAGTTGTCTTACCTTCCACCCAGCGGAGCTGTTGCTGTCGCCTTTATCCTTGAAGTAAGGAACACATCTGACCATCCAGTCATAGATTTGAGACAAGGTCAGTCTTTTATCTGGCGTGCTGTCTATGGCTTTGGTAATCAGGTCAGCGTAAGAGAGGTTTCCCCAGGCATTCCGTCGAGAAGATACCTTCCTCTGCTGCTGGGACCCCCCTGCAACACTGGCACCGTTTCCAACTGCGTTGGGTGAATGGGACGAAAGTGGGGAACCCGAGTTCTCTGGGCCAGACGACGCTGCGCCCATTTCTTCCACAAGAAGAACATTGGGGCTGTGTTGGTCTTCCCCGTTGATGCAGGTGTTGCTAAGGATGCCGTTGGTATTGATGGTCATGGAATCGGCGGTATCCTCTTCGTCATCTTCCTCCTCCGGGATGATGGAATTGTCTGTGGATTCGGGTTTGCCCACATTGGAATCTGGTCTAGGTAAGGGCCAGGTGCAAGATCTCGGCCTGCTCTGAGGCTCAAAATCGGGGTCTATTTCAACATCTAGGGAGTCGAGAGGGTCAGTGGGTGGTGGTTCTGCCATCTTCGTTTTCAATCACTGGTCTGTTCCCTGCTGCAAAACTGATCTGTCAATTAATTACTAGGAGATTCCTATCAAAGTCACTTTCCATGAATGCGCTTCCAAAAGTAAATTTAAAAAAAATCTTGAACAAAAAAAAAAGAATTAAATTTTTGTCCACCACAAATGTGTTTTATTCTGTTAAAGAAAACAAGCGTGACATTACGCATTTATCAACATGAGTGTAAATATACACACATTTTAACACGCGCCTCACGTATGTTTCACTGTTGTAACTTAAACCAGGTAAAGTCGATTGTGCCCAGTCCAATTGGAAATCAAACCTATATTCCACTGTGACAGTTATTGCAGTCTTTCTTTGTGTTTATTTTCTGTCAGCCACAATACTTTTTTTCTGTTGTAAATAGCACTACTTTGTAACCACCAGTCCAATCCGAGTTGTAAATCATTGAAAATCCTATGCCGCACTGATGCAATGCAACTACAAATCTAAAGAGCAGTGCAGAGCGTCAGCATCCAGAAATATGGGCTCTGGTCTGGTTAGAAACAATTGCAAATTGCATCTCTCTCTCCGGTGTTATCCAACGATATGAAATAATGGCTTCCACGTTGCCTAAAGATTGCAAATTGTTCAGGAAAAAAAAAATGGCAAAACAGAACGATTACAGCAAGCAGATTATTATTTATCTTGCTGCTGCTGCTGCTGCCATCTTGACAATTTCTCCCTTTCACTCAAGTCGTTTTAATAATCAGATACGAGAAGTTCCCACAGTACATATACAAGGAAACGAGGGTCTGATCGGTCTCCGGATTTGCATTTAACGTACGCTCACTGTACAGCTCGAAAAAGACACGATGTCACTGAGACAGTAAATCGCTCTACTTATACAAATACACTCATGATTTCCTATTCAACAATCCTTCTCCTGACTGCCCGGAGCAGCAACACAAACTTATACAGTAGATATAGTGAAACTCATCAGAACCCGTTGAAAAAGCCCTGCCCCCTGGATTACATAGAGCGCATCGCCTTTTAAAGAGACAACATCCCTATGCACCGAACAGGTATACAGTTGCATGGTCAAGTGAAAAAAAAAAAAAGTATGTCTCGAGGATAAACAAATGAATAACTAATGTAATACAGTAGTGGTATTATTCACAACCAATTTTCCATTTGCCAACGCAAAAGAGCGTTTTGTTTGTTTTCTAAATTAGAAATAAACTTTAAGAACATGCTACGGCCCATGCTGTTAGTGTCTAAAATCGTGTAAATTCAACAATATTTATAGATTTCATAACGGTTTTTAATATTTTAAAGCGAAACACAAACACATACAACTTCTGTAGTTGTTGCGTACGCCTAGACTTTAATTTAGGAATGCACTTGGTTTTTAATAAGTACTCTACCAGCTCAAACTCTTATTAGTGGAACATCCCCAACATGTTTAAGAGATCTCGGTTACAAAAATACTTTTTCAAAGAAGGCTTCTTGTATTTAAGAGGACTCAATGCTGTGTTTAACCGGAATATTTCACAGACTAAACAACCTGAAGCTACTTTAAGGTAAAAACATATCTTTAGTGAGGTTGAAATCAAATGTATTTACGCAAATAAATAAATTACATATTTAGATATAAACCCGAGTCCTCACACTGTGCGTTAAGCATTTTCTTACTAAAAGCATTTTTGTTTGTTTTTAATAAGCATTTTCTTATTAAAAACAAACCAAAAAAACGTTACCAACTGTATCCTTGTGAATACATTTTAACATACACTTTACATGTCTAACTTTAAGACTCCGCAAATGTACCCACCCTTTGCGTCTGCCTTGGATGTCGATCAAATTCGTCACTGTAGCAACAACAAACGCCCCCTTGAAGCAATTTCGACTGCCTCAAACACATGACGTAATTCTATTTATTAACAAGAGATGACAGAATCCAGACTCGCAGTGTATTGGATGGTATTTCGTAACTTAAACCCCTAAAAGCTGACGTTTTGATACACCCTCCCCTACCTGTGCTTAAAAAAAAAAAAAAAAAAAAAAAAAAACTGCAGGTCTTTTGTTACAGAATGGTTTATTTGCGAACGTTTGGTCACGTCCAGAAGAATGGTTTATTTGCACACGATTTAAGTCTTATGTGTAGTGCGATGTTACTGTAATGGAATGCGTGTATTCGAGCACGTTACTTTGAATGAAGAATGCAATTCCATTAGCCTGTGCAAGGCGCGGGGGTGCATCACGTGTAGCAAGTGTGTGTTAACTGCAATACCATCTCCATTATACTATGACACATCATGTTAAAGCTGCAGTGTCCTCCAAACCTTGTTCAATTCTAGTTAGCATGAGCTGTGCAGCAGGACACATTTCACCCTGGGATCCAAACTCTTTCACCCTGTAAATGACACCTGATATTTTATGCAAAACGGGAATAATAAATCATCTTATATGTAGAGCTAATATTTTTTTTTATTTTTAACCATTACAAAGCAAACAAAAGACCTGAATCTATACAGAAATTCATGGAGTCAGGTGGTGTAGAGAAGCTCAGTACAAGGTCTTGCCTCGGGAGGCTTGGGTTTGAATCTGACCCCTGTTTCAGTTGACATTAGTCTAGTAATCTTAATTTTGCCCCAAATCGCCTTACTTATATAAAAACACACAGAAGCAAGTTACTGACAACACATTACTGTGCAAGTAGTAAAGTAGTAAGGCACATATTACAGTAAAGGTGAATTAGATTTTTTTTTTTTTTCAAAGAAAATGTATTGCTCGCTCCTTATAAATATTTAAATGCTACACTTCTTGAAGTTTTGATCAACGGTATGATTTAGTAAGGAGTGTAACTGGTAATTAGGGAAACGTTTTAGTGTTCCATATGCAAGTTCATCGCTCGTGCATTTGCCAGCTTCTCTTCAAGCCGATGAACATTCTTAATGACAGACATTCCATTATAATTCCAGTTCATTCCATTTGTAAAGACAGCTGCTTTGTTAAAAAAGTCCTTTTGAACACATGCCGGCAGCCCCGAGAGCATGAAATAAAACACTATTGTTTATTTACTGTAATGGATCAATATGATTCTGCGTTCATTACTACTGGCCTGTATGTCCTATAACTCACAGTCACATTTTCATTTTCAAGACATAGTTAAGCCGATAACCTACACCCTAAAATGTTGTCTGATACCCCATCCCCTACTGGTCGATGAAGCCACCGCAGCTGGTTTCACGGATACCTTCTATAATGCACCTTGAAAAGTCAGTGACAAACTTCTGTTCCCCTTTTTGTTGCTGAATAGTTGCCCAAAACTGTAACACAGCTTGAGTCATACCTTTTTTTTCCCCACTGCTGTTAACATAATAGAAAAACATAATGTACAACATACAGTATGTTTGTAACTCCAGCTGAAACCTAAAAAGACTTCAACAACAGTTTGCTTTTACCCAATTATGCAACACTCTGTTTATCTTGTCTTTCGGAATAGACTCCAGCAAGAAAACATGGCAGTACAGTAAATCATATCTTTACTCACATTACATCAAAACTGATCAGGTGTGTGTTTGAGTTATCAAGGAACATACTGTACCTTTCTCATGATGAGCCACACCTAAACATGCTTGTCAATCTATCTTGTGTTTTCTCATGCAGAGATTACGTGGGCTCAAGGCTCATTATAAAACACTAAAAGAGTGGGATTTGCTGCTTTCAACCCATAACAAACAACCATTTATTTTAAGAACATAAATCTGGTAAAGCTTATAATGTCAAGTAGACAAAAAGAACATATTTTTGACGGTATTGATTTCTTAAGCGTATAGAAAGTCACAGATTGTAGATCTTGATTTGTAGACTTCTGTAGTTTGCAATCTCAGATTTCAGCAGAACATTTCAAGAAGTTCTTATTTCTGCGCTTATATCGACCCTGGTCACAAAGCCTTGACTCATGAGGTTTTTTTTTTGTTTGTTTTCTTTCAAAGAATGATTCTATGAATATTACAGTTTGGGTTCTTTAAGAAACGTCAAGGGAAGTTCAAAGTATCAGTGTTATTTTATACATAAAACCAGACTAAACAAAAAATTAAAGCTTTGTGAAAAGGGTTCTGTATTTCTCCAGTCACCATAAAGTCAATACTTTCGGTGTCCCATCATCCCTATGAGTGTTATTATATACTAGGTGTAACTACTTGTATGGCTAAGGAGGGATTGTGTGTGTAGTTGTGATAACATTGCAGGTCACAGAATAAAGATTAATTTGGGGTTGTGAGCACATTTACGCAATATCATGTTTGTCAAAGAAAATACTAGCTGTGAAGAAGGTATATGTAAATATAGATCTTTATTACATCATTTTGTCTGTACGTTGCCTACATTTTTTTTTTTTACTTGATTTTTTGACTTAAAATGTTTGCAAATCACATAAGTTGAGGTTTATACTCATTCATTCATACTCAACATGAACTCTGCCAGTCCCACCTACGCTTTGTCTATATATGTGTAGAGTAGGTGGGGCTGTATGAGCGGAATGATCAGTTTGTCACGTGATTTAAATGGTGTGAGAAAGGCTGTTCATTATAGACACCTGGGACTCTCCCAACAAGCTGAAATCTGCACTATAAAGCACATTTAGAGAAAAATGAAAATAGTTCAATATTGGAGCGACAGAGCCAGAACCACTCATGATAAAACACCATAAAATAGTGGAGATTAAACAGAATAATAAATAACACTTAAAGCTATTCAATCCTTACAATTCTGATATAAAAAATTCAATGAAATGCAGGATACAAGACATGTACCAGACATCTTAGGTAAAGCTGGGATGTGCCACATCTGGATTTTTTTTCTAGCATTTTACAGCACCAGAAAATCCACCTGGATTACATCAACACATGTTTTTAGGGATAACCTTGGGATAAATAATGACAGGTGGTGGATACAACTCAAGGTGTAAATCGACTTAGGCACCATCCTAAACTTAAATGAAAGACTCGAAACTGTATGATCCCAATCTCAAGTTAATGGCCCCACCTATTGTCATGTTTACACAATCCTTATGATTCGAAACTTAAACGAAAGACCCGAAACTGTATGATCCCAATCAAGTTAAAGGCCCCACCTATTGTCATGTTTACACAATCCTTATGATTCGAAACTTAAACGAAAGACTCGAAACTGTATGATCCCAACCCCAAATTAAAGGCCCCACCTATTGTCATGTTTACACAATCCTTATGATTCGAGTGAAAAAGACAACCAGTTCTTCACAAAAATAAATTATTCGAACAAATTATTTCCATTATTCTTATTTTTTATTTTAGCTTTTCTCTTCACATATTTGTTAGAAAACAAAAAAGCACAAACAAAATCTCATTGCGTTTCAACAGAGTCTTAATCATGAGTAGACTTATAATCCTTATAATACATGGTACAGTATCTGTGTAACCTGTTTGCAATAGTTTTCTTGTATAATATCACAACACAAAGCACCCCCCCACCCCCACCCCCCCACCTCATATTAACTATGGCCTCCACCAGACTGCTTAACATTCTTGAGTTATACATCATCCTGTCTGTGGCACCACTGTGATCAACAGTGACATTAACCCTGCTTATTTATTCATTTTAAACAACACAAAGAGCACATGAAGTGGCACTGGAAGACAGGATGAGCTTCTGTCTGTGGCAGTTTCACAGTCAGGGTTGGTAGGAAGTCATGCCGACCTTTAAACACACAACCAAAGTGACTAATTACTGAGTTCACTTAAAGAACAAGGCTTAGTCTTATTTGTCTTCTTGGTATTTTTTTTTCCACAGAAGGAATGTCAAAACTACCTTTATAATCCCTTGTACCGGCTGAATCAAACATCAAGACAGTATCCCCAAACTAGTATTGGATTCACTGCCCTAAAATCTGTATGTAAAGTTAACTAAACAGATGTTATATAGAAGACAACAAAAGAGTAGACTAGTTTTATGAATATTAAACTATTTATTTTTACTCATACAAACAGACTTTGAAACAAAATAATTTGAGGTGAATTATCTGAGCATGGCTCAGTACTGAATCTACAGTCTTCAATGCTAGAATGTTTGTGGCTTTCTTGTATATATGCCACACAACACACTTATCAATTAAATAAGTATGCTATTGTACTTGGCAGGCTGCAGATATCTAGATATTCTAAAGAAGAGAAAGTTTCACCCAGTAATACAAGTTCCTGGCTGCAAACGTTGCCTCTCCCTAAACTTCTGGGCTGTCACTGATACACACCCACACAAACACCCACCCACCCCCTAGCGCTGCATTGCTCCAGCTCTGCTGTTATTGGTGGAAGAAAATTGATTTGAAACAGCTGATTTCCTGTTTACAAACACAACCCCCATGTGCTCCTTCAGTAGTAAGGAATCAGCGCCTTGGAAGAATAAGATGTTAAGGGCCCACGTTAAATTAATCCCCTGCTGCCCTCTTGTGGTGTTTTTTTATTTGTGCTTTTTTTAGGTCCCAATCAAATTAATTAACAGCTGGGAAAACGCATTTGAGAAAAATATAAATTGACTCAGTAAATATATCGACTTATCAACTTGGAGTCTTTTTTTCCTGATTAGATCAACATATCATTGGTTAATCAGAATAAAAATAGATTCACATATGCTATGTTCATTGCTTGATTTTGAACCTGAATCCATGTAATTAACTGTAGGTTACATTGTGGCATTTCAAAATTGCTTAATTTTTTTTAGAAAAAAAAAAAACATTAATATCTGCACAATATAGGCCGATCATCATGTTTTTAGAGTGCAACAATTGTATCCTATATTTCTATAAACCTGATAATTGTTTCAAGACATCCATAACTTCAAAAACACTCAATCAAAAATGAAACTTGTAAAAAAAAACTACCATTGAAAAACGTTTTAGTTAGTACCTTTACCAGTGTCTAATCAGACATATTGAATACAACACTGTATATTATTTTTATTGCAGTGCTGTGAAGAAGAAAAAAAACCTGTAGTATCATTTACATAACATTAATGTCTTTCTTATGATACTGAATCATTTTCTGATGTACAACACATTAGGTAATCTACAATACAATACAGAATTAATGTACTGTATTGCAGTAAGGCAAGTGCAGTGTAATGTGCCAATCATTTACATTTTACAATATTTTACTTCACCTGGTGCTTTGCATTGCATCAGCAGATAGTGGAGCCAGCCCCCAGTTATCAGTGCAATACACATTATGTAACTCATTTCTTGTATTCATTCTGAAATCGCTTTTATATTTATGAACATAACATGGAATTTGCCTTTCTTATTAGTCATTAACATTATTACTGGTCACCCTTTTATGAAGTGAACTTTTGTATAAATTAAATTAAAACAAATGAACACAAAAACTATGCTGTATTTCATGAGAATGAAAATATCCAGTGTAGTATCCAGGCACATTTTAGATGGTTTGTTTTATCAATTTTCTTTTCAAAGTGGTTTGCAGCGAGGTCTACATTCTGTGTTCAGATGTCTTTGTACAGTTCTTTCGTGAAAGATCATGGCTGTTAATCTTGGGTTATTCATTTATTTATTTATTTATTTATTCATTTGCTGCTCAGACGATTCTGCTACCTGCTGTAATTTTCTGTGGACGTCCACTTCTTTCAAGCGTTTCAGTTAAATGTGTTGTGTGATACTTCTTGATTATTGCTCTGATTGTGGATTTTGGTATTCCATATTTCTTTGTTGCTGTTCTGTAGCTATTTCCTTTGCTGTAGTTTGCTACAAGCGCTTTTCTCAAACATGAATCCAACTCCTTTGTCTTGACCATCATCTGCTGCGTTGCCAAAACATTCTTCTTCAACAAATGGAAATATTGGCTGGCTATTGCTTTTATAATTCTGCATAACTACTGTGTAATGGTTTTCAATAAATGAATATATATATATATATATATATATATATATATATATATATATATATATATATATATATATATATATATATATATATATATATATATATATTTGAATTAGTTCTATTGCATTTTTACAGACTTTGAACAAATATCTGAAATTGTTTTTTTTTATAATTTTTTTTATAAAGATTGTTGGTTTATGTACCAGAAATTGTGTATTTTGGTCTTCGTCATATTAATTAGAAGCTAATGTTCTAAATGGTTGTATTTAACATGGCTTCTTGAATGACCTCATGTTAGTATAGGGTGTCAATATTTGACACACCATGTACACACACACGCAATAAAGTATTACAATCAAACTACTTGTTGGGGGGGTAACTGGGGGCTAAAGAAGGAAAACATGGAATGTACATGTTTTAGTAGAAACAGCAGCATTCTGGGGATGTCATATAAAAAATACAGCACTGCATTGACAAACAAAATGTTGTGCTTGTTGACAGCTAAAATGAATGAAATACCAAACTGAAATACACTGCTGCTTTAAGTTTAATAGGGCATGTTGCAGCAATTGCTAGGGAAGCCTGGCCTAATAGAGCTGCTTTTGAGTATTTTGGTTGTTATTTTAATTTTTGGACCGTGTTACCATTTGTTGGTGAATGTTGTCAGTGAGAACACTGTACTGTCAAACAGCAGGCAGTGACCAAAAATATTAAAAAATAACAGAGATCAACAATGAATGGATTGTTCATCGCTTTCATCTTACAAGCTTCAATGAACCATTCTTTAAATCGATCTGGAGCATCACATACATGTTATATTACTACACATGCATTTGAAGGCTTTTGTGAAGAGTTTTTGGTTATTTTGCTTTGAATACTAAATTTGTCACACACTTTTTTTATAGTACAATATTATATGTTTAGCACATAACATTGCTGTATCTGCCTTTCTAAATGCTTTCACTAGAGGGCAGCAGTTACCTTACAGACAAGCCAAGTATACTTGGTAATGAGACAGCAACTAACATAAAACCCCTTCCCATTCCCTACACTAGCTAGTACCATTTCACTGCTATCCTTACCATAGTGCAATTTCTTTCTTTTTAATTCAGCTTTTATAACTGGTTGATTTTGCTGGCTTTTTTTAGTAAACAGGGTGAATAATGCAGACACAACAATCAGGAATGCTACAGAACACTTATGAGAAGATAAAAGGAGATTTGAAATCCAATATTCACAAAAATGAATTATTCCTTTTGAGGCCCATGGAGCACATAACAACTTTCAGACAACTTGTTAGGCAACCAGTAAACATAACTTTTTCTCAAGCAGCTCTGGTGAAAAGTGCTTGAAAATGTCACCTAGCATACAACTGGCTGCTTTAATAGTTGGCTTGAAAGTTCATGTGCTTAAGACTCGCAGTGCTCATCTGCTTTATTGAGACTGAGAAGCTTATATATAGCTGTCTTTTAAAACAAGTATGTTAGTAACCAGCAGACTTGTAGTCGAGTCCTCAAACCTCAAGAACGACTCGAGTCCTACAAGTCTGGTAACCAGCCATAGCAGATACAAAATCAGTGGAAGTTTCCTCCATCATTTTCTCAAAACTGTTCAAAAGATTATTTTCAATACCATTAATCGGTAGACTGAAAAAAATAGAATTCTCCAGCTGCTTTGCTGGAGTAGTGTTTGTATCTGCAAGAAGTCCCTTAAAAATATACATTAGCTGTTAGATTTCAATAACTTCCTTTTGTTGCAGTAATAGAACACAACACAACATACAGTTTGATAAAGAAAAATAGTTCTCAAAATCACAGAGCAAAATAAACTCAAGGCTTTGTGTCTCATTGGTTATGCAGTCGTTCCATACCAAGTAGGGTGTGCTGGGCGCCCTCTCAACAAATATGTACAACTCTAAACTGTGACTTAATCACAAAAGCAGAGACGGACAGACAGGCATCAGATTCAAATGTTCTTGAGCACGTGTTGAAGAAGATCAGTCCAGTGCAAACTAGGTGTTCATCAGTGATCAGTATAATGTGTGACACCAAACTTAAAATAACATTTAAAAAAACATCCAGACTTGCTGGATCTGAGGCAGTGTTTTACTGAGACATGGGGAAGGATCAAACAGAAGGACCAAACTGATGTCTAAAACAATATCATAGTCCAACATAATATTTAATTGTAGAACAAAACCAATCTGTACACCTGGAAGATTAATGCTGCAATGGATAAAGTGCAACGATGACAGAATGTAAAATAAATATATCGCATTGTCTAAAATCAGAACAATTTGGTTTCCCCATTGCTTGGTAGGTTCTGATAGGCCATTGATCCTCAGTGTCTAGTTATTTCTTGCTCCGGTCCCCATCATTCCAATACTGCTCTGTCTGCATTTCAGTGAGGCGGGACACTGCGCTGAAATGCAAAGATTTCTTATTCTCCAGTAAAAAACGGAAAGGCTGCTAGCAGAACCCTGGAAAACACAATCACACAGAGAGAGGGTCTATGCTTAGTATGTAGAAAGACTACAGTAAAAACTGCCAAATTCCGGTGTCTGACAGGTTAGTAACACCAACCAGTGGGCTACCTCCACTCTCCATGATGGTGTAATTAGAGCATGGCTTATTTCATTTAGTAAGGTTAGACTGTCATTTTAAAATCACACTTTCTGTAATCAGAAGTGTTTGAATACTTACTGGTAACTATTATTCTTAAAGTATAGTCATAACCAAACATTTTCTTACCGATAATAAACAATTTAGCAAGCCCATTATTTCTATGTAGATAAATAACATGGGAGTGGAAAGAAGGTGTTTTGTTGTTTGAGCTATGAAAACCAGGATCGTATAGTACCCATGTCTCTCAGCACAAGCCATCTTCGTTAATATCTCTTCTTTCAACTACGCATCTCACACAGCTAGCCCCACAGACCTAAGACAGGCTTACATTGAACAAGCTGCATCTATATACCTGCTCATCCTCACAATAAGTATTCAACCTCACTACATGCCCACATTTCACATTTCACTCTCTGCTCGACCCTCTCCAATCTGGCTTCTGCTCTGCTCACTCCACTGAAACCACCCTCCTGTCTGTCACCAACTCACTAAAGTCTGCCCGAGCTGCCTCTCTCTCCTCTGTCCTTATTCTCCTCGACCTCTCTGCTGCCTTTGATACTGTCGATCACTCTATTCTACTATCCTCTCTTGCTGACCTGGGAATCTCTGGCACTGCTCTGGCCTGGTTCTCCTCCTACCTCTCCAACCGCACTTACCAGGTAACCTGGCGTGGAGCAACCTCCACACCTCGCCCTTTCTCAACAGGAGTCCCCAAGGGTCAGTCTTGGGTCCTCTCCTGTTCTCTCTCTACACCCGCTCCTGGGCCCCTCATCGCATCCTATGGTTTCTCAACCATTTCTATGCTGATGATGCTCAGATTTTCCTCTCCTTCCCCCTCTGACTCCACCATCCCCTCCCGTATATCTACCTGTCTGTCTGCTATCTCCTCCTGGATGCACTCGCATCACCTCAAACTTAACCTCTCTAAATCTGACCTCTTTTCTTTCCTCCTCCTCCACCTCCTCTGATCTTTCTATCTCTGTTCCTCTGGAATCTACCACACTCTCTCCCTCTTCCTCCAAAAGAACCTCGGAGTCACCCTGGACCCTGCCTCTCTTATTCCCAGCACATCTCCACTCTGGCACGCACTTGCCGATTCTTCCTGAGCAACATCCAAGAATTGACCCTTCCTCACCAACCACGCCACCCAGCTCCTGGTCCAGGCCCTGGTACTCTCCCCGCCTAGACTACTGCAACTCCCTCCTGGCTGGCCTCCCTGCGTCCGCCACCCGTCCGCTCCAGCTCATCCAGAACTCCGCTGCCCGCCTGGTGTTCTCTCTGCCTCGCAACTCCACTACTCCGCTCACTCCACTGGCTCCCGATCACCGCTCGCATCCAGTTCAAGACTCTTGTACTAGCCTACAGATGCCTTGACCAGACTGCACCCAACTACCTCCAGACCCTCATCTCTCCCTACACCCCCACTCGACCTCTCTGCTCCGCCTGCACTAGAAGACAGGCTCTACCTCCTCTACGCTCCCCTGCCTCCAGAGCCCGCTCCTTTTCCACCCTTTCCCCGCAGTGGTGGAATGACCTTCCTACAGATGCCCAGTCCCTGACCACATTCCGGCGCCTCCTCAAGACTCACCTCTTCAGAAAGCACCTGTAGAACTCCTCTGTTCTTCCCCTGGGACACTTATCACCCTTACTTTAAATGCGCTTTACTTGCTCTTATCTGCCCCCTATTTTACTGCATTTAATCCTGTACTTCAGAGTACTGTAATCTGCCAAGTGTTTAATCTGTAGTATTTTGTATTTAATCCTGATGTATTTAATCCTGATGTAATATCCTGATGTAACTATCGCTGACACTTATCTGCTGTATTATTGAATTGTATTTTGTCACACTTGTACTTGCTTGAACCAAAGTCATTGTATTTATCTTGCTCTTAATTGTATTATTACTTGTACTATGATACTTGAAATGTATTTGCTTACGATTGTAAGTCGCCCTGGATAAGGGCGTCTGCTAAGAAATAAATAATAATAATAATAATTTATAATTAGTTAGTTACCTGACTTTTAATAACTGAAAGTTAAATGGATTAACAGTTAAACAAGATTAAAATAAGCAACTGTTTGCAGAACACACTCTGGTGTTCAAAACCCCATTGCTAACGCCTACACTGTATTGCTACATCTACAGTATAACAAATTGGTTGTGAACGAACACATGTCCAGCCTTTGACTTATAACAATTCATTCTC
Organism: Acipenser oxyrinchus oxyrinchus; assembly: GCA_030684275.1. Classification (NCBI taxonomy): domain Eukaryota; kingdom Metazoa; phylum Chordata; class Actinopteri; order Acipenseriformes; family Acipenseridae; genus Acipenser; species Acipenser oxyrinchus. The sequence continues at coordinate 6,132,944 of CM060251.1, forward strand.
TGCATACAATTTAGCATACAAACAATTTCTAAAAATGTTCCTTGGCAAATGGCACCGTGCTTTTCTAAAGGCTACAGGAACTTGCAACCTGATTTGGAAAGTCAGTTTTTAATCATCACCTACATGACACAGTCCAAGGCCGTCCATAAGTATTCTGCGAGATTCCTCGTCACTGCCTTGGCGATCATGAACAAATATACTATCCAAATGTCCTTTTGCAAGACAAACAACTCACACCTAGAGAGGGCAAGAGAAAGATAGAAGGATTCCAGATCATTTACAGAGCGAAACAATGTTTTCATTAAAAAAAAAAGCTTCATCTGATTTTAATAATGTCTGTTGTTGATTAAACAAAAAATAGATTACATGTTAAATAAAACATACCTCCACATTTTATAAATAACCTTTCTTCAAATTATCTCAACAGCACAGTGTCTCATATCAACCTTGGCATTAAGTGTTAAGAGATTACTTTCTATCCCAAGAACCAGAACTCACAATATCTTTTTCATTTGTTTGTTCTTCCTCCAGATATTAAGATCACATTTGAACTGTTTTAAACCTGTTTGAATTTTACAAATGAAGTTTGTTCAAATGTGTTCATTTAATTGTTTTTGGTACAATTGCTCAATCTCTATTTGTTGTTTTTTTTGTCATAGGTTGTCTGGAGTTGCTGTAATGTGCTGTCTCTTGCCCCATTAATTATTCAAGGTTGTAAATAAAATTGAAATAAAATCAAAATGTAAATGTTGCCCTTCCCATGTTTTTAGCTGCTGGGACAACTTGATAAGAAAATGCTGCAATTCCAGCACTATCCTGGTAAGCTTTACATCTTAAATAAATAACACATTTTACAACAGTTATAAAACACTGACACAGGAAGGTTTTCCTTATCTCAACCAACAGTATTTTCTTGATAATTTGCACTTTGTGAATCATATAAGCCTGGTCAATTCTTGTAGACATCTTCAAATCTTTGTTCAGAGATAAGTTATCTATAATAAAGTACTTTTCCTTTGAATTTTTTTCCTTTTCAAATAGGTTAATATGCTTTAACCTGCATTGATCCTGCTTGAAATAATCAAACGGTTGTAAGTGAAAAGGATGAGATTGTACTTTGTTGTCATAAAAGGCGTCGATGAAGATGATGAAGTGCCTGGTCTGGATCTTTTTTGTCAAATTCAGAAGAGGTATATTCGGATAAACTCTGTGTCAAAAACTGTGGACATCGTCAAGAGGTCACTGGCACCCAAGGCTGCAACACAAAACTATAAAATTACTTTGAAAAAATAATTTCTAACAAAATATAAATATATTGCCTAATTATAATATAATCAAAGCTACTGCCCCATTTTAAGATGGCCAAATTAATGAGCACATTAAATAATAATAATTTCCCATAATGGCGGGTGCATATAACCAATGTGAACTTAATAGATATTTAATAAGGCCAGGAATTATCTGAGAGTGAGATTTATACTGCCTGTTAGGCTAAATGGCACTCCATGCTTGCATTTCCTGTCATTTACACAACCGCTACGACACAACAGTTATAAGTAACTGATTACTTTTAAACAAAAGAAATGCTAAAATTTCAATATGGATGAATTACTATTCAGATAATACTGCAGATCCTATTACCTATATCACCTGAATTCTTTACACATGCACCAGTTGTCAAAGATAACCATACCATGCCTAATTAAAGAAAGACTTGGAATACCAGTAATGCATAATCTACTTTAAAGCATAATGAAATGGTGATATGCCGTAGTGGCAAAGTGGTTAACAGTGTGCAGGTGCAGGTGATCAATAATTAGACAGACAACGATAATCCAGGTGCAATGGTGTTTAATGGTTTGTAATCCAATTGCCTGATGGCATAACAGTAAATAATAAACAATGTTATCAGGCAAAACAGTGGCGTGTATTGCTCTGTTTAAATCCACGGTTGGTTCCCAAATAATAAACAGTCCCGTTCTTATTCACCCACACGTAACACAGACACAAACACAAACACAAGTCCACAGTGCGTGCTCTAGTGCTCGTTGTGAATATACAGTCCTGAGTGAAACAAAGTGCCGTGATGTTGATCCGGGTTTAGTGTTGGCCTTCGGCGACAGCTCCAGATCGTGTTAGCCGTCTAAAGAACAAACAGTATTTAATAACGACAAAACAAACACTCACGATTATCACAGCACAGTTCTCCTTTTAGTTACCAGTTTTAACTGTTCACAAAGGAATAGATCACCTCACTACGTCCCCTTAAATACCATCACCCATGACCCCTTGATTAACAAGCCCATCTGCTCCTCCAATCCGCGGATGCCACGCCATTTCCCATCCGGGTCATTGGTTTTGTGTACCGTAGCTCCGCCCCCTTTCTAGATGTCCGACTTCCACCTAACCCTGGGAATGAACTGTTGTGCCATCCAGTCCAGGGTATTCTGTACCCTTTACACAGCGCCCTTGCAGGTCGGGAGGGAGATCTAACACCAAGAATCATTCGATCTCTGTCACAACCTTTTTCATAAGAAAAAAAAAAGCTTCCATTATGCTGCATCCATAGTGTTGTATTGTCTTCATGCACACTAATGGTGTATACGGTAAGCAAAATTATGCATGTCCTTGTTAAATTGCCATAATGTATTGCTGGTAAAGTGATTTTACATCTTACAGAAATCTAGATGCATAAAGTCTTTCATAGGCATCATGATCCAGCATCTGAATATACCACCTATTTTAGCTAACCATATTCTACTAAAAGCCCAACTCCATTTAGACAGCATATTGCCAATTGCTTCATGCCACCAACTATGTGCACCACTTAAGTCTGCAAAGAAGCACAGCATTCAAACATTTCAAGAGCAACGGCCAACATTGTATGTAGCTTAATGGTTTATGGAAGATTCACCTAAAAAGGAATTTGAAAGCGATACAGGGCTTCTAACTGCTAGCACAGTATTAACTCAATCCCTCCACCATGTTGATGGTGGAAACAAGATGTTTTGATCTATTTAGGATGTTTAGCAGACACTTATTATATGCCGTGCAAATTTGTTTTCCATAGATGTTCCAGGTTGAGGGCCCTTCGTGCAAATTAATATATAGAAAGTACTCTGACTGTAGATGCTTTTAAATACATGACACTACCTCACTACATTGTGAATAGTTACGATACTGACAAAATCTATTGAAAGGAGTTTTTAAAGGGTTGAAGATTGAACACTACCAGGGTTGCAGGGCTGTATTGGAAAAGCTCATTGGGAGTAGGCTTGATCTATCAGTTACTGTTAATAATGTAATGCTAAATGTTGTAAAATAAATGAAACCTGTTATAGAATAATGGAAACCTGCACATCAGCTAAAATTGTAGAAACTTTACACTGAAACAGCATGAATGTGTTTGTAGGAATAACAGACATCTAAAAACAGGAATTCTTGTGGTCTCTGGCCAATAACTGTACTACTAGACAGCTGTGTACATTTAAAAACAATCTCAACAAACTTGAGAACTAACATGGCTACTAGACAAACCTACGCTAGAAGACATTGTTGGGTCTGGATTGGAAAGCCTGTGTCTGGCTTGTATGTTTTAAATTGGTCTCTGGTGAGGTGATGCCAAGTGCCAACCCAGTAACAGATATAGGCTGTATAGACCAGTTTAACCTGGTACATTTCATTAGTTCATGACAAAATACTTTTTCCATGTTCCAATGTCAACATGCACTGCTATCATGAAGGCATTTGGATTTGGATTTTTTTTTTTAACTTCTGACGATGGCTATATTTATTAGGACTGTATGGAAGTGGCAAATATAAAAGTTTAGATGTTCATTAACTTCGGTCTCTTGCATATGATGGCAGGTCATTTAAAATAGCTATTTGAATTGATTTAGCTTTTGACTAAAAAGACTGCAGATGTTAAATGACATGTTGATCAAACGTATTCATTTAATTAAAGATCACAGAACTCCTGCAGTTTCACCTTGCTCGTATTTTCAGAAGACTGCAGTCATATTGCTATGCTGTTTGGCGTTATTAGTATTGGAGACATAATTCAAAACAGCAGACCAGTAAACTAATCATATATTCCACATTTTTATTTTTTGACTGTATTCGACACTATTTTACAAGTTTTTCTGTAAAGTTTATTTGTGCTGAAAATGAATGTGCATCAATACGACAATGAAATGGACAACTGGATATCAGAACACTGTATGTGTTGTTTGCAGTTACATTATTTTGTAGCAGTTAAAAATGTATTTACCTAACGCTGAAACTGTGCAAAAAAGGGTTTATAGGAATAATTGACATCTAAACAGTTCTGGTGGTCCAATTCCTACTGGCCTACTAGACAGTTTAACACATTTAAAAGCATTCTCAGGCAGCAATGTGTATTTCTTGTTTATCTTAATTTCTGATAGGGTTAGTAAAACGGTAGTAGTAACACAAGCAATTAAAAGTGTAGTATTTAAATGAAAAACATCCAGGGTGGGATGTATACAAAGGTATAGACTGGCACCTAACTGATGGCATGTACTTACCCCATCGCACAGCTCTTCAAAAGTCTGCTATGGTCCCTCAAGTCTTGTTCAGTCTCAGTTCTCTGCCTTGCACTTTCAAAACTCCTTGGCTGAGTTACTATGGGAGCATTAACAAAGACTTTGTCTTGTCCAGATAATTACTATTTAAAAGAAAAAAAATCATCATCTCTCCGAACTTGGAAAGGCCTGGATGAATAATAGCAGATGATTCAACATAAATTAGACAAAATACTGATACAATGACAACCACTTGAGTTTGCAGCATCAACCCATGTACACCAATGGAACTTATTCAATGGTCAGTGGAGATTGGGCATTGTGTTCTAAATGTGCTCTCTTTCAAGAGAAATTAACTTACGTGCTAGCATTTTGTTTTTGAGCCCGCTCATCAAACTGCTTATCCATGATGGCCTCTGCGTCAGCTTCACTTGTGCTACAGTGAAAAGAATAATAGAATATGAAATTAATAACACTTGAAGCCAACATCAAACAGCTGCTGGAGCCCGCTTAGCTTTTTGCCCATCAAAAAAAAAAAGGAGAAAAAAAAAGAACAGGATGTTATACTCTAAATACAAGCATTCGATTTAAATACACATTAATGCAGGGAATATTAACTCAGGTAGATGATTCTGCCTTATTTGCATACACTGAATAGCATCCATACTTGAAAGCTTTAGCCATTAATGAGGCAATAGAGGCAAAGCAAATCCATTAATGCTATGTGTACACAATGAGAAGAAAGGATCCAGCTTTTCTCTTGCATGCAAAATAAGAGCAAATAGGCAAAACAGTCAAGCATCCAAAGCAGCCAGCTTTTAAATAAGAACTGAAATGATGTGCTGGTTATGTTTGCACGTGAAACTAACTACTAACCTAATACTAGTAAAAATGATTAACTTTGTAAAACTAACTTCGAAAACAGTGATACGATTTTTTTTTTATTAAAAAGGTGCAGCTCAAAAATATATAATTGTATTACACTTGCATTTGCTAATTAATTAAGAACCTTATACACTATTTATTTTCAAATAAAAGCACATACAGTAGTTTTTTTTTATTATTATTATTACTGTTAAATTCCCAACTGTTTCCAAATAATTGTATTTTGGGAAGTGACCATAACTGGATGGTTTGGAGCTTTTACTTATTTTGCGTTATGATGGTTTCCATCATGCATCACGTTTTATTCTTTTTTTATGGTTTTACTGTGTCTTAAGATTATTTATGATATTATTAGTACAGATATTTCTAACTGAGTGAGAAGACAAAGGCATTTAAATTTTTTTTTATTATTATTAAAAAAATGTGGATAGATTAAAAGTTTAATTTTCCGTTTTAAAAAGTGATTTAAAAGATTTCAGCTTGAAACTTGGACTGTATGCTCCAATAGGCATTTCTCTATTATGTCACTACGTATATGGAATGCTGGTCAGAATGACACAGAGTTCCTGTCCTATTCACATAACACCTCAATGCCCGGACCGGGCAGAGGAAGTTCAATCTCCTATCCTCCTCTGAAGAAAACCAAGGAAAGACTCCAGTTTTTGCAGGGTTTATATGTAGTGACACCCTTGGAAGGCATAACCACCAAGCATGGGTCGCTAGTATATGAGCACCCGGGAGGCTGAGTCAATGGGGACATGGCATGCAGATATGGCTGCTAGGTACACTTTCAATGTAGAGGTGGATCGACCTGCCTCTAACAGAGCTTGCAGAAACTGCAAAATAGTTGCTATAGGGCAATAATTGGGGTCATGACCTCTGACCATGCACCAGTTTTGAAAATACTTACACTTATAGGCATGCAACGCTCCTGTGGAGGAGGCCCGAGTGTTCTGCAGTGTACTGACAACTTTGTCAGACAGCCCTAAGGTGGACAGACGGTCCCGTTCAGGGTCCAGACCCACAGCTGGAGTCTGCCCAGTTCTGGGTGACAGAGGGTGCCTTGCGCCTGACTGAGGAGATCCTTGTGCAGCGGGATCTCCCAGGGCTGGCCTTGCAACATCTTGCAGAGGTTTGAAAACCAGAATCTCCTGGGCCATCTGGGTGCCACCAGGAGAAGTCGCCTTGTCTCTCCTGATCTTCTGTTGGAAGGCAGGGAGCAGCGTTATCGGCAGGAAAGCACACGAAAGCGCGTCTCTGCCATGGCAAAGAGATCAACTTGGGCTTCCCCAAAGACGCTCCCCTGAAAGGCAAAGCAGAGATACTTCCTGTGTGCTGGACGAATAGGGACGTGGAATACACGTCCTTTCGGTCCACTGTTATAAACCAGTCGCCCGACCGGACAGACTGGCGAGTACAGCAGACGGTGCGGTGGAGGATCACAAGTTTCTTTTTTTTCCCCCAACTGCAACAGCTGAGGAAAACATAAAACAGCAGAGTGACGTCTTTGGTCCCGCCTCACCGAGGTCATTACGCGGAGATGTCTATTTTGCCTTTCAAAGAGAGGTAGGTAAGGTGGTGAGCATTACTCTAACCTCTTTTTCCAGTTGTGATTGACTCTTTAGAACTCCTTCTTCGAGTTCCCTTGCAATGAATTGCTGGAAGTAGGCTTGCCACTTCCCCAGAATCAAAAACCACAGAACTGAAATATCTCTATGAAGTCAGCCTTTCTGTTAGCTATCACCTCCGCTAAGCGGGTCAGTGAGCTACAGGCACTATCTGTGCACAGTTCCTGTATGCACGTTTGGGACGATGGAAACGGTATCATTGCACACGAAGCCTGCTTTCCTCCCTAAGGTGATTACAGCCTTTCACTTGAATCAGTCAGTGGAACTTGAGGCTTTCCAGCCCCCTCCCTTCGCAGAGGAGTTGGATAGGAGATTAAATTCCCTCTTCCCAGTTCGGGCATTGAGATGCTATGTTAATAGAACGAGAGCGCTGCGTCAGTCTGACCAGCTCTTCGTTTGTCATGGTGAACGGACCCATGGTCAAGCCCTCTATAAGCAGTGACTATCCCATTGGATTGTGGACACGGTTTCGACTGCGTATACTAATGCCGGCCGACCCCCACCTGGGAGGGTGGCCACAAACTCACAAACTCAACCAAGGGTGTGGCTAATTCATGGGCCCTCTTCAGAGGTGCCTCATTGATCAATATATGTACTGCGGCTAGCTGGACTACCCCGCATATGTTTACCAGGTTCTACCGACTTAATGTCATAGATCCCTCTATGCCTTCGATAGGCACCAGGGTCCTTGAGGTTGCATGTTCGCACCACGAACATTAGTCTGGAGGTAGCAAGACGTCCCTCAGATGCTGTCCGCTCATTCTCCCTCACGACGGCTCGGGTATACTTCCCAAAAAGTATTCAATTTGGCGTTCATCTTTGAATTGAAAGGGAACGATAGGTTACGGCTGTAACCCCGGTTCCCTGAAAGAGAAGATGACCACAAACCTTGTATGGTCAAAACACTCGCATTCGTGGGTTCAATGCAAAAGAGACTGACGTCTCCGCGTAATGACTATTTATTACCTCGGTGAGGCGGGACCGAGGATGTCACTCCGCGGAGGGGCCTATCGGCAGCTTTGATATAAAATGCTCAGCAAATACCTGACAAGCAGGCACATCCAAAATGTATTCAATTTGGTGGTCATCTTCTCTTTCAGGGAATCTGTAACCTATCGTTTCTGATTCCAGGGAAGTGGCAAGCTGGCTTTCAGCAATGAAATTGCAGGGGAACTCCAGAAAACTCTCTCTCTCTCTCTCTCTCTCTCTCTCTCGAGAGAGAGAGAGAGAGAGAGAGAGAGAGAGAGAGAGAGAGAGAGAGAGAGAGCTGTTTCACACAGTCTTAATCACAGCAACTGGACAAGGGTGCCTAGCCCGGACTATGTGCAGTCACACAACCGGGGCAGCGTGTCGCCTACAGCGGAGTGGAGCACCGTCTACAGGCAGAGGGCATCAAGGCACCGCGTGCACTAAGCACCCGAGGGCGCTATGCGCACCGAGGTACTAGACACCTGCGTACCGAGCACCGTGCACACCGCGCTTGCACCAAGCACCACTTGCACCAGGCACCGTATACCATGCGCACCGCCTGCACCGAGTACCGAAGTATTGTGCGCACCAGGTACTGTTTGCACCGCGTACCGCGTGCACAGCGTGCACCAACTACCATGCAGCAGTGTATGCACATGCACCAAGCACTGTGAGCACCGCATGCACTAAGGCGCTGTGCCACAGAGGCACCGAGCACACCGAGTGCACTGAGCACCGTGTGCAATGAGCACCTTGCGCACCAAGGTACCGAAGTACCTGGGGCTGAGCGTGCACTGAGGTACCGAAGCACCGGGGGACAGCTAATGCAGCGGTGCCTACCCAGACCGTGTGTAGTTAAACACCTGGTCAGCATGCAGCATATACCAGTGGGACACACAGGCTGAAGCCGAGGTGGGTGAAGAAACACAACAGAGAAAACAGGGTAAAAACACACATTTTTTCTTTATAGTCCTGACTACTGGGGTGGGCGGGCCGAGGTAACTGGCGAGGTCTACTTAACAGCGGGGCAGGTCAGATCGCTGCCCCAGTGGAGGAATTACACAACTGACTGGCTGTTTTTTTGTTTTTTTTATATACTGCACTGCAGCTAATTTTCACAGCACAACACCGGCAAAGTGGGGTTGTGTGACAGGGTCGATAGACATGCAACAACAGAATAATAATTTAATATATATTTCGCCCAACTGCGCACACAGCAGTCGGCTAATCACTCGGGGTTACAGCAAAGCCTGGCCCCGGCGGAGGAACTGTGTTCTCCACAAGAGTGTAGGCTGAAAAGACAACACACAAACACACTTTTAAATAATACTGCACAAGCAGTCGCACACAAACGACAGACAGTAAACAGTAAAGACAGCCTGCAACGCAAGCGAGGCAGGCTGTGAAAAAAGGCACAGAAAGCACAAGAAGAGCTAGAATGAAGTCGCTGATTTCAGGAAAGCGGCAAGCCAGCTTTCAGCACAAATGCAGGGGAATTACAGTTGACTCGGAAAAGCTCTTTCAAAATTCGCTCAGTTGTAAACACATGTATCTTACCTTACCATCTTGAGAGGCAAAAAGAGAAATGGCTTCCATGGGCTGACTATTTTGATCCCTCGGTAGGCGGGAAGGGGCCTATCAGCAGCTCTGATATAAAGAGCTCAGTAAATATCTACCAATAGGCAGGCATATCCCATATTCCATCCCAAGTATGTTGTTGGTTGTCTTCAAATTGAAAGGGAACGGAAATCAGCTCAGGGCTCCTAAATGAGGTTTAAAATGTACAATATCTATATAAAATGTCAAGTGCGATACCTCTTCTGAAATGCAAATCATGTCACTCGATGGGTGGAGTGATTGAAGGAAGTCTTTTCACAGCCACTAACCACATACAGGTAAGTAAATTATGTTGAATTAATATTATAAGGTAAAACGTCCTTGTTTTCAAGAGCATCACATAGAGGAGACTTTAGCGAGAGCAGCAAGAACAGAGTGTACAAACTCATTATAAAATATACAGGTAGCAACAAAGAGAAGCATGAGCCCTTGGATTAAAGCGCTTCAGGCAATTGAGTGCTAATGGAGTGCAGGTTAATGGTTTGCTTAGAGACACAAAACCTGCTCCGATCTTGGGAGCTTGTTTGAAGAACCAGAACCCTTCTTACAGTTTTTTTTTTTTTTTAGTCTCAATGCTGACATGTCTTTTTGATGACTGTATCTCATCTAGAATACACAAGTATGCATATTTAATTGTATAGGAGAAGGTACAGAGCCTTACAATGTTACAGGACACCCTGCACAAAGTTTACAAGAAACACAATACATTACCTTTGCTGTTCCAACAATATGACACTCATTTCAATCAGAGCACCAGCTTTTGTTGCAGGAGGGAGCACTATCAGGGTACACTGAAATGTAATTATTTATGTATTTATTTATTTAATTGTGACAACATGGAATACAGAAAGAAAGTTACTTCATGTCTTTCTTGTAAACACTGCAGGGGGTTCTGCACCCTTTTTAAGGAAACATTTCAATTGTCACAGTGCTAACCTCAAGGCAATGACAGATTAAACGGTGAAAAAGATGTCAGATTCCAATGATCTATGATGTGAACACAAATTGCAGGACTTAAGTTCACTACATCTTAGAATGTAACATGTGTATGTAGCAGTTCAGCTATATTGATTAGGCAAGACATTTGATACTTCATATGTGTGTATATATATATATACATATATATACATATATATATATATATATATATATATATATATATATATATATATATATATATATATATATATATATATATATACACACACATATGAAGTATCAAATGTCTGTTTTTTTAATTATTATGATTTGGTTCCAATCTATCTTATTTTCACTTGGGTCTTTAAAGAGTAAGTAGCAGGATAGAAAAATTTAGCGCTACACATCCCCACATGTTACTACAACTGTTTAAATAACGTACCTGTCATTTTCATTGTTAACATCCTGACAACTTTTTACACTTATAACTTTAAAGTTTGTTTCAAAGCTCTTTTCAAAATGACCACTCTAGTGCACGGATAGTGGAAGGATTATTGCTCACATTGTCAATCAGGTAACACAGCAATAACATGTTGTGGTATTGAACAGAAAAGCCAGAGCACTTCTTGTTATATTTTATTTACTTATTTTTTTATCCCTCTTCCTGCAGTGATTTAGAGGGCAGATCTCAAACCCCAGTGCACTAAAGCGGCCATTTTGAAATGTTGTCAGGATGTTAAAGTAAAGAAAATGTACAGGTAAGCTATTTAAACAGTTGTAGCAGCACATGGGGATGTATAAAACTATATTTTTCAGAACCCCACTACTTACTCTTGAAGGCAATCGTAAGATTTGTTTCTTTTTCTAACATGAATTAAATCATTGTAAATTATATCAGAGTAAACTATGTACATAGTCTTTACAAATGAAGATATAAAAAAGGTCTCTATAACCTTGGGTTGTCATGTAATTCCAATTTTCTATGTATATTGTAGTGTAAAAAAAGTTTACTGTTGTAAAAGCATAGTGTTAACATGGTGAGTAACAATAGTCAAGTATGGTAAAGTACAGGTCAGTATTGTAAAGCAGAGTAGAAAACATGAATTACCATGGCAACGCCCAACAAATGCTTATTGTAGCAGTAGGGAAGACAAACTTACATGTACGTGGAAAATGACTGTGCAAATGTACTAAGGTGCATCACAAAAAAAACATCTGGTAAAATAACAAAATGTCAGCAGGACAAGTCAAAGGCTGCAAACTACACGCAACTATCTGAAATCATTCCAAATCTTACGTGTTTTCAAATCATGGACTGGTATTTTATTCCAATCGTATATTACAACACAGTGACTAGAATGTGGCTTTAAAAAAAGTTAGGTTAACCCACATTTGTCATCTTCAGATTCAGCCAATTGTCTGAACAGATGCATTGAATTCAAACAAAACAAAAAAAAAGAAATAATTGAGAGGCATTGAGCTCTAAACAAAGATATCTAAATCCTGTACGACTTCTTGGATCAAAGGTTTTTCACTTCTCGGGCTTTCTCTTCTAAATTTATTCTGGCTAAAGACCGGGAGACAACAATGCAAACACAAATTGTGCCTAATTATCTACTCCCTTTAAGTGTGACCAGCTTCGGCCAGGACTGTTTGTTACATGGGTTTCTCACAACCTCCCCTTGCTCTGTCCAGTCGTCTAAAAGAAATGTCTTTTGAATACTGTTGTTGGCTTTAGTCACTCCCCCCACCACCACCATGCTCCACAAGAGGAGGTCCACCTGCATTATACACTTATTCCATTCTTAACTGTGACAGATATACATGTAAAATATGGGGACCTACTGGTTAATTTGGCGATTCCTGCTTGCTCAGGAGCCCTGAAAACAAACAGTCTCCTGTGGGTCTTGTCCTTTTGATTTCTTTTATGATCTAAATGAGATGTTTATTGTATTATGGTTCTTCTCTACAGACCTCCGAGGTGGCCTGTGCAAAAAGCTTATTATTATTATTATTATTATTATTATTATTATTATGAAGAAACAGAAAACCATCACAAGTAACTGTTATCCAGCTAATGTGAGCCTCTTCATTACCTCCTATCATATTTTCATTCAAAGATTTGTTACTACCATGTAGCATTTTAAATGCAATAATAGAAGAACAGACTCAGGCTATAAAAGTGCATGCAGTTAATAGCTATAAAAAACATTCATGCAAAAATCACAAGCTTTCTTTCAAATAAATAATGTCCAGCCAATCAATGGTTAAACAACTCCACTCTACTTTGCATCGCTTTATTCCTGGTTCATTCCCCCTTTAGCCTTTCTGCCTCTCCCTGTACATCACTAATCACCAGGATTTACCACAAGACTACTTCATTTTGATTGAAATGGGTTTCTGCCCAATTGGAACACCTCTCCAAACACCCCTTCAGAACAAACCCTTTGCAGGAGCAGCATTGTGAAGAGCTGCTGTTTCCCCTGCAATCTCGCTAATACAAAGTCAATTGATAAGTAAAGACATCACTGGAGAATCAACCGTGGCACTCCAGCTCAGGTGACAGCTGATCTGAGGTCACAAGGTCCTGACTCTACAACTCCTTATAAAAGCTAAGAAAAATAGACTGGGCTCTGCTAGAATAACCTTGTGTTACTAAAAACAGGTGGCATGACAAAAGCTACATGAAAACATTAAAAAAGAAGTACAATACTACATTGGTTATCATTTATAAAGTGAAGTAGGCGATTCTTAAATAGGTGACTAATCTACAGTATATAAATTAGATTTCGATATTGTCAACCGAAAACAAAAAGAAGTAACTTCAATTAACATAAAATACACATTTTATTTAACGCTGACTTGAATGAATTCCTGGAATAATGTTTTTACTCAACGTAACTTTGAAGTAGAGCCAGCTGCCCTTATTCACCACTGAACTGATTTTTAATGCATTAATGCAAACAATATTTAAAACCTGTTGCTTAATGTAAGAATGCAGTGTTACTAAAGATTTTGTTCATAAGCTCATTTTAACTTTATATAATTTGAATATCTACAAAATTGCAAGGCTTATATTAATGAACTGGTGGAGATAGCACGTCACGAAGAACGTATTTATTTATTTCAAATGTGTAAATTCAAGGTAGCAATTTTCTGGTATCTAATTTGTACAAAAGACTAACAATATAAACAATGGGCTGAAAAAGTTGCAACAACTGGCAAGCAAAACACTTTAATCTCCAGTTTTTTTATTACATATGTAGGAAAATATGATTGTAGTGGCACTACTCTGTTTAATGCCAATATTGGCTTGCATGAATACAATTAAGTTGCAAAGCTGTGAAATCCGTTCTGTTTCTCGCGTGAACTCTAACTTTGAAATGTAAGCAGTCTATTACTTCTCATGATTAGCTGACTCATTAGCCTACACCCTCTTAATTATCAATACCGACCTTTATCAATATCACAGTCAGGCTGAAAACACATTTTAAAAAACAAACATGACTTTCTTTACCTTCAGTACTGCAATGAATGGGACAAATTTAGCCCTCTGAAGACCATTTTTATAGAGGTGTGCAAGAGAAAATTGGAATTAGCTTTACTATTTATCCTATATAATGCAATTTATTCCCTCTCAGATTGACAAATAAAGCCGCTATTGATAAAAGGCACATATAACAAAAGGGATGAACAAGAGTAGAAATTGATTTCTCTAAGAGCAACACATGAAATTCATTACATTCCTGAACAATGATTGTCAAAGAAAAGCTGCTCTGCACAGAACACATCTAAAGGCTGCCAATGAAAAGAGATCTTAACTGGGCTTGTGAAACACATTGCATTTCAAATAGAGCAGTATACAGAGATAACAAAACCCCCACTCAAGCGGTTTACATCCACTGGTGCAAATATGAACTACTTTAAATGTAGTAGCCAGAATCCCTCATTAAAATAAGCTGAAAAGCAATATACAATCTGAATAGAAAAAAACAACATTATCATCATCCGTCATTATTAATAAAATAAAAACACATGTAGTTCTGAGAAATGAGTCGAACCAGGAACTTGCATAATTAACAGACCAGCTAAGTCACAAGAGAGTGTTCACGTACGTTCACATTTAGGACTACACCACTGGCCCCCCAATTATTCTACCTTTTTAAGTACCTGAAATATCCTTTTCTCTTTTTTCTTTTTGATCATTTTGGTACACAGCAGTTTTCATTTTTCTCAAACTATATATATATATATATATATATATATATATATATATATATATATATATCCATTTAACAGAGGAGAACTTATCGTGGTATACATACACATCTGTACATAAATCTGTCATGATATAAAATACATGCCAAGAACACCACCAATAGAGTGCAGGTCCACCAGTAATGAAAATATTGCTTTATTAACACAAACAGTCAAAATGATGTGATAATGCATAGAGAATAACTGTCTAGGCATTGAATGGTATTTGTATTGTTTTATTTCTGATGTCAGTTAACATAGTGGCTCCTAAACTGTAGCTGTAAGATGGTTTCAGGAGGGCCGCCGCACACGCTCACTCCTGTGTGACCCTGACACTTGACAAGGCAAATCCGCATGCGCTCACTCCTGTGTGACCCTGACACTTGACAAGGCAAATCCGCTGCACGCTCACTCCTGTGTGACCCTGACACTTGACAAGGCAAATCCGCTGCGCTCACTCCTGTGTGACCCTGACACTTGACAAGGCAAATCCGCTGCACGCTCACTCCTGTGTGACCCTGACACTTGACAAGGCAAATCCGCACACGCTCACTCCTGTGTGACCCTGACACTTGACAAGGCAAATCCGCCACGCTCACTCCTGTGTGACCCTGACACTTGACAAGGCAAATCCGCACGCTCACTCCTGTGTGACTCTGACACTTGACAAGGCAAATCCGCTGACGCTCACTCCTGTGTGACCCTGACACTTGACAAGGCAAATCCGCTGCGCTCACTCCTGTGTGACCCTGACACTTGACAAGGCAAATCCGCACACGCTCACTCCTGTGTGACCCTGACACTTGACAAGGCAAATCCGCTGCGCTCACTCCTGTGTGACCCTGACACTTGACAAGGCAAATCCGCACGCTCACTCCTGTGTGACCCTGACACTTGACAAGGCAAATCCGCACACGCTCACTCCTGTGTGACCCTGACACTTGACAAGGCAAATCTGCACACGCTCACTCCTGTGACCCTGACACTTGACAAGGCAAATCCGCACACGCTCACTCCTGTGTGACCCTGACACTTGACAAGGCAAATCCGCACACGCTCACTCCTGTGTGACCCTGACACTTGACAAGGCAAATCTGCACACGCTCACTCCTGTGTGACCCTGACACTTGACAAGGCAAATCCGCTGCACGCTCACTCCTGTGTGACCCTGACACTTGACAAGGCAAATCCGCTCACGCTCACTCCTGTGTGACCCTGACACTTGACAAGGCAAATCTGCACACGCTCACTCCTGTGTGACCCTGACACTTGACAAGGCAAATCCGCATGCGCTCACTCCTGTGTGACCCTGACACTTGACAAGGCAAATCTGCACACGCTCACTCCTGTGTGACCCTGACACTTGACAAGGCAAATCCGCACACGCTCACTCCTGTGTGACCCTGACACTTGACAAGGCAAATCCGCACACGCTCACTCCTGTGTGACCTGACACTTGACAAGGCAAATCTGCACACGCTCACTCCTGTGTGACCCTGACACTTGACAAGGCAAATCCGCACACGCTCACTCCTGTGTGACCCTGACACTTGACAAGGCAAATCTGCACACGCTCACTCCTGTGTGACCCTGACACTTGACAAGGCAAATCCGCACACGCTCACTCCTGTGTGACCCTGACACTTGACAAGGCAAATCTGCACACGCTCACTCCTGTGTGACCCTGACACTTGACAAGGCAAATCCGCACACGCTCACTCCTGTGTGACCCTGACACTTGACAAGGCAAATCCGCACACGCTCACTCCTGTGTGACCCTGACACTTGACAAGGCAAATCCGCACACGCTCACTCCTGTGTGACCCTGACACTTGACAAGGCAAATCTGCACACGCTCACTCCTGTGTGACCCTGACACTTGACAAGGCAAATCCGCACGCTCACTCCTGTGTGACCCTGACACTTGACAAGGCAAATCCGCACACGCTCACTCCTGTGTGACCCTGACACTTGACAAGGCAAATCCGCACACGCTCACTCCTGTGTGACCCTGACACTTGACAAGGCAAATCCGCACACGCTCACTCCTGTGTGACCCTGACACTTGACAAGGCAAATCCGCACACGCTCACTCCTGTGTGACCCTGACACTTGACAAGGCAAATTCCCCATGCCAGGGTATCAGTTTAATTACTGTAAATGTAAAAAATTGTATGTTATTTTTCCAAAAATATCAGTATATTATTATTAAAAATGATAATGACGATAGATTTTTACTATCATTAGCATTATTGTTAATATGAGTTGTCTCTCTGTATCTTGTGAAATGTCTAAGCAAACAGCAACTGTTTCAGTGGAAAGAGCGGTTGACATAAGTTTGCAAAACAAGACCCAGCATGTAGAACACATTGTGGTCATACATAGGCCAAACTGATACACAATAACCTCAACCGTATAAGAAATTAAACTAAACTAAGGGATTAAAGAAAAGTACTTGGCATAACAGCACATCTAAGGACTGTTCATCGTTCAAGTGTGACCATGTGATCCACTTGCACTTGTCAATTTCTGCTAGCAAATAAGTGTTCGGCTGGAATTTTGGAGCCTTTCATGTAATGTGTACCTTGTTATGAAGTTGTAATGCATTTATGCATAATTTACCTGATTATCCAAAAAGCTCTTTATTAAGTTCTCGTAGTCTTTCTATTCACAGAGCGATGTCAGGGAAGCTTCTCTGAATTACACCGAGCGCTGTATCACAGACAGGGCACTTGAATATTAGCATTCTCAAAGAAGATGCAATAACATTATCCCACTGTCTCTCTTAAATATGCATAACAGCATTCACTCATGACAAGAGGATATGATAATTAACTAGTGCGGGTTTTCAACCTTGAGTAGGTCTGTAAAGTGTACATTCAAGACCATGTTCTGAAATTACAACTGAAAATAAACTGAATGTAAAATTCAGCATGTAGCATGTGTCGTTTTAAAAAGTTGGAAAGCTTTTTTTTTTAAGCCTAATTTGTTTCCTGGTTTAACATGATTTATTTCTCTTTAAAAAAAAAGAAGAGTTAATTAAAGACTGGAGAAGTTGTTTTGAACATATGACCAACGGTGTGGAAGTACAGTAGCAACATACATGTGTCCCCAATCACCTCTTATTTTCTTTAATGATGGTTACATGACTCAGTAAACACTGGAGAATTTTGACCTTTTTTTGATCTCACCTTCTGGAGGCCTATTGGATGTTGCCACAACAACCATTCTGTTTAGAAACAGGCTTCCAAAGAGCTGCTTTAAAATGATGGCATCTGCAATGTCAGTGACCTGTGGAAAAACAACCAGAAAAACACATGCTTCCTTGCTTGTCTCACTTTGCATTTTATCTCCTGCAAAATTATTTGTAACTTGAAACTAAAGTGGCAATAAATCAGCAACGAGAGAGGACTAATGAATTAAAACCCAACATGAAGAACAGTATGCTGGCTGGATAGGGACCCTTGTTTCGGTGCTGATTGCAAATGGTCACGTAGCTGTTTTCCAGCAAAACAAGGACAAGTAGCCAATATATGGGGGCTGGGATAATCAACTGCTTTTGAAAATGGATTGATATGAAATGGAAACAATTGCACAATGGCAGACAAAACAGCTCAACAGATGGCCCAACACAAAAATAAAGGGCTTCATTATTTTTTAAGTGCCTTGTATTACTGTCCATGAATAATGAGGGACAGCACAGTTTTTTTTGTCTGCACAAAAATACACATCTACAAAAGCAGTTTCAGTCACAATCGTATAGTAGTGATCCTAGAGCATCTAGGCAGATGCAATTTGAACTATATTATAATAGTACCATCTATATACATAACATCTGTGGTATAAAGTAAACTCAGTGTAAAGTGGCCTTTTAACTATGATGTTTGTGCTAAGACAGTAAAAGGATTTTGTACATAACACTCCAAACGTAATTCGTTTTTTCTTTTCCTTTTACTAATAGGTTTACCTAAAGGGTTACACTTTAAAGTAAGTGTTTGTAACAAATAAAATATAAACTGTAATTATGCATGGACTATCATATTTCCTATCCATATGAAGTTAGCATACATTATGCATACTTTCAATGCTTAAAAATAAAAAATGAACCACAATACGTTCAGTAAAGAAAAGGTAGCATTTACAAGAACTTTGCAAAAATCACTGGGGTATCTTTTGCCACTCTTCTCAACTTCTCATTATTATGTAAGACTGCCTTTTTTAAATCGACCCAGCGTAGCTCATTTGGATTAGGAACTGGATATACAAATCACAATTTCTAGGGTTACAAATATGTTATCTTTTTTTTTTAAAGAAAAATGCACCAAAATAAATTTACGAAAGGAAAACAATATTTAATTTAGCAGTTTGTAAGTAATGTTTCTACTACTTTAAAATCAGTTCTGGAATGTGAGGTCCTTTTTTTCTTTTTGAGTTCAATTTGGAGTTTAAAAAGCTTTGAGGAGGTAGTGTATTGTGAAGAGCCTTGTAATTGTAATTGCACTGTAAATGAATATTAGGGTTACACTAAATGAAGCGCATGTATTATATCACTCTTTCCCAATTGCAATGTAATGTTATATTGGTAACAAAAAAAACAAGTCAAATGGCCTGCTCAAAATCAACAAATAAGATTTAATTAAGATTTGAAATCAAGTATCAATGTCCTTCAGTCCTCGCTACGAGGATTCAACACCTACTTAGTGCAGCTCCCAGTTTTTGACTAATTGTGTGATAATGAAAGAAATGGTACTGATAGCAATAGCAAGTGGTGCCTTCTGTTCTCTGTAAGCCAACTGACGAACAGATGGAAATACCTTTCCCACACTAATCCTAATGCATCCCCCCACCAAAGGACCCTTTCAAATCAAAAGAGATCTGCTATCCTACAGTAATATTTTCAACATCAGGACAATTCATGAGGTTTTCTATCATGTGCCATACACTACCACGGACCATGGACTTTCAGCAAGTAATTCCTTACATTGCTATGTCGCTTACAATTTTGTATCTGAAACACACCCATCACTGCTGTAAAGACTAAATTTGAACTATCGGTATCATGACCTTCATTTATTTCATTTGCTCTGTGCCTACCAATACAGCTAGAAAACTCCTCGTTGTTTTTGAAGCATCCTGAACACTTCAACAGCAAACTTTACTTTCAGAATCCCACCAGCCTATTTCTAACAGCATAATTCTCAAACATCATGTAATTACGTGCTAACGTGACATCTGTTCATGTTTAAACTGCT
This sequence comes from Acipenser oxyrinchus oxyrinchus, assembly GCA_030684275.1. Taxonomy (NCBI): domain Eukaryota; kingdom Metazoa; phylum Chordata; class Actinopteri; order Acipenseriformes; family Acipenseridae; genus Acipenser; species Acipenser oxyrinchus. The sequence goes on from CM060251.1 coordinate 6,153,014, forward strand.
TTTCGTGAGGCTTTATCGTATTCTATTCATATGCACTCCCCAATCTCAATAACTTGTGCTAATAGATATCTTTACAATTGCATAAGTGGTTCTCTAGACATATGTACAAAAAAAAATGTGTGTGACATACGGGCACCTCTACTATTTGAAACAACCATACAAGTAGCTTACACCAGCAACAAACATCCCTCGCCACAGCTGCAAATGAGCTACCAGTATGATAAACAGCTGATGACAGCAACATATATCAGCTGTATGTACAGAATAGTGAAGAAGAAGAAGAAGAAGAAGAAGAAGAAGAAATGAAATGTTATATACATACAACCATCTCCCCTATACCACTTTAGCAGGGGATAATAAATATCACAGTTTCAACTGTTTGAAATTCAGTTCCTTTGCTGAAGATTCATAAACATTTTAAAAAGTGGCAGACAGACAAACAGTGATATTTTACACTTAAACAAGCAGCATTTTCTGTGTGCAGGAATGGGACTAGTATCGTATTCGTGATTAATATAATGCACGATTAATACACTAACATTAAACTTATTAGGGGACCGATCTTATAGTAAAACCTGGCATGGCTTAAATTGCAAAACTAATTTGTTGGTTGAAAATAAAACATTTAAAAAATATATATATATATATATATATATATATATATATATATATATATATATATATATATATATATATATATATATATTATTTTTTAAAGCAGCACGCTTTCCAAACTCTGAGAAGTTTGAAAAAAGGTAAAATAATATTTAACGTGAGACTTCAAAGATTTTTTTCTTTTGGCAGGTTGATGCTTGCCATGCTTACCCCCATGCTTGCGGGTGCTAATTTACTTTCTTTTGATGTTAAGCCTTTACTTACACAGCTCAAGAGAAGAAGAATTGCACAGGCTAACTAAGCAGATAACAATAGCTGAAGCATTTTCTTACCCTGGGCTCTTTCAATACCTAGAATGAATTACAAATTGAGACAAAAGAGAAGGCTACAAATTTCGGATAATGGTAGCCTGCTAATGAAGAGAATGGAGAAATGTCATTAGCATTAGAAAGACAAAAAGATTTTTTATGACCTATAGTAGCTTTCCATTATGACTCACTTAAGAAGAAAAGAGAAGATACATGAATAAGTGCTTGGAGCTCAGTCGTCGTTTCATTGGTATAAACGCATGTGTTTTCAGTAATAATATTAGCACAAAAATAAGAGCCAGGCGGTAATTTAGACTTTTAAAATCACAATAATCTTAGATTAGAACAACAAAATGGAATAAAACCTTGCAATTCAAAGTTTCGCTGTGCATTTATGAAGATGCCTGTGATAATCTGGACATTGCTCTGAGAGAAAGAATTGATCTATATTTACCAGTGTTGGTAAAGAGATGGCTTTCTGCTCTGATACAGATTCTACTTTGCAAACCTGTAAAACTGCCATTTATTGCATTGCATAAAAGTACAATTACAGTAATGACTGCAGTATTCAACCGGCTCTTCGTGAATGGTTCTTAGGGGACCATAAGTGTCCCCCAACAGAAGCTCTTGAGAACCACTGAAGTACATTAAGTTGATAGAAGCTTCAATGACAAACTGGCTGGGAGGCCACCAACTACACCCTCTCATTCTTCACATTGTACCGAACAACTCCCAGGGAGCATGGTTGAGTCACTGATTCAGCGAGCGATTGCAACGCAGTACAAAAACAAAACGGGAGAAAAATTATACAGACTAGTCAGCTGCTCACCATTAGTTTATAGTTTATGAATTTTCTAAACGTGTATTAGTTGTACACTAAACTAGGTGGCAGCCTACATTGTGAAAAATGAATTCTGCTGTAATATGTCTCTACTTTAGGAAATCGGTTCCTCTTCCATCCCTCTCTTGCTAAATTTAAATGATGAACCATTCTGTATGCAAAGGCAAGTGGATCAACCCAGAAGGCAAAACTTGGGATTCCCATGATCCTGCGCTGAAATTCAAGCCCTGATTGCTTATTTATAATTGAGCTGCTGTAGCTTTAAGAGAGTGATGTTATGTGCCACAGTGCTTGCAGGGACAGTGGAGGCGTTATTTTTTTAATTTTTTTTTTTATTTATTTAGCAGACACCTTTATCCAAGGCGACTTACAGAGACTAGGGTGTGTGAACTATGCATCAGCTGCAGAGTCACTTACAACTACGTCTCACCTGAAAGACGGAGCATAAGGAGGTGAAGTGACTTGCTCAGGGTCACACAATGAGTCAGTGGCTGAGGTAGGATTTGAATTGGGGACCTCCTGGTTACAAGCCCTTTTCTTTAACCACTATCTATCATATCTATCATACAGATCCACTTAATTATCAATTTCAGATTATTAGTGCTAGTTTATTTTTTTATTTTTTTTAAAAAAGCATCTTTAAAACACACAATCATAAAATGTGTGCAAAACTAAAAACATCCTCATATAGTACTCAGATATACAGTAGAAAGAAGCCTTTTTAGGTTAAACATGTGGACCCTTGTGTGCTGGTCTTGCCTTGATTGATAACTGTTCTGCTTTTGCACTAATGTTCACCAGACTTTAAGCTAGCCTCCTATAGATGGCTATAATCCAATACACTCCACAGCACATTAAATGATAATAATAATAAATCTTCATTTTTATATAGCACCTTTCATAGTGGACCACCATCACAAAGCGCTTTACAAGATACGAGACTAGGGTGTGTGAACTATGCATCAGTCGCAGAGTCACTTACAACTACGTCTCACCTGAAAGACAGAGCACAAGGAGGTTAAGTGACATGCTCAGGGTCACACAATGAGTCAGTGGCTAAGCTGGGATTTGAACCAGGGACCTCCTGGTTACAAGCCTGTTTCTTTAACCACTGGACCACACAGCCACACATTTCTTAAATGTGATAGCTATCTTCTTCAGGCTGTATGTCATCAGTAAATCTCAAATTTTCTCAGATTTTTCACAAGGTTGTGTATTAGTTTATGCTTATTCAAATAAAACATTTCTAGATTATGTTAAATGAAATATACCATCCAAAACAGGGGTTTAAACCAACACCTTAAAAAGGGTTGCTAATATAGGTGTATATTTAGTTTCATTATTTTCACATAGGCAAAATGAATATGTAAAGGTTGTAAAATTGAAATGAACTTACTTTTATGTACATCTAACATAAAACCATGAAAATTGACCCTCTTTCTTTTCTCAACTTCTACGTGACAATAAAACATGTCCACTCCCACAGTCTTCCCTGTACCTGAAATATACAGACACACATTACAAATACAGAAACAAAAAATACAAATTATTACATCATTTTACATCTCTGGTGAATCACCCTGGATAACATCAAGCACCTATCTGTGGTTTTCCCAGGATTGCCTGGGAATAGCTGGTTGAAGCAATCCAGGTGTATTCCCTTATGCTGTAAAATGATCTTAAAAAAAGAAAAAATTAGCTGTAGCTTATCCCGCCCCACCTTTAAAATATTGAACCCCAAATTGTTTGAGCTTACCAAACTATACACAGGCCTAACGCTTACAGTACATTATTTCTCTCCACATTTCACACAGAAAACACTAGACTAGTGATAATTTAACAGTCTTGCTTCTGGTGTCCCACAATCATGTTTACTTTAAAATATCATTATTTAATCAGGATAGCCAGTTTACCGTCTCCAGCTATATTTGTGTCTGCTTTAGGGACACAAACTTCTTCCTCCACTGAAAACCTGCTTGGTACCCTGTCAAGATAGATAGCTACAGTACTTACTTGTAACATTAAGTGCTAAATTAAAGGTACATATTTAAGTTCTCTTATGCAAATGTTTGTGTTTGTTATTTTAAAAAGCAGAGAAACAGGTTGTTGCTGCTAGCTATTACATTCTTCATATGCCTTGTTTGTGCAGTGGTAGACCATACAAGAAGCCACCAGTGGAATTCCCTTTTTACTAACTGCGGATCAACATTGTTATAGCAACAGAATAGGTTTTCCCAGGGAAATAAACATTCCAGTATATTTTTGGAACCGTCTATCTGCCAGTGACTTGCCTTTGTCTTCCAGGATAAAAGGTCTATATATTGTGATCTCAAGGAGCCCATTAACCTCCCTTTATGGGGACGCTATGTTCAAGCTTTCAGGCAAGCAATCTTGAAGATTTTGCCTGTGGATGAATCTGCTGCAATTAGAGTCACTTTTTTGGGGAACCGGCTCCACCCTGGTATTCAGTATTGTTAAAGAGAAACTCAATGGCTTGGATTGATTCAATGAATATGTGCAGAAGTGTGGCCAAATATATACCAATCATGCAATTTAAATACAGAAATGGTTTTGCAGTGAATAACTTACCAACATCACCATGGACATAGAAGCCTTTAGGCTTGGATGTGGCAAAAAGCTGCAAAATAGAAGAAAATAGATTAAATTGATTGTTACTTTGGTAATTGGATATGGTTTTTGCTCTTTGCTCTTTCTTCAAACAGTTAAATGTTTGAACAATGGTTAAAGGAAAGTAATGCAAAAACTATATGGCATGTGAAATGCTAAACTGAAATCGCAAGCCCTTTTCTAAGTGTTACGCTTGAAAAGTGGTAACACTATAATGAACTAGTTGAAATGATTGTTGTATGACTAAATGGCATTTTCTTTTCTGTTGAATTGTTCTGACTGTGGATTCGTTAATCAACAATATATCTGCCCTGCACTCCCCTTCTCTTCAAAGCCACGCAGACACTTTTAGTTAGAAGATTCATAGAATGAATCAATCACAGAAATATTTTAAAATGCACAAAAGTACATGGCCATTTTTCTGTTGCATTGCAGCTGAAACATAAGGTAATACGATTACTAAGTCTATCCATTAAAAAGAAAAATGTTTTAAATAAAAATCCCCACCGACTTTCCTCTCAGTTTTAACAAAAATGCTGTGCAACCGTGCACGATGATGTGCGACTTTATGTGCCTTTGGAAATTCGCTATTGTTCCTCATGATAGAATGCACAAAAACAATCAGGACTTATTAGACATCGTCTGCTAAACGAGAATGACTTCTGATGACAGCCAACATTGGCTGCAATGACACGAGTCCCCACCATCACCAAATAGTTTTTCCTTCAATCAAGTATGCTAAAGCAGGGTTTCCCAATCCTGGTCCTGGGGGACCCCTGTGTCTGCTGGTTTTCATTCCAACTGAATTATTTAATCAAACCCTTGATTGAACTAATAATGTGTTAATTAGACCTGTTTAATTGCTCTCAGCTCCTAAGAAGTTGCCGATTTCAAGTTACTTATGCAATTGTAGAATTAACTTAAAATCTCCAACTGTTGAAAAGCTGAAAACAATTAAAAAGGTCTCATTAAGCTAATGAATGGTTCAATTAAGGGTTCAATGAAGTAATTGAGAACTCAGTTGCAATGAAAACCAGCAGACACAGGGCACCCCCAGGAGCAGGATTGGGAGACCCTGTGCTAAAGGGCCTTTCAAGTCTGCAAACGAAAAGGTGCAAATTAGACACTTTAGTTTTAAATAGCCCACAGTACTAGAACTATTCAAAGATAAGTACAATAATATGGCTTCTAAATAGAGACAGCAAACTTCACAGCTACACACACACATATATATATATATATATATATATATATATATATATATATATATATATATATATATATATATATATATATATATATATATATATATATATATATATATTGTAGAAAAGCGTGTGGAACTGTGATTAATAATGTGTATGTCAGCCTGAGGTTTAAAAGAGCTGTTTCCTGAAAATTGCTGTCAGGAAATAACTGCAATTTATTACTTAACCTCTGGATGTCACTGTTTTGCCAAATTGGAGGGAGGGAGATTTTGGTTGATTTCCAAGTACTTGTGAGATACTGGTTACTGTCTGTAATCCCTGCATACTCGCATGGTATTTTTGTTCTGTTGTTGGACAAACAGCTTAGCTGTTCCAACCCGTTAGTCAGGGCCTTGTTGTGTTTAGTAGAACTCCAAGTGAAGTTAGGCTTTCTTTTGTTGATTTTCTTTTGTCTGTGCTAACGCACTGTAAGTAAATAAAGTCACTCCCAAGTTTTGGAACTTCATCAATGCCTACCGCAACTTTATTCACCCTGCACCCACACCGGCCACTCTGCCACGCTCATACGCAGCAAACAGGCTTTTGTGGAAGAATCTTGGGGTGGCCTTCATCCAGCAATGGATTGAAAAAGGCTAAAGATGATGATATATATATATATAATTTTTCTTAGCAGACGCCCTTATCCAGGGCAACTTACAATTGTTACAAGTACAAGATATCACATTTTATTTACATACAATTACATTATTTTTTACACATTATTTTTAAATACAATTACCCGTTTATACAGCTGGGTTTTTACTGGAGCAATCTAGGTAAAGTACCTTGCTCAAGGGTACAGCAGCAGTGTCCCCACCTGGAATCGAACCCACGACCCTCCGGTCTAGAGTCCAGAGCCCTAACCACTACTCCACACTGCTGCCCCATCTCACAACAAAAACCACAAAATTTGGAGTCATAAATATTGGTACCCTTTGCCTTAACTCAGTTAATTCACCAGATTACCACACTTTCATATTTCTAGTATGGTTATTTAAGTATAATTATTTAAGTTTTATTGGTTAATCGCATGTGTGACTGATATGTAAAATAAATATTCTTTAGAAAAAGCACTACCTTTTTTAGAGACAATACCTTTTTTTTTTTTTTCTTTTCCCGGTCACACCACACAGGCCTTAGCCGCCAAACAGACAGCCTCAAACATTGCAGACCTGTTTTATATACACCAGCCTGCTTAAACACAGGCAGATGTCCCTCGTTACATTATAGATTAATAAAACAATCAGTCAATGAGCAATTAAACTACGTGGCTGTGTAAATGCAGCCACAAAATACAGGGCCTCTGCCCCGTCACAAGTACCATTTATATTAAATCAAAATCATTTGATAGTGAACTTAATTTCTACCCAAAGATATGGAAAATTCAGATATGTTTTAATGACATTTTCTTTTTCTTTTTCTTTTTTTTTAATGGAAAATAAGTTTGTATGTTGTTAGTCTGCGTTCAAATAAATATGAATTCTACATTTGATTATATAAAACAATGTCGCTTGTTCCTACAACTGGCTTTTATTTTTTCTTAAAAAGGGAAGCGCTTACTGTTTACAGATTTATTGCTGTGAAACTGACAAAGCCAAAACCAGAAATGCTTCCTGTGTTCAGATTGCATAGTGGAACTGAGAATACTCTCTGTGTTTAGCACACACCTCCCTAAACAAGCGTGTGCCTGCTTTAGAACCAAGGCAACCTATCTGTTTTATGAAATTGTTGTGCAACATTTTTAAAATAAATTATACATAAATAAATCAATTATTTTTGCTTTATTGTTAAATCTCTGCTAAATATAATTTTGATGGTTCATTCTAACATATCGGAAGAGGAAATGCTAGCTGATATTATGAACAACTACTTTTGAATTACAGAACAACATTCTGTTTTTTTTTTTAAATTTATTTATTTTATTTCAATGCATACAGTAAAGAACGTGAAATAAGCTGAAGGCGGCACTCGCCAAAACATTCGTCTACAAGTTATACTGCAGATTCTCAAACTACTATAGCACCGGGAATAAGGGGTGTTCATAAGTTCTGTATGTCTGTGAAACTTTAACTAAACTGAGCTAAAATAATAAGAAAACAACTGTTTCATTGGTCAAATTGCCTGCTCTTTCTGTCTTTTACAGTAGCCAGCAATTTCAAATGTTGCGTTTGGTTAACCAGTCAGTTTGTATATAACATACCTCCCATCACAAATACTGTTCAATAATATAAACTAATTTGCATTTCAGTGTGTGTTATCTTAATATGCATGTAATGAGACTGCCTGTATGGCTCTATATGAAACAGTAATAAGCAGCAAGCACCTCGACACACAGGTTGTTGTCTACAATCCAACATGCAAGATGTTACACAACAGGTCTAAGATCCCACAAACCATATAATAAAATTGCACTGAACAGTGCAAGAACTTTATTCCTTCCTACCTGGCTGACAGTATAATTAATTGACAGTGTTCCATTCAGTCTACATTTTTTTTCAGTCTGGAGTTTGATACCTTCCCCCAGTATCCTTTGCGCTAGATGCTCAATTCCTTTTCAAATCGATTTCAAATGATTTCTTTGAGCCTACAATCTTGGGGCTGGCTAGAGTCCCTATACAAAGAGTGTCAGTCTAACACCAAAGGAAACGATCAGGACCGATTTCAGAAAGAACTAACAAGATAGGCAGATCAAAACAAGACATTTACTGTCAAAACTGCTGAACAAAAAGCAAGCCCCTAAAAGGGGCTCGACTCCCAATCAACACCGGAAAAAAAAAAAATATGCACGTATTAAAAGTTACATAAAGTCTCTGACCTAAAAGACATTTAATTAAAAAGCTTTAAAACCCCAAAGAAAGAAGCAGAATACTAGCTCTTTAATTGCTGCTGCCACCCTGGCAAAGTTGAACAATTATTTATGCTTGGTAAATACACTCAACTGAAGCAGAGACTTGCTGGCTCTGATTAGTTCTCCAAGTTGAAAACATACGCGTGGTACACAGTACCGACTACCACATTTGTAGACAATGACAATAAATAATAAGATTTTTTTTTTCCATTTCCAGAAACATCTGTTTGTGGTGGATGAAAGCAACACAGCAGTGAGACTACATTAAAAATGACAGCAGCATGACCTCATTCTAAGCCATGTAATTGCTCAAGAACTTGATTTGCACAGCATAGTTAAGAAATATTGTACAGAATTGAAAGAAATGACCAGACAATAGAGGACACTCATTACCGCTTCTGCACGCTGAAAATAAAAGTACTTCAGTAGGCTTGTAAACAACAGTTCCAATCTTCCCTTGATGCAAGAATCACTTCAGGGCCATTTTAATAGAATATTTAATAGAATATTTCTAAACAATTATTTTTTTCATTTATAATGTACTGTTGAAAAACATTTCTTCCGAATAAGGCAAGCAAGCTTGCAGTTTCTTGAAATCAGGCTTTTGGGATACAGCAATTCCCCTATTCCCCTACAGCAGAAGCTTGACATTATATATGTTTTCAAATATTTGTTGCTAAATTAAGTTATTAAAAAAAAAAAAAGTAATTTGCTGTATGAGGACATCTGCTTTTCAAACCATCAGCCATGCAGGTTTGAAGTGTCATTATGTGACTTAAGATGAAGTAGTCCGGCCACAGAGAGAAGCACCATCAATTATGTCAGAGAAAATTAAGGCAATACTTATGAAAGAAAAAAAAATCAATTTGGAGATCGAAATAAAAGATTGCAAAATAACCAGATTTGCAAAGCTATCCTTCTCTATTAAAACTCTCTCCCTCTTCAATCAAACCCTTTCTGCTGCAGACATCCAAGCCTCAACTTGCGGGGCAAGATTATATGTAATAGATTGCGCACAACCTGTTCTGTGCCCTAATAAGTAGTGTTTACAAGATATCCTCCAGGGCATGCTTGCTTGAACAACATTTATATAATTCCCCCATGTAGATCAACCAAAATGGCACCAGGTCACAAAGGAAGCTGGGCTGGTTCTCATTGGAAAAGAGAAGACTAAAGGCACTGCTGTGCTGAGTACAGGTGGGGTCATTCAATGAGGAGCTCACTGGTTCGAATCCCAGTCATGCTGACCTGCTGATTTTGCCTTGGGTCCCAAAGGGTATGCTGTACAGGCCTGCACTCCAGGGGTGTTACAGTGATATATCGATGTGTGTACGTTTGCCTGCCTATTGAAGGACGTCCACCCATCTTTAGTCTTTAGATAAATGTAATCCAGCAGTGACATTTTCTGAAAAACCAGATCAAAACGATCCAGATAAAATGAATCACGATCACAAAATATAGCCTGGGATCACTTTAATCCACATTACAAGTTTTTGGCAGGTATTTATAATGTTTTCCACTCCCTTGTAGGTGAATATACAATCAACATGTTAAATAATCTGTAAATCAATGTGATAAATAATTGAGTGGAATGCCAAGCATACAGTACCTCCTCTTCATTGGATACTTTTACCTTCCAGCTTCTGATTTCCTAGGCCACCTTCAGTCCTCACCTTTAATAGAAAGGCCCTTAAGGGTTTCTTGCAGCTTCTGTAGATGATGCAAAACAATCATCTGCTACTGGTCATCCTTCAGTTCGCCTGTCCTGTTTAGGTCCTCACAGTGTTCCAATGGTCCACTAAGGCTTGAATACTTTACTGACTGACAGTCTACAGCAGCCAGCCTGTGTTATGCTTTTGGCTGTCAGAACACTATAGCCTGGAAGAAACAATATACAAAAATATAAACATGAGTAGAATCTTTAACTGTAAGCATACTGTACATTTCACTTAAAGTCCTGTATTTTAAAGAGTCTGCCATTACCTGGCTTTGAACTTTCTTTGAGCTTTGGGGCACTAAAACAGTCATCTTTATTGCATTTAAATCATATGACAATGTGACTTTTCAACTGTGCAAGACCCACCTGGAATGAGAAAATATGATACTTCCTGCATTTAGGGTTATCTAGACAACATGACTCCTCTTATAATCCACATTACTTTTTGTACTGTAAAACATGAAACAGTACGGGTATGGCTTGGGTTACCTTGTCATGATGTTGGTGCTGAATCATTTGGATGCTTTAAGACCCAAATGGATACAGTTTTGAGATCAAGCAGCTACAAGGAGCAATGCAAGCACCGATGGACAAGCACAAGAACAAACCAGTGGCTGAGCTGAGAATGAAGGCCATATTCATCAGTTTCCTATATTTGGATCTAATCACAAGAGCACACTACCTCAAAAAAGTTTTCACTAATGTTGGTTTGTTAATACAACAATTCCAGCCTCCATCAAACAACTAAGAAATCAGATACCAGTATAATGATGAATATTCTTTAATTGTAGGACATTGCAGATTTCAGCTTATACACAACACCGTTACCTAAATGTGATATATTACTTATTTGATTGATTTAATTCATTCTATGGTTACTGGTGATCTGGAGCCATGCGGAGGTGGTGCTGGCAATCATAGAAATCCTTGAGGGTTTGAAAAGTCCATTCTATCTACAGTATCATGGGATAGCTACAATAGGGCCATGAATAACAGCTGCAAGAGGTTCTACTAGAGAACTGTTTAGGCAGATGTTGAGGAATACAACATCAGCGCCACCAGGTCAATTTAGAGAAGATTCTTACCTGAAGCCTGTGCCTACATTGATTGGGATAGACATTGGCTCCATGACCCAGTCTGACAATGCTGCTACTATACACGGTATCATTATTGACTGGGAGTAGGCCCCTGATGGATAAGTCTGCACAGAGTAGAACACAAACATGACTTATACAGAGGTGTCCTACTCTCTGACTTAGAGAAGCAGTCAATAATCATACTGTGTATAGCAGCAGCATCTCAGCATCTGAGAGACCATTCAAAGATTTCAACATGGCCTGCAAGCAAGCTGAGGAGAAATCTAGAAATACTCCCAAGATAGATATAACGAATATCAGCAAAGGACTTACTACAAATAAACAACAGGAGATAAAATACACTGAAAACATGCAAGACATTGACCATAAGGTCCGAAACAAAACAGATACTGTAGAACCACAAACTGAACCAAGAGATGTTGCTTCAGCAGCTGTGTATGCAGACTCTTGGTCAGAAATCTTCTGACCTCATATCTGTAATTAGGGTCAAAACATCAAAACAAATGGGATTGGTTAATTTCTCAAAGGTGCAAACATAAACAGCAACTAGTGGAATTGTGAACATACATACTTTTATTCCCATGTTGATTTTGGATAGAATAACCCTTGTTATACTGCTAGTAATCCTCAGAGAAAAGCAAGCAATCAGAATTGAGGCATTTAAGAAATGGATGATGGAAATCCACCTGAAATACAGAAGTGTGTGGCAAGTAATGTCCTAGTTAGAGGGGTTGGGGGGACAAAAGCATAATATAAGAGTAGGTCAGTGATTTACCATAACTAGTAATTAACTGACCTAAAAGGTGTGTGAATTATTCTTGGAAATGGAGCATTTCCTAACGACTACCACCACATTCTATCTAGAACATCACAATTATTACTGTCTCGCTTGTCCATTTTTACTGTTAATGTACTGTAACTAATTTGCAACAGGTGGGCAGAATACATGATGCACTTTTACACAAACAAATGAATCATTCATTTGTGGGACCTCTGAAACAAAAAGGATGCGGTACCGGACAAAATGATGCATACCTTGACTTGACAAAACGCAGACGTCACTTATTTATAAAAATGTGCAGCTTTATATTCGCATATTTGCATGCATCACACCGATGCAAATATACAGGGCAGCGCAAATCTGTATTTATAAATTGAATTAAGCATTTCACTGTAGCCAAATCAACATGGGCGCAGCCATTTTTATTCTAAGTGAGATTCACTGCCAAATGTGCATTTTAGATGCAAATTAGAACTAATAATATGTTTTAAGATTTACATCAACAATGATATCACGCAGTGGCTTCAGATAATTACATCATAAAGATAAAAAAAGATAAATGTTAGACTGTTTTCTGATACATTCCGAAATTATAGCATATCTCAAAGTGTAACTTGAAGCTTTAAAACTACAATTCCCATTGGTCTGTGCGGTGCGGGAAGAGTCGTCATTTGTTGTTTCGAGCTGTGTGTCAGCTGAACATCAGCTGATCGGAAGCAAAAACGGAGACTGGGAGAGATCAGTGAGAAATGGCTGAGGCCATAGCTGATACAAGAAGGCTGATGTCTAAACCACAGAATTTGAACGACGCCTACGGACCCCCTAGTAACTTTCTAGAGATTGACGTGTGTAACCCCCAAACGGTTGGGGTTGACAGGGGGAGATACACCACTTACGAGATCAAACTGAAGGTGAGCACGGGACCTGGCCTGCTTGTGTGTGTGAAATTCATGCGGGAACACAGGGAAATGTCGAACACGTTTAACTACAGTAATAATGCATTGCAATTACAACTTCATTTTTAAAGCTAACGTTTCGCATTATTTAGCCACGAAAACACTACATTAACTTGTGTTTCTGACACACAGTAATGACCAAACTTAATAGCTGATTCACTCGTCTTCGCCGTGCAACTGCAGGCTGTTATTGTTAGTGTATTTTGTAACCAAAATAATAATACACGAGCCTAAATATTATTAAAGGTTTCTATTGAAGTGAAGTAGCCCATGTGAATATATCATAATTAATAATCCTCATCAGATGGGTTTTTGAGCGTGTGCGTAGTTTTAGTCCTGTCAGGACTGGCTAGAAAGCTCATTTTTTAATCGAATCGAATTTTTTTAATTCGAATCGAATGCCTACACTGAACAATTCCTACGTTTGTGACGTGAACACATTTGAAATGTCCTAGTTGTTCTAAAACTCGTACAGTCTTCCCGTTTTGGTAGATATCCAAGTAGCAATAGAAAGGTGGCAGTGTGGAGTAGTGGTTAGGAATCTGGACTCTTGACCGGAGGGTTGTGGGTTCAGTCCCCAGTGGAGGACACTGCTGCTGTATCCTTGAGCAAGGTACTTTACCTAGATTGCTCCAGTAAAAACCCAACTGTATAAATGGGTAATTGTATGTGAAATAATGTATAATGTGATATCTTGTAACAATTGTAAGTCGCCCTGGATAAGGGCGTCTGCTAAGAAATAAATAATAATAACCATAATAATAATAAAGGTCATGAAGTGCCAACTGCTGACTGAAGTTACAGTGCAGCCTAATGTTTTGCAAAGGAATTTCTGAACTTCTACTGTATTCAATACTGGCCTGCTCCCTGAGCTATCACCCTTCAAAATCTATAGGGGCCTAAAGTAAGAAAGCCTCAACCCTCGTGCAAAAAGCATTAAGCTGCAATCCATTCTCTTATTTAACAGAGCCATGAGTTAATGTGTCAGAGACGGTTAGTTGGAGAAGAAAAAGACAAGATAACTATTATGATTTTTGAAGTACAGTACACCGTCGCTATAACGAACCAGTTGGGGTCCAAACCTTTTGTTCGTTATATCGAGGAGTTCGTTATAGCGAAAGGACAATCAAAATGAACTATAAACTAAGTTAATGCCTTTGTTTTATCCTATTTGTTAGAGAATTAAAACGCAGTACAAAAAAGCAAAAATCCCGAATTGAAGCTGAACTTTTATTCTAAATCAATCTGACATGAATCGTTTCAAAGCGCAGCAAATCCTAATCCAACATGCAAGAATCCTAAACTGAGCTATTCCAGATCAACCCGACATGAAAAGTTCACCAGATCCTCAAGTTTTTTTGTTGTTGTTGTTTTTTCTTTAATTAATTTTGCTTTGCCACATGGTTGCTGAACAAGCCAAAAAACAGAGTGCTTTTTATCAACCTATATTCACCACAGAGATATACCTGCGTTAAGCCTTTTTTCAACCCATCAATGTAGTTTCCAGCTTTGTTGCAGCATTAAATGATTTTCTAGCTGTAGCTGACTCTAACATTAACTTTAAAACCATGGTCATGTTCCAGGGTTTAGGCCTAGTTCTTCCTCTGTAATTGGGCTAGAGAGAAGTAACTTAGCCAAGCCCTGGCACCGATTAGGATAAATATAGCAGTACTGTACTAATGATTAGCATACGCGTGTAATCAGCATGATTGTGTAGAATAAAACCTCCAGTGATCCTACTTTACATAAGTAACCAAACTTTCCTGTCATTTAGTGCCAGCCCAACTTCAAGTTTTATAGTTGTGTTTTTTTTGTTTGTTTTTGGTTTTGTTGTTGTTTTTTTAATGAGAAGAAAAATTTAACATTTAAAGTCTGTGAATTAAGTTTGCTTCCTGCACTGACACTAGCATGAGAATATCTAACAAGCAAAGAAACAGAATAGGCCTGGTTGCTTTTTACATAAACTCAGACTTCTGGAATAGAACAGCTACTTCTTGTTTTTTTAATCCTCTCTCATTCAGAATGCAGAATAATGAACAAGGTTAAGCGACCCACCCACCCCCTCCCTCCCTCCCCTCCCCTCCCTCCCTCCCCCTCCCTCCGTCCCTCCTCCCTCTCAGGAAACGCACACAGAAAAAGCTTCACTGGAGAAATAACAGCTGTTTACAGTTACAGGGGAGCCGAGAGACGGCAGAAACCACTTTCGTGGACTGCTGGGACTGCTTTTGTATTGTAAAGGGGCAAAGAGATCAAGATCACAGCTTCTCAGGTCTCTGTTGCTGCTCATCTTTGCTGTGTAACTTTCATTTTCTAGACTTGAATTTACCTGGGACTCAATTGGGGCCAAGTTGTTTACAATTACTAAAAGAAAAATCCAATAACCCCATTTTGACTGAGCGTCTTTACCAATTGTCTACAATGTTTTGTCATTGAATTTACTACGTTTCTTTTAGTAATTCTAAGTGTTTTAAAGTTATTTGTCTCTGTAGTACAAAGGCACATTTTCAGAAGGGGAAGAAAATACAACAAAAATAGATCGTACAGCTGGCAACCGACGACAGAGAATAGAATCCATGTTACAGTGTTTCGCATCTTCTGGATCAGAAACGTTTTAAATAAGTTGCATATTTCCGTAACGTAATTTTACTAACTTTTAAACAACACTGCGTCTGAGTAATTAGAGTACCTTTGTGCCGTGTCAGCAAAATAACGCATTTACTGTAGATATTAGGATATACATTAGAGATTTAAATGTACAGAAATTATGCAAACAATTGTCATCATTTTGCAAGATGTGATGCTTCTTAAGACTGAGGGGCCTGAATTTGAGGAGTACGTCCACAGCGGAGCTATTGAATATTGGATTACGTCTGCTGGTGCCAAGCATGTGAAGGGCCATAAGAGATGATTATTATTATTAGTAGTAGTATTATTGTTATTATTTTAGTTTTTCCATGAACACTAATTAGAAGGGCTCAATTTTGTCAGGTTTGTTTGGACTAAATGGCTTTTACTTTTTATCTTTAATTTCATGAAGCAAAAATGGTAATTAATCACTAATTATTTGATTGTGTTCACTGAGCTCTGTTTGAAATACACCTCAGTAAACCTGTGAATTTAACAGTACATATGTATTTGTTGACCAAAGGGTCCAGCGTTTGAGATCTTATGTTGAATTGGTTTCACCCATGTCATAAAGATAGAAGACAGTGACACATTGCAAACCCCTTTCAAATTTTGGGGTTGTGTGTAATGCATATTCAGAAGAGCTTACTTAGCTAAAGATCTGTCTGTGTTTTTGTTTTTACAGCATCTCCCCTTTGACCTCTGCTTAGTAGTAAAACTGGGCAGCGTGTCAACCACAGTCAAGTGTAATCCAAACTATACAGCATCCTTTCAGCCAACTGTTAATGGAAATAGGGAGCACATTGTATCAAGGCTAGCATAGCCTACATGAAATGGCAGCATTAACCCTTTGCGGTCCATTTATTAATTCTGCGTCAGGTTCGCCAGGTCCAATTTATTTTCACACGCGCAGTTAATTTTAGACGCGCTGTTTAAAAGTATTTTTTTCCACAGTCAAACGGGTTTAAATGGCCCTGCATATCAACAAAGCACTCACTAGGGATCTCCAGCCCGCCCCACCCTTCGTTTGCTATCGCTTTCACATATGCTACCAAATAAAAAATAATAATAATAATAGTCGTGCGCACTGATCAATCGTCTCCTGATGACTCGTTTTATCACCAAACTCCTCAATAATGCAATCCAAGTCATTATTTTATTGCTATAACATCTCAAAAAGCTCTGCAAATGTCCGTGATAGTCTCTGTGCTGATACTGTAACTCCAAGCTTGTTTTCGATATGACCGCCCCATCTGATGATCGGGGCTAGTGTGACTATTCATGAGATACGCCTTTTTTTTTTATCGGCTTGTCTCGCTTCTTTCGCTCCCACTCGGCCATTGAATGGTTTTCGGCTTTTTCCGTTGAAAAACCGACTTTTTCGCTTTTAAAATGATGTCGGACAGGGCGGGGAGGTCACCTTGACTTGATCCTTCGTCTTTAAAAGCTAGTGCACACAGTTGTGTGGCACAACCTTTTGTGTTTTTAATGAGCTGATATTGTTTCTACAGTAAGTGTGATGCTGGCTGCCATGCATGAGTTCGCATGTCAGACCAAACCCCTGTGGAAGCAGTGATGTGGGTGGTGTTGAAAGGAATCAGCCGGGTCTGGCTGTTGAAGAAGCGTACTAAATAGATGTCTGAGTTTCCTAGCACTACACACAGCACCGGTACTGCTCTATAAAAAGGTTGTTTATAGACTAGTTGCTCCTCAAGATGGCAGGATACAAAATTACAATGTATAAAAAAAGCTTACTGCCCACATCGGAATAGATACTGCTGGATGTACATGAAAGGACGGACTTAGGGAGTCAGGATTTTTGGGTAGTGTTTAAATCTGGCAAAGGTAACGAGTGGAATGGCTTGGCCCCCTGTACATAATAATCCTCAACATATCTCCACTACACAATTCACTTTGCAGTGTTAGAAGAGGCTTATTGGTAGGGGGTGGTCTGTAATCTGTATGTGTTTGCAAAGCTATAATGCCTGCCAGTATCATGCATCAAAATTGTGTTTTAAATACTGATGAATGTGTTGGGTGCCATCTTCCACAATACATACAGTACTGTGCAAAAGTTTTAGGCAGGTGTGGAAAAATGCTGTAAAGTAAGAATGCTTTCAAAAATAGACATGTTAATAGTTTATATTTATCAATTAACAAAATGCAAAGTGAGTGAACAGAAGAAAAATCTACATCAAATCAATATTTGGTGTGACCACCCTTTGCCTTCAAAACAGCATCAGTTCTTCTAGGTACACTTGCACACAGTTTTGAAGGAACTCGCAGGTAGGTTGGCCCAAACATCTTGGAGAACTAACCACAGTTCTTCTGTGGATTTAGGCAGCCTCAGTTGCTTCTCTCTCTTCATGTAATCCCAGACAGACTCGATGATGTTGAGATCAGGGCTCTGTGGGGGCCATACCATCACTTCCAGGACTCCTTGTTCTTCTTTACGCTGAAGATAGTTCTTAATGACTTTCGCTGTATGTTTGGGGTCGTTGTCATGCTGCAGAATAAATTTGGGGCCAATCAGATGCCTCCCTGATGGTATTGCATGATGGATAAGTATCTGCCTGTACTTCTCAGCATTGAGGAGACCATTAATTCTGACCAAATCCCCAACTCCATTTGCAGAAATGCAGCCCCAAACTTGCAAGGAACCTCCACCATGCTTCACTGTTGCCTGCAGACACTCATTTGTGTACCGCTGTCCAGCCCTTCGGCGAACAAACTGCCTTCTGCTGTAGCCAAATATTTCAAATTTTGACTCATCAGTCCAGAGCACCTGCTGCCATTTTTCTGCACCCCAGTCCCTGTGTTTTCGTGCATAGTTGAGTCGCTTGGCCTTGTTTCCACGTCGGAGGTATGACTTTTTGGCCGCAAGTCTTCCATGAAGGCCACTTCTGACCAGACTTCTCCGGACAGTAGATGGGTGTACCAGGGTCCCACTGTTTTCTGCCAATTCTGAGCTGATGGCACTGCTGGACATCTTCCGATTGTGAAGGGAAGTAAGCATGATGTGTCTTTCATCTGCTGCAGTAAGTTTCCTTGGCCGACCACTGCGCCTACGGTCCTCAACGTTGCCCGTTTCTTTGTGCTTCTTCAAAAGAGCTTGACAGCACATCTGGAAACCCCTGTCTGCCTTGAAATTTCTGCCTGGGAGAGACCTTGCTGATGCAGTATAACTACCTTGTGTCTTGTTGCTGTGCTCAGTCTTGACATGGTGTATGACTTTTGACAGTAAACTGTCTTCAGCAACCTCACCTTGTTAGCTGAGTTTGGCTGTTCCTCACCCAGTTTTATTCCTCTTACACAGCTGTTTCTGTTTCAGTTAATGATTGTGTTTCAACCTACATATTGAATTGATGATCATTAGCACCTGTTTGGTATAGTTGTTTAATCATACATCTGACTCTATGCCTACAAAATCCCTGACTTTGTGCAAGTGTACCTAGAAGAATTGATGCTGTTTTGAAGGCAAAGGGTGGTCACACCAAATATGGATTTGATTTAGATTTTTCTTCTGTTCACTCACTTTGCATTTAGTTAATTGATAAATATAGTCTATTAACATGTCTATTTTTGAAAGCATTCTTACTTTACAGCATTTTTTCACACCTGCCTAAAACTTTTGCACAGTACTGTATAAGAAATACAAGTGTGCTTAGATAGGTTTTAAAATATTGTGATCGACATTTGAGCAATGAGAGATGGCCAGGGTCACATTTTGTTTTGTCATTTTTCAGTCGTTCCCCCCCACTTTGAGTTCACTGCATGCGTGACATTTAGATGGCGCATGTATATGTTCTTTGTCATAGATAATAACTGTTTTTCGGCACAGGAAATAAAAAGGAGAAGCAAAACGATTCTATTAAAACAGGATTCCAAGTTATTTCAAAATGAAAGATGAATATCTTTTCACATATACCATTCAAATAGCCTGTCTTTCTATGAATATATATATATGTTGCACAATCATTCTAAACAATACAAGCGTTAAATTAAAGAGGGGATTTAGTTTTTATTGTGTGTGTATCTCTCTTAGTACTTTAAACAGACAGGAAAACGGCTAGGTTCACAGTAAAGTCTGAGAATCATATTCCCTTGAGTGTAATGCCTGTTCATATTGAGAAAGCACACTCAAGTGAACACTAACACTTAAGGGCTGATTTATAATATGGGGTTTAGATTTATGTTGTATTGTTCATTTTAACATTTGGGAATTTCATTTCAGATTTTAAACTTTATTAGTACTGTAATTGTTGCCTGGCAAGAGCTCATCACATACGTATGTCTACAAATTAAATAATTAAAATAAAACAGAGATGCTTTATGTTAAACTGTTTTAGACTGGATGTCATTGTCCAAGGATCTGTACTGTAACTCTTGACCTACATTTAAAAAAAAAAAAGCCAAGAGATGTTTTTGGCTTATGAGGACCTGTCCTATGATGTCTCTCTGTAAATGTCAGTTGTAAATGTACTGTACATTATATGATTGAAAATACTGCTATTTAAGTTAGTAGTTACATTACAAGGTTTGCCAGCTTTTTCAAGTGGTTTGAACAATGTCTAAAGAAACACTGTGGTCTGCAGTATACCATAAGAAAGACTAGTGAGGGTACACGTTTAGGTTCTTATTTAGCAACAAGTCAAAGACTCATTTGTTTTATGAAGGGATAAAATAACTGTAACAGGGATGGAAATAGTGGTTTGATCCATTCCTCGTTTTATTATGAGTGCAATAAGACACACGTGCGCTTGTTACCTGTACACTGTGGCTAATCAAGCTCTGAGTAAAAGATGGTGTGGGTGAAACTGCTATGCAACAGGAGTCTTATTGCCATCGCTGACTGCATAAAACTAGCAGTAAAGAACTTGGCTTCGGTTAGAGCTAGGTACATTGTTATTCAAACCAGTTCCTGTTCAAATAGTTTTATTTCTTTCACAAAGTCTGCCTTCCTGCTAAATAGTGCAGGGCCTGTTGTGAAATGAAACTGGCTTTTATGGGCTGTTGAAAAACCCCATTCGAGGTACTGAGGTGTTTTTCAGTGAGTGTTTCATATCGTTGACCCAGGGCTGTCTCTTGTTAAACTTGCCCTACAGCTGTATTCAATGGGTCTTTTAGGTAAAACCATTTTTCAGACACATCCCTTATAAAAGTTGTAGTCAGGTACATTTGCATTTTCTTTAATGCATTTACTATGGTTTGCAGTGATTGGGTGTTTTTATATAAATATATAGATGTGCTGTAACAAGCAGCTGAACTCTGTGGGAGAAATGCCTATGCTATTCATATTGAGGTACTATTGTATTTTAAAACACCCAGTTCTATTGAAATGTAGCTTTTGTTTTCTGGACCACTATAATATACCATGCATGTAATATCTGTACACCTTCTATGTTGGTGGTTCGCTCAACAAATCCTATATACCAAACCTGTCGTGCTCAGTGATTTACATTGTTAATATTCTCAACTAAAAATACGCCCTCTTCAGAAGTCTGTGGAATATGTTGTATACAATACTGTGTGCTAATGGCTAAATTTAGAACATTTTTGTATTCAATCTGCTATTAATTAAATTGTTTGTGATCACAGAGCCGTATTGAATTTTTCTCAATATGGTATTTTGTTTTCCTACCAAGTCTGAGGAGCATAAAGTAGCCCTCTCATGCTTAGTACAGTACCTTGTATATTCATGATTCTATCTATGGTCCTATGAGTGTGCTGTATTATAGGTAGACTCTATTTGTTCTGTTTTATCTTAACTTTGCAGACCTACCGTACTCAAGATGTATTAGTCATTTTCACTGCTGTAACTTGGATTTATTCAAGATGCTGGTGACCTTATTAAATATACCAGGTACCTTCAGTAAGGGATAAACAAGTGTTGAATCAGTAAAAATAATTCACTGTTTTGGGTGTCATTGGGCACAAAATATTGTGGATTATTTTCTTACGGATTCAACACTTTGAGTTGTTTTATGCCATTTAAAACGGTTCTTCCTAATTGATACTTGTTCGATTTTTAATGATATTCAATTGATTGTTAATTTGGTAATTGTGTTTGGTTTTTGCTCTTGACAAGTTTATATCCTGACTAATGATTCATATTGGGAGAATGTT
The DNA here is from genome assembly GCA_030684275.1 of Acipenser oxyrinchus oxyrinchus. NCBI lineage: Eukaryota > Metazoa > Chordata > Actinopteri > Acipenseriformes > Acipenseridae > Acipenser > Acipenser oxyrinchus. Next base: position 6,174,803 of record CM060251.1, read on the forward strand.
GTCATGAGTTCCTCAGGGTTTGAGTTTGAAATCCCACTTACACAGACAAAAGTGTCTGTTGTAAGTGAAGATAGTAGGGAGGACTGTTTTAGATGTAGAACATGAAAGTGGAATTAGAATTATTGATTGTTTTGACAAACCTAAAACAGATGAAGACCTAAATATCATTGCCAGTGATTCGTTTGAGAAGTACTGTAATGTAAGTGAGCTGTAAGTTTGTTTGAACAGTGGTTAAATGAAAGAAATGCAAAAGCTATATGAAATGTGAAATGCTAAACTGCAATTGCAATCCCTTTTCTAGTGTTTGAAATGTCATTCTATAATGAACTAATTGTTCAAATGATTGTTGCATAATTAAGTGGTATTCGCTTTTCTCTTGAATTGTTCTGACTGTGGTTTCATTGACGAAACCACAGTTTTCTGTGGATTCGAAGCACAGACTTGATTCCTTAATCAACAATATATCTGCCCTGCACTCCTCTTCAAAGCCATGTGTTAAATAAATATAACGCATGCAAATTCAGAGGGTATGAGGTATTCTTTTAAGCCTATTCTACCCACCTCAACACTTTTTTTTTTTTTTTTTTTAAATATGGTTTTGAATGATCAAATCTTGTTTCTTTCCCATTCAGCTGCAATGGTCGTGTCATGGGTTTAAAAGGGAATTGCAAGGCAAATTGAAGCGGATTAATACATCTTCAGCAGCCTATTACCTGTAACCATGATATGTTGTTTCAGGGATTAACTTGATAGATTTCCGTGCTGAGAGGTAAGAGAACTCTAGAGGGAGCGCTTTTCACAAGCCTCATCTTTACACAGCTGACAAAGAGGGAGCGTTAATCGGCTTGTTTCTGTAACCCAAGAGGAGGGAATTCAAAATGTAAAGTCTCAGCTAAAAAAAAATAATAATAATCAGCATTGTCTAGGTTTATTTTCCCTCTTGTTGGCTCACAAAGAAGCTGTGATATTTAAAGCCAGGTAGGGCAAACTCAGGTAAAAAGCTAATAGGTGAAATAAAGGGTAAGCCAAGGCCAAGCCTCTGAGATGGCTAATCTTTCTACCTGGGAGACCTTTACATTATACCGTGTTGTGGGTAAGAATGCTGAACAAGAAAAGCAAAAATAAATCCAATGTTGTCTTTTGTTCAGCCCTGACTTTGGGATAATAGCCCCTTCAGTGAAGTTGTGTTTCGATTAGAAATTCACGCAAAGACTTTTCCCAGCTGTACTTCTGACATGCATTTCAGATAGCGAACTGAGCAATTACACAAGGTTTGAAGTTAAGCAGTGGCGTAGTACAAGCCCCTGCAGTGCCACTTCAATGTGAAGTCATGCAGGAGTTTTCTTCTGCTGCCAGGCAATATTCATAATGGTTTTACAACTACAATGTTTGTTCTTGTCTTATTATGTAAAGTACAGTCTGGGCAAGAGGACCATTGAGCAAAGCTATCTACTCAAGCTGTGATGATTTCTCTGACACCCTACACGAGGCTTATTCTAAGAAACAAAGATTGTATTCGGCAACTACCATTACTCGTTGTTGTTGTTTTAACTTTAGAACTTTGCTGTATGTTCTGTATACAGGATTGTAGCTGTACACAAGATAAGATGTACCGGAGTTTTGACAGAAGTCCAGGCCTACTGCTTGTTTAGTTCCTGCACAAATTACCTTGATTAAGGTACCTTTGTTGGAAAAGTGTCTCTGAATGTGTAGTCTTGCAGTAGTTACTTAGATAACTTAGAGGTTTGTATTGTTAAAATAAGGAAATAGGACCTACAATCGAGACACAAACATGTTCCAGATGTGTGCTTGAAGTTACCTACTGTCCACAGTGGGTAACAGCTCAGTCTCTGAATAAAGAGCAAATGACAGGTGAGGCCAGTGTTGGGAAAGGAAAACCCCAACTTAGGCTGTCCAATAATGTAAGTGTTGCTTGATTTTAACTACGCTAGTAAGGACACGATTGTTTACTGTAGCAAAAAGAGTAATATAACAAAAGTTGGTGGTGATCCACAGCTTTATGGGGGGGGTTACTGTGGGGATTGGAATGTGCACGGTGCCAGTAGCATTTGGAAAAAGTGCCTCAGATCCCTACAGCAGAAGGCTATTCAGAGACAGGGTTCTTTCAGAACGTTTGTGTGTACGTGCCTGTGGTCCTGATCAAGAGCAGCACTGTGAAAACCTGTATTCCTGGCAACAATCAACAATCCGGGCAGCTTCCACAAGTCCACTTCCAGTCATCTGAAGATATTTTAACTATTTTTTTTTTTGTTTCAGACAAATCTTCCGATTTTCAAGTTGAAGGAAACCTGTGTCCGAAGAAGATACAGTGACTTTGAGTGGCTGAGAACTGAGTTGGAAAGGGAAAGCAAGGTAATGTATCGACTGACTGTTCACTAACATACACATTGTGGCCCATCAAGTAATTGAATTGGGTATAACTGATGTGCACCCTAGATCTGAGCACAGTCCAGAAAAGAGGAACTGCATTATAGTTCTGTACAGAACGTATTGCTAATGCCGCTTTGGTTGAACAGAAAGAAGGGGCTGGTATGTATGTATGGGTGTGCGGCTTTTGAGGGTAGATTGAGGATGTGCAACTGAAGTGAATGGCAGGAGAAATCTCTCCTTTTGCTTTCAGAACCAAGAGATGAACCTTGGGTTCCTTAAAGAGCAACTTGGCATATATATGAAAATCTTAATAAACTCTGTAGAGGCCACAGGAGTGCTTTTAAAGTTATGAGTTTGAAATGATCCAAAGTGAATCGAACCAAAAGAACACTTTAGTTACGGTAACGCTGATATGACATGCCCATACCAGGATGCTCTCAAGTACAGTAATGCTTCTTACCAATGGTTGTGAATTTAATTTGAAAACGATGACCTTTTTAGGTTTTAAGATGTCTAGCATGGTAGACTGGTTATACAAGCGATGCCCTTCCAAAACGACTTGAACAAATCGTGAATGCTTCATGAACATTTGAGAGAAAAAAATGCAAATAAATACCATTAGGTCCTATCCTGTCCAATTCTCCTTTTTACTAGTCAGTTAAATACTTTATTGAGTTTTTAAAGACCGTCTGTGCTGCTTCTCATTTTTCAGAGCAACGAAACTTTCATGTGGAAATGGGTCTCCAATTTATGCAGTGGAAGATTCTGAGCGCTGCAGAGAGCGCCTCACAATTCTATTTGTCCAGTAAAATTCCACGGCTGTTCATTACAGCAATCTATAGTTCAGCATTTATTTCCCAAAGTCAGTTTCTCAGGCACGGACAGTTAGGCATGTGCTCCAGCTACTACTCGCTGCAGTAAGCATGTGAGTTTATACATTACTGTATGTCTTGAAACTTTAGTGATATCTCAAGAAACAAAAAATGAGGACTATGTTGTAAGTGGTGGGCATAAGATACAACCATATTAAGGTAAGACTTTAAGTAAATGTTTTGGCTAGTCTCTTCATCAGTGTTACTAGCAAAACATGTCTAGCATAACAATTTTTTGATTCAATGTTTTAACTGATAAAACAACCCAGAAACAGGCATTATCTTGTAATGGCCAAAAGAACACTAGAATCTCAGGAAGTTTTCTGGATTTTGCTGCAGTAAAGGTACAGTACTCTTATTTGATTTTAGCAGTTCTTAAGATGTCGCAACACTCTAGAACTTTTGGGAACTTCAAGAAAAATCAGTCAATTCCTTATTTAGATGTTATAAAAAATAAAAAGCCACGAGGAAACTACTAGAAGTCTTCAATAGTATTCAGTTGTTACTTTTAGTGTTTCTAAATAAACACTGAAAATCAGAACCCCCCCCCATTATAATTTATGATTGAGTGTTTTTATCAGTGCACAACTATTTTAACATGTAAACTGTATGGGTCTCTTCACTTGCAGATTGAGTCTGAACTCTGTTCTGTTGTGCATTAGGTCGTGGTGCCCCCTCTACCAGGAAAAGCTTTTTTCCGTCAGCTTCCTTTTCGAGGAGATGATGGGATCTTCGATGACTCATTTATTGAAGAAAGGAGGCAGGGGCTGGAGCAGTTTCTAAACAAGTAAGTGGAAAGGGAAGAATCCCTTTCTGTGAAAGGAACTCAAAAGCAACTTAGCAAGTGACCGAATACACCAACAAAAGCTGGCTGTTTGAGAAGGAAGGCTTCCAAGTCCTCAACCAAAGCAAAGTGCTTGCAACTTAAGAGGAGTTAACAAACACAATGCAGAATATCGAATTCATGTCATGTGAAATGCAATTTTTGGTAATTACTTAAAGAATGATTGCAATTGAGGAAAGGGTACAGTGGAGTCTACCTGAGTTTCAAATGAGTTGAATTTTGCATATATAATTTGTTAATTACAATTGAAATTACAGTACACAATTCTTTGAAATGAATGTTGCACGCTTCTGTGCTTATTTTTTATCTGAGGTGGCGTTCCTTTTCTTGCCCGAACAATAAGTTATATTGTAATTATCTGCTGTGATTACAGGCATGGCTGTTATCTGTGTTTCATGTGCAAATGTGCCAGAGCTATCCATTTGAATTTTAATCTCTCAAACTTGATAACTTGACTGAGGTAATACATTCGTAATTCAAAAAAAACACACCATGGCATTTAACTCCTCAGAATCTCTTTTTTAACTACAAATGTTTGCTGTTCTTTCATCCAATTTTATATAAATATTAAAATAAGTAGTGTGGTCTCATTTACACATGAAACAATGATAATATTCAGGAATGTAATCATTTTATAAGAAACTTCTTAAAAGAATTATGTACTGTAATTTCAATCGTGCAACAAGTGGTTATTATGTAACCAGTATTTTGAAAGTACCGTCTACTGTTTTCTAATGAGGCATGTTTTCACAATCTCTGCATAGCCCAACATTTTAAAAATAATTATATACACTGATGTGCAAAAGTCTTAGACATGTTGCATTTTTCTACTCTGATGCATTATGAGCATCAACAATTTACTCAAAGCCTCCACTAGTGTTTTCTACAAGTATAACAACCTTGACTTGCATAAAGAAGAAAAAACATTGAGTGAAATAGCTTGCATCACTTGATTTTCAAGGTGTGGTATCTGAAGCATAATCAACAAGTACAGAGAAACATCATCTGTAATTGACAAACCCAGGACTGGAAGACCCAAAAAGCTGTCTAACAAGGATGAGTAATACTTGAAAATAATATCCTTAAGGAACAGAAAGAAGACAAGTGTTAAATTGACAACAGAACTGGCAGAAGGCACAGGTGTTGTTGTCCATCAAATCAACAGTACGAAGGTCACTCTTGAAATCGGGACTTAAAGGATGTGTTGCAGTAAGAATACTTATGTTAAGAAAGGGGAACAAGACTAAAAGGCTAAAATATGCACAAGAACACAGAAATTGGACTATGGAACAATGGTCAAAGTGCTTTGGACTGTTGATGGATGGACAACGGCACCTGTGCCTCTGCCAGTTCTGTTGTCAATTCAACGCTTGTCGTCTTTCTATTCCTTAAGAATATTATCTTCAAGTGTTGCTCATCCTTGTTTAAACAGCTTTTTGGGTCTTCTAGTCCTGGGTTTGACAGTTACAGATGATGTTTCTCTGTACTTATATATACTTATGTGTGTGTGTATATATAGATATAGATATATATATAATTTTATTTTTTTTAATCGAGACATTGCACCAATGTCTTTACATTTTAGTGTTTTGTTTCTGTAGTTCTGTCTCAACCACACGTTGACATTAGACTGAGGTGAAAATGAATGCTACATGTTGACACACATGGATGCTTTTAGTTTTGTTTTTGTTCAAACACATTTCTCTACTATCGGGGAAATCTAGAGGCACGAGAAGAGATTTACCCATTTGTATACCAGAAACTACCAGTTGGCGATTTTTATGGGACATAACGCAGAAATCATCACAAGCAAATTGAGTCTTTTTGTGAGCACATTTGGTTGCCTGTTTTCCAACTGCAGTCACTTTTTTGAGATTCCTCAGTAAATAAAAATGTTTTATCCCTGTACTGTACATATGTGAATAGGTGTCCTTTTAAACTGGGAGTTGGCTAGCTACAGACATTTTCTAAGAGAGGAGTTGAATATTATTGACTCCTATTTGTCAGTCATAATGTATTTACAGCTTTGTGTGCTGTAATCAGGATGAATGTAATTTTTTTTTTCTTGGACATGATTCAAAACATATTTGTAAATTTTTTAGAATGCTTGAGTGTAAACAAAGTGAAAAGTAAAAAAAATTGTGACATTTCTCTTGATAGTAGTTATTTGTGTGTGTGTGGAAAGCTATCACTGTCCTATGATAAGAGCTGCTGTTTTTCAAGTTATTAGAATATAACATCGATGAGGATATTAGCCGACAAGCTTGTCAACTTTAATTACTTTCAGAGTAAGCCTTCTGTGGAGTTATGATGTAATGAAACACCCTACAAACTGTTAACAAAAAAAACAGCACTGACGTCACATCACACTGTGTGCTGTAATATATGTTCACCTGTGTACAGCCTAAAAGTGTGAGAAAAATTTCACTATTGGGAAATGCCTACTAATTTTCTTATTTGCGCAATAAATTTCATTTTTGCGGCCCACAGTTGCATAGTATTGGTACAGCTGGCTTCAAATGAAACAGTAAGTCATTGGTATATGCTTCCAGTGGAGTTAAAAAAAAAAAAATTAAGTAGACGATACCTTTTTATTATTTAATGTTGTAGTTTGGCTAGCGCTTTTTAAATCTTTAAAATATTTTTATGTTACATAGTCTTGGCAAAGGTTTACCTCGGAAATGAGTCTCTAGTGGTCATTTCTAAAATCACCACCAGAAATTCAGTTTTAGGAGTCTTTTCAGAAGCAGCTGATAAACCTGGTAAATCATGAGCTAAACAGAAGCAACAATAGAGAATGAATTGAATTCAATATATTATTAAATATCCTTCGAGTGTAGCTGCTGTAAAGTGTACCTTTTAGTATCGGAATCATATTGATAACCTACACCAGTGAACATACAATAAGTGTCTGAGTTTAGGGGATAAGCACCAGCTTTTATGTGTTCCAAATCAGAAACCATGCTCATAACATTTTTTTGTTGCTTTTCAGAGTGGCTGGACACCCCTTGGCACAAAATGAACGCTGTCTTCATATGTTTTTGCAAGAAGAGTCATTGGACAAAAGCTACACTCCTTGCAAAGTCAAACAAACCTAATACAGCAGGGATGGACACAGCACTAATATGATCTGTATTTTTATTATCTAGTCTACAGATTTATGGCTGATTTTGTAGTATGCTTCCGACAATTTCTTGATAAACTTATCAGCAACTTCATTCTTTTTTTATATTATTATTAATTGCCCAGTGTTCCTGTTTTAGCTTTTAATAAGTATGAACTCTACAAAGATTATGCAGATCAGGCACTTCTGTAGAAACACAACTATCATCATATTTGTCATTAACACTGAAACTTAAAAAATATTAATCAGTGTAGACAACCATAGTAATGTTTTGTCATATGTCTTCAAAATGTATGGTTTTTTTTAGTTCCAATTTGATTTGTAATGAATGCCTTCCTTGCATTAAAAAAACACAACATGTATTTCTGGTAACAACTCCTTGAAGCCTATTTAGATTTTTCTACTGACAGTACTGAGGGAATAACTACATTTATACTCTGTAAATTCAAATTTGTTTAATGCTGTACCATTTTGTTTACATTGGCATTTTCCAATAAAGAAAAGGGTGAAACACAAATCTATAGATACCAGTGATATGAGTCCTAACTTTTGTTGCTGCTAACTTGTGCATTCAGAGACCTTTTTACTTTAATAGATATTAAAGTAATTTTAGCTAACAAAATGGTTCCATACATTTTTGATGCCATGCACATCCAGTCATTATACAAGTCTTAAATATACAGTTTTGAAAGAAACACGCTTCAGCAAACATTACATCTGGTACAACACAAGGTTAAAGAAATATCTTTCCAAGCCATGCTTTTAGACTTTCTTGTATCGCCCCACCCCTTCCCTGTCTTAACCAATCAGCTGCTTCCCCTATTGGTTGACATCCACTAAAATGTAAATATAGTAACACTGTAGTTGCCCATAATATTTACTATATGCATCTAGCACACAATTAAGTGTCTTTATTAAAGCAATATCCCCCGTCATATAATTTTGTTTAAGGTACATATTAAATAGTGTAGCAAAATGTAAGTATAGTCTAATTACATTTTAAAACTATGGATCACTGCATCTTTTATTTTAATTATCATATGTATTCAGGATTATTAATCTTTGCTGGGAAAATGTTTCACCTGAAAATCAGAACCCGTTTCACGTGTACATTTTTCCATGTTTAAAAAGCCATTGGTTGTTTAAAGAAATGTCGCAGAATCAATGAATTGTATTACTACTTCACCATTCACTGTGACGTCACCATCAAAGCCAGGCTGGGTTAAGAAGCTGAGATACAGAGATTTTGACTCCAGCTTTTTTTCTCCGATTCCTTGTCCAGTGTGCTTAGCACATCAATACATTAACAATCACGATCATTATTTTTAGATCAGTTCTGCTTTCAGCAAAAAGCTCTGCATGACACTTGAGTATATGGGATAGATATACCCCTAACAAATAAGAAAAATACCTGATGGGAATTACTTGAGATTGTAGACTGCTGTGCATGATCTGGAGGGTATTACTGTATTTATTTTTCAGTTCTGATTTAGATTTATATTTGCTGCATTTCGGTACTGAAAGTCGTTTTTCAATTTGTTGTTCTTGTGGTGCGTCTGGAAATTGCTTCCAGCTGGGGATGTCGTATGAGGTCGATTATATCAGGGATTACAAATCATTTTGTTAACCAATCAGATTGCAAGTTTTCCAGCCACTGACATAATTATCAGTCTGATTTCTGGGGTGAATGGATGATTAGTTAACAGTAAATGGTTATTTTCATAAACAGGTAGGCCATGGAGAAATCTGTGACATTTGTGAAAATTACATTACATTGAGGCGATGGAGACTTGACTCTGATCCATGTGTGCATGTTTCATTCTTAGTGTTTTTTGGTTTACATTTTCCATTCCACCTTTCCAGGTATTCAGTTCTCTTTCCCATAATCGGATGTATTTGGATATAGAATATAGATCTGGAAACAAATGCCAACTGAGAGTCTACTGTCAGATCTGTATCAAAATCTATCAGATCTGCAGTCTGGCTAAAGTCAGACCTGCTCCCCTCATCCACGCCCACAACCACAGTGCAACTGCAGTGTAGCTAACCATCCCAGGTAATTGTATTAGATTACAAATGACAGTACATATTGTTTTTGGGGAGATTTTCAGCACAATTTCACTATTTTAAATGTATTGTACACTGTAAAAAAACTAACATTTTGGGGTAAATTTACCTTAATATTGACTTAATAAAACTGTATTTGTAGATTAATTCTAGTGTATATTTCCGTATTACTAAAGGCACAACATTTTTTCAAGTATTTTACACTAATATTGAAAAACTTTTACCGTAAATAAAAAAAAAAGTCAATATTAAGGTAAATTTACAATAAAAATGTGTTGTGTTTTTTTTTTTGTTTTTTTTTACAGTGTATGCTCTGTGGCACTTTTGTACTTTGAAAATTACAAATGCCATTCACTCAGTGGCAATCCGCGTTAAGGACAAGCTGTTCTTTTCTAACTTTTATTACAGAATACATGCCCAGAAATCAATTTGCGTGACAAGTTAAGCTGTCAAGCACTCTTAGATAAAGGTATTCCTGTGATCCTTATTTTGTCTGTGGCGTTTAATAATGAGTGCTTATAGACTGAATAGCAGGGTGTTCCATACAATTCAATAGGAAACTAAATTGTTCAAAATGGAATCATAAAGGGCTCTGTAATCCAATACCCTGACTAATGCTTCCAAACGTGAATAATTTTAGTGTGTTCTTCGGTATTTATTAATGGTTCTATAGAACCTAAACAAGGTAAGGGTTCAAGACAAAGTCAGAAAGAACCATATAATTTTATATAGAACACAGAGGCCCTCTTTTGTGTGAAGCACCACCCATTTGCAGAAAGTGTGTGCAACATGTGGCAGGGTTTTGTTTTTTTACATCCAGATTTCATGACCACAGGTCTTGCTTAACGAACAGCACTGCCCTTTGCATGTTGAATCTTTTATGCAGCTTTATTTTGTATTTTGCAGCACACACATCATTACTGGAACTGACAAACTTCCCTCATCTGCATTTAACTGATTTTTCTGAAATAATTGCTAACACCTGAGAGTTTCTTTTGTCTCAATAAAATGAGGTGTTTTTTACGCATGTTTTGTATGTTTGTTTTTTTTTTCTACAAGATTTCGGATTTCAATATACAACTTTATATTTCCCAATGAAGTATAAAAGGGTTAACAAAAACCGAAATGGAACAATCCTGGGATATTATTTGTCTTTTTGTATGTATTCAAAGAAACTACAGACAGTATAGTGGCAGAGTTTTAGAACCTACCACTTTTATTCCTTTGATGTTTTCTGTTTTTTGAGTTCAAAAGCTATTCTTCTATTTACCTGCCAAAGAGATATGTAAAGCAGGCCAGGGCAGTGTCTCCATAGAGGTATGCATCATCTATCGCCATCTCATGCACAGCAGTAAACTCCATAGAAACCTCAATAGTGGTAATTAATGTAATGCCATGTGAAAAAAAAAATTACATTAGAGGTTTCCAGTTCAATATTATTTATTCTAATTATATACAAAAGTACTCATTTCATGAGTCAGTTAATACTTCACTTTTTGTACAACAAAACAATTTATCATATTCTATAGTCCACAAGTGCTGAATTTCTCAGTGCTAGTGTTTACTGCACTTACAAGGCAACAGTGTTCAGCCCGCCACATCAAAACTTTTTTTTAAAGAAAAAGCAATATTTTACCAGCAGCTGCTTAATACATCATTAAACTTGTCAAAGTACTTAATAAAGGCAAAAAGAGCTGTGTCTTCCAATCCTCAGAAACAGTGCCATCACGAGCCATCCCATGTATCTAGACCAGCACGTGCTTATCCTTACTTCTCAGCGTTCTCCAAAAGTAACACCTTTGGTTTCAGCACTGTGTCAAGGACAGAGACTAGCTGACAAGCACAAACAATTCTACTTTATTTGGTTTCTTTTGTTGTATTTTATACACTGAAAATACATGCTGATTGTAAAGCTTGTCTGTCTTTGAGATGCGAGTTAAGTTTCCATACAGCAAAGCAGGAGTAAGACAAAAACAAAACATAAAACTAAGTACAGTATACCGCTCCTCCAATTCAGAACTGATTGCATCTTTATAATGCTATGTCACAAACCTTACTGTTGTATCAGACAATAATTGAGTTATTCAAGGTTATTCAGGTTCTGCAATGTTCTGAAAATGAAAGCGTCTTCCTTTAAAAGAAACCGTTCCATGGGTCTGAAAACCATTCAACATTTTAATTTTAAATGCTCTGAACTTCTGCATGTTGTTGCCAACCAGTCCTTCCCAATATTCTGCTTCAATTCGAGAAACAGATCTGCTGTCTCAAATATCCAGAACAAACGGTGCGAGTGACATTTCTCTTACTTCCAGCAAAACCTGACTTATCGTCAACAGCAAAAGGTTTGTCAGAAAGAGGCATTTATTATTTCCTCACATTTGGGGACACATGTCTCTGTTGATATAAGAAACATTAAACATTCACGTTCAAATGTCACTGGATTTGTACATGTCAGACAGCAGCCTCGTGATTGGCACGTTTCCTATTGTTTTCTTAAAGAAGACCTCTTCAATGGTGGAGGGGCTTATTGATCTTAAAGCGGGCAGAAGTAACAGCAGTTTCCCAAACCGACATGGCTGTGTTGGATACCTGCAAGAATTACAGGAAACACACACACACACACAAAGTGATGTTATTATTTTAAAGGTTAAAAAGAAATATAATTATTTTTTGAGCAATCAGCCCTATTGTTTTAACCAAATGAATCCTGAGAGTTTTAGAATAGATGATCAGTTACAGCAAATCATTTTCTATGTAGTATGGAAAAGTTCACCGAGAAATTGGCAGGGGTCACCTTAATTATTGCTGTTAACTGCTGTTATTTTCTATTATTAACATTTGGCAACAATAATGAGCCTACTATTATCAATAATTCACTAAACTGCAAAAATCACAAACTGTACATTCTGAAAAGTAACTTGATTTTTAAAATGATAAACTAAAAAACAAATTATATTACCTTGTGTGTATATAGCTGTTCAAGGTCAGTTGAGCTTCATCCTGCAGCGAGGCAATAGCAGATGCATTGCGAAAGGTCCTTAGATCTGAACCGCTGTGGGTAGGCACTAAAAGAAATACATGGCAAATGATATTCACTGAAAGTTATGGTTAGTGTTGTCTTAAAATATTCGCGATTACCACAGCATCTATGATATAATGTACTGCATTGTAGGCTACAGTATTGTACTTTAAAATGCATCCTACAAATTAACTACTACACCATGGAACCAAATATTTAAAAACATGAATATGCAACAGAGTATAAACAAAGGGTTTCTTTTAATATTTTGAAAATTGACTTTAGACTTGCAAAAATGTGTTAACAAAATGCACATTACACATAAAGTACATAAATGCTCAAATGTGTTTATAATCGGTTGCTAGGATAGGGTATATGTTTCATTCTTAAACACAGGTGTATGTACAGGTACAGCAATGCCTTCTTAATAACACATTTTCACTAGTGTTAACCTGTTCCTTTGTTTAATTAACAAAAGGGACATTTCAGATTTATGGACATCCCTTTCTGCCTGTGGGCTGCTTCATAAAACTTTGAGCTTCTCCCATATGTTTGACTTGTTTGCTTTGCTTTGGTTTGTCTGGTTTTGATGGCATTGACCTCAACTTGCGTGCACATCAAAGTCAAACCCATTCAATCTGCACATTAGGGGAGAGTGGTGTAAGATACAGCACAGGAGCTATCTGACTGTAACAGGTGCAAACTTACATCACACTTGCAAATCTCTTCAATAAGAAAACTTCAAACCATGTGCAGAAGAAACACCACTCTCCACAATTTTATAATACAGACATAATACTTTCAAACTCGACTTCTAAACTTCACCAATGTGCAACGGTCACTTATCCAAGCAGAACAGTATAAACAACAGTCGTCTGGAATTAGTGACAGCATGACTCTACACACCACTGACAGCGTTGTGGCACTTTCTGTTTCTTTGTCCAGTCACGGTAGGCCGTTACTTACCAGCTTTGAACGTGACAATACACTTGAGGCAGGCAAATTCTGTGGCATCCAGTCGAAGTTGTCTGAATCTGCCAACTACTTCTTGCAGGGCTTGGATTTCTGTAATAATTGTGTTTAATCTCTGAGAGTCCGTGTTCTCCGTGCTCATGCCTTCAAACATAGCAGAAATTCGAGGTCACAATATGAACATTCCAAAATAGGATGATATTAAATACTTTTACAGTTCATAAAAATATGTCAACAGACAAAATCACCACAGTTGTAAAAGCTTGCTATAAATAATTGTAATTTGCATTTCAAATAAAACTTAAAAAGCAATTAATTCAACAAAATAGCATTATTAGCATTTAAACGTGATTTTCTAAATGACAGGTACACCCTATTGTTCTATGGGAATCTGCTGTTCTTCACGTGTTTCCTTTTATAATAATGCATTATAACATTAATTCCACAGTTTAAAAAAATGTATCTCTTTCCAATTCTTACCAGAAACAGCCAGTAGAGTGTTTGAATCAATCGGGATAGCCCACTGTGAAATTCCGAGAACAAACAGCTCTCTCCAGGCCTCTTCCAAAAGAATTAACTGTCAGAGATAAAATAATAATATAATATTAATAATATTCAAACATATTAGCTGGAAAATAATAGAAATCCAATAAGCAATTAATAGCTATTTAAAATGTTTATTTTTTAGAGGATACCATAAAAGTAATGTAACAGCAACTGTATTAAGGTAAGTTGGTATCTACTAATTAAATTAACCTTGTGGCGGTTGTATTGATGCCAAGACTAAAGGAATGTGTATTCGTTTTATTGTGCCGAGAGAGAGAGAGAGAGAGAGAGAGAGAGTATGCATGTCTACAAATAAAAGCTTTATATATAAATTATCGAGGAAATTATCAACCAATGCGTACTGCCAGTGCTAACTTATGGATGCGAAACCTGGACCCTCAATGCAAAAATCACTCAAAAATTACAAACAAAAGAATGCAATGTTATTATAAGAGCGAAAAGAAAACTGAAATGGTAGTGGGCCGGACATGTAGCAAGAAGAACAGACTATCGCTGGACCAAGGAGATACTAGACTGGATCCCAAGAGATATAAAGCGACCAAGAAGAAGACCTCCGGGAAGATGGCAAGATGAAATTATGAAACACACCGGAGGAACGTGGATGAGGGATGCAGCAGACAGGCTTTTGAGGAAGAATCTGGGTGAGGCCTTCATCCAGCAGTGGATTGAAAAAGGCTGAAGATGATGATGATGATGATGATGATGATGATATATATATATATATATATATATATATATATATATATATATATATATATATATATATATATATATATACATACATCTTAATTGACTGTATAGATAAATAATTAAGAAATGTATGTCACAAATAAAACATGCAACTTGTTTAGTGATGTCGCATTCTCGGGTTCTTACTTGATCTTGTAAAGGCAGAGTAGAAAATGCTGGTACACTTTTTGCCCATTTGATGCTCATGAACAACAGCCTGGCTGCTGACTCGCATACTGATTCCGTGGCTACTTCACACAGATACATGGGTGCGGCGCTCACTTCGTGTGGATACTGAAATACAAATACAAAGTTAAACAGCACATATGAACAACACAACGGCAACTGTATCTCATAGCATTATATTATCATGTGTGTACAATGTAATTGAGTTTTTAATAAAGCAACTCTCATTGTAACAAGCTGAGAAGAGTGCACTTTGCTCAACTTTCCATACTATAGTGCAGATTCATTCTAAATTGTGTGTGCTACATTAGCTAAGGCAGGATAAGCCTTGGTATTAAAACAAAAATTCACAATGCAGCCCAATTGCTTCGTATCAAGATTCAATGGACCACACATTTTTACTGCTTCTCTAACACTGCGCCTTGTAAAGGGTGTGGCATCATTCAAGCATTGTAAAGCCGCATTAGGTAATGCAGGTTATCTTATACTTCAAAGTTTCTCTTATACAACGCGCTTGAAGATTTGCGTTTAAAAATCAACATCACAAAACATAAAATGAAGTATAAAATGGGTATTATATCATACCAAAATACACCAGTCACATAGCCCATACAAATATAAATGACACACAGTTTTTAAGAAAATACATTCATATTTTATTACATATCACATTATTTTTACATACAATTACATTATTTTTTACACATTATTTTTACATACAATTACCCATTTATACAGTTGGGTTTTTATTGGAGCAATCTAGGTAAAGTACCTTGCTCAAGGGTACAGCAGCAGTGTCCCCTACCTGGGATTGAACCCACAACCCTCCGGTCAAGAGTCCAGAGCACTAACCACTACTCCACACTGTACTTTGTACTGTTTTTATTATTATTATTTAAAGAGACAGTAACCAAATACACAGTAAACCCTGTCAAATACTGACCCTTTTATGCACACATGATTTGTTTTACAGAGTTTGTTTTTTATTAAGAAATAAATACAAACTTTGGACAGGAACAAGAACTTAAAATATGTTTTGCATGTGCCAGGTGAGATCACCCTGACACAGACACATTGACCTTGCTTATAGTTTGAAATTGCTGTTTCAATCAAAACTAAAAATGTAAATGACATGTTCTATACCTTAGGAGTGGGTTGCGCTAGTCCCACGATGGTCTGCCGTTCTGGGATGCTGGAAACTGTAGCAAGCTCCACGTTGTGTGGTTCTATCTGGGTGACTGCGGTGAAGAAAGCTTGACTCATAGCACTGGATGGAAAGTGAGACGCCGCGCCTCTGACCTCCTTGTGCCCTCTGAAGTACAGTTCCACTTGCTTTCGTATAGTTGACGTCCTGGGACCCCTTTCATGTTGCACAGCTGGAAAAAAAACACAAATGTATATATGAAAATAAACGTTTACTTTTTTTCATGGACAAAACGGCTGGGTTTTTATTTTTGTTTTTTGTAAAAAAACAAAAAAAATATTTAAAAACTAAAAAGAATAATGTAACAACTAATACTACTTATAGGTGAAAATAGATTGCATGGATTAAAATACAGAATCAGTTTTTTCTGAAATATCGTTTTCTTTCACTAATATTGTTAACGTGATGCAAACGATCCCTGGTGCAGTGATCTAAAACCAAATACATACTGTTAAATGTTATTATTACAGTTTTATATGACTTCCTTTTTCTCCTTTGATGTAATTTATTAATAATATAATTGTAGGTCATTAACCAAAAAAAAAGTATAGCTGGTTCAATTGACTGCGTCGTTTGGCTGAGGCCATTCATAAAGAAGGTGCACAGCAGGGCAGATTTTGAGGGTGACACGCTACGGCCGTTATTATTATATTCATCAGGCTTTTACTTACCGGTAGATTATGCTTGCTTTGGAGAACTTATTTATGTATTTATTTGTTCTCGTTTATCACCCAAAAAAGTTTACTTGGACAAAGGTAACACATGCTGTCTCATCATTACGGGTTCTCCAGCCACCTCTGTGGCACGTGAAGTCACTGCGTACAGTTGTATTTAAATGAACCCCTATGTTACTCATCTCAACTCCCTGTTTATAATCCCATAGGAACAGTGTGTGTTAATTTAACGAAGCGCAGTTTTACCGTCTTTGTTCATGTTCGCTTCTAGACACTTTTTCAATCGGCAGGATCTGCATTGATTTCTGTGCGTCTTATCCACAGGACAGACTCCCTGTAGAAATACATAAAAACAACAAACATAACATTGAGTTGTTACTTAATTCATTATACGATTATTAAACCTTAAATAAAACGATTTTACAAGTTTAAAATGAGTACAAAAAGTTGAAACAAGCAATTAAGAGACACGTATAAACTTGTATAGGCAACTGAAATAAACTTAGTAACATTGTTTGACGAATGTTTCTACTACAATTCTTTCTTTTGAGAAATGCATTTAGTTCAAACGTTTGTCAAGTGTTATTACATATTCTACGAATACCATGGGAAATACCAGAACAAACCACCGGCATTTTTTGTCTAAGTGGTTTTAAATATGTAATTACATGGGCGTACCAGTTATTATATTAATTAATTACATTATCATTAGAACTGATTTTATTAAGCTCAGTCTGTTAAAATGGAAACGAGGAAGCTGTAGTCGTATGTTTCATCATTTATCAATTACTTTAAAAAAAAACTACAATCTGTCCCCGGGAGGAAAAAAATGTAGAAAATTAATGTGAATCAGAAAAAAAAACAAAAACACGAAGAAATTTAAACTACCAAAAAGTTGCGATACTGAAAAACTCATGATGCACTTCGAAGTTAGCCTGGTTCAGCACCTAAGACAGCGCCACCTTTCTGCACAAGGGATTTCTGTGCGCCGTCCTGGTATTTCTACTACAACTCAATCTGAAAGCCAATGCAGACAGACATACGAACACAAAGACAAATACTGCTTAACATATTTACCTCTGTATAATATATGTTAAGCGGGGCATCTGTTTTCATATTTTAATACATATTTTAATAGTATATACAAATGAAGTTGTTATTGTACAATGGAATAGATTCATGTAAATGGCAGGTTGGATGGTTTTTAAAAGAATAACGTAACATATTCAGAACATTCAACTGATCACTATATGCGTGCTAATGTACCATGTACAATCAGTACATTAAGAAATAGTCAAAACAAGTTGTCTACACTTAAAATAATAAAAAATGCAGATGAACATGGTATTTCTATGCAATGCATTTCAAAACATACACATTTACCTGATTACCAGATTTGCAGACATACGTCCGATTTCTTCTGATACTTCGTTTAAAAAAGCCAGAACATCCGTCGCATGCATAAACACCGTAGTGCTTTCCTGAGCTGCGGTCACCACACACTCTACACGGAATGTCCAAAATACGACCTTAACAAAAAAAAAAAAAAGATTATAAAAACGAAAATATTTCAATAAACCACCGGCAATTAAATACAACGCGTTACATATTCATATGTGTAATCTTTAATAAATTGCAATTACAATTAAGCCGCTTTCATTATTAATGTATTATATCGTATAACTTTCTGTTATATACTCTGCAAAAATGTCAATATAAAAACTGATTTACATTACCGTATACCAGAAAACGTTTGCAGCATTAAAAGGTAATACATTCAGTTGTTGTTGTTGTTGTTGTTGAGGAAAACGTACTCAACTTTCCTCAGAAATATTTTAGAACGAGGGAATGCCTGATCTTTCGGCTCAAATCAAAATAATATGCATAAAGGTATTCGAAGCGTAGAGAAAAGTAGCCTACCACATGACTAAAGGGAAAACAGCTTACATCTACAGAATGCTAAAAACCTTCGCTTGATAAATGTAAGTGCATTAATTACATTAATCCATGTAACACATCATTATTTAATATTAAAGCAATTTTAAAACAGTAAACAAGCGCTTTGAGATACTGTGGTATGAAAGGTGCTCAATAAATAAATACATACAATAAATAAATACAATTTAAAATGTAAATCGGTCAAGAAATTATAAATTAAGTCTTCTGCTGAGAGTATAGCGGCCTCCGCCATTGATCCCAGGTTATGAGCCCCAGGTCTATTGGTTTGGGGATTAGAGTGACATAGCAATCAAAATAATTGGAACGGTTTCTGTTCACAGACCAGAGGGGGTGGGAGGGTGGTATCTCCAAATGATAAGCGGTGTTGTTACGGTGCTTGCTATTACGACAAGTGCTGTCGAAAAAAAAATGAAATATTTTGGTGACTGTAATTACAATGACATATTGCCACCTGCCTATTAATTCGCCAGTGAACCGTCAAAAAGAGTAGCATGGGAATTCGGATATGGCCCGCCATCAGACAGGGAAAAGCAATCAACTTTTGTTAGGACGGTTAGTTATCTGCTATGGTCTGTTTTACAGTAGTTCTCTTCTTCTTGTTGTTCCAAGAAAAAAATACATCGTAGGAATGCAACTATACACTGACTTTCAATAGGCTAATCTTTCACACGAACACATATTTAGTTTTTATTTTATTTTATATGTAATGTATACAATGTGTCGTCTTTCTTACCGTACCTTTTGTAATAGGTTTATTAGAAAGAAAAAAAGAACAATTTGGCTTTACACTATGGTACCACATGAAAGCATTTTGTTGCTGCTGCTGTTTTATTTCCCCCCTCGTAAAAAAGAAAAAGAAAAAAAAAATCGCTGTAATCACAGTTAAGTCTACCGAGTGTGAAACGGTCTGTTCCCCTGGCTCTGTGTGTTTAAGCAGTGCCATCTTAGGTTAATTCTGGGTGTTTACTTCTAATTTGATTTTCAAATGGCCTGAGACCTGCAATCGACTGGTTTAGTCTAGGAGAGCAGAGTAAAATAACCCAGTTTTATTGAGCTAGGAAACCGTCTTTAACTTCTCGCTGCAGGGGGTCCCTTGGTGCTTATTGTGTGTTATAATTGCTTAAAGATATCTGGCATATTCTATTACTGTAATTACCATCAACCTCGGAGGCTGTTGAAAGAAGTTAGAGACTGGGGAAGGGTTTTTATTACCACCCAGGCGTAAATAAGACATGACTGTACTTCTGCTGCCTGGCGCATATAATGAAACACAATCCTGTGCTAAAGAAAACAAGTCACCACTCTATTCTTTAACGACTTTGTTCACACTTTACAAAAGCTTTAACGTCGTATACATGAATGGACAGTACAGAGCTTCATACCTGCAAAGCATGTTCTTTACCAACATATTTAAAGAATAAAATAACGAAGAAAACATATTGCAGTGGTATTCCATCTGATTAATTCACAACAAATACCTGATCACAACCACTTCGGTTTTGCAACCATAAACATAGGAGAGCTGGATATTACTATCTGGAGAGATATGTTGTATACATATTTATAATTTGCATTTTGGGGTTCCCTTAAAATATTAATTATAGATAATATTGCACTTGAACAACATTTCCAAATCTAAATGCAAAATTCAAACATTATACATCGAACTAGACGTGTCATTCATATTACTGTTGAGAGAAAATATTGACGGTAAATTTGTAACTTCGGTACGGGCCATAATTTAATAGTCTATGTAGTTATTCAGTATTCAGTGTTGTTTGAAACATGTATATATCTAATACATTATGTTAATTCCGGCTTTATTCGTGGAATGATATATAGCAATAACAATTTCCCCTGAATAATAAAAGCAGTTATATATATATATATATATATATATATATATATATATATATATATATATATATATATATATATATATATATATATATATATATATAGAAATACAGTAGTTACAAAAAAATAGCATAATGTTTTTCTAAAACGTTTTATTTTCTGAATATTATAGTAAAGTATAACCCTCAGCCTCATAATAAAATAGTACATACACATGTTGACATATTTAACAATTCGAGGCATTTCTGTGTAAAACGCGAACTTTCATATACTGGACATTCGCTTTTGTGCCTTTTTGCAATTATTTATAGAGAAACCCGTGATTTAAATGTAATGCAGGCTAGAACATTAACAAAACAACAGCATGGTATTAATTCCTTGTTAGAAATGAAAACGAATAGCTGAAAACGAGAAATAGTTTTACAGGAGTGTAAAAAAACCCCTGTTGCCGAGTTAGCCTCAGTAACTTTTATTTTAAATGATGCTAGATAATTGTAACAACTGTAAGTCGCCCTGGATAAGGGCATCTGCTAAGAAATATATAATAATAATAATAATAATAATAATAATAATAATAATAATAATAATAATAATAATAATAATAATAATAGCATTTAGTTTTCCAAAATGATTTCAGAATATATATATATATATATATATATATATATATATATATATATATATATATATATATATATATATATATATATATACGGATTAGAACATTAAATTCTATTTAATGTTCTATTTAAAAAGTCAATGTTTGGGATAATGTGACTTTTAAAATGACACGTTCCTCTCTTTAGTGGACTTATTCTGTAAGCATTTTCTTTCTAACATGATTGAAATAGGCTAGCGATAGACAAGTCAAGTGGTTTTATAATGTCTCCTGTAATATATAACACAAATAATACTGTTACAACACAATGTATATATAATGTTATAATACTGTATACACACACACACACACACACACACACACACACACACACATAGTGAAACCATAATGTATCTTATACATGTTACCTAAAAATGAAAAATAACTGTAGAAATACAGTAGGCATGAAAGGCGGTATTTATATAGATAACCCACTTGTTGATCCTGCGGATTTGCTCATCATCTCGTCTGAAGCAATGGTGTAGTTTTTGAAATCTTAGTGATGAGTTGACTACTGGTCCTGCACAATCCCAGATGGATGCCCCAATGCAAATCCGTAAATGTTTCGGTGAGTTGTTGTAGCTAGGTACAATGCTGAGTTATATTCGTTAAAGATACTAATAATAAATACAACAAAATGAAAAGCAAATGCTATGTTCTTAGTCCAGGGATCCGAATACACACATACGCCTGAAGCAGCGAAAGATGCGGCTCAGTTCAGCAGAAAAGTAGTAAAGAACGCGGAGCATCTGGTGCCCTTCATATCACTGCCACATTTAAGTTAGCAAAACTGCAGAGGTTGACATCGAATTCTGGATGAACTTATTCAAGGAAAAAAACACTATTTCTAAGTACCGTAGCCTTCGTGACTTAGTGCTGTGAGTCCCCGATTTAAAGCTTACAATATTTCTGTAAATAATTGAGAGCGCCGAGGGGAGGAGTGTTAGAGCCCCTTTTCCACTTCGCTTTTCTCTTCTGTTTCACCTAACTCCTGTTTGGGCATGACGTCACCAATCAGCGGCTTTAATAGGAAAGAGTGTTAGGACACTTCAGGAGTCTTTAGTTATGGATTTATTTTCATATTCCCTTGACTCGGGTTTAACGTTCAGTAGTCACACACACACACACACACACACACACACACACACACACACACACACACACACACACACACACACACACACACACACACACACACACACACATTAAAATTAAACTGACGGTTACATTACAACGTTAAAAAATTGTCATGCAGCTCATTTAATTCTCCAAGTGTTTCTGAATGATGACTTTTGGTTAAACTCTTAGACTGACTCTGTGTTTCTGTTCAGTACAAATATAATATTATGGGGGATGTATCGATTGTTTATTAGGTATTCATTTAATATTGTTATTTGCAAGAACGTGTGGCAGGTAGATAGTGTGACTTGAAAGACAGGCTTTTCTTGGCGTGCCAAGTATATTCGCCTTTTATAATAACTTTGACTTGCTCAGCAATAAATAAATAAATAAATAAGATAACCTCCCTATAAGCTTGTACTCTAAAGTTTGGTGGTTTATTTAATCTTCTGCTGCCTGTACATTGGGGGCTATTCTGTCAGACCCTGGTGATGCAAAGGGCCCACGACGTTGTTCTTGCTCGTTTGTCGGGGTATGTTTTTAGCCCCGGGCTCCACGTCTCTCGCTAGGTTATCTGCGCATTTAATTAAATCTGTTCCTAACGACATAACGGGTGGAATCTCTGCCTTCGCCCCGCTTGCATAACACGTTGTCACGGTGTACTTATTCTGCGGGATTTGGAGCAAATCCTTTAGTTAGAAAGAGAACGTTTTGTTTGTGACTAACTCATAGATGATCCAGGTTATCAGATCCGCCTGTCAGTTGGTGAGGAATGCTGTCTTTACGCACATCAAGTATAGAATGCTACATTTAATCTGGACAATGTCATGCTATAGGTTGATGCATTTAATCTGGAATCAAACGAACTATTATTTTTCTTTATTCTCATTTACAAGTACTTGCATACCTGTCTTTTTAATCCCCTTTGTAAATACGGTTTGCCGATTTCCACATCACAAAGTGTACGAAAAAAAAAAAGTCTTGCTGTTAATACAGCTTCGACTGAGAGACTCAGAGGTGTATCGGTATACCCAAGTCTACACAGTTTGCTGTTCTCTATAACTATAAGTATACTGGCATACACTGTTTGTTTTTGTTTAGTATATTTGGTGTTACCTCTTATATGAGCCTCTTCAAACATCCGATTTCCAAACCTTCTCCTATCCCTAAAAATCTTAAAATCCAACCAAACGACAAGACTGCAGATTTTAAAAGTGCAATTGCATTTATAAATTATGTAGCGTGGTTTAACAACTAATTCAAAATGTGTAATATTTACTAGGACTACTACTACTACTACTACTACTACTACTAATAATAATAATAATAATAATAATAATAATAATAATAATAATAAAGGCGCCACGAAGAATGGTTCCACAACCCAAGGCTAAGTGAAACCAGTCGTATAAGAAACCCAGGTTGGCGGCTGACTACATTTTAACTGAAGTATTAACAATCAATGTGCGGGTGTTATGTACTGCTGTCTAATCGCCTTGGTTAACTTGCGGGGGTCCGGACCCACACAATAATTTGGATCACTGCACTGAAGTTCTCTTCGCTTGCACTTGCACTGGCGTGGAAAGTTGTCAGCCAAGTACCGCACCCGTACACACTGACATTTTCACCTCGACAGCTTGCTGAGTTTGTTTTTATTTTATTTTTATTTTTTTACTGGCACACCACAAAACTGTATTCAGTTTTTAATTGTACACTTCAGCACATAAACCTTGACCACATGGGTGTACTTAGTCAATACATTTACAGCGTGGTCAAAAATGGCAGGCCAGTCTGAACTGCTATAATGCCAGGGTGACCGTGAAAATGCAGTGTAGCACCAGGAAACCTGCGGTATAGGACGCGCCATCACAGTGCACGTGATGTGATACAGCCTAAAACCAGGGCCAATCTAACACTGAGCTAGCCCAGTCTCTGGGCTATTCCAGGTTTAATATCGATTTCAAATCAATAACCATTTCACTGCAACACTTTGATATTCATTTCAAATAAACAACACGTATTTGACCATCTTTGCAAATTTGACTCCGATGGTGCTCTGGTGCCACATACTACATTTCACACACTATTTTATACCTCGGCCCGTAGAAATGGCACGTCCCACACTGCGCGTTCTAGTACCCATTTATTTTTTTCTGGAACCTCTGCTAATCTATATTTATTTCGCTACATTAAACGGGTTAACTAGGAATGTAGTATTTATGTAAAGACTGGTACCTTGCTAATTAGAGGTAAAACTACCATCCTGCAAAAATATTTTATGCAAAACGGCTAAGATGTTTATACATTTACTATACTTTAATGATCTACTGAGTATTCATAAGAAACTCATTTAAACTCGCATCATTGTTTACTGTAAAAGTTTGAATCTGGTAAAAAGTTTTACCGGTAACTGTCAACATTTACCAAGAAAGGTGATAAATGTCCGGAATTATGAAGAAATATAATAACGAAAGTGCTTCTAAATACATAAAATGTGTATATAAACAACAATTTTATGTAGGGCTATATAATCTATACAATTCAGTATTACTAAACAGTGGTTAAACTAGTAGGCCCTGATCTAAATAAAAGAAACTGAACTTAAACAAAATATTTTATCTATCTATCTATCTATCTATCTATCTATCTATCTATCTATCTATCTATCTATCTATCTATCTATCTATATATATATATATATATATATATATATATATATATACACAGTACTGTGCAAAAGTTTTAGGCAGGTGTGAAAAAATGCTGTAAAGTAAGAATGCTTTCAAAAATAGACATGTTAATAGATTATATTTATCAATTAACTAAATGCAAAGTGAGTGAACAGAAGAAAAATCTAAATCAAATCCATATTTGGTGTGACCACCCTTTGCCTTCAAAACAGCATCAATTCTTCTAGGTACACTCACTTGCACAAAGTCAGGGATTTTGTAGGCATATAGTCAGGTGTATGATTAAACAATTATACCAAACAGGTGCTAATGATCATCAATTCAATATGTAGGTTGAAACACAATCATTAACTGAAACAGAAACAGCTGTGTAGGAGGAATAAAACTGGGTGAGGAACAGCCAAACTCAGCTAACAAGGTGAGGTTGCTGAAGACAGTTTACTGTCAAAAGTCATACACCATGGCAAGACTGAGCACAGCAACAAGGTAGTTATACTGCATCAGCAAGGTCTCTCCCAGGCAGAAATTTCAAGGCAGACAGGGGTTTCCAGATGTGCTGTCCAAGCTCTTTTGAAGAAGCACAAAGAAACGGGCAACGTTGAGGACCGTAGACGCAGTGGTCGGCCAAGGAAACTTACTGCAGCAGATGAAAGACACATCATGTTTACTTCCCTTCGCAATCGGAAGATGTCCAGCAGTGCCATCGGCTCAGAACTGGCAGAAAACAGTGGGACCCTGGTACACCCATCTACTGTCCGGAGAAGTCTGGTCAGAAGTGGCCTTCATGGAAGACTTGCGGCCAAAAAGCCATACCTCCGACGTGGAAACAAGGCCAAGCGACTCAACTATGCACGAAAACACAGGGACTGGGGTGCAGAAAAATGGCAGCAGGTGCTCTGGACTGATGAGTAAAAATTTGAAATATTTGGCTGTAGCAGAAGGCAGTTTGTTCGCCGAAGGGCTGGAAAGCGGTACACGAATGAGTGTCTGCAGGCAACAGTGAAGCATGGTGGAGGTTCCTTGCAAGTTTGGGGCTGCATTTATGCAAATGGAGTTGGGGATTTCGTCAGAATTAATGGTCTCCTCAATGCTGAGAAATACAGGCAGATACTTATCCATCATGCAATACCATCAGGGAGGCATCTGATTGGCCCCAAATTTATTCTGCAGCATGACAACGACCCCAAACATACAGCGAAAGTCATTAAGAACTATCTTCATCGTAAAGAAGAACAAGGAGTCCTGGAAGTGATGGTATGGCCCCCACAGAGCCCTGATCTCAACATCATCGAGTCTGTCTGGGATTACATGAAGAGAGAGAAGCAACTGAGGCTGCCTAAATCCAGAGAAGAACTGTGGTTAGTTCTCCAAGATGTCTGGGCCAACCTACCTGCCGAGTTCCTTCAAAAACTGTGTGCAAGTGTACCTAGAAGAATTGATGCTGTTTTGAAGGCAAAGGGTGGTCACACCAAATATTGAATTGATGTAGATTTTTCTTCTGTTCACTCACTTTGCATTTTGTTAATTGATAAATATAAACTATTAACATGTCTATTTTTGAAAGCATTCTTACTTTACAGCAGTTTTTCACACCTGCCTAAAACTTTTGCACAGTACTGTATATATATTATTTTTATGGGAAATAGGCCATAAAGTCGCGTTTGATTAAGAAAAATTAGTTTGAGTTACATTTAACAGAAACGATGTTGTTTACTCAAAATGGCCACTTTAAAACTAAAGAATTCCTGAAGATAATGAATCAAGTAAAGCTCTTTTATGCAAGAATCCCCCAGTGCTATCTGACTGCGACCTGTTGACAATCAACCGCGTTTTAGAAGTGACCTAAAACGATTTCAAAATCAATCCTCTGTGATTTATTTCTAAAAACCTCAGGTGCTTGAATAATAGGTATTTTTCGTCACAATGTGGAAGCGCCTCTTTGCATGGCGTTAGGTTAGATACAGAATAAGAGCGAGGGTAAAGGTTAAGGTTAGGTTTAGGTCCAATTAGAAATGTGAAGGTGCATTCATTTCCCACGTTTTCTTTCTCTCACTCATTCACATCTCCATCCCCTATGGATCTATACTGAAGAACATATTAGGCTACTTCACATTGCTATCAATAGTTTACATAGGCCTACATCATTTAAAATGACACCTTTGCAAAACAGAATTCAATGGATGCGGAATGGTTGTTTTCTGTTTAAACTCACTACTAAAGGGTGGAGATTTAGATTTAGATTTTTCCACAGTTACTAACCAGCTATTCTATTACAGTAGACCATCACTGTATGCCTAAAATGGTGCATTGAATTACCATTAATCGGGAGCAGATCTGGATCAAAGGATTAATTTAACCATGAGACTGAAAATCTTATTTTATAAATGACTTACCTTTAAATAAAAATGTGCATTTTATTGGTGTTAAAATCTCTCGTAGTTTCAAAATGTTTTAGTTAGGTATACAGTGGCAGGTTTTCAGTCTTTAAAAAAATGGAAGCCGCTGAACATTTCAAGTCCCTTGTATCTTGTCAGAACGCAGCAAGTTTAATAGATGCGTTGACCCTATTCACTTCCTGTGTTTCAGGTAAGAGGCCCCCAGTTTACTCAATGTACCCTTTACTACATAGCATGGAATGTGAGTGGGACGCTCAGGTGGGGTCCCAGGAAGTGAACGTGTGATCTCGTAGCTGGATAAATGGGTTTAACCTGATGCCGGCAAGTGGAAATAAATAGGAAAAAAAACATTAAGGATGTTGTTTTGGTACTGTGGTAATGCCTTCCTGTTGAAAATAGTGATTTCACATATTCACATTCAATCTGAAGAAATTCATGTTTTATTTTCAATTATTGTGAGGGGTTCAAGAGCTGCTCTTCAGGTCAAATTGTAGTCATGTGTAACACAGGTTACATCTGCCAAAATGTATTTATTCAAGTAACACATCTAGTCATCAGCTGCTTTGGTTCAAGTTTCCTTGCATTACACAGCTGTGCACTGAATGGCTCTGGCACATACTAATTTAAAGGCACTGATCTAGCTTACATAGCATACTGTATGTCTATGGCATGTACCTTGAACAAACAAGCCTTTTCTTTGTTTTAAACACGTATGCTTAACCCCATATTCACAACTATAAAAGACAGCACATAGGCCTACTCTGTATTTTGAACAACACGTCAGTGCTTGTATTGTGTGCTGTCTCGATAGAAAAAGACCAATTAAAATTAACAGGACTATGCTTTCATGGTCTCCAAGGTTATTGGGTTGCTGCACGTCTGACTCTAAACACAAGTGATTTGTCTGTGTTAACCAAGGTTATCATTAAGGTATATATATCCTCCATACTATCAGAGCCCTGAAAAGAAATGGAAGATAGCTAAGTTCTCTTAACATTTGACACCCAAAGTAATGGCTTATCCCCTTCACACATTATTTATAACCACCAAATAAATTGCATACATATCTATTACTACGCTAGCCTACAGTTTCATTTGGTACATTCTTATATTCACAAACATCAATAAAATAATAATAATAATAATAATAATAATAATAATAATAATAATAATAATAGGATTTCCAGATTATCAAGTTACATTATACGGTGTAACAAAACAATTGCAATTTGATAAAAATTCAGATTTTTCATTTTATTGAGAAGATGATCAAGCTTTAATTGGTGTTTGACTTTTGGCTTCCAGCAGTCAGTACTCTTTCCTCTGGATAAACCGGACAGGAATGGTAGTTATCTGTTTTATCCCACTGTCAATCTCCACTTACTACATTTCTTGGTATCCTTGATTATGGTCATATCCCATCATTATGGTACAATATATAATAGATTATAATGAGCAAGTCCTATCATATGCAAAGTGGTAATCCAAATACGATCCTTTTAATTTCAAAGCAAAATGACTGGATGGGGCTTTTATCCTTTATATCACCACAAAAATTATTATTAGCAGATGCTTTTATCAAAAGTGACCAGGGGGTGAACTATGTATCAACATCTGTTGCTGCAGAATCACTTCCAATAGGAGGACCTTGGTTTTACGTCTCATCTGAAGGACAGAGCACAAGGAGGTTAAGTGACTTGCTCAGGGTCACACACTGAGTCAATGGCTGAGCCGGGATTTGAACCAGGAACCTCCTGGTATTAAGCTCTTTCCTTTAACCACTGGACCACCAAGCCCTTGGTTGTGCAGTCATGACTGCTAAGACTGGTGGTAGTGCTGCAGTGAAGACTGCTTCCATGTACATTTAATAAAAGAAAATGAATAAAGAGAAGGCAGGGAGTCAGAGATATGGTGGTATTCTATTAATTTGGTGACACAGATTGTCAGGAAATGATGCAATTTTGCAATTGGATTCAAAACGAAATGCAACACAAAAGGAAGATAAGAGACAGATTCCTTGGGTTTAAAACGTGCAATGAAACAAACAAGCAATGTCACACACACTGATTGCTTCTCCCAGCTAATGCTGTAGCATTATCAGTTTATCAGAGAGGAGCGAAATATGGTCCAAAGTGTTTGTGTTACACAAGTAAGAGATCTGCCTGACTAGCTCCGCAAAGACATTTCAGAGCTGCTTGCTGGTCTGTATCATTTACAAGCAAGATTACAGACAGATAACCACATATTGTTGAAGCTACAAGCCTCCAGATGCATAACAAAAGGGTCAAGACAAAACAGAGCACATGAGACCCTGAGCCCAAGCTTT
The DNA here is from genome assembly GCA_030684275.1 of Acipenser oxyrinchus oxyrinchus. Taxonomy (NCBI): domain Eukaryota; kingdom Metazoa; phylum Chordata; class Actinopteri; order Acipenseriformes; family Acipenseridae; genus Acipenser; species Acipenser oxyrinchus. Next base: position 6,204,457 of record CM060251.1, read on the forward strand.
GCACACTCACTGCTGTGACTGTGATTCTCCAGCATCTTCCTGTGCTACAGTTAAAAGACACATTACACACGTTTCAGGGTTTTGTTTTGTTTTTTTAGCATTTTTGCCCCTAGCAGAACGTTCTTTTATAAGAAAAAAACAATGATAAGCAAAAAAATACATATTTTTAAATGATCCAAATAAGACAATATAAATACCACAGCTATTTAAAGAATTAAAGGGCCCACATTGTTGCTTTATATACTAAATATGCACCTTATTAAGATCCACCAGTATTAACAAATAAATATCCTACCATGTACACAGTTGTTGTTTTTTTCTTCCTTTCCTTTTTCATACAAAGGAGTTTGAATTTGTGACGAGCCCATAAGAACCACAAAATACAAGCCCATGGTAATGCATTTATGAGATGTTCAACTGCTCACTTTTGCACTGAACTAGTAAAATAGAATGGCCACAAAAAAATGGCAGTTGTTTATCAATTAAATATAAACATCATTGTAATGTTAGTGAATAAGAAACAGTTTTGTAAATCTGGACTCCCTTCTTCAGCCTCTACACAGCTGAAGAAGGGCTTTGTTGGAATCGTCCTGAAATAAATCATTTTCTAATCATTTAATATACGACAGTTACATCTATTGAGTATTCATAAGACACTCATTTAACGCATCGTTGTTTATGTTACTGTAAAAGTTCAAATCTGGTAGGCTAAATCTTTTACCAGTAACTGTCAACATTTACCAAGTAAATTAATTTACATTTACCTTGTATATTAATATAGTTTTGCATGCACAACAAAAGGTATTTTACCCAAAGCCACTTGGCATCACTCCCTTGTTTCCCACCTGTTCTGTTAGTACCAACAGTGCTTCACCTGCAGTAAAGCAAGGCTGCGGAAACTGTAACTGCAGCTTGCTGCTGACAGATCTATCTCTTTGGCGCAAATTGTCAGTGAGAAACTTCCGCTCGAACTATTCTGGACAAAACTGGCTACTGGAAAGGGTAAATCCCGTTGCATGAAGGTCTGAACAATGGCCAAATGTGTTGATGTGCTGCTGGTGGTTTTGGGCTGACAAAGAGCGGATTAATTGGTGACTTGGCTGACTGATTCGAGATGGCTCCACTCAGCCAGCTCTGTGGGGAGTCCCATTGTTCAGGCCCTGATTCCCACTTTTCACAAACTCGAAACAAAAGTCAATTTCTTTTTTAAGAGGAAAAATATCGGCCCATGTTTTAGCTCTGGAAAGTGACTCAGACTTTAAGGACGACTAACTTTGTGCTGTAGGTTTTTTGTCTGTAATGAGTGTTATTGAGAAAAGAGAAGGCTTTCAAGGAGTGGTGAAGACATTGCACCTGTTGGAAGCTGCTGGGCTCACTCTGTTTAGGTGGCTATTAACATTCAAATATACAAGAATGCCATCATCTACGGCTTTGAAATCAGTCTGATTCGGGAACTGATTCCTGGGGCTAGAATATCAACCTTTACTCCTTTCTCATGAAGGCACAGACATGCAGAATCATATATAACACATTGCCATCTGTATGCTAAAAAGAAAAGTTTTTTTTTTTAGAAACAAAACCCCAAGGATGCCTTTTTATTGATAAGCATGGGAACAGGGCAGTTAATATGAAAGCTGCTCTTACATAATAAGGTTTCTGCTCATGCTTGTCCTGAAAAGCAGCTGGCATGTTAGCATGCAATTCTGCATTTTTTGTTGGCCTAATCATATTCATTGGATAATCAGCGGCTTTTACACGGATTCCACCAATAACATTTGATTCAAACAAAACACAAATCCACAAATAATCTTAAGAAAATCATCATTCTAAGTTTAATGATGTCGTTACATGCTTAATGTCAGATTATCTGACGGCAAGTCTGAAACACTGAAATGCTTTAACACAGATATAGATACACCAATCTACACATCTACAGCATCCCAGGGTGTTTCAAAGGCTTACAAATTAACCAAGCTCTAGATTGCAAACATAAAAAGTGTATCCTAAGCCAAGACTTCCAAAAAAAATGTCTTGGTACTAATTTTGCTGTTGATATATTTGTTTTCTAGATTTTATCTGTACTTGAAATGAGTTGAAAACAAGTTTTCTGCCACATTACTTTTGAAAAGAAAACCAGAAGCACTGTGGCAGGAGAGTACGGCTCCACTTGAGTCAAGGTCATTAACACAGAAAACACCTAAGCAATACGGTTGTTGTTATTCTCACATAATCCAAAGCAACGTTGGAAAAAGACATATGTTCTGTTAACTATGCAGGACTGATTTTAACGGTGGGACATGGGAGCAAGAATGATGTTTGTGGTAAGCACGAGAGATCACAAAAACACCAAAAAGCTCAGAAAACCAGCGCTTCAATAACACCTTTTGTTGCCAAAGGAAAAATGGAAATCAATAAAGCTGCATACACAGAGACCTTTGCATGCTGTGACTAGTTCAGCAAATCTGTAGTATACATGTTCCCAGACTCACACATTGCAAAGTATTCTGCAGGAAATAGTGAAAGGCGTTTATATTACAATTTCAGCATCAACATTGCTTTAGAAATTCAGATTGATTGATAACATGTTTTTTATATACAGCAATAGCGTGCGTTACTGACAGTGGTATTATTGATCTGACACATATGTGCAGTATAATAATTAATGTTGCAATACCACATTGTTGTGTATTTGGCTTTTTTATAAACCTGTTTACAGATTTCCATTACATGAGAGTAGGTATTAAAACTTCATGCTGATATTGGACTCAGCTCTCGCCAAGATAAGCACCAGCTTCTTTTACTGTAAACTAATGTGATCCATCTGTGTTTCCTTCCATCGGATGATGTAGATATCCTTCTTCCTGTAATGTTAGCTCCAGGAACCAGCCTATTTTGCCTCCCTGGCGCATCAGCACACACAATGGCTGCAATGCTGGCTCCAGGGATCAACCACAGTGCGGCCTCCCTAGTGCAACCGTCTGGACTGAGCCGAGTAGGGTACTTCTCAGGGGTCTTCAAGTGGGCAACTTCCACCCTTGGTGTTTCGTCGACTAGCCCACGACACATTAAGAGGGCTCAACAGTGGTTCTTGCGTCCCAACATCACCCCCCTCCATCCCCCACTCAGCTAAGCCCAGCTTACTTACCTTCCTTTACATCAACGTTGCTTTCTTTCTACTGTGCTTGAGATCTCCATCCAGAATATTTTCGTCTCTACCAGAGCCAGTTGCTGCTCCTCTCTGCTGCTTCAGATTAGTCCTTCACTATGTGTTGCAACTCTTGACCACTGAATCCGATGTCTCTGAGAAACCAGGTTTTGAAGTGTGCCACAAATCCTCGACAACCCATCTCCGCTGGGTAAACCTGGACTCTCCATTCTCGCTGTTACACTTCAGGAGCTAGTTGACCGTATCGAAGTTTCTTCCTTTCATATGCCTTATCCACAGCATCCTCCCATGGCACTGTTAACTACCAGGTTAACAAGGTGTGCTGATCCAGACAAAGCATGCTGATAAGACAATATCAGATCGAAGGTTAGTGGTGGCAATCTCTGGTGGGAAAATAAGTTGTTGTCTAACATCTGCCAGCATTTTCCAGTCTCTAGCACCTTCTAGTTGTCCTAGACGAGTTTTGGTTTTAATACCTTTTCTTGTTGGTTGCTCCCCTGGATGGAGAAATGTTGTTCTTCGTGTGTCATATATTGCTGGAATTGGTGGCAACCTGTTGGTCATGCTGCGCTTGTCTTCCAATGCTAAGGCCAAACATCGCAGCACCTGCTCATGATGCCAAGTAAACCGTCCTTGGCTAAGACCCACCTTACATCCTGTCAAAATGTGTCTTAATGTAGCTGGTGCTAAACACAAAAAACACCACGGATCCTCTCCTACCCAGAGGTTTAGGTTCTGTGGTGATGGGAGAACATCATATGTTGACCTGATGAGGAAAGTGATCCTGCTCTGTTCCATTGTCCATAGACCTTGCCAGCCGATCCTGCATTGTTCCACACTCTCCCATCTCATCCACTCTCCCTGCTTGGCCTGGGAAACTGCCTTAATGCACCTCATCCACTCCTCCTGCATTTGCACCTCATTGACTACTAGCTTCCTCCATTGAGCTGGGGCTGCTTTGTGCCATGTAGGAGGAGCTGAACTGAGACCAAGGCCTCCTCTTCCATGTTGTATTTGCCCCATGATATCACTGATTCGAAGGGCAGCCTTTGCATCTTCCACAACTTCCTTTGCCACCCACTTTCTTCCAGTTTTCAACACAGGTGCTGCATCCCTCACATATTCATCTCATGACTCTACCAATGTAATTTCCAATCGAACCTCGGCACACTTGAACTCCTCAGTTAGAGATGATACTGGCAGCTGCAGTATCCCTTTACCATACAGTCCCACTCTGCTGAGGCAACATGGAACTTCTAACCATGTCCTGCCGTATGAACTGATTAATGCTTCTAGCTTCTCTACTGTTGTCAAGGAAACCTCATACACAGTGAGTGGCCAAAGAAGTCTTGGCAGTAAACCAAACTAAAAGCTTGCCCGGTAAAGCACTGCTGTCTATGCTCTTCAATCCTTGCACTGCTTGTTGTCTCACTTATCCCACATGAACTGTGTCCTTAGGTCCCCATCATACCATCTCACAAAACTTTTCACAGGCTTCTCAGACACTGTTGGTATTGTCTCATCGTTAATCTAGAACCTCTTATCCACTACTTTACCTTTAATTATAGAGATGCTCTTTGACTTTGTGGGCTTGAATTGCATTTATGCCCATTCAATGTTATTGATTAGTTTGCCCAATAACCGATTAGTGCAGGCTACTGTTGTAGTCATGACTGTCATGTCATCCATGTATGCTCTAATTGGTGGCAGTCGCATTCCAGAAGCCAAGCGTTCTCCTCCCACTACCCATTTTGACGCCCTAATAATTACTTCCATTGCCATGCTAAAAGCCAGTGGCGAAATGGTGCATCCTGCCATTATTCCAATTTCTAGACATTCTGAAGTTGAAAAACAAAATTGCAAATCAACGAAGTAGGCTTTCACAAATTTTGTTATTGTCCTCGGTACACTGAAAAAATTAAATGTTGCTCAAAGAAGTTTATGTCGTACTGAACCATATGCATTACCTAAATCCAGGAATGTCACATAGAGCTGTTTAAATTTGATGCCAGATCACACTGATGTGCTCTAAGCATCCTGGGAAACCTGGAATAACAGCTTTCTGTACTGAAGTGTCAATGAAGCAGTTCTTCAATATGTAAGCTGACAATCTGAACAATGCTGAAGAAAATCTTGCCTTCCACGTTTAACAGGGAAATAGGGCAAAACTGACAGATACTCGTAGAATTATTCTTTGGGTATACAGACCCCACCTGCTCGGCACCATGCTCTTTGTACAACCTGTTTTTCCCATGCTACTTTCATCAATTTCCACAGGATTCGTAGAACACCAGGGGCACTCTTGTACACTCTGTATGGAACTCCATTAGGCCCTGGATATGATGACGTCCTTGCCTTTTTCACAGCTTGCTCTACTTCTTTCCACTTAGGTGCACAGTCCTCCATTTGGTATTCTGGTGGATTGATAGGTGGGATGTCTGAAGGAATTGACATAGATTCTGCCTTTTTGAATCTGTATGTGTTTCCTCTAAATATCTAAATATCTCTTAGCTGCTTTTAGTGTGCCATTTTTCTCCCTGGTGAATAACTTATTTGCAGATTTGAATGGGTCTTTATAAAAGTTAGTTCTCGCATACTCCTTCTTTTTGCAGCATTTTCATAGGCACACAGCTCTGCGTAATGTTGCAAGCTTATCTTTTATGACCCTTTGTAATAGATTGAGTGCCTCCTTCTGACTTTGTTCTGCTCTTCTCCATTGCTTCCTCAGGTGCCTCCTTTCTCTAAGCGCTCAATCTCCTGCTGCCGTCTAGACTTTACAGGAATAGTTTGTACTTTCTCGTTTCTTTTTTCAACTCCAAACCTCTCGCTTCCATATGCGTAGATGGTATTCCCAAATTTATCCAGCTTCTTTTCGACTGTTCCACCTAACCTTGCCAACGCAAAACAGAGATCCATGCTTACTGTGTCCCACGCTGTTTTCTCAGAAGCTCTTGGCCAATCTTGTGCCCGTTAAGGTTCTTTTCTCTCTTACGCTGGTTCATCTGACCAGGTTCACAAGGATCACTGGGTTCATCACTAACTCTGTTTATGCAAGTTCTCTTCTCATCTATGACAGGGGTTCTGATATCCTGTGAACTGTGGTTTGCTTCCTGTCACTGCATGTCATTCGACTGACTTGACTGACTTCGTAAAAAGTACTGATCAATGCAAGATATTGGCTGCTGCCAAAACTGCCTACAACTACAGTACAATAAAAACTACAGGGGCCAAGAGAGAATCTGATTGTAAAGCATGTCATGGTTGTTTTTCTGTTTGACATTTTTCCTTTTTAAAAGTAATTAGAAGGAGCACCATATCACAGTCTATCATTCTACCAAGTAATACAGTCAATAGTTGTATGCCTTTGTCTTATGTAGGAATTCACTTCAATTCAGGCCACTAAGCTATCAGTTTACAAAAGCTCCCTCATTTAGATTTTAACATAGATACAACATTTAGATAAAAATGTAAATTGAAAAATAAAAATGACAAGTTTAGTGGTACCCCAAGTGATACCCATTTACACAATGCAGAATAATGGGGTGATAGGTGATGTTCATTTTACCCTTTACCAAGTCAGGTACAGCATTCAATGTCACCACTCCTCAATAAACTAATTACTTCTGGGAAGATGGCAGTGGACATCTGTAGCAGATTCTCCAGAATGGACCATAGAGCCATCATGTTTGAGACTGTTCATACAGTACAGAAGTCATTTACACAGTCTTTGAATCTCTTGCCCTGCTGTTACCCTCTATCAAAGACACATATCCACCATTGTGTATGAACTGCCTGACAAGAAGACATAGCTACAGAAAAGGTGGCCATCCAAATCAATAAGTGGTTCCAGTGGCAACCCATTTACAGAAACTTGAGTGCTATAGATGGCAGGGGTTTCCATTTTTTTTCCAACCCCCTTTAGCCATTACATAGTGAAGGGATTTCATCAGCAGTAACCTTTTCATCCCCCCCCTCCACATAAATATTCCCAAGAAGGCTGTTATCCATGTCCCAGCCTTTCTGTGACATCAGCCTTGGAGAATCTCTGCTATCCTGGTGCTTGTAAGTGACCATTGTTCTCATTCCAAAGGCGCAGGTAATGGAGTTAAGGCATTCCAATAGCTCATCCTGGCATGTCAGCCAGTAAGCTGGTCAGCTGTTACCAGGTTCTTAGTGAATGATTATCAGAAACATCTGATCCAGATGCTGTATCCATTCCTAGAGGCACATTCATTAAATCATATTTTAATACCAAGGTCCAAGGTCACACAGTAGTGTGACCAGGATTAATAACTGCACTGAAAATGTAAGGGATTCTGTTTAGTGGGTAACACAGCATGTGTGTGACAATGCTGATGCTTCTCAAGACACATTCAAACACACAGAGACACAGTGCTGATTCAACTATTTGAACTGTGCGAATTTGACAGCTGAAATATAGTGACATTTTTGAGAAAGTATTCAGTACTGGGAAATGACTGTAGTAATTGCACAATATTTAGCATTTTGTGGTTCCTATTGTTGCAGAAAATTGATACAGATAGGGTAAAATAATGAAATATGTTATTGTGGGGATATTTGGTCATATTTTGATGGATTGCAGTTTGACTCCTATTCAACTGCTGGATCTTATTGTGACTTTCCAACGATTCCAGCAACCACAGAGACATAGCACAGGCAAGCTGAAAACAGTTCTTATTTTTGTTGGTGTTTTACTACTGCCCACCCATAACTTTCCAATCAACCATAAGATATTAAAAAGATACATAACAAAAATGGCTTTTGTGTTATAAATTAAATAAAAGACCTGAAACAGCAATTGTTACTGTTCTCTTTCCTTTGAATACTGTTTGCAATCATTCAGAGTGGTTTCACAATTTTAAGACCTGCCCCTCAGTTCTAGTTGCCTGTCATAGACATATGTAATGCAGGCTACATCAGCCAGAGTGTGTGCTCTTATGAGCAAACACCAGTGCCATCTAGTGAACAGCAAAACGAAAGTAAATGAAAAGAGATAGCACCCTGGTAAGGGAACAGAAAAAAAAATAACCTAATTAGATGTCATTTCAAGCCACTTACTCTTTCGCAAAGACTACAGATTTAGAAACACTAATGATGAATGCAGATAATCATACATACTGAAGGTCAGGATTCAGATTGAGGTGTTTCTGAGAGGAGGTACCAAGTTCCAGTACAGAGGTCCATGATATCTGAAAGCAAGTTCCAGATTCAGTGCATGCTACAGTATGGCTATTGACAGGGCTGTCTGCTCTGACTGTTCTTCTCCGAGATTGGAATCTGAGCAGACCAGTGAACCACTTTACATAGCTGACCAGTAATACTGACAGTTTTGCTTTAGATGCTGTCATATACTGTACTATATGTATCACCCCCTTGTTTCATAAGAAATTGCAAATGTCAAGCAGTATGTATGCTAGAAGGTTTGTTTGTTTTAAATTAACTTTCCACTTATCATAGATCTATAGCATAGCACCCCTAAAGAAAAGAATGTGACATTTACATGTTTTAAATAGAAACGGACTGGGCACTCCAGCAGGGGCTGCTGGCTTTCGCCGTGCTGCCCTCAGTAGCAGGTGTAACGGCAGCTGAGCTTGGCCCGGCGTTTGGCATTCAGAGTCTGTAGCCAGCAGCAACCCATTCCCCATTGGCTGGAGACAGCAAGGCTTCTCCCTCTGCTTGCCTCTGGGAAAGGCCACCCCTCCTCTTCCTTTTTCGGGCAGGTGGCAACTCCTCTTCACCCTGAAGAGGGCAGCACACCATCGGCTGCCTAAACTCTCCATAAGCGTGGCACCAACCTTGGTCCTCCAGGCCTGCGAGGAGGGCGTCTAAACCACCATCCCAGATGGCTTGCGAATCAAAGGGGCCCATCTCTGGCTTTTGGGCAGGCAGCTGGTCTTGGGTCTTAAGATGGAATCACTCATCAGGGGACTCAACCTCGTCCCGGTGGTATGCCTCCGTATTTGTGGGTCTTCATAGGGGCACACGTCTCGGTGCCCAAACTCCCTGCAGGCTCCTTCAGATTCCAGCCGCCATTGCTGCTCATCCTAGTCTTTGTTATGGTCCATTATTATTATTGTTATTTCAAACAAAAGAACAAAACACTTGTAATAAACTCACCTTGTGGTTACAGGCTGAGCAGCCACCATCACTAAACCGCAGTACACAAACTCTCCTCAACACCCACAAACAAAGGATTTTCTCCCCTTTATATAGCATGTGTCTGGAGCCTAATTAATCATCAATCATCCAATTAAGGCCCCAGCCACATTCCCACATGTATTGTGCCAACCCTATATTCACAACACACACACACACACACACACACACTATTTACATTTAGGGCTTTCACCCTGCCACAGTACAGTTCCTGGGGACCCTCTGTGTCTACTGGTTTTCATTCCAACTGAGCTCTCAATTACTTAACTAGACCCTAAATTGAACTGATAATTTGCTTAAATAGACCTTTTTAATTGTTTTCTGCTCTTACATCAAAACAATGGAAATGTGAAAAAACACAAAGTTATCAAAAGTGCCCAGCCATTTAAAGTGGAGATATCAAAAACACAAACCAAGTTTCAAGAAACCACTGGGGCAGCCTTGCCCAGGACAAAGCAAATAGGCACAACTGTAAATCCGATGGGGGCCAAGGTTGCTTCACTAGTTGAACACTTTTGATAACTTGGCGTGTTTGTTTCAGATATCACTTATTTTTTCACTTAATGGATAACACGCACACACACATTACGGGAAAAGCAAAATTGTTCAACCTGTATTGAGGCAATGTATTGCCGTTTGGATAGGGTAAATGTAAATAGTAGCCTAGTCTGTTGAAAGGGTTAAGATGTGAATCTGTGTAGTATAGCAGTTATGTAGTTGGAGTGAAAGTATGATTAGTTAGGGTTCAAATCCTACTGTTCCTCTCAAAAATGTTGTAGTTAACTTGAAATCTGCAACTGTTTAAGGGCTGAAAACAATTAAAAAGTTCTAACTAAGCAAATTATCAGTTTAATTAAAGGTCTAGTTAAGTAATTGAGAGCTCAGTTGGAATGAAAACCAGCAGACACAGGGGGTCCCCAGGACCAGGGTTGAGAAACACTGCTCTAGAGGAGATAATAAAGATCTAAACCCTAGCAGTAATCCCATGTGTGCAATATATTAAAACAAATAAATACATGCCTGAAATATATCATACATTTATGCAAGATGTATTTGAAGGATATGTTTATTTTTATATAGCAAAGACAGAATATATTTGTAATTAAATCTGAAATAAAATCAAATATATTTCATATATTTATTTCCCATTTATCTGGGATGTATGCAGCCATGCCACATATTTCTATTGCTCTGTAAATATGTAACTCCCAGCATAAATTTTTATAATGAGTTCCGTTTTAAACAAGCCCCCACCTGACACTGATAAAACCCTAATAATTGCATGTCTTTTCATGTACTCTTCTTAGACATAGTTCAAATAATGTAACGCTATCTTTTATTCTGTTTTATTCCATTCATTATAAATCATAACCATTGTATATTGTCCCATAGAAAAGAGGGCTATAAATGCTTATTTAAAAGCATTCCCGCCTGGAACATGTGCACGCAGTTCACCCACAAAGACTTTAAACAGGATATTTTCTGTGCCTATACGTCGCTCTCCCTTTTAAGTACCCAGGCAAAAAAGTAAGTTTACAACTCCTAGCACAAAGGCCCTCTTCACTTTAAAGTTGGGGAGACCTGAGTGACCTACGAAAGTTAATTAGGAGGCTAACAAAGAAGAAGCTGGAGCAAAATACCTCGCCTCTCATCCAGCAAAAGATGTCATCCATTAATTAGGAAAATCTTTAAGGAGGCCTTATTGAATTTACAAAAAGCCTATGGCGGGCGACAGTTTTGATCAGACCCTCCCAACAATGCCCCACTAAAAGTAATGGATCTGGGGGGTAAAGTATGGGTTTCAGCAATGTACAGTTTAATGAAATAGCCACCAATTGTGACAGCTCTGATTCTGAAGGTATATTGCATACTTTCAACATGATGTAATGTGTGGTGAACCTGGAGGCTCACAGGGAGAGGGGCACACCGCCCTAAAGCTACAGGAGCCATACAAAGTTAACATTACTCAGTCTCGGCCAAATCCTCCCAGCTCTTTTCTTTTGGAGAGAGAGAGAGAGAGAGAGAGAGAGAGAGAGAGAGAGAGAGAGAGAGAGAGAGAGAGAGAGAGAGAGAGAGAGAGCTTTCCCTCGATTTACAAATCAGCCTCCCTTTAAATCTGTAACTTTGTCTTTGTGTGCAGTTTGTTGTCCAGTACTGCAAATAAACACTGTTTGTGTAATGCTTTTTAGGTTAAGTGGTGGGAAAAAAACATCTTTTATTTAGGAGTTCCTTATTTATTGTATCCAATGTGATTTTCATTATTCATTAAAAAAAAAAAGTGCAAAGGTGAAGGTTTTAACTGTACAATAGTTTCATTTCTCATTCTTAAGCCTCAAAATAGCGCTCTGTGACAAAGAAAAGGAATATTCCACATTTGAAAAAGAAAGACTTTAAAATGTTTAACAAGCAACATATTTTATTAAAGACACACTAAGAGTCTGCAGAATATGAAGTGTGCCACCCCCCAGCTATTCTGTGCCTACAGTGTCTTTAGCATGGCAGCACTCAACATTAGGTAGGAAAAAGGGTTTTTTATTCATGGCGTGTTTGTTGGACTTGTTTTTTTTGTGTAAAGCTACTTCAGTCAAAATAGTAACCAGCTTCACAGAAGACCTAGAAATAAATTCGCACCCTCCAGTTAATTTGGGCTCATTGTAGGATGCAGCTACCTTTTCCTAGTACCTAACTATACAGCTCTGCACATGTGCTTTTATGTAATAACTGAGCTTGGTCTGGCTTGATCATGCTATTATAACATATTTAATAAAGTAAGAGACTGTTTGAAGTAATACATTCCTGGATGTGGTATAAGGGATAACTGCGCAGTGTGTTATAATTGTATTTGTGCCGAGTTTCAGGTGTTATCTGATTAACTGTAAGAGTTGCTTTGGTACTCATAAAATTAACCCTTTGATGCTGCCTCAACCATGCCAACTGCAATAATAAGGATTGTATGCTTTGTTCATAGCTAAGCATAGGTGCATAGCTGACATAGATATGTATTCTGGACAAAGGTTATCTGGAACTATAAAGCTGAACAAATGCATACTGTTAAAATGAAAGGAAATTGAACAATTATGTTTGATTTATACAAAAAATAATATTCCTTTTTAGTCTGTATTTTATTCAACTTTTATTTTGCTTAATATTCTGTAGTTTTAGTAAATCCTTATTAATAATATCAAATCACATCTTTAAATTAATAGTTTAGGACGTGCAATTAATGCTACCAGTACTTTATAAGCCCTACTTTCTTAACAACAGAGAAAAATACGTTTTATTTAAATTGGACACTATGCAGCATTCATGGGACCTTTATAAAGACTACATAACAATGTATATCTCTGTGCATAATCATTTAGAATCACCCTGGGAACCATATATATATATATATATATATATATATATATATATATATATATATATATATATATATATATATATATATATATATATAGATATATATATATAGATATAGATATATATATATTCCTACAAAAGGTTTGTCTCTGTTTTGAGGTTGACAATTCATTAGTACATACACAGAGCAAATATAATATCTCTACTTATAGCACTTCTAATAAATCTGAAAACAGTTTCATAAATGAACTCACTTATTCCTGAACAACAGCTCATATGTTTCAGGTTATATAATAATTTGAGAACCTATTACCATTTCAATGATAAACTTGTATATTGCCCTCAAAATTACATTTTATTTTGTTCTAAATACACAATTATTATACTGTACTAGGAATTCCATAAATTAAACTTACTTTTGTTTTGTGTATGTTTCCTTTTTAACATGGCCAAAATATTTTGTTGACATATGAAATCCCATTGTTAATGTACATGGTAAATGCTCTATGCAATTACTGATCATATTGCCTCAAGTACATTCGTATAATCCCTTGCTGAATCCTGCCGTCTTATCCTTGGTGCTACTTCACTGAATTATGATTTGTCAGAGTGAATGCTGTTATCAATGTGAACTTATTATATATTAAAATTATTGTATTGTATTTTGTAACATCTTTCAGAATAAACCATTATGTTTTAAAGTGTTAACACATTTCAGTTTTAATTTTTTTTTTATTGTTTACATCACATTTGTTTGTATATATTTTAGGTTTTGGGAAACGCTATATCCTTTGGTTAATGAAGCCAAATTTTTTATCAGCATGTATGTTTAGTATCATGCAAGGAACTGACTGACATCTATTTTTATAATGACACAGCCAGTCCAATAGTGCCCTTCATCCCGTTAGATGCTGCTGGCTTCCCTTTCAGAAAGGGACCTTTCTTTCACACAGCCCCAGAATTACAGTTCATGAACCATTCAGTCAACTGACCGGCATGAACCACCCCTTCAACTGCCTAATCTAAGGGGTGGATCTATGGGTTTTGTTGCTTGTCAAAAACAATCACTCCTCGGGCCATTACATTTAGAGCACATCGTCCTTTAATTGGTGTAACACACTGAGAACTGAAAAGGAAGTCCTACAAAAGAACTGGAGTGAATGAGCCCTGAATGACACAAAAATGTTCTTCAAACGTTCGGACCTGGCCACTAACAAGGAGGTATAAGACCAACAAAGCTGAAGTCTGGATAGTCTTAAGTGTTGTATCAAGCTATCAAAAGCTCCTGTAGAACAACTTCGGACATTTCTGAATACCCGAATACTTTTATTTAGAAATTTTAGTAATACATTTTCAAATATACCAACTGTACATTAATGAAAATATTCCAATAAAACAACAACAAAAAAGTTATAAAGAAATTGAGTGATAAAATATGTGTTCATATAGAAGCAAATATAATGGGTACAGACTAGTAATTTTGCTGCTAAAAAAATAAGTAATAATAAATCAAATGTATCCCAGAGTGTTATTATATTAACATGAAAAATATATCAAGTGTGTTCATTATGATTTTACAAGTTCATTAAGACAAGGGCAATATGTCCTATCAGTTGTTCTTGTTCATATTGAGAGTTTTTTAAACCGAGTGGACCTGATGAACGAGAAGAATAAGTAAAGTCTAGTCTTTTCCTGACACATTTGATTAGTTTGATTAGTCTGGACAAATAAGGAACTGTCAGTGCGTGGGCTTTGTGTCATAATATTGCCTGGCACAACTTTATATTCCACTCATACTCATACACACACACACACAGCACAGTCGCCCGCACCCTTCCCAGTTCTGTTTAGTTATTGGTTGTCAGCAAGGTTTTATCTTCGGTTCAGCAGAGCTGAAAGAAGTCAGCTTCGTGTCTTGTTATGAAACAAAACGTCTCTAGCTCTTGTTTGAGAAGCAATGAGAAGTGATCGAGGCAAGCCGGGCCAGCAGTATCTGTGCTATGCCATCTTTGGAGGCGACCAGCAGTGATGAAGTCAAAGCGCTCTTTGTGCTGTTTCTGCAGGCTGCGTGTTTGGTAATTATCCCCAGTCTGTGTTCACAGACTCAGCCCATAACAGCCACCCAGCTTACAGTGAACACAACACATAAACTCCACAAATATTAACTTCACTTTCTAGCTAGGACATTTTCGTTGGATATAAACATCACCTGTCATATTTAAAAACATAGGCTAAATATATGTGTGTAGTATACATAAGAATCTTTATAAATGTTTACAAGTATATTAGTTTGGGAGTGCAGTTGACTTTTTAGTAAAGGATTTTTAAATTGACCTATTAAAAAGCACCTGAGCCATCACGACCCTATAACCACCAGTTATCACCAGTTATGTGGTCGGCATGCACCAGTAGGCTAGGGGGAAATAGACACTTGTCGTCTAGTTTGTTGAGTAACACAAACGCAATTGTCCTTAAAACTGTGACTATGTACAGTAGAATTTATATGCTGCCTATTATTCGAAGATCTGCAGGAATCTACACCAGTGTAGTTACCAAGGATACCATACTGGATATGTGTGCAGTATCTATTTGGTTAAATTGCATTTGTTACTTTACCAAATGCATGTGTTTCAGTTACGGTTGACTAGCTGCTCCTTATAAACCTACTTTTGGGTAAAAAAACGTTTTTAAAAAATCCCATCTTGACAAGATTGGTAATCCGTTAAAAAGCCATTCATTTGTTGTAGCGTGTTATTCTTATTTCTGTGAGTGATACAGGCTATTTAGGAGCATCCACTTTAGTTGAATACGTTTCTTACCCACAAATGATTTCATTATTCCTCGGCTTGATGAGTTTCTCTGGCACAAATCAGTTCTGAGGCACAGAATGGCAATCCCTTGATCCCCATCAATTGTCATCCAGAGTTTGGAGCACTTTGACCGCCAGTAGTGGGGAAGTCAGGGCTAATCCTCTGAAGGAATCATGGGACAGAAAAGCAACAATAACCAAGTCAAGCGTGAAAAATGAAAGAGAAATCTCTATTATCATTCACTACATTTCCCAGCTATGTAGTGAAAAATCAGCTAGTTTGTCATTCGAGTCAGACACCGGGAAAAGAATACAGGGTCGTGGTGGGTTGATAGACTCACACGACGCATAACAGCAACATTTCAAAGCAAAAGGCCTTGTATTTGCAAAATTCCCTCCCATCCCGCCATAACCATTAAATACAGACTGACTTTATTTTGTATGGAAAGCAAAAAACAAGAAAAGAGGCACAGTTCTCTTATAAAAGAATGAGGTTTTCAGGGATTAGGGCTGGCCAAAAGGGATGAAGAATAACTTCTGTATAACTACAGCTATTTTCTCCATTGCAGTCTATACCACAGAGACTAAACCAAATCGGTTTATGTTAACCCCTTTTATGTTTAAGGTTTTTAAAAACAACAACAACAACAAAAAGCAATAATGAAGTTTTGCAATTGCTACCCTTTTGAGGAGTTGTTCTAACCTTTGGGAACATTTGGGATTTAAGATTCCATTCAACGAAGGCATGGGGTGAGGAAGTTAATGTAAATGCCAGGATTAATCCACACCATCTTTCTTATAAGATAGATGTAAATAAGAATGACGGGAAATTATTATTCTGAATTGTGTGTGTTCATTTGAACAATGTTTAAAACCATGCGCATCAGCAGTAGCTACACTGGGTCGCATAAGAATTATTTTTTAATGTAACAACCTTCGAATGCAAAACTACAAGATTCCAAATTAATAAATCAAATAGAAAGTTGATACTGTGCTGAATATATTTAAAAAAAAAAAAAACAAAAAACAAAGACAGTTTCATTAACTAGAATGCTTTTGTGCTTACTATTCGCTGATTAAGGGTAATTCATTATTATGATTAATCACGAATATTGTTTAAAAAATAAAATAAATCACAAATAATAATAACATTTTTTTATTTAACTTAATACTGGAAGAACAATGCCTATATATTTTTATCTTTCTATAAGCTAGAATAATGATCTCTTTGTATTATAAACTGTCATCGATTTTTTAAAATTATATTTATACTGGGTGCTTAACCTCGTATATATTCTTGCCTTCTCTTCCAATATATTATCCCAAAGGACATAAGAAGATAATCAATTAGAAAACCAATGTCTACCTAGGTGAAGTAGCCTAATAAACCGGTTGTCATTTTATTAAAATAGTCACTCCTTTTGGCACATTTTGAATTGTCATGTCTTCCCTAAATTTACATAAAAGTGTGGTCTCTGCATCATCGCTTCTATTAAAGAGCACTTGAAGAGATGGAGACACTGCAATCCTCATTAGTGATTTTTGTACTCTTGTTATAGGCACAGCATCTCATGCAAATTAACTCTTTATTGCAGTCACCATTACTATTGCAGCAAATTAACTGCCTGTTATCTTTAATGATATGCTGAACTTCTCTTAATTCAGCTATCTTTTTATCTTGATTACTCCTCTAATCAATAAAAAAATGACAGAGCAGCATTCAAAACACTACTGGCTTAAAGAAGAACTGCCGACACAAAGACCCTGAAAGCTTTTTCACCTACTGATTATGTATTAGAACGATCTTCAGATCAAACTGAAGTATGTTCAGGTTGGAACAAGCAGGAGAAATGAAAGTTAGCCATGAGTAGGTTATTTTATCTTCCCTCTTGATACTCCATATCTCTGTTCAAAGTGCAATTAACTGTGCACCTATTTGTTTTCAGTATTTCAAATATGGGTGTTTTATTTAAAAGTGTACCCAATAATACATTTGAAAAATTAAATTAGAAACTTAGAAGCTTAAGCATAATTAAGAAAAATACACGTTCATGTACATTTGTAAACACATACACAGCAGGTGTTGACCCTTGGCATTTATACACGGCTAAAATCATTTAATTAAGTTCAAGCACACAGGTCGCAATTGCTGCTGTGGTTTTGCACAGAACTAGTCTCCCTCCATTTCTGCACTTATTAATGACCGGCTTTGATGGTGGCTCCCCATATTCCTCAACAGGATATTTTTTGTTAAATAATTCTCTGCACATTTTGTATGTTTTCGTTTCAGTATATGTTTCAACCACAAAAACACATTGCTTGAGATGTGTTTGAGCTCCCACTCAGCTGATGTGTTTGAACTGCTTACAGCTCCCTAATGGCAGTCAAGGTCAGAACTGTCACGTGACTATGGTACGATGCACCTCTGTTCATTTACACCTTGAAAAGGAAATCTAACATTCTAATTTATTATAGGGTAAACTTTTTAATAAAACACCTTTAACATTATAGCTGTCTAGTATAATATATTGTGTGTATATATAGCTTGGAGACCGCCAGTTTGAATCCAGGCTATGCCACTGCCCACCGTGGCCGGGAGTTCCCAGGGTGAGGCTCACAATTGTCCAAGCGCTGCTCGTGCGGGGAGTGTTAGGTCGGCTGGGGAATCCTTGGCTCACCGCACACCAGCGACCCCTGTGGCTGGCTGTGCACTAATTGTGTGCCATTCAGAACTGTGTGGTCCTCCGACACTGTAGTTCTGTAATGGCTTCACGGCGGGCTTGCAGTGCGAAAAAAAAGGATGGCTGACAGCACACGTTTTGGGGGACGTGAGTGCTCGTCTTCGTTTCTCCCGAGTTAGTGCGGGGGTTTCACAGACCCAGATTAGCAATAATCCTGGACTGCTTAATGTTACCTTAGATAAAGTAGTCCAAGACTAGAGTTCATTGGTATATGAAACCAGCCTATAATCAAACCAGATTCTTGCAATCTGATACTTTAGCGTACATGTCAAATAAGTGTAAAAATCCAGGTCAACACTGATAAACTAAAGGAAATACCTAACGAGTATTATTAAGAAAAAAAATGAAATCAATAACACATTAATTATCAGTATTAACAGATTAAATAACAGTAATGGAATTGTCGACTGTTAGTTAATTAATAAATCAACTAATGGCTGTGATTGATAGGAACATATAAATAAACTAGTTTTCATGCCGGTTGAATAATATTTTAACTTATGATTTTTAAAACGCATTTCACTCGGCCAGGGTGTCCTCGCCTCACAGGTCTACACCGCAGGGGTGCATAGTGGACCTGTCTGTATGTCCCACTTCACAATCTTTAGCAAACATTATAGTATTAGAATCTAGGGGTAGCGTAGATACAGTGGATGTTTTTCACCGCAGGCCATGCAGCCACCTCAGAGGTCCGAGCTACAGTGTAGGAGGACCACGCAGCTCTGGACAATTTACAGGCAGGCCCGATTTTGGTCACGGTCATTTCTAGAACATTTCACGGGCCAGGTGTGGCCAACAACCAAGAATTCACGGAAAGTTCACCAAATACTGTAGTTTTCGCTGCATCAACATACACAAGAGCTTTTAAATATACACCAAAACCAATAATATAAAGACTACCGCTTTTGACTACTGACCAGTTTAAATGTTACTTTAGAGTGCAAAACGTACAGTATACATAGGCCTACTTCAGACTCCGACATAATTTCTGATCCGAATCGAGGTTCTTCAACCCTGTGCGTCAGAATTACGTCATGTACACTCTTTAGACGTGCGTCTTTTTTGGAAAGGTACAGCCTTAACAGATCGTCAAACCTTTCATCTGTCATTCTAAACTACCTAAAATATCTCTCACTGTCACATACCTGCATCTCTCTGAATAGTTTGAAATTCTCCCTTTCGGGTTCTCTGCTGGTTGAGAGGACGGATTCTCTGTAGAGGTCCAAACTCATCACATCTATTTCAATGTAAATGTATCCAATTTCGCGAATGCAGTCTGTATTTAAACTACAACGAACAACAGCTGTGCCCACTTTGCGCAGTCAAAAGGGCTGTGACACGATGCGTCCCGTACAGCACATAGTGAAGCTGCACAGCTTTTAACTGTCTGTGCCTTACATATCGCATTCTTCTGCAACAGAAGTGCTGTATGAACCAGGCTTCAATAGTTTTGAAACAAACAGCATGTTGTAAAGAAAGCCTCTGTGAGTTTGTAAACTTCTGTTCTCTAATATATTTTATATTGTCCTTATGAGGAGCCAACATTATATATACACTATTTTGTTCAGGTATGGGTGTGTTTTAAAGATAATTTGAATGAATGAAATCACATTTACACTTCAAACCCATTCTCAACTGTTTAAGAAAGGTCCTCAAAAACCTTACCAGTCAGTGTTGTTTAAACGAGCACCAAAATGGTCTTGATCACTGCGATTTTCCATTTAATCTGTTTCGCTCTTGAGCGGCTCAAAATTATAGGGCTCTATCAGGCTACCTGAAGATAGTTGCTTCATAAGGCTTTCATTATTGTACATTGTTTCTAAATATAGAGACACCAAATCTGAATCCGAGCTGCTGTCGTAGTCTGTCTCTATTGCAGCTGCCATGTGCAACATTAAAGGTGTTCACTCTATGACGTCACTGGTCAAGGTCACAGGATTGCTTGGGGCAAAAATACCAGTTTAAAAAAGTTTTTTCGGGACGGGAATGGATCTTTATTTTATTTTATTTTTTATTTTGTCTTTAAATATGGCCCACGTGGAGTAATTATCAGTATTTTGTATTTTTTCTGTTTGGGTTCCCCTTTTAAAAGAGTCAAGACATTTTATCCCTCCCCATACCATTAAGCTACCAACACTCCTGGAATACTCATTCTCGGAGAGGCCTGCTCTGAATCAATCTTCAAACACATGCATTACACAGAAGAAATGAAAAACAAGATTGGTCAATTGAAACCAAACATTACTGCTGGAAAACAGAAGAAAGTTACTTTTCAGAGCGAGTTAGTATAGAAACTAGACAGAGCTGCTCTTGCTTTTGCTTGATCCCCAAAAGTATCTCTGAACTCTGATACGTGACAGTGGGGTCATGATGGCATAGGGGGTGTCCCGTTGAAAATTTGGGAGAGTACAGAGACCTCTATTGGTGAAGGGTAGTATTTATTGGCAAATTAGTGAACATTTGTTTACAGGAGACCCCGAAGATATTCATACTAAGGTCTTGTAAACTTTAAGTAACTCTGAGCCAACAAAACGATGGTATAAGAAAGAAAACCGAGACTGAATTGACACCATTGGACACCAGCCAGGTTAACACCATAAAGGATGTGCACCATTAGTCACACATAGACCTCTTGTAGGGTTTTAGATCCGAGTGAGTTTTTTTTTAATGAATTTGACTTACTTTCATCAAAGTTTATTACACAGAGCAAAAGGGTTTGAGCTTCCCTTACTGCTAACAAAATGGTCTCACCCACGTTTCTTTCTTACTAATTTCCTCTCTCTCCTACATGTGTCACCCCGTGTGCTGAAATGGGAACCCTATTAATAAGGCTAAGGAGTAAGGAGGCTGTGTGGTCCAGTGGTTAAAGAAAAGGGCTTGTAACCAGGAGGTCCCCGGTTCAAATCCCACCTCAGCCACTGACTCATTGTGTGACCCTGAGCAAGTCACTTCACCTCCTTGTGCTCCGTCTTTCGGGTGAGACGTAATTGTAAGTGACTCTGCAGCTGATGCATAGTTCACACACCCTAGTCTCTGTAAGTCGCCTTGGATAAAGGCGTCTGCTAAATAAACAAATAATAATAGTAATAGTAATGCAACTGCATAAACTTGATGTACAGACCCTATATTCTATAATATAATGCAACTAATATAAATATCATCTCAGCACAGTAAAAACGGAGACTTCCTGTATAACATGATTCAATATGACAGTATTATAGGGAGCGGTGGTAACTTAATAAGATGCAGACATGCCGAGAGCATATAGCTGCAGAACAAAGGCTCCCACAGCGTAGCTCTCGCAGGGTAGCTTACACAGGGTAGTGCTGCGTGCGCAACTCGTGGTTTACGTCGTGCTTCATTCACCCTCAACACCGCTACCACGTGACGATAAACAGGGTATTGGCGGGGGAGAACACTGAACATAGTGATTGCCCTGAAACAATTAATTGGTGATCCACGGCCAATACGCCACGAACCTTAGGTTTAGGGTTGGGTTATTGTTATAAAATAAACTTCATTTTAGTACCTAGAATCATCACCCTTACTATGTGATCGGGCTGTAGCATATAATTATGACGTCTATTACGAGTTGCGCACGCATCACTACCCTGTGGGAGCGTTTGTTGTGCAGCAATACCTTTCAGGCATGCAGGACAAACACGTGGGAAAACAGCACCTAAATCATTTGCATGAAATAAAGTGTAAATTACTGTCAACATTTCTTTAATCAACACATTTGCACGAATACAACGATTTTGTCTGCAGAAAAAAAAAACGAATTATCGTTTCCAGTTGATGCTACAGTTTGTTCTACAAACTCATGCATCATGTGAGTGCTTCAGAGTGAAATACTGCTGCGTTGACTCATTCTTGGCATCGTTTCCAGTCAAATTAACACAAATATTTAAACAGTGTCTCTACCTTTTATACGTTTTTTTTTTAAAAAAAACAAAAAGCCTTTGTCTGCCTAAGCTACAATTTACATCTATCAGCAATTAAGAGATTGTGTGTGCGTATGATATATATATATATATATATATATATATATATATATATATATATATATATATATATATATATATATATATATATATATATATATATATATATATATATATATATATATCAAGTCATCGGTTTATGTGCACAGGTGGCCAAGCGCAACCAAAAACAGCTCAGGTCTATTAATAGCACTGCATAAAGATTAAGAACAAAAATAAATACCGGTATTTAGGAAAACACACATCAGCATGCAAAAATTAACCACTATCTGCAGGAGTCTGTCATGTGTTGGTTAATTTGGAAGAGACATGTGATCTTAACAATCACATGACTGCTGCGCTGAAAAAGAAACAGGAAGTATTAGGATAGGGTATGCGTGAAGTGGTGAAATTTCAGTTTTATGAGATAAAAATGTGTCTTTTGTTCATATTTGGGTCTGCGATTTCACTGCTGTTCGTGGAGGTGAGCGAGGGCACTACATTAGAGACGAACCTGTCTTTAAAAGGCGCGGAATGGGTTAGAAACGGTGTGCTGAGGAGTCTCGCCAAACTAGAAGCCGATGACCAGTCTCCTTTCTCCCTCGGCCAGTTCTCGCTGGGTTTTCTAGACGAGCTTGAGGTCAGCAACCAATGCTTGGAGCTCCTTCATAGTTTTACCATTAAATGCGTATCGCACGTAGACTGCACCCTCAGGCACGCCCGTCCTGTCCGGGTTTGTGAGAATTGTTACCAAGACTTCAGCAACCTCCAGGAAATATATCGTAATATTTCACAGGTATGTTATGTTAATGTTTTAACTGTGTGCTGTCTAGGTTACGAGGCTGATAAACATAGTCTCCCCAGAATGTACCGTCTGCAGTCGAAATAAGGTTATTATTTGTGGCTGATGATGCTAGCTGTGTAAATTGAAAACATCAGAACAGTTTAAGTCGACAGTTTATGAAAAAAATAAATCCCATAAAAACCAGGAAGTCTAGTAGCAGCAATACATTTTAGTTCTGTAAATAGCTTTCTAGTTTAGTTTAGTGGACAGATGACACCTTATAATTACGATATTCCCGTTCCGCTGCAGCTTGGGTCTAGAGGCACCAAGAATGATTCTCTAAAAAAAAAAAACCATATGCATATTAATTTGCATTACTGTATTTTCGCTATCAATTGGTTTTGTCTGTAAACAGTTATTGTGTCAGTTTATGTTATTTTTACATCACAGTAACGAGTACAGTTAGTGACAGAAGAAAAATGTACAGCATTTGACCTTCTTGACAGGGTTCATATTACCCGGAACTTGGAGACCCAGGGGTCCTATTACCTGTAACACAGGAAGTGAATGGGGATTAATAGTTGTATCAAACTTGTATCTTTATTAAACATTTATATGAATGCCTTTTGGATTTCTTACAGCTTCCAGATTGCTTGTTCTGTCATGTACATGTGTTTTGTTTTGTTTTTTGGTCTGAGGGATGTATTTTCTTTGCCACTCTTCACAGATCAGTATGAGCTGCTCATTATTTGGTGACCATCTTCTTTCTTCAGCAGGATCCAGCAATGTTCAATTGTATTTGGAAGTGGAAATAATCGGGCCTATGGTCCAAGAGCTTGATATCTCCACCCCACTGTTAACACATGTAATCTGTATATATATATATATATATATATATATATATATATATATATATATAATATATATAATCTTGGAAATCATGTTGTTCTGTACCCTTTGGTTTCCAACAGGAAAGCCTGGTGAATGTGAGCTGCAGAGACACTCTGCTAAGGTCAGACAGGCTGCAGGTCATTGTCTCTGTTTACGAGTTTCTAAATGGGTTCTGGGGCAAATCTGAATGTTCAAGTAAGTTGTACTTCTTGCACTATTGTTGGCCACGTTTGCATGTTCCATGCACACTGTTTTGTTTTGATACAGAGCCTGAAGATTACATTTATTTGAACCTGCTCCAGATACCTATTGGAAGAAAAAACACACATCAAAGAAATAGTGTAGTTTTCAAACGATCGCCTTTAGAAATGATTACATTGTTATTTCAATTTAAAGTTTTAAAAGGATATTGCATCCATAACTTCTAAACTCTTAAGGTAAACTTCTAAGGCAGTTGCCAAACGTTTTGGCTAGTGCTGTCCTCAGTGTTGTTTCCTTCACTTCTTTTTGTTTTTTGTTTTAGGGTGTTTAACTAAGGAAGACAGCATTTCCAATGATACACTCAACTTTATGAACGCACTCAATCAGTCACTGGATTGCTTTCAGAAGTTTCAACAGGTAAATGATTGCATAAGAGATACTGTGTAAATATAAAGTCTTTCACTAATGCGCTTGGCACTTTTATTTGGTGTTTCCTTCACTTTGTTTCCGTTTTAATACCATGGCAACCTTCTACTGTTCTCCTGTACTGTACGTAGCCACCATGTGTATAAAAAATATATAGGATTTGTATTTTAAAAGCTGCATGCTTTCACCCTGATTATGTGCCGAAGTAAAGCCTGGTTAAACCTTTTATATTATTATTATTATTATTATTATTATTATTATTATTATTATTATTATTATTATTATTCAAAATAACAGTAAATACTGATACTCAAGTAGGGGGTTTATGAAGGTTGTCTGTTTGTCTGCCTGTTTGTCTATATGTAACACTTACATTTTTATATTATTATTATTATTATTATTATTTATTTCTTAGCAGACGCCCTTATCCAGGGCGACTTGCAGTCGTAAACAAAAAATACATTTCAAGAATCACAGTACAAGTATTAATACAATTAAGAGCAAGCTAAAATACAATGACTTCAGTTCTATATACAGTTGTAGTCAAAAGTTTACATACCCGAATGGAAATTTATAAATTCTAGAAATTTCTCGGAAACAAACAATTTTAGGAAAACTTTTTGCTTTTGTGGATGAGGAAAAAGTTACAAGAAATAGATGTCTACAATTATTTATTTCAGCAATTTTTTTGCAAAACTTCCAAAATGCTAATGCAGAAGTATTCATACCCTGACAAGGAAATTTAAATTAAGAGCTACTTGAGGCACCTTTAGCATTAAAATTTAAAGAATTAGGATATTTGTCAGTGAGCTTTTGGCATGATTCTTTAGTGATTTTTGACCATTCTTCAACACAAAATTGTTCCAGTTCATTCAAATTCCGAGGACTTCTCTTGTGCACAGCCTTCTTCAACTCATACCAGAGATTCTCAATCGAATTTAGATCGGGACTTTGACTAGGCCATTCCAGAACCTTGATTTTATTCTTCTTTAACCATTCTGAAGTAAATTTTGATGTATGCTTTGGATCGTTGTTGTGTTGGAACGTCCAGTTGTTCTTTAAACCAAGTTTTGTAGTGGAGGGTTTCAGATGATTGGCCAATATCTTTTGGTATGCTGTAGAATCCATTTTACCATGTATTGGAACTAAATTTCCTGTGCCATTAGAGGAAAATCAGTGACATGAAAAAAATGTCCATGTCACTGATCGCCCTTTATTCTGATGCTTGTTTATTCATTTTTACTTTTATTTTATTGTAATATATATATATATATATATATATATATATATATATATATATATATACACACATACATTTCGTGATGCTGGTTCTGTTATTTTGAAGACGAAGACTGTAGGCATTGTGTTTATAATCAATGTAACGCGTATTATTTTCTAGACAGGAAACCTTTCTGAACTGTGTAAACAATGCAAAGGAAACTACAGCAGGCTCAGTGAGCTATACAGCCAGATGGAAAAGAACTTCACGCTTTGCATAGATATTGAGGATGCAGTAAGTATTCATATGATAATCTTCTCTGGTACAAGTGCTCTTTGACCAAGCAAGAACAACGTAATTGTTTTCATGAATAATTCAGATTTTAACTAATAACCCTGCCATCATTTTTGGAGCTTGCAGAAAAGCCACAATGTTGACCATATTAAGCAATATATTGCTACAGTACAACATGGGACATAATTGGGAAAAGACAGGCCTCATTGTTGTTTCATTAGCTCTTGTTTTGAACCGTTTCAGATGAATATGACCCGCAGACTGTGGAGCAAGAATTTCAATTGCTCGTTCCCCCGGGAAGAGACTGTCCCCGTCATTGCCGTGTCCAGTTTCATGCTCTTCCTGCCTGTCATCTTCTACTTGAGTAGCTTCCTTCACTCCAAACAAAAGAAACGCAAGCTCATACCCCGTGAGTAACCAGCTTAATGCGGCTATGCAGAACCCTGCCAGCGAACATACAGGTTATTGTTGTGGTATTTTGACCGGAGATGCCTGGCTGGAGAATGCACCCTGTAAAGTCTCTCATCTGTGTTTTTATTGTTTTGAGTAAAACATGTGAATAGTGGTAGTTAATGTCTGAAATTGTTCATAGACATTTGGTTTCAGAATTCCTCATGCATTTTTCCTCCACAGTTTTTTTTTTTTATTTAAAAGGGGCTGATGTATATCCAGTTCACAAGGTCTATTTAAAGTGCACACAGCAATTGGAAGACAAAAGAACATACCTTCTAAACAGAAACAAAAGCTTCAAATGAACTTGTGATTTTTATTACACGAGAGTAGCTGTTATTTACTTGCTAATACTAATATTGGACCTTGCTGTCTCCAAGATAAAATGAGAGAGTAGTGGTGGGCACCAACCAAGACCTAGCTTCGCTGTAATATATGAGCTTTTAGCACTTTTACTCAGTGGATTTCCTTTTGGTCTGGTGCTGATGGCTGAATCCAGGCCAGTTTACTTTCCTTCGCCATCTATTCCTTTCATAGATGTTAACTTCATACGTCATGTAGTGCGCAACGAATCCAGGGCAACCCACCTCTACTGGATACACCCGGACTCTCCACCCCCACTGTTCCACTGCGGTGGTTAACTCTGCGTACCAGAGTTTCTTCCTCTCGTATGCATCATCCATTGAATCCTCCCACGGCACTGTTAGCTCCACCAGGAGAATTGCCGATATTGGCGTGAGCTTTTCCTTTTGTTACGCATCACAGCACCTGGTCATGACGCCAAGTGAAGCAACCTTACATGAGTTTTAATTATGACTTCCTGCATGCACTACCAGAGGCTCTGTATTTCTGCTTGTTATGGAGACTGTGGTTTGGGCACTGGATGTAAAGGAGACAGAGGGGGAAGGAGTCAATACCCAGATAAGTGCAACATTAATGCACACAAATAAGCTAGCACCTCAGTTTGCTTCTAATCCAGAGGAGGGCACTTTCAGCAGCACAATGGCTGGCTCCAGACTTTTAACAATGTGACCTGCAAGCCATGTCTTTCAGGTTGACTGAGCTATGAGTTTGAAGCAAAATAATATAATCTAGATTTCAAAGGGGGAACGTAATGCTACACACTGCATTCTCTTAAAAACCCTTTCTATTAGATTATGAGTTTGTAGGGCTGTCCTGCTCCTTTTCTCTATGCTCTATGGAGAGTCATAGTGTACAGGACATGTTATACACAACACATTAACATGGTGTGTACCCTGTGAGTTCCAGCTTCTAACCAAGGAGTAATACGGTTCATGTTTCTTGTGGAGCTCTTTTTTGGGCTGCAGACCCAAGCAATGATCATTAGGAATAATAGAAACAGGTCAGGAGGTTCTCATGCCTTTTACCTCTGGCCTCAGTCTAGCCTCCAGTAGACGTTTGCCCCACATCTGACTTTTGGCATAATTGGCAGACACTGCTCTTGGGAGGCTCAGGTCTGAATGGCAGGGGCTGTTCAGCTCAGGATTGTCGTGCCTGCTGGCATAATGTCTGACTGCAGTCACTCCACTGTGCTTCATAAGCACTGGATGCACATGCTCAGTGTATTTCATTCACACTTTGATATCTATCTATGCCCTTCTTTTTTTTACAGCTAAACGTGCAAAATCGAGCAACAATCTGATGAACATTCAAGACAAATAAAGCTGAGCACTGATCAAACAAAACCGTGGAAGCAGAAAACATGGGAGTGAAGAGACGTTTTGTCAGTATTATGTGAAGTGACATGTAACTCCTGCAAAAATGTTTAAAAGGACAGAAATGCTACCTTTTTTTTGAGGCGGGGGGAGGTTACTGCTTTTAATTTATAGCGTTAAATCCTATTCACTTTACTTGGCCTCCTGAAGCTGCCCTTTCTTCATTACAAACTAACAAGAAGGTGGGATACAAATCCTCAGCAATTTGGTAACTAGCAGCAGTAGGATTATTTGCATTATTTAAGCTTTGTTTCCAGAGGGGTCTTACAAACCAGTTTTACAGACGGGAGGGGCTGAGGCTAAAAAAGAACCTGAGATTCAAAAAAACGAATCTTCACGTTCACCTCTAACCACTAGGTTAACCTGTATATATCACGGCCAGTCATTTCTGTTTTTGATAATGACAGAAACATGGTGGAATACAGACTGATTGATTGTGGCAGAAAGAGTAAGGGCTAGAAACTCACAGTCATTGTACCTCTGTTGATCTGCATATCAGTATCATAACTACCATTCCAATCGTATATATGATATTCTCTCCTGGCGTAAGAATGTTTAGTGATTGTGTGTTTTTTAAACAGTTACACTGTATATGGAAGTAATGTAGGCTTCAGTAATAGGGCTTTGTACACTTGTACCCTATGATTACATTTGAATTATGGCTCCTCTGCCCCTATAGCGTTGGGTATTTAAAAACGTACCAAATAACAAAACAAACAATAACTGATAACTTCTGTTGATTTCTATGCAGTTTTATCAATAAGTAATTACCAACATTTTTTTTGTTATTTTGTACTTTAAAACTATGGTATGTGCATTAACCTGGATTCATTTTACTTAATTATTTTTAAATCAAGCATCTGTTGGTTTTTTTTGTAGTTATAAATTAGAACGTTTTTGCCACAAGTAGTGTTTTTTTGTGTGTGCATGAAATTTAAAAATTGCATAATCCTCAAAAGGGCATGTCATAGAAACTACTGTTTAAATTATCAGTATTTAGGATTTGGTTATTCTGTGCCATTAAAGGTTTGCATTGTATATTTCTACAAAAATGAACCTCCTTTTTTTCCAATAGAAGAAATAAATTGCTGCTTAAACAGTTTCAGGTCTTTGTTGTGTTAATTAATTTGCTGCTTCATCATCAAGATATTTATTTATTTTGTCAGGAAATTTAGCCTCATCTTGGCAAGACAACACAACCAGACAGCTGCTGGTACATTGTATGACAGACTCAAGTAATCACTTCAACAATAAATAACTGGACACATTAACCAGACATGGAAGCCTGGCATTAAAACGCTGATCAGCTTAGTGTCTCATGCTTTATGAGAGTGAAAGGGTCAGAGCATTGCATGTAAGTACTGGATAACACACAACAGGATGTTCAGTAGATACTGTATATAATTACTACACGTCCTAGGTGCGTTACGAACCACAAGCGAAGCCCAGTGCCTTCAACCACCCAGGAATTGCGTTCATTTTCTAACTACTGCACACGCTGGTGTGTTTTTGCACTTACAAAATAGACAATTTAAAAATATCTTCACTGATTACTAAATTAGATTTGACTGTGGTAGTGCAAAAATTCCTGCACGTACATGTGGTCAAAGGCCACTTTTGTAACACGTTGTTGCTTATTTACCTAATGCACTGTTTTTAAATGCACTCTGTAATAAAGGATCCCGGTAATGTTTTTACCCCTGTATAGAATGATTAAAGTTAGTCTCATATGTATTGCCATCACTTCGTTGCTCTCAATTTTCTTAGATGAATAATGCATGTTAAAGGTGTACAGTTTTTTTTATACATATCTCCGCTTGTTTTGGATTTGAGAGTTGTGTGTGTAAATGTTGTGTGCCGTATTTCACTGTGCTGAATTATATTGCACTGTGCTGCAGCTCAGAAAGAGTTAACCCCAATAGTGGGATCAAGATACTTGGCTGAATAACACTCATAACACATCAGTTAAACTGCTTTGGTTTTTTGGTCTTGTTAAAATCTAGCTATTGCCTATAACACTGCCTCTAATAGCATTATCTTTTGGTGCTTGAATCATATGATCACAAGCTGCTCTAAGCAATCTTTCATTCATGCTGGCAAAGCCTGGCTGCATGCACAGAGTTTAAGAATGACAGCTGTGATACTATAATCAGTGGCTTTTTGAACAAGTAGGTCTGAAAGTCATTACAGGGTGCTTAAGCCTACCAGTGCTACAGCCTGTAGAGTGGCCTCGTGATTTAAAAAGCAATGTAAGAACACCTAATCCCAGATTTCATTGTATCGGTGGATATACTAAAGAAGGCTGGGGCAGCATCATGCCTAATTAGCTATCAGAGGAATGTTACAGGTTACATTCTCTATTGCCCTTTTGTTTGGTTCAGAATGCTCCCATAACAGGTATGTTAACTCTGTTTTAAATGATTCTTGCAACCATTAGATGAATGCAATCATTCTAAGTGGTTCTGTTGCTCCAATGTTGAGTTGACATCTTTTTTTTTTTTCTATATCTGTTTTTACCTGACTCTGAGCTTGCTCTAGGCTTAACGGAACACTGCACAGACTTTCTCATTCTATTGAAGTCATTGTGTGGCAAGTGGACCTTTTCACTTTGTGGTTCCACCTTCATCGTTCATTTCACCCCCATAGTGCCTTCTGGGTCAAAGCATATTATTGGATGTAAAGCATTTCAGTTAACAGGGAAAGCAGCTGGCTGGTTATTTAAAGGAAAGATGGAGATCATTTCACTTTACAGGTGAAATGACACAGGAAGTGCAAGACTTTCAAAAAGCAAGCCTAGCAAAGCAAGATTTCTTTAAGAACAAGAGGCCATTCGGCCCATCTATGCTCATCTGGTTCCTAGTAGCTGAAAAACTTAATCAAATTGGATCGTAAAGGATCCCAGTGATTCAGTGATTCTATCTCCACTTATTTTCCAGCTGTGTCCTCTAGTCCTGGTTTGTTTTTTGCCCAAAGTATTGGTTAGATAACTGCAAGCTGCTATAAGTGGTCTCAGTGTCAAAGGTCTCCCATAGGAAAAGAATAGCAAAGCATAGTGAAAGCAATGTAAAGAAAAGTGAGGTATGGTAAACTGTATTAATTACCATAGCAAAAATCCAGTGGTAAACTTGCATATGAAGGAGGGAGAATTTACTTACAGGAATGTCTAAACATGTTCACTAAAGTTAAAACTAAATAATACAAGGATAGCTGTAAAAGGTGCTAGTGTAGTTATATAACCACATTAGGGACTGTAGGATCTATTAAAGCTTATGAGGGACTATACTGAAATGTATTCTATATTATTTGTTTATTTAGCAGACGCCTTTATCCAAGGCGACAGAGACTAGGGTGTGTGAACTATGCATCAGCTGCAGAGTCACTTACAATTACATCTCACCCGAAAGACGGAGCACAAAGAGGTTAAGTGACTTGCTCAGGGTCACACAATGAGTCAGTGGCTGAGGTGGGATTTGAACTGGGGTCTCCTGATTACAAGCCCTTTTCTTTAACCACTGGACCACACTGCCTCCTAAATTCTTATAAGAATTCTTCTCTCTCTAAAACATTGACTTTAATTTATGGATTTCATATTTACAGTATGAAAATACATCACTTTACATTCAGTAGATACTTGATACAGTAGAAAAAACAAAGGGCCTTCAATATACTGTTTTGCCCCCATTCTATATGTCTGAAGAACCCCTAATAGCATAACCCCTAATCTATCCCAGGTCCTAGGTTGGATTCTTATATTAACATATAACACAACACTATGAAGAGGTGACTGCATTTCCTATTGAATACTTTAACAGTCCTCCAATTCATCCACTGCAGGACCTTGTGTCTGCAGAAAATATGAATTGCTTAAGAAATGATGGTCTAATGGGTTCAAATAGACATGACATCTCATTGTCTCTTTCTATTCAGCCGAGCTCAAAGCCAGTCCATTCCAGCTGATAGCTACTCCTGTTTTTGAGTGGGAAGAACAGAGCCCGTGGGAGGTCAGGTGGTCTCTGAGTGCCTGGGGTCCTGTCTCTGAGAGGAAAGGCTCCTGGACACCCACTGAGCTCTCCCAGCCTCTGCAGCAGCAGCCAGCCTAGCACTAAGAGGCTCAGCAATAACAAGACAAAAGTCACACACCTAAGGTTCTGACATATGATCTAACAGTAGTGATGTCACCAACAGCTGACCTGTCATAAGACCTTCTAAAAGAAACCCAATGGGAGCCTTGTTTTGGAAAGCTTCTAGTGCCCTGCCCCCTGCCAGCTCCTTCTCAGGAGCTGACTGACTAACATAATGATTAGTGATTCTGTAATCTAGCATAATACTATAAGCTACAGATCTAGAGACTTTGACCCCCTCACAGGTATAATAAGCCCTTTTATTCAGCAGCACAGGCTCTCTCTTTACTGGGCTTTTATTTCCAATGATATATCCCAGGCATATGTTTTCCTCTGGAACAAAGCACTATATTCATTACCACAAGCTTCTGAGGTAGCTTATCTCCGTTAGCCAGTTAACTAATTGACAGCTTAAGGGGTTTGCATAACAATGCACACTTTAACTAACAGTTTCTTAATATTGATGTGCAAGAACAAACATTGGCTGCTCTTGAAGGTGGAATGCCTTGCGATTGTCAGAACGTCAGTGTCAGTTAAATAATTAACTATCTATAGGTTTAGGGTATTAGTGTTTCGATATGACCAGCCTACGCAGTGTACACAAGCAATGGGCACTGCTTCACCCCGCAGGATCTGGACTGAAGATGAGCTGTCAGCTGGAATAGTGGTTTGTGTCACTTCCTTGCTTGGCAGGAAGGTTCTTATGTTTTATGACAAAAAAATAAATAAATAAATAAATTGATTATAAAAGTAAATCTGCTCTCATATTTATTTAAAGCTTTACCATATGGCTGTCTGAAATCACACTAATGCTGAATTTGAATATTTTGTAATTCTTTTTTTTAGCAAGTTCTGCAACATTCTGATGAGATCCTGGTTGCTGGAATCAGAGAGTCATGTTATGACTAAGTTGGTACCTGATTCCTCTTCCAATTCTGCACAGAGGAGAGTCACTAGCAGCTAGCGAGTTAAGGGTTCATCTGCTTGCCCTGTGTCATTGCTAGACACACGCTCTGCTTATCTTTGTGTAGATAACCAATATGCAGCAAGAAAGAATGATTGTGGGGAGGAGGAACCAGTCACAACACATAAACATCAGCATATGTGTGATGCTCCCACCGTTGCTCGCTTTAAACCAACTCTCAAGACCCACCTGTTCTCTCTTGCTTTCCATGCTCTTTAAGCCTGATATCTGCTATTAGCTGCTGTGTTGCTGCTACTATTTCATGTATTATGTTACTATCATGTATTATGCACTTTCCACTGTATTTAATGTATTATGCATTGTTTTTAACTGTATATCATATATTATGCATTTCTCTGTATTTAAAGTATTATGGATTTTCTTGTAAAGCACTTTGTGATGGTGGTCCATTATGAAAGGCACTATATAAAATAAAGATTGGTTGATTGATTGATTGATTGAAGCATATGTCTAGGTATCTCACAAGGCAGTTTTGTATCCCAGTATAGTACATTTAAAAGGTAGCTAAAGCAAAGGTCTGGATTTTGCCATCAAACTACATTTTGAGAAATACACAGCAACCAGATCTAAGAAAATCATTATTCTGATACTGCAATCACACAAATGCAATTATTCAAACTGCAAGTGAAGCTTACAAACCCACGATCTGGGGAAAAGAAACTGTGTCAGCATGCATGTTATATGAGTGCCATCTGCTGGTGTACAATAAAATAGCACATTTCTGTTCCATGAACGCCACAAGTCCCGGTTTTCCCTGGCTCTTCACAGTTTTGATATAGATGTTCCAGGACCTGAAGTGGCAGCTCACACCAATCAAACAGCTTTTCCACTTCCCAGGTCCAACTGGGCAGCTTTCTCCCTGCTTTAACTTTATACACGGGGCCAGGTTAGATTAGCAATTATCCAATTATGCCTAACCACATTCCATACCTGAATTTCCATTCCAAAAAGACCCGATTTCCCATTCAGACAAACATATTTTCATGATTGGCCTGCCCAGTCAGAGGGGACATACCCATAGCATCCTTCTGTTCCCTGCTGTATCTGGATTGTGCAATAAACTCAAAGTAGGTTTGTTCCATAACCTAGTACGCATGTGTGTGATTAAGCTATTTGAATTTATATGTAATTAAATAAGGGCATAGCATTCATTTTCAAGCACAAATGAAGGCTGTTTGGACTCAATTAACCAGCATACATCTACAGGGCAAGTACTGTCAGGGCTGTCCTGACTAAAACAGTCAAGGAAATGGAGGAATGCATACATTTTTATTTTAAATGGTCAAATGGTCCACCACAGATATAGATTTCAAGTACAAATATCTTTCTAAATGCAGGCAGAATCAAAGGTTCTTAAGTAACTGTAAATATATATTTTTTATTTAAAACCCATGAAATATGGTTTAATTTAATAATATAACATATGCCTTGGATTCTTCAAAAAGTGCTTATTGGACTGATAAAGAGAAGGAAACAGACTACTTAAAATTAAAAAGTATTATTTATTCATAAGTTACAACATTTAAAAAAGTCAAGATAAGAGCAAAACTTCAATTTCAATAAAATGCATAATTACTCTCCATTATATTAAGTATATGTAAGCAGGAGTCTTTTTTTGAAGAGCTCATAATCCAGTTATTGGCAATGTTTATAGAATTTTGAAGAAAAGAGGGTCGATATCGCTTACACACCAAGGCGATTCCATAGTTGCGTTGTGATTACAAAATTGCGTTCCCTTTCAATTCGAAGACGACCACCAACGACATGAGATATGCCTGCCCATTGGGTAGGTATTGCTGAGCTCTCTATACCAGAGATGCCGATAGGCCCCTTCCTGGGATGACACACTCGGTCCCGCCCACCGAGGGATTAAAACCGTCATCCTGAGGAAGCCATTTCTCTTTTTCCTTCTCAAGATGGTACGGTCTAGCTGAGCGTGTTGATAGAAAAGAGCTTTGAGTTGTGTTGCATTTCCCTTGCATTCGTGCTAAAAGGGCTTGCCGCTATCCTGAAATCACCAACTCTCTATTTCAAGTCTCTCCTTTCTGTCTTTCAGCAGCCTCCTGCGTTGTAGACTGTTCTGGTTTTTACTGTCTGTCGTGTGTGAGCGACTGCTTGTGCAGTCACCCCGTGATTGAGTGTCTATTTCTTTCTTGCCTTGCCTCATCCCCGCTGTCCAGTGATTCCCCCAGCTGCCGTCTGTTGCTTCATCCCGCTGTAGATTAGACCTCGCCGGCTGTGTAGGACACCCACCTCGGTGAGTTGGGCCTTGTAAACAAACAACAGAGTGTTCTCCCCTTTTCTGTTCTACCGTGTTTTTGCTGTCTGCCTTCAACTTGCCCGCCATGGCTTTGGCCTTTGTTTCTCCCTGGTGCATGCTACTCGCTGACTAGGTGTGTGACCACATGGTCAGGGTAGGCACCATTGCATAGCTGCCCCCCGGTGCTTCGGTGTCTTGGTGCGCACGGTGCTCATTGCACAAGGCACACGGTGCCCAGTGCTACAGTGTCAGTGCATGGACACAGCGCCACACGGTACACCGTGCACATAGTGCTCTCAGTACTCGATGGGTGCGGTGCTCGGTAAGCACGGTGCACACAGTGCTTGGTGCCCACTGCTACAGTGCTAGTGCACAAACGCACGGTGCTGCACGTTACACGGTGCATGTAGTGCTATGCTGCACAGTACACGGTGCACATAGTGCTACGGTACTCGGTGCGCATGGTGCATGGTGCACACGTTGCTTGGTGCCCATTGCTACAGCGCTAGTGCACGAATGCACAGTGCTGCAAGGTACACGGTGCACATAGTGCTACGCTACTCGGTGCGCACGGTACTTGGTGCACACGGTGCATGGTGCACACAGTGCTTGGTGCCCATTGCTAAAGCGCTAGTGCAAGAACGCACAGTGCTGCACGGTACACGGTGCATGTAGTGCTATGGTACTCTGTGCGCACGGTGCTCCACTCCGCTGTAGGCTATGTGCTGCCCTGGTTGTGTGACTGCACGTAGTCCAGGCTAGACACCTCTATCCAGTTGCTGGGATCGAGCCTGTGTGAAACAGCTCTCTCTCGAGTTTTCTCGAGTTCCCCTGCAGTTTCATTGCTGGAAGCTGGCTTGCCACTTCCCTGGAATCAGAAACTCCACTTCTGTGAATTCAGCTATAAACGCTGCACAACTGTGCTGTGTTTACTCTTTTTCTTTTCAACAGCCTACATCGCTTTGCAATTGCAGTCTGCTTTTCTAATCTTACAGCACTTGCTGTTTTGTGTTTTCCCCTGCTATTGCAGTTTCAAAAAAAAAAGAAAAGAAAAAGAGACGCTTGATTCTCCACTGGACCTGCTCTGCCGCGCCCCACTGTGGAGTTGACTCGGTTGGATTGTCTCGGCCCGCCCTCTCGGTGCGCTTAAAAATTCAGTTCACCTGTGTTGCCGTGGTGTCTGTTGTATTTACCTTCACAGCTTTGCTGCTGTGTGTGTGTATGTGTGGTTTTATTTCATTGCCTTGCAGTTAACCAGCTCTGCTGTGTCCCGCTGTTGAGTTGAATCAACAGGCTTGTTTCAGCTTACCTACTCTGCGTGCTTGGTCACCTGCCTGGTGTGGTGAATGTGTTTCTCCCATAGCTGAATTGCTGTGTGTGTAAGCATCTATTATTTCCTATTACTGCCATTGGTGGTTACGCCCTCCCAGAGGGCCGTTCTCCCCGAATGGAGCCTTGATGTTGTACTGGAGGCTCTCACGGAGGCCCTGTTTGAGCCTATACACTCCATAGAGTTGATACATCTGTCTGTGAAGACAGCCTTCCTCTTGGCTATCACCTCCGCAAAGTAGGTCAGTGAGCTACAGGTGCTGTCGGTGCACAGCTCCTGTATGCGTATTTAGGATGATGGTGCGGGCATTGAGATGTTATGTCTGTCATGGTATACGGACCCTAGGACAGCCCCTCTCAAAGCAGCGTCTGTCACATTGGATTGTGGACACAGTCTCGACTGCGTATGATGGTGCTGGCTTGCCCCCACCTGGGAGGGTGGCCGCACACTCCTCTAGAGGGTTGGCTACATCTTGGGCCCTCTTCAGAGGGGCCTCGCTGTCCGATAGTTGTACTGCAGCTAGCTGGGGTACTCTGCATACTTTCTCCAGGTTTACCGCCTTAATGTGTTAGATCCTGCCCTGCCTTCATTAGGCATGAGGGTCCTTGAGGGTGTAAGATCACACGGCTGACCCTGGGGTTATGCGGTTCTGATGCGTCCCTCATATGCTGCCGTTCCTTCTCCCTCGCAACGGCTCTGGTATTCATTATCCCGTACATAACGTCGTTGGTGGTCGTCTTCGAATTGAAAGGGAACATTTGGTTACTTACCGTAACCATGGTTCCCTGAAAGAGAAGACGACTACCTATCGGTCGCCCTCACTGGTTCAATGGAAAAAGAGAAATGGCTTCCTCAGGATGACGGTTTTAATCCCTCAGTGGGCGGGACCGAGTGCGTCATCCCAGGAAGGGGCCTATCGGCAGCTCTGGTATAGAGAGCTCAGCAATACCTACCCAATGGGCAGGCATATCCCGTACGTAATGTCGTTGGTGGTCGTCTTCTCTTTCAGGGAACCAGGGTTACTGTAAGTAACCTAACGTTTTCAGTACACAGAGTCCAAAGTCGTTCCAGTATTTATTGTCATTTACAACAAGTTACATTTTTTTGAATATCAGCGTTTTCATTAACGGATCTAGCAAGGTCTTACAAATACTAAGACTGTTTAGCTTAGACCTGCTGAAGCACAGTAAGTGTTACAAACAAGTACCTCACTTATCCTTGGAAGTCTTTTCCTTACTGGTCCAGACGAAAAGGTTTTCAAGTAGCTTACAAGCTGCATTCCAGGCTTCCAAGATAGTGCTTTCTGTAGCTTTTGGCAATTGTAGCAGAACAACAGAATGGTGATTTTTACAATAGAGAGAGAGAGAGAGAGAGAGAGAGAGAGAGAGAGAGAGAGAGAGAGAGAGAGAGAGAGAGAGAGAGAGAGAGAGAGAAGATACCCTGTTTTTGCTGGAAACACAATGGTTTAAATTCACAACAAAAAGTAGGATGTCCTCCAACCAATCATGTAAGCAAAGCTTAACTTGCAGGGCAGCAGTCTTGTTTACACCACACTATAATTTGTACATTTGAAATGTGGGGAGTGTTTTATGAGTCACTTTTGTTCCACACCCTGATTACATGTTTTAAAGATTGGGCTGTTTGAAATACAAGGTTGGTTTAGTATCTAAATAGTTTCTTCCCTGTCCCGTCCCTGGAAAACCAAATGTTGGTTGGAAAGTTTAAGAGTTATAATTTTTAAAAGGATATAACAACTCTGGTTAGGTATTTTATAGTTTGTTGGAAATTTCTGTCAAGATCTCTTGAAGGCATTTTCGTTCTTTACATACTAAATATGTAACAGTGCGTTTTTGCTAGGAGGTGTAGCAGGGCAGCAGGAGAGAGCCCTGCACACTATGCTTTATAAAAGCTTGCAGTTTTCTGTGTTCGGGGTGAGTGTTCGAGAGGAGCAAGCAAGCACAAAACGAAAGTAAAAAAGATCAGTGATGGCACCTGCCAAGCCTGACCTTAGGTCTGTTTTGTTCAGCTTTCATGATTTTGTTTTTGTTTAAATATTTATTTTCATTCTGTAAGCAGTTGTTTGTGTGCAGCCTTTTGTTTTATTTTTGTTTGAATAAACACGGCGCTGCAGTGTGCTTTGCACTCCCTGCTAGAAGTTCCTGTTTCTGGCCTGACATCACCACCCTCAGTCATCCCTGTCACAGCAGATTTAAACGATTTCTGTCAGCCCTAGCGAATTTGCTGATGGTGATTTCCATGTTGGTTAAGGCAATGACAGTAAAATATTGCATATTTTGTTTTCATAATAATTTTAAAATGGAAGTTATGAAAATATTCTTAGTCTTTTAGTTTTTATTGATCCCTTCAAATACAGATTAGGTGTAGCATTTTTATTACTAAATCCACTAGATGTCATATTTGTATTCTTTGTCTAAAT
Organism: Acipenser oxyrinchus oxyrinchus; assembly: GCA_030684275.1. Taxonomy (NCBI): domain Eukaryota; kingdom Metazoa; phylum Chordata; class Actinopteri; order Acipenseriformes; family Acipenseridae; genus Acipenser; species Acipenser oxyrinchus. The sequence continues at coordinate 6,243,827 of CM060251.1, forward strand.
GACCCAGCTCCAGCTGGGAGGAATGTGGTTCCCCTTTGAAGACAGCTTGCTGACATGAAATAAGCAACACTAAAACAGACACTGATACCCCATTTCAACTGTCATACCCGGAGGCCTTCATCCAGCAGTGGATTGAAAAGGGCTGAAGATGATGATGATGCACACACACAATATAGAACAAAACCAAAAAATCATACAAAACACTAAGTTTAAGAAGTTTAGAGAACTCAGTTTAAATATTATGAAAGATGTTTTTTTTTGTTATCACCTGATAATAATGACAGCACTAGTGTCGATGTGGACTTCCACACACTGCCTTCGAGTAAGACTCGAGCCTGCCCTGGAGGGACAATCCTCTGGGGGAAAGAGCAGTTCAGTCTCTTTATACAAGAGCATAACAATCCCTCATTTAATGTTGTATTTACAGCTGTGATGGGGATGTATCTCTTACAAAAAAATATGGCAAGTAAAAAAAACCCTAATACATTTTTGAGTGCAAAATGAGGAATTTCAATCCTGTTCATGCAGCTCCACAATGTCATAGGCAGGAAAATCTACTGGACATAGTCGACTTTAACATACTTTAGCGACCCCTACTGGCTAATAGCGTCAGTGCAGAATTATATAGCACAATATACTGTAGTAAACTGCTGGAAAATTCAGTTTAGTACATCTTTCAGGTCAGTAGGCATCTAAAGCAGTCTGTTTTAGAAACTTCTAATTGGTGGTTTGTAAGGATGACCAACTAAATAAATGATAGATATTAAGTAATTATTGTATTACTTTATACTCAAGTATAAACTGACATTGTGTGGCTGAAGGACTAACGCATGGGCAAATGAGTAAAAAACGGCCCTACCTATGCGTGATAGTGCAGTTAAAGATTGCAGTAAAACTATAGTTAATAAAGTGTATAGTTTACTGCAATAAACTTAGGGTTTTTTTTACGATAGAAAATACTTCTACTCAAGCATATTTAAAACATGTAATATTATATGTCAGTAAATATTCAAATATATCACTTATATTTACAGTGTTTATATACTGTATGTGTGTGTGTGTGTAAAGTCAGATTAAAGATGGCTGCAAAATGATATCTTTTAATGTTTTTGATATTTCCAGTTATTTTCAAAATCATGATAACATCATCAAAATGGTGTTTATCGTGTTTTGCAAGCGTTCCAGTTGAGCAGGCCTTTAGGGTCTAAATACAAAATTTAAAAAAAGCCTGCAAAGTACAGCAGACTAGCTCAACACTAAGTCAGGTGGTCTGGATCCCTGGCCATATATTTTCTGCAAATTAAAATACAAATTAAAGGGTTATTTGTTAATTTTATACTATGTTTATACTATGGTATATGACACAACACCCCTTAAGCAATACTAATATACAATAAACATGTTTAACCATAAAAATCCCACTCAAAATAATCAGATTTGAACCACAATTTTGATTATGCTGAAAACACTACTCAAACTAATTAGGCCTAGGTTCCAGATAACATTTTGTTGAGTCAAGTATTTATAAAAACGTAACCTGAATTATTAATAATAATAATAATAATAATAATAATAATAATAATAATAATAATAATAATAATAATAATAATAATAATAAATAAATTAATTAATAAATAAATAGCCATATAGACTCATATAGGTAAGGCTACCAATTATAACATTTAAAAAGTATAAACTGATTTAATATCATTGTACAACCGTACATGGTAGACTAAATCAGTTATGTCAAATGCCAAACGGCCAATTAAAGGTCAAGAGTGCCATTACTGGTGAACAAACTTTTATATACTTGAGGGATTTTAGCGTTGATAAAACTGTAGTTCCATTCAAATGTTAGCTACAGTTCCCAGTTAAATTAGCGAGTATTATAAAATATATATTTGTTTAGTAATAAATAAATAAAAAAACAGCGACGACCGACAACAGTGCGCATGCGTAAGCCACGTTTCACTGTTCCCGTGCAGTGTCGCGCGGCTTGCGGCGTAGCTCTGTGTGTGCTGCTTTTGCTAGTCTGGACTCCAAAAATCAAGGCCACTTAGGCAGAGGAGAGGAAGGGGATTGTTGGCGTGTTTCTCTGCGATGGCTGGACAGCAGTTTCAGTACGATGACAGCGGCAACACATTCTTCTACTTCCTCACGTCCTTCGTGGGACTCATCGTCATCCCGGCTACCTATTACTTCTGGCCCCGGGATCAGAACGCGGGTGAGGCCCGGGATAAAACGAGTGTTCGGGCAGCTGGACTGGGGAGATAAGGCACACTCGTACTGTTAGGCAGCTGGCAGGCCTGATTGCAATTCATACATATAACAGCACTGTACCCCTCATTTAGTATACAGGTATGGTTCGGGATGTTACGGTACCGTCGCACAGAATGGGGCAACGTTTGTAGAAGGGAATAACTAATAATGGTAACATTCAAAGGCGGAGAACTTGCTGGTTACAGTACACTCTACACGCAGCGTGTCCTACACATGATAATGTGAAAGGGTGCTAGGAAAGTTAATAGTTTTTGTAAGAAGTATCTCTCCAAAACCACTTCAGAACATTTATTTTGAAACAAAAAAGACAAAATATTACAGTGTTTTCAGCGAGGTTCGTTTTACGAACCCAAAGTAAGAGTGTATCTGTTTGTCCCTTGTTTTTTTTTTGTAAGTGTACCTACACAGCTAAACCCTTACTGTACGTTGATTTATTTTATGATTAAGAAGCTAATAATAAATCATTGAACTCCAGTGTTTGTAAAACACATTTGGTTTATGTTTGATATGATTAAAAGCAATGAGTTTGATACTCGCTTTGCTAGGATGGTCAAAATGTGCGTTACCTGGGTGGAACTGCTTCTGATGCACAGCATAACTTGTATATGTAGAGCAGAGTTGTATATACATCTGTTTAGAAACTAAAGTAAAACATATAGAATTATTCTTCATGTAATTTGCCAGTTTAAACATTATTATTGTTGTTATTGTTTTGCTGTGATTCTTATACATATAGTGTTTCTTATGTAGAATTAAATACCCTGGATACAAAACCACAGCCCCAAGATCGGTGTATATTGCCAGCACGTTTTTAGCCAAAATATGGGAATTGATTTTTGACAGTTATTTTATGTATTTAATTTGTTTGTTTTATTTCTTAAAGCCACCATTGGGTAACACATTCTACAAGGTTATTTTTCTGTGTGTGGATTTAAGTGGTTGGTTATCTGTTAAATTGTTAGAAGGTTTTATTTGAAAATGATCAGATTGGGAAACAAAATCCCCAAGATGCCTTGCAGTACCCACTCCAGGAGTGTCCACGAATTATGGTGAAAGCAAAGGAGGACTTTGTACCGTAGAATTACAGATTGATTTAGATGTCCATACTGCTGCCACTCAACTATCCAACATTTGTTTATCTAAAACCTTGAAATACAAAACAAATCTGATATTTTCATAGGTTGCTTATTCAAACCTAATCATTTTCAACAACCAATTGGAACACAATGTGTGTTAGCCAATTGGTAAAGACACTTAGGTTTCTACAGCAATTGGTTACAAGAAATCTTTTGCATAACAGGCTTACATATTTCCTTCTTTGCTTGTCACACAGAACACTGCTGGGCAAACCTTTTACTGACTGACTTGTCACTGTTTGTTAATGTATGGCATACTTAAATATTCACATCCCATGGTTTCAAGAAGTCAGTGATACTTGTATTCCTGCCTTGTAACATCCAGATTATCCATGCACCACATTTTAGAAGTCTGGGTAAGGGACAGAGATGCATGGCAAGTAAACACAAGGTTAAAGGAATAACTAATGTTATTAGCCATAGTGCTTCAACAATGAGACTTTTTTCCTAAGGAATTTTATTGGTTTGACCATTAACAAGGAATTTAGATCTTACCACATAGTTTATAAAACATGTAAAGAAATGAGTATGGAATGCACTTGGAATAACACAGAAAACAAACTTGTTGGTTTCGTAATGTGAGGATGGTAGACTGAAAAACCTGACATTGTTCCAGGGTTGCTAGAATTTACACAATGCGTGGGTTAATGAGTACAGACAGTGTGGAATGTAGATCAAATATATCATTTAAAATGCGCTGCTTGTTATATTTCGTGGGAGCTTAACACAAGGAAAAAGCTCCATGTTTATCTTTTAGATAAATAAAAAACCAAACAAGTCATGTCTGACACTGTAATCGGTATGCAACTACAGTACTTGTACTCCTTTGACGAGTGGCATGGTTTGGTGGTAAGATTGGTACAAATTCATTCTCTTACTTCCAAGCCAGTTATACTTCTATTTCTCTCACTTGAGGGGCATTGAAACATTTTATTTCACTAGGGATATGAAAAGTAAAGGTGAGGAATGCAAATATTACAATTGGTCCTCTGAAGTTAGACGTTGTATGAAGCACACCATTATGGAATTGTTACAAATCTTAAAATGTTCAATAAAACTAAACAAAAAAAAAACAGTAGGTTTGTCTGAAATGACCTCTTGGCATGCTGAGAAATCATATCTGAGGAATTGCTACAAAGACTGCGTTTCTCTTCCCTGTGTCGTACAAGTGGAACATTTAGTTCTATGCTCAAAATTAATTTACAGGCTCATTTAGTCAAGTTTAGTATTAAAGTGAAACCAGCTTAATACAATGACTGTACCATATAGTTGGATAGCACATATAATAAAAACCAGTTTGCTCTGCGAGACATAGGTGGCGTCATGGCCATTGTGTTATTTGCTAGTTTTGAGGCGTGTCTATAGTTATAATCGGATGCTTTAGCCACCTTCATATTTATTGGGTCGATAATCATGTCTATGCTGTCGTTTATCCTTGCTGGCCTTTCAGGTTTGTAAACAACAAAGGCAGTTTATGTATTTTGTAAACAAATACATAAAAGATCACCCCTCTCAGTATGCTGTTGGGCAAAACAATATCTTTAAAACCTGTTCAGTTCTCAACAGCATACACTGTGTCAAAGTCCATGTCACCCTTGCCCTGTACATGGTATTTATTTATTGAACTTACCCCTTCTTGAACTTTCTTTTCAGAGATTAAGCCTCAAATGTTTGGATGCTTTTGACATTCATATATGTAGACATATGTACTGTGTGTGTGTGTGTCTGTGTGTGTGTGTGTGTGTGTGTGTGTATATATATATAAATAAAATAATTAATTATACAGCACAGTTTACTGCCGGCATTGAAATGCTTGACCAGAAAGTGGTGGGGTTGTCGGTTTCAGCTTTGTTTTTTTGTTTCAACAGAGCAACTCCGCTTAAAGACTTTGAGAAGAGTGCATGGAAGGTGTTTGTGGTACCGGTTGCGGTTGATGAAATCACAACAAAGCATTATTCCAACACTAAAGTAAGCGTTAACCCCCCACCCCACGTTATGTTCCCTGTGGCGGCTATTTCACAGAATAAAAACAACAAACAAAAAAAATGGAAACAATAAGAGATCAGTTATTAAACTACTGAACAAGAAACTTTAAGTAAAAACAACAGAATCAGTAGCTGTGTTTCCTGTCCTGTGTATCGATTGATGCAAGTATATACCAGAATCCAAACAGTCACTTGCTGAATACGCCATTGGTATTCAGTACACTGTAATTAACATCTGATGGACAAAGATGCAAACTGGCAACATGTGAGCTTCGAGGAAGTCTACCACCATTCCTGACACCATCAACCAGAATTCTCACAGACTGATGTCCTCTTTTAATTGTGTAATTATTTTACAATTCATTACAAATGTTTTTATTAATCCATCACAAGCCATTTTGTAACTGAAAGCATAAAGATCACTGAACTTCCATGTTCCCCTTTTCAGTGCAACTTCTATCCATTTATAGTTGTTGAATGAAAGAGCAGTTTAACACCATTTTGCTACATTTGTTCAACATGCTAATATTTAATCTTTTTTTATTCCAGGAAAGTTGCCCTACTTATAGGATGGGCACTATTTTTGTTCCTCGCCTACAAAGTTTCAAAAATAGACAGAGAATATCAAGAATACAACCCCTACGAGGTCCTAAGCTTAGACCCGGTAAGCCGTTGTTTTTGATGTTGTGTGGAAATGCATTCACGGCCTGTCTTTCTTGCATACAGTTAGAGTATATGAGTAAACGCTCAGAAGTCAAAGCTGGGAATGATAAGAATTTGAGTTACATTAAATGTTTTATAAATTAGTCTAATGCACTAGTCTAAGGCTATTTATTTGTCCCAGTGGTCAAAATCAGATTTTTAATTGGGGGGTGGGGGGACAATACATTAAATCTTCAGTTTGTACTTTAGTTTTTTTGATGCGTTATTTGTTAAATTATTAGGAATTGTGTATTTTGCTTTTGTTTTATTAAAAAGTGGTTACAGTTTAACTAAATGCTTGTCCTTAATCTCTTGCCTTGAATGATAGTATGTAGTAAACGTAGGGTGCCAATACTTTTGTCTGCATTGACAGTATTTCCATTAACCACTTTTTGTTTTCTGCTTATCCATCACTGTTAACAGTTAACATAACAGAAATATTCTGTAGTTTTTCATCATAGAATCCAGATTAACTACAGTACATTTTCTTGTAGGGAGCGTCTATCTCAGAAATTAAAAGGCAGTACCGACTGCTGTCGCTCAAGTTCCATCCAGATAAGGGAGGAGATGAGGTGATGTTTATGAGGATTGCTAAGGCTTATGCAGCGTAAGTACCTTTTACCCTGTTCAGATATACAACCCTCCAAATATGCACTTTGTAGGACAGATTCTTTATACAACCTGCTGCTGCTTTGGTTTGTGCAAATTGAGTGGGTCTATGCTGTAAAACAAAAGAAATGTGTGCAGGTAAGAAATCGCACAGATTGAATTAGATTATGGAGAGCGGGTGGTGTGAAGGCAATATTGGTTTTTGGTGTCTGCCAAATTAATTTTATACAAATGTATGCATGATTTGGATTGATTGATTAACTCCTGCAGTTTGAGTTGTAGCTTTAATTATTAATGGGCAAAACCAGTCAAATAAGGAGAAATTCTATTTTATGTTACACTTGATGTTTGGTTTAATGTTTCTAAATGGATTTAAATATTTGCAGTACAGTAGTCTCCGGCTAAGAGAACACCCCTTGGGAAGCATGCAAAGTGTTCAATTAGCCAAAGTGTTCTCTAAGATGGAGTTGACCACCAAACACAATATGAATCGATAAATAAATACATATTTATTACTTGTCATGACGCATGTGCATCAATGTGAAATGAACAACATAAGTAAGAGAAAAGCAATGGGCAAATGTATGTTAATAAACTATAATAATAAAGTAAATAAAAGTGTTCCTATACACGGAGACTACTGTGTTATTGTCCTTAAACTATTCCTAAATACACTTTGCTAGTTGTAGGGCATGACGTTAAGGTCATGAAGGGCAAGGCAATGTTGCCTTTGTTGGGTATAAAGACTCGGGCACCAAGGCAATTCTAGAGGGGCAAAAAGGCAAAATATAAATCCAACCCAAGGCGATTTCATACTCCTTCGTAAAACAACAAAAAATAAATAGTGAGTGCCTATTATGTTGATTAAATTGTAATTCAAACAAACACAAATCAATGTTTTTCTGTGTGATTCACACATCAATTGAATTACAAAAATACAGGTCACTTTTCCATTGTAAAAATAAAATGGTATAAAAATCCAAGTTAAAAACAACAAACTTTCATAGTGAAAAAATACAAAGGGTGATTTGGAAAAAAAATAAATGTTCAGGGTATTTTTTTTTTTTTACTAAACTCGGGTCACACACCACTGAATACATAAATTAGACTAAAGGCTTAAATATGGATTTTCAGGCAAACTGGCAGAAAGTTTAGCCATGGCTGGAGTTTAATAACGAAAGTGGTCAAATGAGTTATTCAGTCTGCAGTGACTGCACAACTGTAGTTTGCTAACCGCTGTTACAAAACCTGTACAAACAACGCGGCTTTGAAAAAAAAAATAAAATAAACGCAAAATAGAAACTTTGCTCTGCATTACAATGATGAACAGCTGGATGTACATAATGTTAGATGTTTACATTTCAGAGACTTTTTATATAGTTTCACAGTTCTTGAAATGTTCAGTTGCAAAGGATTTATAGTTTTGTTATGGTGCCCTGAAAAAAAAAAAAGAAAATGCTGTTAAGCATGCACATTCTAACTTTCTAAGGTTGTGTTTCGTTCACTATTATGTTATCTCTCCTACTTGTTTCATAGTGCAGGGAGCTGCTACTTGAACCATATCATAGCTATTTGCTCAGTTTTTGTTTGTGTGTTTGGGGGGTTGGTGTAAGAATTTGAGCAAAACTAATAATTATCTACCTATTATCTGCTCTGTTTTAGTGTTGGTGTTTTGGGAGGGAATAACACAATTACAAAACAGCAACGGTCATTGAAATGTCTATATAAATTAGCAATGTGTATACACTGAAGACGTGAAAGCAGTTGGAATGTGTATTGCACCATTGCATTTTAAAGTATTGCAATTTTAGCCTATTGTCACAATTAAATTCCTTTCTATCTAATCGTGTCCTTTCTGCAGTACTGTACTTGACAACTGTAAGTTCACATTATTATTATTATTATTATTATTATTGTTGTCGTCGTGGGATGAATTGTTGAGCACCCATTTTCTACCTGAACATCAATCCTAGAACACTTCCGCTTTTCCGTCTGTGAGCCCCATGCCAACTCTTTCTTTTTTAAACGTTTTTGAGTTGGCACGAGGCTCACAGATGGAAAATCACACAGTGACGCTGCCAGTGAACATGTGTGAAAATTCCTGGAAGCGCAGTCATATTGAGCTCAGTCTACAGCGTCCCACCCTCTGTTTGCCCTTCATTAACCAATGATACAATACGTCTTTGTGGCTTAGTGCTGGGCGGTGCACAGTAAAAAGAATGGCAACAATAATACATTATGATAATGAGCCATTTTTTCGACAGAATTAAATCGAATTGTGACAGAACGGGCCAGCTGATGCGGAGCAAGTTTGTGAATGGGTTGTAGATCAGATGTGCTGAGCAGGTTTGTGAATGGGTGGTAGATCAGATGTGCTGGTGACGGACACCGGCGGCAATGACAGGCGGACTTACAGGCAACTTTTGCCATAAGTCCCCCCCCCCAATTTGAGAGGCATTGCGGCAAGTAGCTTGGGCACTGTGGCAATTGCTGTCGGTTATTTCGCGCCCTGTAGCTGTATGTCGTGGGATAAATGTTATAAGTAAACCTCAATTGAAAGAGAAATAAAGAAACTTATTCCTTTTCCCAAGTTTGCATTTAATTATTTGTGACTCCTGTTTACGTATCGATACTAATCAAAGATTTGTTTTCAACAGTTTAACAAATGAAGAGTCTCGGAACAACTGGCAAAAGTACGGCAACCCCGATGGTCCGCAAGGTAAACTGTGATACAGATCTGTCTTGCGTTCTGTATACAGGGGTATTATTCAGCCTAGTCATCACAGCAATATTTAGTCTTTACTAGGTCAGTTATGTTCTGCTTCTGCTCTCAGTATAAGTCATTCAGGGCAGGCTGTGCATTTCTGTGAATGAGATCCTTTGTAAAGTTTGGTTCACCTGTGCTGAAATTCCAGTGAAAATGTATGACAGATAGTTTTAATGTACAGAACAACTTCTACAATGACTTTGTGTTTTCAATCGCATTCTATTTAATTCCCTAGCTACAAGTTTTGGTATTGCTTTACCTGCTTGGATTGTGGACCAGAAAAATTCCATGCTGGTAAGTTTAAAAAATAAATAAGTAAATAACAAAAAACATCCTTTATACATGAGAGAAATGAAGTAATTTCACCATTGGCAGCAAGAAGGAATTTAATTTCCTTTTCTCCAGTTTAGTTGCACTGAAAACTTATACAAAAAATGCAGTCTGACATATATTTTATTAAACATGTTGTAGAAATAAATGTGTGTTATTCCCCTTTTTTTTCAGGTCTTGCTTGTGTATGGACTAGCTTTTATGGTTATCCTTCCTGTTGTCGTGGTAAGTACTGATACCATTTAAATTTACAGATGACTTAATTGCCCCCGTCATTTAAATAGGACCCTCTCTGGGGGGTTTGCGTTGTGTTGGATATTTTATTTTCATAACCTTTTTAGTGTACAATTTTTAATTCAGTGGCGGTAGTTAGATCCTCCTTTTTTTTTAGATTAATTGAAAACATCCATTGGGTAATTGAATTGTGTAATGGCCTATTTTAGCACTTTTTTAAATGGTTTCCCCACATGTTCTAGGGTACTTGGTGGTATCGGTCAATACGCTACAGTGGAGACCAGATTCTTATCAACACAACACAGCTCTTCATGCACTTTATGTATAAAACTCCAAACATGAACATGAAACGTAAGTATCCCTTTCTAAAATTGACAAGTTGAAATGTGATTGCAAAGAAGGCAGAAGATATATATTGCACTGGACAGCCAAGAATATATGCATAAGTGCTCAAGATCATTTGAAAAAGCTGTGCTCACACATCGCTGTGCAAATGTTATTTACTACTTTGCAAAAAAAAAAAAAGTAGAAGAATTATTAGTAACTCTGAAACTGATAAAATAAATATTGTAAATCTGTAATAAACACTGACTTTTAATAGCCCTTTTTAGATATGACAGAGGTTTTTGTAATGTGTTTTTTGTTTTTTTTTGCGTCTAAGAAACATTGAATCTTTTTGTGCAGGCCTAGGAATGGTTCTGACAGCAGCTTTAGAATTTGACCCACACAATAACAAGGAGGCAACAATTAGACCAACAGATAACACCGAAGTTCCTCAGGTAACCTGTGTACTGTAGAATTTTATATTGGGGGAACTTCAGCTGACAACAGATGGATGTTAACTCTTGATTTATGAACATTCAGCTCATTCGGGACCTTGGAAATATCAATGTCAAGAAGAAGGAGCATCCTTTTTGCTACCCATACAGTCTGAAGGCCAGAGTCCTCATGCTTTCTCATCTTGCCAGAATGGAGGTGTCAGAGAACACAGAAGAAGGTAGTCCCACATTTTAAAGACCCTTGTTTTTTTAGCATAACAGATTCTTTCTTCCTGGAAAACACTCAATGACAGTGTGTATATATTTATATATACGTGTTAGAACCCCAACCCGAAATACGGCCCCATCTATATTAGGGATGCTTGAAATCAGGATTGGTTTTGGAACGAATCGAATCTTATATCTGCCCAGGCAGCATCCATTTTAATACATCTCTCCAATGTGTGCAGTTCTTCTATAAATAAAACACAAATCAGGTATTGAATGTAACTGTTGTATTTAATAACAAGAACACGTTGATAAACTCTGTCGCAGCTCTCAACTGCCTAAATTACTGGTGGCGCACGCACTAAACACATCATGCAGCTGCTGAATGCAAACATACCCCCGTATGCAACAGCACATTCATGGAGTAAAGTTATGCAGTAAACCTGTAATATATACTAACGGCAAACTGTTGTAGACTTTTGTGTTATGTTGCTTTGTCTGTGAAACGTGTTCTAGAGATCTTACTAAGATAAAAAAATAATAATAATAATGATGTGCACAGAAATATATATTTTTTTAACTTTACAACTGTCAGAGGTGCAAGGCGTTGAACAATATGCTTTAGTAAATTAAATTATGTTATTGTGCCAATGCAAGTTGAACCATTTGGGAACTGCTGTGTTTTATTAAAATATTTAACTATTTCGTAGCCTATTTGATGTGTGTTTCGTATTTCGCAGGGAGATTCACATCACTCATCACGGTATTTTCTTCCTCATAGCTGTCAGATAGGGTTGTCAACAGGCTCCAGAATCTCGGGACACTAAGGCAGGTCAGGTTTTTTAACTCACCTCCCTAAACTGCAATGTATTCGACATGTAAAGTGAGTGTGGATTTCTTGAGCAGTTTAGTAAATTTGTTTAATTGTGGTGGCGATTCTGTCGGGAGAGCCACGTAACAACGATTAATCGTATTAATTTTTTTATACAGTAAACAATCAAAATCTATCAAAAATAGCGCAACACCATTATTATAGATAACTTTGCACTCTTTCATTTAACCTTGTGGCAGCAGGTAAAGTTTCTATTGGTTTAATATTTCTTGCTTCACACAGTCCCGCCCAGTCAGAGACTGATAGCCAATCAGCTGCTGTATAGGTCTGATTGATGGAAACAATCCTCACAGGCAGGTGTGTGGTTTTGGTAACAATTAAGTAAAACAATTCAATTAATTTAGCGACAGTTCGCACAATTCATTTTACCGAAATACATTGCAGTTTAGAAAGGTGAGTTACAAAACCTGACCTGCCTTAGTGTCCCGAGATTCTGGAGCCTGTTGGCAACCCTATTCTCAGATCAGGTTACACAGGTTGAAACTTCATTAAAGAAAATAGTGGGTTAGGCAAAGATGCAGCTCTCCTTTCTTGTAAAGGTAAACAGTTCTGTATTTTGACATTTCTATTGTGGGGGGAGGGTGCTAGTGGTAAATTGTGTAAGTTTCAAACTGAAATATTATTCAGGGATATATTTCCATTCGGTAATAAATACTATTAACTAAAAGGCGCAAAGTAGCTGCCAGTCTGTTTTCTTCACAGTTTTGTAGATTGGTTCGGCCGAATCTTTTGAAAGGGATTCGGTGCATCCTTAATCTATATCGGGTCGACCCCATCAGGTTGAGGTTAACTCAAATGCTTAGACCCCCGAAATTTTTTCGTGTTCGGGGTAGGGTTGTCTTGCGAATGACCCCATCGCGATGCAGAACAATCTTAACCTGATCATTTGAATACATAAGCAGTGAGCAGCAACATCACAGTGCACGTTGGTCTTCTAATTAAAGCTACAGTAAATATATAGATAGCTATAGATATATAAATTAATGCAGGTGATTTTTACTTAAGTTATTTTAAGGCAGGAACATTTATTTTATTATATACTTAATCTTACTGATGCCAGGACAATAGTATTTTATTCTATAGCAGTCCACATCTACACAGTTTTGAAATGTACTGCTAATCCCAGCTACTGTATCTGTGATTTATTTGTAAATTCAATAGATACATAGGCACCAGTGATGAGTTCAAGCAACATATACAAGTCCAATTGTTGGCTGTTTTTCTGTTTTCATCCTTTGAATGGGGTGTAATGAGACACAGATTTCAGTAATAAAACCTGTGATGTTTTAATATTCTTACCTTTTCTGGTGTTTAGATCAACGGTTTGTTGTGAGAAAGATACCTGCACTTCTGCAAGAAATGATTAACGTCGGCTGTCAGCTTACTGTGATGGCAAATAGCCGTAGGGGTAAGGATTGGTCCTTCTTTAGAACCTAAATGTGGTATTGTTGCACATAGAAGAAAACAACAAAAACATGCAACTGAAATGAACAAACCAGCCTTTGAAACATGTTGTTAGCTGCAGCTAGACAAGGAACACAGAAAGGGGTCTCTGCAAGACTGTCTTTGATTTATTTACCAGTGCATAGTTGTTTCAGCTTGCATGTGGATCAGTGTATTCTTTTTTAATGGTGTGTTTTTGAAACCTAGAAGGGGATATTGTATTGCATTTAAGTAGCACATTGAGCATCTTGATTTCAAAAGGCTTAAGTGTCCTATTTTTCTACACCTTGGAAAATTATTTTCGAAATAGATTTCTGGTATTGATTGCATTAACTAGAGGCATCATAAAAAGCCTGTGCTAAATTTAGAATAAGTTTTATTTGATTCTTTTTTTATTTAATGTAGGGTTTCATGCCCCTCGCTTGGTGTCCATTGAGAACTGTATGAAACTCTCCCAGATGATCGTGCAGGGCCTGCAAGAATCCAAGTCTCCATTGCTGCAGCTCCCACACTTTGAAGAGGAGCATCTGAGATACTGCGTTTCTAAGAAAGTAAGCAAGTGATAATTCATTTTATTCCCTTTTCCTATTTAATCGAATGCAGATATCTTTTTTAATGAGAGATGGCGATTTGGTCTCTTATAAACAGTTGTTTAACTGCTTGCGATTTTAAAATAATTAAAAAAAAAAAAAAAAAAAAAAAAAAAAAAAGTTTCATTGTTTAACAGAAACTATTCTACCAGTTTCACCTTCATTTTTGTGTTTTCTTCCCCCACAGTACAAAGTGAGAAGCATCTTGGACCTGGTTAGTTTGAAAGACTCTGACCGAAGGAGTATGCTGCGCTTCCTTGGCGAGGAGAAATACGATGAAGTTATGGCAGTTCTTGGAAGTTTTCCCAACATTACAGTGGATATAAAGCTTCAAGGTACTTTGAGAGAGAGGAGGCCTTATAATCATAAATAGGCTTAGCAAATAATTGTGGTAAATAAAAATCTGCCAGCATTCTATCCACGAACAGGACTAGATCTAACCAATGTGAGTGATAAAATATCTGGTATACTTGCAGCAGACCATTAGTAAAAAGTGAAATAGGTAACATAATGGCAAACAATTTATTTTAAAAATGCTGATTGTACACTCGTTTTATAGAGAAGCTTGTAGGCAACTTTGTTATAATGGAAGACTATTTTGTAGAGCATTCATTTTAGAGTGTTTATATGGAACGATACAAAAAAATGAAAAAACACTAAATAGTTAACATAAATATAAACGATAATTGTGCTGTAATATTGAAGTATAAAAGCAATAAGGCCCTCCACATCGGGCATTACGAAGAATTATGGACCGTTTGGTTGGAATAGTCTCGGGTCCTGTTACCCAAACGGTCCGTAATGCATGATGTGGAGGGTCTTATTGCATACATATACTTCCTAATAAACATATTTCTAAAGTTTAGAATATCACAACATTAATTACTTGTATGCATTTGATGTTTTTCGGTGTCCTTTGAAATGAAAAATAGAAATACAAAGTTTTTGTTGGGCCAATAGAAAAATCTGAAAAAAAGAATGCAAGTCTGTGAGAGAGTGACAGCTGTCAGTCAAGCTGTTGAAGGAAAGAGACAAGTCTGGCAGGTTCGCAAAGGGGTCTGTCGCTATATGAAGTTTGATGTAGTTTTAATTCCAGAACGTTGTAGTTGCATAGCTAAGAAGGGATGTATAGTGTCGAACGCGGCCGATGGCAGCTGTCGAAAAGACCACTAGGGCAATCGAACTTCGTCGTTGGAGGCTGCAAGTTAACATTTTAGTTAACATTTTAGCTTAATTTTGCAACGGATACACTTATAAGCCATACATTTTACTGTGGAATTGCCTATACTTGACTACAGCAAATTATCATAAGAAAAGGATAGTGCAAATTTGATTTGATGAGCCCTGTGTAAGCAAATGGCAACTCATAAACAAAACATAAAGGGTGTTAAAGTTAACTATTTCATATTAATATAGTTGTAACCCAAAAGTTCCCCAAGAGATGGGGAAACCCTTTTTAATTTGAGAGTTTTTATGTTTTTGTTTGCAGTGCTAGATGATGAGGACAGCCATAACATTACAGCAGGGTCCTTCGTTACAGTCACTGTCACACTAACAAGGAAAAGAATGCTGGTAAGTTGGAAGAAGATATTTGTAATAACCACAAGCTTAAAACTGTTTATATTGTCTGTATTTAGGGCTTGAACTTTTGTTTATTTTTGACAAGTTCCCAAAATACAAGAATCAAATGCTCTCCTTGTAGAGGAATGCATTTGTTTTGAGCCGACTTAGATTATTAACAAGTTTCCTGAGGCTTTCACATATAATGATGTCTTTCAATGTACTCTTCAGGTACAAATACTAAATGGAACATTAAATGCTCCACTCCAGGTTTAATAGGTGAAATGAGAATTTACTTGAGATTTGAAGTAGTTCAGTGGAGAACATGGTTGAAACTGAGCTGGAATGGAAGAGCCCACCCCTGAGTAAAACCAGCCTTCCACTCTGAGCTGCACTAAAAACTTTTGATCTGTTTCCTTGGCAATTTTACAATAGAAATCCCCTCTAACTATTTTACTGCAGGCCAGACCATGTTCAGAGTACAATAGAGAGCTATTATGATGATGCAGAAGAAAACAACATTTTCTCCACTTCTTATTTTAAAGGATTTCTTTGAAAAGGAGCAGGAACAAGTGTGTGTACCAGAGGATCCTAATACAGAAGAGGGGGTAGGTAGTCCCTTTATATTGTGGAAATTACTTGTTTTAGGTTAAAACTAATTTTAATATAAAATAATGTATTAATTTAATACATGTAACAAACCTGATCGTTCAACCTATGATTGGTTTCGAAAAGCTGTACAACATTACTGAATTTTATTTTTATTGCAAGATATTTTTGCACCTCAACAATAACTTCATATACTGGCCACGGTATTTGCCATTAGTAGTTCTTCAGAACGTTTCATAACAGTACTACCTTGACGAATATAAATGAATTATACAGACCAGTTTTTTTTATTTATTACCAAACCGGTTTTGGCTGTTATCCAATATAGTATGTCAACGTTTTTAGTCTTGCTGTACCAAATTTAGACTTTCTGGCATAGTCTACGGTATTAAAAACAACACTAGAATACGCTGTCCAAATCTTAAAGCCACCACACACCAGGTACGACGCGACAAGCGAATCTGGGCAGCGCTGCAGCACAATTATAGAACCTATACTTTTTACACCCCAGGCGACATGACTGGCAACACCAGGTAGCAATGGTGCGGTGCGAAAAAAAATAGGATTGAGTAATATTTTTTGCAAATATGTTGCACAACAGAAGGGAACTGAGTAACCACAGCTCTCCATCTAAGCATGTGTTCTAACAGGAAATGGAATCTACAAATAATGATTTCTTTCAAATAAGCCTCCGCTATATTTCAAAGGCTATTAATTACAAATACTTTTTTTTTTCACGTGTGGTTTTTACTAATATTGTTGATTTTTAGTGTTAAGTTTCTGAATAACAAAAAACAAGGTGAATATCATGCGTACATTGGCAAAAAATGGATCTACAGATATTGATTTAAATATATTTTAACGTAGCCTGTAATCGTTCACTATAAATGAAAGGTGCATGGTATGGTAAGTGTTTATTATTATTATTTGCAGAGGTTGGTAAATGTTGTACTAATGATGATTTTTGTGTATATGAATAAGTATTTCAAATTTCTGTGCATGGAAGCCCTTATAAAAATTCAGTTGTTTTTTTGCTTCTTTTTTTCCATGTCTTTGTTTCTTTACTTTTACCTTTTGCTTGAATATACAAAAACGATCATGGAATTTTCATGCAAAATGTAATAAAAGCAGTTTTATGTAACGCGTTATTTAAAGTAGGAATAGATCCCAGGAGTAAGAATGTGTTTTTACTTTATCCCCCTGAATTAATTTCAAAACAAAGACTACCATACAGCAGTTTAATTGTTTATTCCAAAAAAAAAAATAGTAGCCTACCTAGTCTTGAAACACTGTGCCGTGCTCTCCTAAAAAAGTATTCATAATTACATTTTAGATATTTCCTCACTGCTTGCAAAATACCTTTTTGTTTTTCCTCATTTATAGTATGACACTCTTAGCTGTGTTTTTCTGTGACCAATATTTGTGTTTCAGCAAGGAGACGTCGGCAAAAACAAAAGCAAGGTATGGCAGAATAAGAACAAAGCTGCCAAGAAGACATCGAAGTCAAAGAAAAAGAAATTGTCTAAGAAGAAGGCCCCTTCTCAGCCGCAGAAACAGGACAAGCAGAAACAGGCGAACGGGACAGTTGCTGGCAATGTAAGACGCGCTTTTCCAACCTGTTTTAAGGGAGTTTGCCAAGTAGGCCAGTAGGAAAGCAAACCAGAATATTATTATTAATCAGTCATTTAGCAGATGCTTTTATCCAAAGCAACTTGCAGAGACTAGGAGGTGAACTATGCATTAACAACTGCTGCAGAGTCACTTGCAACAGGACCTCGGTTTTACTTCTCATCCGAAGGATGGAGCGCAAAGAGGTTAAGTGACTTGGTTAGGGTCACAGTGAGTCTGGCTGAGTGGGGGAGTAGAACCGGGGTCCTCCAGAATATAGTCTTAACCCTTTGATTTATAGGGACATACTTGGCAAAGTGGTTTGCAGTGCGCATTAATGATAGACAAGAGACGGTTCACAGTGAAAACTGCTCTTTATTTGGCTGGGTTGCGTGCCTGCAACTCTTAAATAACAGGCTCTACACATCAATGTGTATTGCGCCATTCAACAATGGGGTTCAGTCCCGAAATAAGACACGGATATAACACAAACAAAACAATGGTCACAAGTCCAGAGTGAGTGCTGTTAATGTAGGTGGTGAAATACAATTATTGTGCACAGTGGTGAAGTGAAGTCCGGGTTTGTAAACTGGCTCCTAGCAACAGCTCCCGGGTAGTTTAGCTGTCTAACAATGAAAAATAAAACAATTACTAGACCTGACAAAACAAAACACAAACACTCAGTTAGTACACTGTTTTTTCCTCGTAGGTCTGTTCGTAACCATAACACAAGGAACAGATTGCTTCGCCACATCCCCCGATATACCCTCAGTCACGCCCCCTTCGTTAGCAAGTGCAATCATGTATCCTCTAATCCATGACTGACACTTCGCCTACCGCATTAAAGCGATGACTTCTGGTATTGTGACTCTGCTCCCTTTCTGGATGGCTGACTTTTGACTGACCCTGGAATGAACTGCCAAACCATCCAGTCCAGGGCACATGTTCCTGTTATACAGCGCCCTCACAGGTCGGGAGGGAGATTGTTGACTAGGATTCATTCGCTCTCTGTCACACATCTATTCAGTATAAGTTGTATGTTACAAGTCTAACAACATTGATGCCGCTATTTGTAATAAATGCGACTACTGTACTGTGAACACCAGATGAAGAGCTGGTTAGCACAGTTCCTCTTTGACAACAGGATAGCAGCATAACAGGTTAACAGAAGTTTTCATAAAAGTTTGTGTCTTCAGGGTTTTACTGTACTGATTTGCAAGGTGAGAACAGTAGTACTAGTAATTTTATTAAGAATTGAGTAGCCTTTAGGGGGTGCTAATGAACAGTTCAGACAGCTGGTTGCGACTCAAATAGCTGCAGCAGTTTCCAAGAGGGTAGAATTAAGCAATTTCAAACTTGGTGTTGAGCACAATATAATGGACATTCATTTTCAGAACTTTTCTAGATGTTAATATTGTACAATTACTAAAATGTGAAAGAAAGGAGAGAGTTGAAGAACAAAACCTGACTAGTAATGTGTTTTTCAAGCCAACTGTAGGATTTATTTGGTCCCTGAAGAATAAAACAAAGATGGAAGTACATGATTTAGGAAATGGGCCTGGTTGTATTTTTGTATTTTTTTTTTTTTGGTCCTGATTGTCGTTTTCCCCGGCAGGAGGTTGCCCCTTTCACTAAGGAGGAAGAGAATGAGGTTTCGGACAAGGGTAGTGATTCAGAGGAGGGGGGGACCAACAAAGACTCTCCGAGTGAGAGAGACGATGAGAGTGACAAGCAGAGCGACACTGAACCAGACGAAATGGGTGGGGATGATGAAGAGGTGAGGCTTCAACTTCAGCTTCTAAACATCAAGCAGCATGTGTGTTTCACAATATTTTGGCCCGTTGCGGGTTGTATGGTAAAGAATTCCACGTTTTGAAAATGCAGTTTGTGCAAATTTTGTATGTCGCCTTGCCTCCATGCAGTTGCCTTTTAACAGCTGCCCCAGTAATTCTGTTATAATCTGAACGGAGTTTAGATTATGTCTACTGTATGTCTACTCATGCTTTGCTGATTAAATGTTCCATGTCCTCTTATATATTTTAATTTGAGTAATGCTTGTTCAAGTCATTCCATCCAGTGGGTTTTTGATTTAAAACAAAGGAATCCTATTGAGAAAGATGATCTTGGCTAGCTTATACATTTTGATATTGATTTTTATTTTTCTCCTGCAGGAGTGGAAAGCACTACAGCAGAGTATCCAGCGAAAAGAAAAGGCCCTTTTAGAGACGAAATCAAAGATCACACATCCCGTTTATAGCTTGTACTTCCCTGAGGTATGTGTGTGTTTTTTGTTATTTGCTAATTTTGGAATTTATAAGAATTTGATTAGTCTGCCCAGATTATTATTATTATTATTATTATTATTATTATTATTATTATTATTATTATTATTATATTTATATTTATATGTATTATTATTATTATTATTATTATTATTATTATTATTATTATTATTATTTTAATTCCCTCCATTTTTACAGGAAAAGCAGGAGTGGTGGTGGCTTTATATTGCAGACAGGAAAGAACAGACTTTAATATCTATGCCCTATCATGTCTGTACACTTAAGGACACAGAAGAGGTAAGTGAGATATCATATTTTACTTGTCCTCCACTGAGCTTGTTCCTCCATTGCATATAACCTACTGGTCAAAAGTTTTAGAACACCTCCATTTTTCCAGTTCTTATTGAAATTTACGCAGTTTAATGTCTCAATGTACTCTGAAATTAAAGCATAGAACAAATAAACAATTGGAGATAAAAAAGAAATCATGGAATCGTTTTGTTTAACAAAATTTAATCTAAATTTTTGACTCATCAAAGTAGCCACCTTTTGCAGATATAACAGCCGAACACACTCGTGGCATTCTTTCTACAATGGAAATCAAATATTGTTCGGAAAGTTCTTCCCAACACTGTTACAGAAGTTCCCACAAATGTGTTGCACTTGTAGGTTGCTTTGCTTTCACCCTTCTGTCCAGTTCATCCCAAACCAGCTCGATGGGGTTTAAGTCTGGAGACTGTGCTGGCCATTCCATGATTTGATGCCTACCGTCTTGTTCTTTTCTTCTAAGGTAGTTCTGACATAGCCTGGAGGTATGTTTTGGGTCATTATCTTGCTGTAGGATGAACCCCTGACCAACTAGGCGTATACCAGAGGGTATTGCATGGCGCTGCAAAATGCTGTGGTAGCCGTTTTGGTTCAGGGTGCCACTCACTCTGTGCAAGTCGCCGACTCTGGATCCAGCAAAAGAGCCCCAGACCATCACGCTTCCTCCTCCATGTTTGACAGTTGGTGTCACACACGAGGAACCATCCTTTCGCCTACTTTCGACAGCGTGCAAAAACCCTGCGTGATGAACCGAAGATTTCAAATTTTGATTCATCGGTCCATAAGACCACCTTCCAGTCTTCAGTAGTCCACTGGCGGTGCTTCATGGCCCAGGCAAGCCTCTTTTTTCTTATTTTGCCATCTTAGCAATGGCTTTCTTACTGCCACTCGACCTGTCAAACCTGCAGCTCGAAGTCTTCTCTTCACAGTTGAAACTGAGACTTGCTTACTTCGACCAGCGTTAAGCTGTGCTTGAAGCTGTTGTCCTGTGAGCCGCCTATCACGCAAGCTGTTGACTCTCAGAAACTTGTCTTCTGATTCTGTTGTGGCTTTGGGTCTGCCAGACCTCTTCCTGTCAGAGTTTCCTCCAGTTTCCAAGTGCCTTTTGATGGTGTAAGAAACTGTACTCACTGACACCTTGGCTTTCTTTGCAATTTCTCTAAAGGAAAGACCTACACTTTTAAGGGTTATAATGGTCTGTCTGTCTTCCTTTGTTAATTGCCTTTTTCTTGCCATTATGATAGCAATATACTACTTCCTGCAGTACAATACTGTCCAAATAATGCTTAAGAGGGTGTAGTAACACAGTCTGTTCCAGCACTGCTTTTATAAAGTTGGGACACCTGTAGGAATTGTTAGCATCAACTTTCAAGGCTTAATTTACTTCCATTGCTGCAGAACAGCTGTAAGTTGTTAACCCATAACTTGTTCCCTGAAAAAGGCCTTTTTGTATAACTCTGAAATGTACATTATTTTTCAATTTTTGGTAACCTAAACTTTTTTTTTTAACCTCTGTCAGTTTACCGCTTACCTTTGTACCATTTCAGGTTATTCACTGGACTTGAACTGCTTAAATTTCAATAACAACTGGAAAAATGGGGGTGTTCTAAAACTTTTGACCGGTAGTGTAGACATAAGGAAAAGTTCAGATAGTGTTTGAACCAGGAATATCTTCTGTTCCGTAAGCATACGTATGCAGGAGATATACAGGGTGATTACAATGTAATTAGGGCATTTGGGAAGCAGTAACATACAAAGTATTCATGGCAAGATATTGAAATATGAGCACCGTGACCACATGTGCATATCGGACACTACCAGTGCCGTTGCTGTCGTCTGGCATCTTCCACTTCTGTCCATGCATTCTTCACAGTATACTCCATTTATTATTATTTGCTGCCCATGGTGCCTTGGTGCTATACATCAAGTTTCACTGTCCTGCTATGTTGATTACAACAGCTTGCGGAACATTCCATACCTGGCCTTTATATAACATTCATTATTTGTTTTGCCTCCAGGACCTTGCTATAAACAGGACATGGTTGTCATTCTATCATTGTTCCTGATTACATTTTAAATCCATCAATCTATAAAATGATGTCTGAAAGGCTGACTCGCGCTGCCGGACCGCCCTCCCTGTCAGATTCCAGCTCCACAATTAGTTGCTAGGCAACCGTAACATGGCTGTGTCAGACGGCCTTAAAGGAAAACCACCTTGACTGCAATTTCTGCAGAATTCTTAAGTGTTAGAACAATGCAGAGCTCAGAGCTGCAGATGGATTTAATGTTGGAATTCTTGTTTGTTTGGGGGGGTTTTTTAAAATCCTGTATGAGAAATCAACCAATCACCATTTAAGGATTTTTTTCATTTAGTAATTACATTAATTAAAGTTGTTTTATTTTTCTTTATGTAACATTCTTGAAATTTAATATTTGTTCTAATACAGACCAAAGCTTAGATTTGAATACCAAACAATTTATAAAATCTGGTTATCTTTATCTTTAGCGTCTAATGGCTATAATACAGTACCAGTAGACAAACAAGTAATTTTAGATTTAATTCAAACAAATATTTTGAAACTATGAGCACTCATAAAGAGGAAAGGATGAATTTGAATGACTAAATGATTTAACAGGTTGCATAACCTCAACTTTTATAGACATTGTTATTTATTTATTTTCTTTTAAGGTTGATCTTAAATTCTCTGCACCATCAAAACCTGGAAATTATCAGTACTCTGTGATTCTAAGAAGTGACTCATTCATGGGATTGGATCAGATAAAGCCATTAAAGGTAAGGTGTTGCTTGTGAATGTTCAGTTTTTGACTCCTAATCTGTGTTCTCCTTTATTAAGGTGATAAGTTGGGTTGGGGCATTATTTAGCCAATTCTGGCTAGCATGTTCAAGGACTTACTGCTCTAAAGCACACTAAATCTGATACTGGTTTTTAATTGTTGAAGGGTGTTCTTTCTCCATAATGTGTGCTCATATTAAGCAAATGCAAGAAAGAAGGCTAATTGCCCATGTAATATATTTACTTTACATGTGATTTGCCCTGATGGGAAAATAGACTGAAGACTCAATTGCCTATAAATAGAAAAGAACCAGACTATGATTTATTCCTCAAGAATAACCATTGCTTGCGTCTCCAGTCTGACCTTTTGAACGGCTCTTGTTCTGTTTTCTAGCTGGAGGTCCATGAGGCAAAGCAGATGCTGGACAACCATCCCCAGTGGGACATCCCAGAGACAGAAGAGGAAGAGGAGGACCAGGAGGACAGCGACGGCATCGAGGAGAGTGAGGAGGAAGAGGAAGACAACGATTAAACAAAACGATTGTAATGGACTAGTGTCTCCTGATTTAAAAAAAAAAACAAAAAAAAAAAACAATGATGTTGCACACAGTTCTGACACCTGCCATTCTGTTTCTCTGTCCTCCCTTTTTTTTATTTTTTTATAAATATAAATGGCACCCCAATATCACAGTGAGGTCTGACATTTAAGCTGTAGATTTTGTGTGTGTACAAATTCTGATTGCATCTCACATGGGAGATTCCGAGAACTCCTTCTGGCTGTGCCTAGAAAGATGCCCATAGCGTGCATTAAACAGCTACTTGTGACTACAATGACTGTGTTATTGGTAATGTAATTGGAAGTGAAGGTAAAGCTATTTTTCTTAAAGGAAAATAGAAGTAAATAAGAATTGCCCTTGGTAGGGGTATCCATGTTTTTTTAGTATTGTATATTTTGGTTGGATGTACAGTGAGTCACAAACATTTGGGTAATGGTGGTCTTTTCTAAAAGTGGAAAAATAAGGGTCTTCATGTGTGCTTGTTTTGTTGCTCTTTTCTTTTTATATTGCCTTTTTACTGCAGTACTGATTTGAAATATAATTTGATGTGTTGTTTGTGGGGATGTTGTAACCATGAATACTGTGGTTTGGCAGATCGGCCACTTAGATTTTCCTTCCCATAAAACCGATTATATATTTGCCACATTGATGTCCGTCACATATCTTCATTTAGTAGTACGTGGGACTGTGCAAGGTATCTCCGCAGGGATTTAAATATTTCCACAGTAAATTCTTGGGTTTATTAACACCTAATTGTTAGAACTGCAGTTATAATATAAAATAGTGTGATTTGTATTTAAAGGGCAATGTTGTTCATCTCATTACAAAGGTTTGGATCCCTTTTATATATTGCAAAATTGAAATTTGAATTTAATAGGCATAAAGTTCAGCCTTATATTTAGATGGTTTAGCATTCATGCTTAATTTGAAATCTTATAGCATAAAACACTCAATTAAGCATCATGAGTCTGGTATTGAATTACAATTTAGTAAGTTACATTTTAAAAGCATTTTTCAGATTTATTCTTTTAGATTTTTTTCAGATTTATTCTTTCTTTTCCAAATGTGAAAAAGTCCTAGTTAGTTGGTTTAAGAAATTTGGGTAAATTTGGCAATGTGTTTCACAAAAGCAATAAAACTAGACTAGCACTTTTACTATATGCATGGGATTGTAACTCGGTATAGTTAACAAGCATTTATGAAAAAATGCATTGTTGCAGATACCTTATTTTCATTGGTGAGCATGATGCATAATATAGTAAGTACATTCCAGGTGGCTTTTTAAAGTAACAGAGGCTTATAAAAGTGTTTGGAATATCAGTAGTGCTGTCCACAAATATTGTCCATTTCACTTTTTTTTTCTTTATTGAGGTGGAAGTGAGCCTTTAAGGGCTTTGGAGATCCTTTTGTTACTTGTTTTTCAAAAGGCTTTTTGTGCTTTTTTAAATAAAAAATTTAAAAAAAGAGTTTGCAGGATTTAATAGTTTAGATATACTGTACATTTTAACTTTGGAGGCAATATAGTGGGAACCCTCTTCAGATGTGCCAGAAAAAAAGTGACTTATAATTCTTCCTTATTTAAAATTCAAGTGTATTGTTTTACATGACTGAAAATCGTTTTGTTTTTTTTGGTTCTTTTAAAGTGGATAGTCATAATAATAAAAACAGCACACTATCCTTTACAATCATGTATTATTCCAACACTGCAGAATATATATATATATATATATATATATATATATATATATATATATATATATATATATATATATATATATATATATATATATATATATATAGTTACTTTTTGTAGTGTAAGGATCTTGAATACAATTTAAAAAGATGTATTAATTGGAGGAAATATAGTGGCACACACACTGGTGTGGATGTGTTTTGGAGAATTCCTGTGGAAAAAGGATGTGGGACCATTTATTAACTTTTTAAAACTCATCTGCTCTAATAGCTTTCAAATACTAATAGTTCTAGGGCTGGTGTCAATACAACTGTAACTGAACTAAGCCACAGTAAAAAATACATCAGTTGATTAAGGCAATATTGACATTCTGTCTGTAATGTAAATGTATCAGCAAATTAGAAGTTCCTGGATGAAAGCAAGACTCACTAGCTGTGACAAGCTGATTCTTGTGATTCCTTGTGATAGGCAGCAAAAAAATAAATCCATTTCAGAGTCCAGAAGACCAGACTTTCTTTTACATCTGATCTTTATATACCTTTTTCTTTTTTTTTTTTTAATTACTTTTTTCAAAGATCTTTCTCTTGTTAAGTAGCTCTTCTTGCAGAAGTCTGGCAGGGGTCTATTTGTTCCTTATGGAGATTAACTGTAAAAATGGTGGAAATGGTGTTGTATCTGAAATCGGTATAAATATTGTACTGTTCATTAAGTTTATTTGTAGGTCAAATACCAAATTGTATACCATCTACTATGTGTTGCAAAATATAATTTACACCTAGAAATAGACCTTGTTTGGGGGGAAAGTATTTTAAGTATTTCTGATCTGCAAGATGCAGCATTAGTTAACATGCTGTGTTAAAATACACCACAGTACCTTCAACAAATCAGCTGCATCCTGTCTTAATATTTCAGGCCAAAAAGGAATAATTGCCCAATGTTACAGTATCTGCCAATTTTGTTTACAAGAAGATCGTCATTGTAAATGGGAAATATATCATTATATATTCTTTGTATTTAAATAGTTGCAAATAAAATGGAAAGACTTTTCAAACTGTGATGAGTTTTTTTTTATGTTAGTTTTTTTTATTGTGTTATAAGATGGATAAAAATTAGATTTTTATACTTCTAAAATTTAAAAAATGTTGACAAGTGAAATTATCAGATGGCAGACAGTTAAAGGTAGGTAATTTTGTTTCCAGTATATTGTACTTTCTTCCTTTCTCTTTTGAATTCTTTGACTTGTGCTTTTATTTTAGAGGATCTTCAAGGGGGGATTTAAGGTGGGTGAAAAAAGGATTAGAAATAGGCAAATCAAATATGAAAGGGATTCTATTGTAAAGCCTTCCATGTAGCAGAGCTATGAAAGATAACATTAAAAACATACAGGCTGATTTTTAATTGTTTTGCTTTTGAGCTACTGTTGCACTGCTCCACTTTTCATAGCTTTGCACCAAAATACTATTTTCAAAAGCCTTTTTTAACCCGGAGCAAACACTTGCATCTCACAATCTCAGAACGCCCGGCGTTGCAGAGGGCCATTTGTATGGGGTGCCATGTGCAAAAAAAAAAAAAAAAAAAGTATTTTTTCCAGATTTAACTTAAATCTTGTATTTTTTCCCCAGATTTATAAATGTGAATATTTTTTTTTTAAATGTGTACATTCAGATATAATTTATAAATCTAGTTACAAGATTTAACATTTACCTAAATATTTAACTAAATCTTAAATCTCTTAACAAGATTTAACATTTAGCTACATATTTAAATAAATCTTAAATCTCTAAACTAGATTTAACATTTAGCTAAATATTTAACTGGCCAGCTAAATCTGGAGTTTGTATGCAAAGGAGCTCCGTCTGTTGCAGAGGGCCATTTGTATGGGGTGCCATATTGCAAAAAAATATATATATTATAATATGTCTTTTCCAGATTTAACTTAAATCTTGTATTTTTTCCCCAGATTTATAAATGTGAATTTTTTTTAATGTGTACATTCAGATATAATTTATAAATCTAGTTACAAGATTTAACATTTAACTAAATATTAAATCTCTTAACAAAATTTAACATTTAGCTAAATATTTAAATAAATCTTAAATCTCTAAACTAGATTTAACATTTAGCTAAATATTTAACTAAATATTAAATCTCTTAGCTAGATTTAACATTTAGCTAAATATTTAACTGAATATTAAATCTCTTAGCTAGATTTAACATTTAGCTAAACATTTAACTAAATCTTAAATGTCTTAGCTAGATTTAACATTTAGCTAAACATTTAACTAAATCTTAAATGTCTTAAGATTTAACATTTAGCTAAATATTTAACTGGCCAGCTAAATCTGGAGTTTGTATGCAAAGGAGCTCCGTCCGCTTTGTCGTTTCACGCGATTTGAATGGCTCTTGTTATGCTAATTGGTAAATATGCAAATGTACCATTACAAGAAGCGGGCGGAGCTCATTTGCATACAAACTCCAGATTTAGCTGGCCAGTTGAATATTTAGCTAAATGTTAAATCTAGTTAAGAGATTTAAGATTTAGTTAAATATTTAGCTAAATGTTAAATCTTGTAACTAGATTTATAAATTATATCTGAATGTACACATTTAAAAAAATATTTTTATTTTCACAACATTTATAAATCTGGGGAAAAAATACAAGTTAAGTTAAATCTGGGAAAGAATTCGAGATTTACGTTAAACACATGGCACTCCATACATTTGCCACTTAAATTATTGAATAATGATTATTCAGTCCTTTTGTTCATTATATCGAACATTTGTTACTAGAAATTGTCAATGCTACCACTCGCCAGAGGGCCCTCGGTTACAGACGTTCAGACTACTGAACATTCAATATTTCTGGCTCCTAGATTATGGGTCTCATATTTTGTATGTTTTCGTAAAGTGTTTTTCCTTCTGGTGTATTATTTATTTATTTTGCATTCAGCTTTGTTTCATGAATATTGCGGTTTGCTGCTGTTTGGGGGAGCAAAGAGAATTTAAGCGCACTAGTCGTCCTTACCATATGAATGAATACATGAATATCTGATCTTGTGCTTCCGAGCAAAGCCATGCAGGGATCAATTCAATTTGAAAATAGTTCATTTTTGCACCAGAGCAAGTGAGGAGCATATCGGTATATAAAAAATGGAGCAGAGCAAAATCTTTGAAAATCGGGCTGATAGCGTTGACAACAATTAAAAAAGGCATTCCATATTTCACAACTGTCTTAAATTTGCAGTGTAGTGAAAATCAACTTTCATTTGCTAGTTTGTTTTCTTCAACAGGGCCTCATTTATTTTCCAACTTTTTGTTTCAGCTTATCTTTGAAAATAGCAGTTCAGTGATTTATGTTGTCATTCAAAAGGTTTGGGCACAGATATACAGCAGGATAGACAGTTACAAGTGAAACACTGATGCGATTCGGGGTAAAATACTGATTATTAATTACATAACACACTAACATATGTTTACAGCGGTATCAGCGCCATGCTTTAGTAAGAGAGATCCCATGTTCGCGCCCGCACTCTGCCTTTGTGTGGATTGCCTCGCCCTGTGTGGTGCACCTGCCTTCAGGAACCGAGGTTTGCTATGTATATATATATATATATATATATATATATATATATATATATATATATATATATATATATATATATATATGATAGAGAAGCAGTGTCATGGTGAAAACTTCAATAAAGACAAAGTTTCAAATAAAAACAGGCAGTATCATATGAGAAGAGGAGCTGACCAGTTCAAGGCTCTGATCCACTCCTACGTATTAGTTAACCCAAAAGATAAACCCAGTTTAAGCTTGTTCAATATGAAATACATGTTAGGGCCTTTTGACATATGATAGGTTTACAACTCAGTTCACTTCAATTGGAAAGAACTAATTATTTCACATCACTTGTAAGCTAATTGGCTTTGTTTTGCTGGTTCTTCATCTCTTCCAATGTTTTCTGAACAGATTTTGCTTTCATGTTACTATGCTAAAACAAACAAACCAAACTCAGTGCCCAGATGAGGTGGCCCATCGGTTTGATTAAAACAAGCTATTGCCCTGTTCACACTAGCATTTTTATACTGGTATCATTGCAGAACCCTACCGAAACAGCACCAAAACATCTGTCCAGACTGGAGTTCTTATCGGTGTCGTACCGATACAGTTAAGTGTGGACAGGTAAACCGACACGGTATTGATACAGTTGAGTGTGGACAGGTAAACCGACACGGTATTGATACAGTTGAGTGTGGACAGGTAAACCGACACAGTATTGATACAGTTGAGTGTGGACAGGTAAACCGACACGGTATCGATACAGTTGAGTGTGGACAGGTAAACCGACACGGTATTGATACAGTTGAGGGTGGACAGGTAAACCGACACGGTATCGATACAGTTGAGGGTGGACAGGTAAACCGACACGGTATCGATACAGTTGAGTGTGGACAGGTAAACCGACACGGTATTGATACAGTTGAGTGTGGACAGGTAAACCGACACGGTATCGATACAGTTGAGTGTGGACAGGTAAACCGACACGGTATTGATACAGTTGAGTGTGGACAGGTAAACCGACACGGTATTGATACAGTTGAGTGTGGACAGGTAAACCGACACGGTATGATACAGTTAAGTCAATATTCTGAAGCACGCGCACGTCTTGTTTTTGAGTTTACATGCTTTAATTTAAATAGCTTTACATTTTACGATGAGTTGCAGTACCTTTATCATGGCTACACCAAAATATGTGACAAAATAATCTCCACAAAATGAGTGCTGATGACTATGAGGTAAAGCGTACTGCAGAGCAGTGCCGCTCTAAAATAAAATCCCTTGTCAGGGAATATCAAAAAGCAAAATAAATAAATAAATAAAATAAAATAAAATAAAATAAAAAATAACACTCAAAACATGCATTCCCAAAGCCGTGAATCAAGCCCAGTGTCTTTGCTTTTAAAGACGGGAAATTGTTTTCGTCTTTTTGTTCGTCTCATCCTTTCACATTCTGCTCGTCTCTTAATAATGATTGAACACCCAAACAAAATACTGTACATGGACAGGACGGCAAAAACATGCTGTATAACAGCGGATCCATTTCTAACAGATGTGACAGCGGTCGTCATGGAAACGAGTTCAGAACCCGAACACTGTTGATTTAAACATACCTGAATGTGGACAGGTATATCACAACTGCATCGGTACTGTACCGGTATTGCAAAATGAGTTTGGACAGAAAATGGTTTCGTACCGGTATATTTTATACCGAAACAAACTGTAGTACTATCGTACCGATTCAGTGTGAACAGGGCTTGAGTTTGATTGGAACATTCCTAAATGTTTTTTTAAAAGAACAAACCCAAAGTTGGTTTGAAATTAAAATGTCTTGGCTGGGTCCTTTGAGGTCGATAAGTGGTTATTCATTTTCAATCCAATTCCAGACTTGGGTCAGTACTTCAGGTGGTCTAGTAACAGAACCCCAATTGCTGTTTCACATGAGTGGGTGGACTCGCAATAGTCACGGGTCAGGTGAGTTTAAAAGACTCCATTAGCCTACCCGAGGATAAGAACAGCCTGGTAAAGCTGTAATAAAAAAAAAAAAAAAAAAAAAAAAAAAAAGGTTTTTAGAAGTTTTCTGTAAAATGCGGAGTACATCGAGACAAAAAAATGTTTCCCATGTATTTCCCTTTTACTGTTTTGCTTATCTGAGCTGGCTGCTCTTCCGTTAGAGTGACTGCCAAAAATGATTGGAGCACTGCAGACTTGAGGAGCCAACTTGACAAGATGTAAACAAACTGGAATTCCAACGACGCCTGGTTTCTGAATAAGCAAAACAGATGATGAAACTATGACAGTACAGTTTAACAAAGACATAATTTACTAGTGTCCCATTAAACTTAGTTTGTTTTTATTTTGCATTTCATAAAAAAATGCATTTCAATGTATCATTCTAGCCCTAATCAGATAATAATAATAATAATAATAATAATAATAATAATAATAATAATAATAATAATAATAATAATGGAAAGGAATATAGAATAAAACAATTGGGTACCTAAATCAATTTTTTTTGGTGTGTTTTTCAGAGGTAACTGCTGCGTATTCCAGGTAAATAGAGCGCTTATTAATACGCTTTCAGTAGTTTATCTGTAATTTAAATAACTACGGCAAGTAGGAATGCTGAGAGGGGGGATTTTAATTGGGCTTCTCTTGTTTCAGATGTTGGGCCTTAGATTCTGCAGTTTGTGTGCACATGAACAGTGAGGTTTGAGACGAAATTGGTTTTACTTGCGAGTTTGGTTGTAATTACAGGGATACAGCTGCGGGTGAGTCTAAATCCTGGAGATTTGGGAATTATTTTCAGTTTTGGTCAATTAACGTTATCTTAACCATTGTTAAAGTGTCTTTTATTGTACGATATATTGTACGATATACCCACATGTAGTCGTACCTGTAAGCGCTAAGCACCCACTGTACAAAATATTAGTAGTGACATATCTTCTACGCGCTGTGTAAAATATTATTTAAACGCGGAAAAAGAAAACCCCTGCAAGGTTTTGTTTTTTTTTTTAAATTATTTATTTAATGTATAGGTTTGTGTGTTTGTGAGCCTGCTTTGGTCCCTGCAGGTGGGTTGGTTTGAAATAGTTTTGCAGCCCCTGCAAGAAAAACCAAGCAATCATCTATGTAGCCTACTTTGCATATCAATAAACTGTAAAATATGTTTTGTATTTTTTCGCAAAGCGATTTTGTTTAATTGGTTCCCTGGAGTGAACGGCTGCTTGGCAACATTGTTTTTGGTGTTGCATTTTAAGAGTGGTCTGTTTTAGCCGGGGCACTGTGCTCGCTGCAGCATCAGTATCGCTGGGATACAGGCAAAATCGAGCCCGGAGTCTTAATCTGCATTATACGGTTAGCAGAGACGGAAAAGCTTTGAAGCCAGGTAAATGATTTTTTTTAGCCTTTGTAGATCTTTAAAATCGACGTATTTTACTTACAATTGTAACATTTATTTTTGTTTATAGACAAACCGATCAATGAATTAACCTATATTAACGTATTGTTTGCCGTTTTCCCTTGCATTGGAATTCCCATATAATAACTAAGCCTGCCACGTAATGCAATGTCTACGTTACCTACCGTAAGTAAAAGTTACAGTATACTTTATCAGAAGCGTCTTGTTGTAACAAATACGCAGATATTCGTATTCTCGCCAGCCTCCGTAACTGCATTCTGTATTATCGAGAGCCAGTTTCCTTACTGAACTAACGGACCGTGAGGTTCTACATGCCTTGCTAATCTTTTATTTTCACGAAAATAAAAAGTAATTTAAGCTAAGGTTACAAAAATAAATAAATACATGCAATCCTAAAAATAAAATAAAAAATGTGCTTTTAAAGAGTTATTGTAATTTTTCTAGTTAGAGCTTAGGTTTTTTTTTTGTTTTTTTTGTGTTTTTAAATCTTAGACGCTATCAAAATCAACTGCAAATCTACCTCAAACACTAAGTGAAAACTCTGTGACTAGAATCTGTGCTGAGTAATTCATATTATATTATAAAATCAATAAAAAAATATGCTTTTTAAAGAGACTATTTAATTCCATGCCTGTTTAATTTTAAATATTGTGTTCGTTATTTTCTCTGTAATATTGTTTCAGTTGAGATCATTTACCATGCCTACTAACAATTCCAGCAAAAAAGGAAAAAAAGGAAATATTCAAAACGTGTTTAAAGTATTATTTTAATATTCGTAGAAATCACAATAGTTTGGTTTCACCACTGTCACTATTTTTTCAATCATAGAACTTGTTTTTCTGTGCAAATTTCTTTTTATGTACTTGGCCCAGCTGTTTGAAAATGACTATTGTTAAAATAACCTGGATGGATGATGATTCATTTGATCAGCACTAAGCACATTATATGGATGAATGGTTCAGAGAACTTTGTCTAATATTTTCAGATTTTACTTGTCTTGAGAAATCATGTGATATTTTGCTCTCCACCTACTCCTATACCTTATTATAATTCACATGTGAGGTATCAGTCAATCACTGTTGAATTGTTAAAAAAAAACAAAAAACAGATGTCATCCTGTGCACAGATTAATAGTTGTTTCTTAGTACAATGTTTGTGGTGTGTAGGGTGTCTTAATATTACAGACATCATTGTGCACACTATGAACAGCCCAAACGTCACAAGGTGAAACCTAAGAGACACCCTAAACTTTATATTATTGACTTCGACCATAATGCAGACAGAGGCAACAGAGTTTAATTAAAAGCATTACTAGCTCTATGTTCTTCAAAATGGGAATTTTCACAAGCTATCAGCTTGCCTTCTGATAAAGCTGTTTTGAATACTGCTGTGTCTCTCTGAATATTGCACTTCAATCGGGGCTCCTTTGGTTACTGAAGTAGTTCAGCTGCCTTGCTAAACCTGGGGTAGGGGGTAAAAACTATATCATTTTTGGACAGATGTTATCAGCTGCTGTCCAGATGGTAGTGGTTGGTTGTAAAAATTCTTGTTTTTGTTCTTCTGTTTATTAAACCGTGTCTATTACACCTTGTCTCTTTGCTCAGTTAAAGTGCTTTAAACAAGAATGTGTTAAACTGATTCATGTCATCAATGTCATACTTATAGCACCATACCTGGAATAGCCCAGCGCTGCAGGCCTCAAATGTATGGTGACATGATGAAGCCCCACAGTTTCTGTCTACGTTTCCTGATGAACACATTTTGTTTTTACAGTCTGCCTTTTTTGTCATTGTTTTTTAAGAAAATAATATTATTTTTATACCCTCTTTATTTCTACTATGTTGTTGTATTGGGCCTTTGAATGGTTTGTCAAGTAAGCTTAATATGAGTATTAATGCAATATGAGTTGAAGTAGCATCATCACTCATATCAGCCCCATGTATTAATAGTTCAGAGTTTAAGCAGCAACCAAGTGTTAACGATTTACATGAAGTAACTACTGTATACATTTCAAGGTTATTTATTAAAAGTTCAGTATTTATTCATAGCCTATTCCATACACATTAGTGTTGTACACATCAAGTCTTTTCTTAAAACTCCTATTCGAGTATACAGTATTCCTTGGAATTTAAGACGCAGCCTCAATTAGAGGAAAAAATAAAACATCAAATAAATACGCATTTACAAAGATACAACCTCAATTACGCACATGGAGGCAGTGACGCTTCTTTGACAATGGCTGCCTGTATGTCATGGATGATTCGAGATCGGGCAGTGACGTTTTGGATCGTCTTTTCTCGGCAGTAAGTCACATTGCTGCTTGTGTATTCGTGCAGGGACTTCCTTGTTTGTTTTTTCTCGGCAGTCAGTCAAGTTACTGTTTGTGTACTCGGATAGTCCCGTCTTTTGTTGGTGATTTTTAATACATGTATTACTATACAGTACTCTAATTTAAGATGCAGTCTATTTTTGAGAAGCAAAAAGTTTCTTTGAATGGTTCAAAAAGTGCGCCTTAAATTCGAAGGAATATGGTAGGTTTTTATATAGGGTGTCTAAATGGTTACCAAAAATGATAAAAGAAGAAATTAAACAGAACCTGAAACCTTAAGTTTAAGATGCTGCGAAACAGGATAATTTAAATGAAATTGTTTTAAATATTCTGTATGAGACATCATTTGTTTTAAATCATACTGTCAGCCTCTTGCTCTTTTTCCACAGTGATATTCAGAATCTGTAGTTGTTTAATTTGCTTGTGTTGGTGTCAGTGTGCTTTAACGATGTGCTTAAAGTGGCATGCTGTTGTGACGGCATTCCTCATTGAATCCCAGACTTAACCCATTCGTATCTGAGAGGGAATGCCTTTAAACTAGCACTGCTTCTGTGATGCCAAGGTATTTATGGGTACACCCTCAGGGCATCGTGCCATGGCGAATCAGTGGATATTCAGTCATTATGATTATTTTGACAGGCTTTCCCTCACAGAAAAAGCTAAGAACGTATTCCCCATTACTTTAAATGGAGCAAAAGAATCCTAACCACTTTGATCTGCTGCGAATCCCTTAAATAATTCATCTGAAGAAGAGGACATTATGATCAATATTTAGATACTGTTTTCGTCACGTGCAGAGCCCAGGTTTTTATTTTATTTATTTATTTATTTATTTATTTATTTATTTAATTGTAGTGTTTCCAATCATTATTTTAACCCCGATTTTCTTCCCAGTTTAGAATGCCCAATCATTTTTCCCCTCACCGCAGCAATTCCCCACATGGCTCAGGAGACCCGAAGGTTCAGCGGACGTCCTCTGAGCCCACCACCATGCCAGCTTCCTTTTCCACCCAGGAACTTGAGCTACCTTACCGACGTGCGCCGACATTAACGTGGCTCATTTTTTTATTTACACCTTTGGTTTTGGGGGGAAGGTACCTGTTGCTGAACTATAAGCCAAAGTACAAGATGTACTACATTTTATATCCAATGTATTGTTAATGGCAGTGCATTTATTCTAATTGCTTAACACGTACAGCAAATGATCAGTCACCCATTTATACATATATTAAATTAAGTTTTAATTAAGTGTTAAAAGCAGACCCTATATAATTATCAAATCAGAAATAAAAACTAAAAAAAAACTTTGAGAAATAGCTTTGAGAATTTAACCTGTTGTCTATGAATGGCATGTACATTCTTTTTTTTAATTTTCTTTTTAAAGTTTGGAATCGCCAGTTATTTTTCCTATTTTCTCCCCAGTTTGAAATGTCCAATTATTTTTATTTCAACCCGGCTCACCACTGCCACCCCCACGCTGACTCGGGAGAGGCGAAGACGGACACACGCGTCCTCCGAAACGTGTGCTGTCAGCCGTCTACTTCTTTTCACTCTGCGGACCCGCCATGCAGCCACCTCAGAGCTACAGCGTCGGAGGACCACACAGCTCTGGGTAGCTTACAGGCAGGCACGCAGGCGCCCGGCTAGTCTACAGGGGTCGCTGGTGCGAGGTGCGCAAAGGACACCCTGGCCGACCTAGGCCCTCCCCACCCGGGCGGCGCTCGGCCAATTGTGCACCACCCCCTGGGAACTCCTGTCCACGGTCGGCAGTGGAATAGCCTGGACCCAAACCGATGACCTCCAGGCTATAGGGCCATCCTGCACTCCACGTGGAGTGCCTTTACTGGATGCACCACTCGGGAGCCCCTTGGCATGTACATTGTGACACCAAAGCATCTTATCTGAACTGTATACTATAGCATGTTTTGTTTAGTGGGGGTTGTGCACTGTCACTGTGTAATGGTGTGCCTTATGTGTAACTCTCTGATATATTCCAGGAAAGAAAATGCATTCCAGAGTGATATGCAAGCAATGAAAACTGCAAGGGCAGAATGACCGTTCCTGCTATGATTGTTCCCAAAAGCAACACAAAAGGTAATGATGTCCACAGCCTCCTCTCTTCTTCTCACAACCAGCCGTGACCACCAGAGAAATCAAATAATCTTCCTCTTTTGCTTCTGTAATTTGTTTTCACAGCTTGTCTTCACATAGCTGAAATAATGCATATATTTCCATACTTTAAATAGCCTCTGCGGGGTGCCGTGGAAAGGTAAAGTGATGTGCCTGGTCTCAGTGCATGAGCCGGGGCAAAACAGGTCAGGATTACAACAGTGAAAACCTATGTTGAAAGAAGAAAAGAAAAAAAGACTATGATGAGATGCCCACTGACAGTATTTTTTAGGAGCGTCAAGTTAAATAATGGCCCCCGGGCTCAAGTGTGACCAACAATACTGTCGCTGCCTTTGATTTTTAACCTCATAACCCGATTTATATCCATTCCCATACAAATAAAACTGAATGTGACCACAGATTTCCATTGAAATCTTTCTAAAGACAAAATGCAACACACTCAATTGCTTCTGCTTAAAGAATGTGACTGTTCTAATATTGCTTTAACTATGCCTGGCAGTTATGTCGGCTGCATAAAAGCTTTTTCATAATGTCATGCCTTCTTTGCTGGAACTCCAGAGACCTTTCTGTTTTCCACAATGAAACTGCAAATGATATTCTCTTGATGTGAAGTTTTTATGCTTTCAAATCTCCCACCTCTCACTATAGCAGTTCTTAAAATGTATTAAAGTGTTGTGTCGCTTTTAAAAAGTAGTGCTTTATGAATGACCTGCTTTCAAATGATAACATTTACTTCTTTCATATCTGCCTACCTTTTGTTTTAATAAGTTACAAGTAAAAACATGCTTTTTTTTTTTTTTTTTTTTTTTAAATTTCTGTAATGCAAAGACCAAGGAGTTTCAAATTACATTTACCTTTTTTTGGCTCCAGAACTCAGTCAAAGCACTTTCGCACAGACTTAATCAAAAATTAAAATAGTAATTGCTATAAGAATCTCTAATGATTCTTGGATTCGAGCTAAGGGAACAGGGCCAGGGGCAGGGGGATAGGGGCAGGGATAGGGGTAGGGGTAGAGGCAGGGATAGGGGGTAGGGGTAGGGGTAGGGGCAGGGATAGGGGTAGGGGTAGAGGCAGGGATAGGGGATAGGGGTAGGGGCAGGGGTAGGGGCAGGGGCAGGGGATAGGGGATAGGGGGCAGAGTATAGGGGCAAGGGCACCATGCCCTCTCGCTTTTTGACAAAAGAAACATACGCACAGCAGGGAAAAAGAGGCGCTTGTATAGCACACAATATTTAGTTGCAGTAATACTCTGCGTATACTTTTACTTTGTGAGATGTTTGTTCAAAAATAAAGGGCTACACCTTCACCCCTCCCCACACTTTCAGAAAGTCTCTGCCACTGTTGGCCGCAGCACTGCAATTGTTGAACCATATAAAAACCTTTGCAGCAACAAATGATTTTTCAGTGATTGTAAAATGTACCTTTTAATTGTGAGGTGGAAGAGTCAAGGTGCACTGTGGTCATTTGGTTTTTTAAATTTACAACAATCTTGTGAAGGAATTTAAAAATTTTCAATAATGCTTCTTCCCTGAGCATATGTTGTTAGCTGTATGGTGTTATATTTTAATTAGGTATGTACATTTTAATTAGGAATTTTAAGCAGCATCAGGTTCAGCTGTAAATTAGCAATGCATTTGAAATTGAGAATGTCTATTAATGTTACATCCTGTATGAATATGTTAATACAATATTAAATAGAACATAGTATTATCAGTAAATTGTTCGAACTATTTATGAAAGTAGTCCAATGCTGTGTATTTTTGTTCTTCAAATTAGGTCATATTTTTGTCTTCACTATCATGAGAACAATAATACAAATATTTATTTTACAGTGTTGTCCAGTTGGGTTTGGTTAAAGGAGTGCTAACCAGTGGTTTGGGATCCATATCTCATAGTATTTGAAATACAATGCTATGTAACTGTTGCATCTTGGTGTCCTGACAGCACCAAGATCATTGGATTGAGTTTGAACTAAAGGTACCGAGAAGTAGCATCAACCTCTCAAGTATTGTTTTTGAAATCTTGGTAGTACTCCTTTAATGGTTTCAGGAGACTCAACATAATAGTCAGTGTATTTTGTGACCACAAAACAAATACAAGCAGAAGAGCTTTAGTCTAGCAATGTGCAAGGAAAGCACATGTTCCTAGAGAGCTAGCTGCTAGAGGCTCCGGATAGGACGCCAGGGAGATTAATTGATTGATACGTTTTAATTAAGTCTTTCAAATTTAAAGCCATTCAGATCAATAATCAATGCATCGTTGTATCTCTACCAACTTGGTGACATGGTAGCAGTCTTCTGCTCTGTCTGAAGCTCGTAGCCTCTTTGTGTGCAGTAAGGTTCATCAGTTTGCAGGCTGACCTGATGGTCGAGGGCAGGCATTATTGGCTCACGTTTTGTGTTTTTGGATTCCAGTGTCATGCTGTACCCATACCTGTGTGTGAGATTGGCATGAGACTCAGAGGGAGGGATCCTAAAGGTTCTGCTTTGCCGTGGATATCCAACATTCTAGGAGTTCAGAGTGTGAGACTGCGCCTGAGGCTGGATCGTCACAACAACAAGGGCAAAGGGTGCTGGCAGCTGGTTGACTTGGGTGGAGGGAACGAAAGAAGCTGCCGCAAACTGAGAGATAGGATACAGCCGGCTTCATCTCAGAGTAAGAAAACTGTGGCCTTTCTATATGCAGATCTGTATTGGCAAGATCAAGTGAACAGCACTGTGATTGGCAGTGGTTTCATGGATTAGGGGCTGTGAATGTAAACTCTACCCTGCTGGTTTAGTTGATTTAAAAGGCCTGATTAGGAGGGGGGGTCTGTTAGCTGAAGCTGTGGTTTTGTTAACTGGAATCCTCAATGCAGTGGAGGTTTTTTAATTAGCAACACAGAAGGTTTAAATATGCATAGATATACTATTTTGATGTCACCCAGGATATATTTTAAAATCTTATATGATACGGAATTGTGTTAATTGTCTAGCCCAAAAGTATTTACAGCTGGTTTCACAGCCCCTAAAGAGCACTAACCAAGGTTACCTGAGGAAAGAGTGTTAGTTGAAACCATACATTAGTAAAATAATGTTTACATTAAAATTCGATAAATGTGTCATTTATAATCAATGCCCGCACCCTTACTGTATGTGTTAAATAAAAACGCTGTACTCAAAGTGTGTTTCTGTAATAATTCTGTTGATTGGTAAATGGAGGAAAGTATAAACCCATATTAACAAGTTGAATGCTGAAGTCACTGGAGACATGGGGGGCTATTCAGTTTGTCTAAACAGCTGTGGAGCTTTAATTATTTACCATCTATGTACAAATATTTGAAAATCAAACAGTGGATAAAGTGCCTTTATTGTATGTGTTTGTAAAATCCATAACATTCCAAAGAGGGTCCAGTTTTAATGATTTAATGAAGGCCCGCCTCTTTAAATCAATTGAATTCACCCAATCGTGTCTTGGCATTTATTTTTGCAGAAGCTTTACTAAGGGAAATTCAATGTTTTGTTGGTATTTTTTTTTTTTTTGCAAACAGGTCAGTTGTGTGTTGTTGAGCGGACAACTTCCTTTGGTGTGTATTCTCTTATAAAATACATCTGGCATGTATTGGGGTGTGTGTCAGAGATGAAGGGTTAAATTTAAACTGAGCTCTTTTCAAAAAGTAAATGTATGACACCAACTATATAAGAACACTGGAACAATTTGTATAGTGTGGGTGCTGAAAGTCATTGAACAAAACTGTAACCCCTGTATAAGATAGAAGCCATGCATTGTGTTGCTGGCATGTTAAAACATGTTAATAATACGAAGACAACATCAACACCTGTTTATCTATTTAAGTAAAAAATTATTTAAAGTTCAGCTAGCAAATCAAAAAGTAGTGTATAGTGTTATGATCCACTTAAAAACTGCAATTTAGAATTGTCTGTTTATTTGTAAAAACAGGCTGAACAGTTGTATTTATTTACAGTAGTCTTTTATAGACCAGGGCAGTCAGAAGGCTCCGAAGGTTGACTTAAGCTCCGGTGTCATGCTGATTCATTGTTTCTTGAGGGAATGGAGATGCCCTGGTTAAGGGCATCTGCTAATAAATAAATAATAATAATAATAATAATAATAATAATGGTGATCTAGCTTGTCCGGAATGTCACTGTAAGTGCAAAGGCTCGCTGGGCTTCGCACCCAAGTTTTAATGTGGCAGAGGGCAGAAAAAGATCACTCTGACCCTGCAACTGACACTGGTAAGCACAGAAAGTTTAATGAAGTTTTCAACTTATTTAAAAAGTGCCGTTCTACTGTATACATTCGCGTCTAATGTGTTCCAACTAATAACCGACTCTGGTGGGATTGCAACCGTAAGATTTTTAAAATATCCCGCCCCTGTTGTGACGGTCAGAGCTGATTGGTCTGTTATGGTTTGTGTTTAAGTACAGTGTAAAAAGGCACAGTGCATGGCACACACAGCTGATAAGATTCACAAAACTAGCAGGATCCCTGTACTTAAAACTAGGGGGGAGCTTCCGTACCACTAGTTTCCGCGCCCCTCCATGCTCATACAATGATTTGTATAATTCCATTCAGTGATTTCAGTCATTGAAAAATATCTTGCTTTCTATAAACATGTCAAAATTTGTGGACATTGCCTAACACATTATTGGAAGAAAACGGTCATGTTTAGACTGTGTCAGACCCCTAGAATTATTTATACTTCATTTAGAAAACTATGCAGAGACATAGGCATTTCTCAGAAAGCACAACATGTTGAAATCAAAAAGCTTCCTGCTGCAAGGACATGCTAAGCAACGTATCCAAGCTCTCTTAAAGCTCAGGGATGTGTAGCATGGTTTGTATTGGTTCTCCCTGTATCTGTTTTATTTTTTCGCTTCACTTTTGGTATTTGGGGCGATTGGCCGTGTAATTGATGGTATACAATCCAGCAATCTGATTGTGAGACCTCAATTTTGCCAAAATTGCTTAGTCCATGAGATCTTTTGGGGAAACTCCCAATGAAGCCTGTGTGGTTCACCGGTACTGTATGTGTATTAAACAAGGGGAACATTAAAGTGGGATTGGCACTGTAAACTTTCAGAACCCTACTTATTTCACCATACAGGTCTGAGAATGTACAGCGGCCCCTAAGAAGATTCTTGAGGTCTGTGTGGTTATGTCTGCATTTTAAGTAATTTTACATATTTTTATTATTAATGCTCTGGTTTTACCAGCCTTCTAAGATTTTGCAGATCCCATGGTGAATCTCAAATAAATAAATGATATCTGTGCTGGATCATGTGGTCACGCCCAAGAAAGCTTTTTCAGTGCAGCTCCGACAGGCAGTACTGAGCTGTATAAAGCACGGTTGTGATGGATGGCTGTACAATACTCCAGAGATGCCACTCAGTGCTGGGGAGGAGGTGAGATTGCTCAGTTAGTCTTATTCGCAGTGAGCAAGAGTTTAAAAAAAAAAACAAAGAAAAAACAATCATAGCTTACTGTTGCAGTTGTCTGTGCCTGTTTGATGCTGACAATGGGGGCATTGCCCACGATGTAAGTGGCAAACGTGAGCTGTCTCAGGGACCGATGGGTTCACAGTAGAGTAGAGCCTAAAGCCATCGCAGAGCCCCCTATGGTGCAAGTTTGAGAAGGGTGGACATCGGGCGGCTGGGTTGACACTACAAAAAAGAGACCTAAACTGCCTCGGAACCAGCTTAAAAGTGTCTCTGTGTAAACGGGGTAATAGTAAACATAAACAAAAGAGCTTGCTGCATTTTAATACACACTGATGTCTGCAATTACAGTAGTTTACTTGAATATTTTGTGCACTTACAACTTTAAAATCTGAAACTTGAAACATTTGAATTTTATTTAGTTCCCTTTACAAAATGTAACCATTATGGAATGGGTATTTACCTCCTAAAGACCCGAATCCTTAATATTGTATACCAAAGCTGCTCTTTGAGTCTGTGACGTAGTCATTGCCCCGCCCCCGAGGGCACAAAGGACTGGCGCCACTTATCTCCGCGCTCTTTTTCCTTTCAAGACTGACCTGACCTGATTGGAGAGCCTTGTTCAGATAAGTACATTGTTGCTTCTATCTGTATGTGTTTTTACACAAATTATATGTGATATTTAAACTAATTGCTGTAATAGTTTTTACAAATTACTTGCATTGTGTGCTTATGTCCCGCCATGCCTTGTGCCCCACGTAAAGCCAGCGGCTCTAGTCACTCCTTCCCAGGGATCCAGTAACATAAGAAGGCTGCTCTCCCCCAGGCTACATACTCCAGCTGGAGCTTATTTTATTTCTCGTTTTTGCTTTTTAGCACCATAAGAGACATTTATATTATTTATGTAATTGCTTAATTACTGTTTTTTATTTTTAGAAACTATTTTCTCTTTGTGTTTTTTCTGTTTTTTACAGATACTACACCCAGGCA
Organism: Acipenser oxyrinchus oxyrinchus; assembly: GCA_030684275.1. Lineage (NCBI taxonomy): Eukaryota > Metazoa > Chordata > Actinopteri > Acipenseriformes > Acipenseridae > Acipenser > Acipenser oxyrinchus. The sequence continues at coordinate 6,287,085 of CM060251.1, forward strand.
TGTCTGCAACATGGTGCTCAGCACATGTGCAGCAAGAGCTGCTGCTAGGCTCAGCAGCACTGTGCAGGACTGAGGTACTCGCTTTGGTTGTTTTTGCTTGCAATTCAACCACAGTATCTTGATGCCGTTTTGGTGACAGCTTTTATCATCACCATTCAGCAGGCTTCCCTCAGTCTCGTGTTGGTACCGACTGAGTGGTTTTGCTGTTTCACAGTCAATAGACGCCCTATATAGGGTGCATGATGCAGAGAAGCTGGGCCTGGCCCATTTTCCGCCAGTTGAGGCCTCTATTGCTGCCTTGGCCCAGATGCCTAATTTAGCGCTCCTATCCAAGGATGCTGCCTGCCCTAACAAGAAGTGCCGGGTAGCATACCAGTTGCATTTGCTGCAGTCCCCCTCTGAGAACAACAGGCCCTCACCACAACAGCTGGATGAGCTGTGCTTGGTTAACAAAAACCTGCTCTGTGTGTCCAAGCGCAACGGATATGCTGCAGGTAGAAACCTGGCTGCGCTGGTAGCTGCACGTAGTCAGCTTTGGCTTTCTCAGACACACGTGCCTGACGGGATGGGGGGAAAGCACCGCTGTTGGACACCCCGATCACTCCAGGGCATATGTTTGGTCCCGTGGTGGACGAGAAGCTACAGCTTCAAAGACCGGCACAGCCGGCTGCGCCTGCTTCCAAAGGTGATGTTCGGAAGCAGCCCTCGGCTTCTTGCCACGGAGGCTTTAATAGGTTCCACCGCCCTACGCAGAGACAGACGCTGCAGGCCAAGTCACTGGCTAAGCAGCAGTCCGAGTAATTTGCTGCCACAGGGCCAAGGCCTTTTCTCTGGGAGCCATCTGGACTGCTGGTGTCAGTGCACCACAGTGTGCTTTCTACCATTCAGACCGGCTATTCGCTGCAGTGCTGTGTGGGCTACTCCCCATACCTTTACTAGGTTCTACAGACTTCATGTCAAGGATCCTTTAAACCCTGGTTTTGGAACTAGTGTTAAACCCTGGCTTCTCAGTCGACCCTTACAACACAGGCATAGAGGTAAAACTCGCCCCCAAATGTTTTCGCCCAAGCTACTTGTTACTGGTTACATTGTTATTTCAGGGAACCAAGGTTATGATAATAACCTAACGTTCTGTTTGCTTTCTGTCAGAGTTTGATTAAAAGAATAATGGAAAAATCTGAATATCTAAGTGGGCTTTAGCTTTTAACTACCAGCGATAATGGTGGTGAATTTAGTAAAGTAAATAGTGAAGGCTGTTAGCTATTCAGACGAAATCCAGTGCATACCAGAGTACCTGCACTTAATTCTGAGCACCCAGAAAAGGCTGCTGTGGTTACCAGACTTGTTGGGAAGACAATATCCATGTTTTATGAAGTTAGTGCTAGAATGTCTTAATGTGTTTGTTATAAAATATCTGGAAGGGGTAGTATTTTAATAAAGTATACCGTGTTCCGATTTGCTATAGCGACCAACAGGCAAGTTGACGTTGGAACAGAATCGCAAGTCTATGCGTAAAAGCAGGAGATGCAAATACATCTGCTTTCACATAGTAGTATACTTCTACTGCCTAAACTCCTGACTACTGGACATTTTGGTACAGCATACATTGTGAGATTGTACTAGCTGAGGTTTAATAGGCTTACTGTGTATCATTAGCAGTATCCCTTGTGCCCCAGCATTTGAGAGTCCATTCCAATGCTGTAGAATTAACTCTGCAGATAAGTGACCAGCTTGCCTCATTTGCTAGTTACATAAGCAAAATCCAAGAAATGCAAAAAAAAAAATTTGATACATAGCAAATACATATACATGTTAACTCACTAAAACACAATAATTAATTGTGTATTTCATGCAGCATATTGAAAAACAGCAACAATTGGGATTGTGAATTACTGTAGATACAGATGCAGAGATAACCTAAAATAAAGAGAGCTGACAGAGAGAGAAAGGGTTGTGCAGAGTGTGAATTTTTTAATGTTTTTTATATATCAGTAGCAAACTCTTGATATGTGCCATCCTGAGATGAAAGTGAATTTGGATATGTTGTTGTTAGCCTCCAGTTACAGCAACTGATTACTGGAAGCTTTTGATCTCAACACATTCTGATTTCTGATTAATTAACCCACATTATCCAGACTCATATAGATATGTTATTAAATATTCTGCTTATCCATAGATTTTTAAATATCTAACATGCAAAGACAAACCAGGGAAGGCGGAGAAAGTGCCATTTAGAGAAGTACACACGTTGCAGTATGTACACTGGTGCAATTGATGACCAAGTGTTTACATACATGCAGTGATATTACTTGTTTTTCAAAGTGTGTGTGTGTGCCATCTTCACCATTCCCTGAATGTTGTCACCTTGTGCTAATACCTTGGTACACCTTCATGTAAACTCTGCACTTAGGAAAACACCTTACTCCCTTAAACAACTTACTCAGTAAAAAGCATTTGCCAATACTGATTGTAGGGTGGTGTATAAGGCCTATAGAAGTGTAAAATTGCTTAAAGCAGAGATTGAAAGAAGCTTGATATTGGGGACACACATACAGTACTAGGGACATCTGTATCCTTGACTGAAGCTAGAAAATCAGGGGTCACTCTGTCACACATCTTTTAAGTCCCAGAAGAGAACTACTCCTCAGTCTGCTTGCTGTCCAAGATGACTTACAGAGATAGATGTTGGCATCCAAGAACTCGTATCCTCCTATTTGTATATATGTAGTAACTAGTAATAAATCTTGCTGTTGCTGTAATGTAATTTGCATCATCTAAACTGACTATAATGAGGCATTGTCTGTGAAAGATCTCCCTCGGGGGAACATGGGAGACAGGACCTCTAATTAGTAGTTTCCGTGTGAAAGGGATGGCAAGTTGACGTGGACCACAGGCACAGACACAGACTGAGAGCAACATAATTTATAAGTCCCTCTGCGAATTTGAAATCTTCTGAAATGTATGACCTGTGTGTCGTCTGAAGCAGGATAGAAAACAGTGGGTAGTATGGAAAATGGTTTTCCCAACTCTGCTGCTAGTTTAAACAGAAGGACTGTCTAGACTAGACAGAGATGAGAGAAGGCTTTTTGTACGGTAAATATATACAGTTGTAGTCAAAAGTTTACATACCCCAATGGAAATTTATAATTTCTAGAAAGTTCTTGAAAACAAATAATTATAGGAAAAATCTTTTGTAGCAAAAGTTTTGCTTTTGTGGATGAGGAAAAAAAGTTAGAAGAAATAGATGTCTACAATTATTTATTTCAGCAATTTCTTTTGCAAACTCAAAAAATGCTAATTCAGAAGTATTCATACCCTGACAAGGAAAATGAAATTAATAGCTGGTTGAGGCACCTTCAGCAATAATAACCTCTTTTAAACGATTAGGATATTTGTCAATGAGCTTTTGGCATGATTCTTTAGTGATTTTTGACCATTCTTCCACGCAAAATTGTTCCAGTTCATTCATATTCCGAGGACTTCTCTTGTGCACAGCCTTCTTCAACTCATACCAGAGATTCTCAATCGGATTTAGATCGGGACTTTGACTAGGCCATTCCAGAACCTTGATTTTATTCTTCTTTAACCATTCTGAAGTAGATTTTGATGTGTGCTTTGGATCGTTGTCGTGTTGGAACGTCCAGTTGCTCTTTAAACCAAGTTTTGTAGCGCAGGGTTTCAGATGATTGGCCAATATCTTTTGTTATGCCATGGAATCCATTTTACCATGTATTGGAACTAAATTTCCTGTGCCATTAGAGTAAAAACAGCCCCATAGAAGGATATTGCCACATCCGTGCTTGACAGTAGGTATGGTGTTCTTTTCTTTGTACGCCTCACCAGACTTTCTCCAAACGTAACGACTGTCAGCGTGACCAAATAGCTTGGTTTTTGTTTCATCACTCCACAAAACCTTTGATCAGAACTCATATCCATCATTCAAATGCCGTTTTGCAATATCCATCATTCAAATGCCGTTTTGCAAACGTTAAGCAATCGTCCTTGTGATGTTTTCCTAAGAGTTTTTTTTTTTCCTTGGCCTTCGACCATTGAAACCTTCACCATACAATACTCAACCTATGGTTGAAATGGAATCCCCAGTCCCATGCAGCCATTTCACTTTGAATATCTTTGGCAGTCAGTCTCGGATTGTTATTAACCTTCCTCACAATTCTTCTACTTGTTCTTGGTGAAAGGGCCTTCTTCCTTCCAGACCGAGGGAGCATTGTGACAGTACCATGAGTCTTGTATTTCTTGATAATAGAAACAGTTGTAATTGGGATACACAAATGTTTGGAAATCGTATTGTATCCTTCTTCAGCTTTATGGCAATAAATCATTTTCTGCCTAAGATCTTAAGATAGCTCTTTACTTTTTCCTATATTGACTTATTGGTAATAACAGCAATCATCCTATGCCTAACCCTTTTATACTCTCTAAGAATGTTCACCTACAATCCAGCATTTTCTATACTTTTCTAGAATTAGGTTCTACATTATCATATTGAAATTTCTAGCACCTTGTAAACAATACTGTCATAGCATCAAATAATACTTTTGAATTAGCATTTTTGGAGTGTTGCAAAAAATTGTTGAAATAAATAATTGTAGACATCTATTTCTTGTAACTTTTTTTTCCTCATCCACAAAAGCAAAACTTTTGCTTCAAAACATTTTTCCTATAATTATTTGTTTTTGAGATAAATTATAAATTTCCATTAGGGTATGTAAACTTTTGACTCCAACTGTATCTCTTGATCACGAGGTGCATGCAGTTATTCACGTCTTTTTAACTAGAAAGTGTCTGATTTTATACTTTTATTATTCAGCAAATTTCAATGCTGACAAGGCTTTGTTGAGTCAATATTTATTCACTAACCTGTGAATCTATTGGTATTCAATGTCATTTGTTTCACAAACCTGCCGTTTCAGAATAATTTATGCAATTTTTTTTTTTAATTTAGTCGTTGCCAATTTTTATTATTTTCTCCCAATTTGGAATGGCCAATTATTTTTATTCTTCGCTCACCGCTACCACCCCTGCGCTGACTCGGGAGCGGTGAAGACGAACACAACGCTGTCCTCTGAAGCGTGTGCCATCAGCCTACTGGTTTTTTTCACACTGCGGACTCACCATGCAGCCGCCTCAGAGCTACAGCGTCGGAGGACAACGCAGCTCTCAGGCAGCTTACAGGCAAGCCCGCAGGTGCCCGGCCAGACCACAGGGGTCGCTGGTGCGCGGTGAGCCGAGGACACCCTGGCCGACCTAGCCCTCCCTCCCCCCGGGTGACGCCGCCAATTAAGTGCCGCTCCCTGGAAGCTCCTGTTCTCGGTCGGCAAAGGAATAGCCTGGACTCGAACTCGCGACGTCCAGACTATAGAGCGCATCCTGCACTCCACACGGAGCTCCTTTGAATAATTTATACGATTTTACCATTAGTATACTTCTTCCATAGGGTTTGCAAGCTGTGCGTTAATTCAAATCAGACTTTATTTATTCATTCATTTATTCATTTATATTTATTTATTTCCATTGAAAAAATTCGATTTAGCTCAGAGACCAAGATCTCATTTTTAATGATCCTAACCCCTGGACAAGCTGGTTACAAAATTTAAAGTCAAAATGTAATTTAGAAGGGGAACTGAAAAGTACGTTTTGGGAAGTTTTTGTTTTTGTTTTTGTTTTTGTTTTTACAAACATTTCACAGCCTTAAAACAACAAAGAAAAGAAAAAGACCAGGATTACAGTACTTGGTTTAATTTGAGTATGAAAAGCTTTTAAGAGACTACTTTAGTTCTACTGTAGCCCATGGAATGGAATAGAATAGAATCGACAGCAATCTCTGATCAACACTTCTCAGATCGTAGGGTGATGACATATGAGACAGTGCTGTTCGGATTGTTTGAGGGTGTTTTGTGATATTTCTAGACTCACCAAGTGATGAAATCTAACTTCACAGAAATGCTTGAAATATTATTTTATTAAAAAATTGCACTTTGTGTTTAATAGTATTGTCCTTGAAAATCCATGTCCATTTAATGAATGGTTTTTTGATTGGCTGCTCTTCCCAAGTGTTGACATTGTACGTCCTGCTGTCAAAACTGTGAGAGGTGAACTTTACACCCCTGTGTATTTTGGCTGCTTGCCAGATAACACTGTGTAATGGGATGGTGTTTACACAATCTTTTAAAGCTGCCTTGTCATCCACACTGATTTATTTAAATGTTAGCCTTAGGGCTGATTCATTAATTAATGTCCATCATCATTAACCTCCTATTTAAACCCCAATCTCACACTCCTTCTCTGTCTAGTGTTTCGCTTTCTTGCATACACTGCGATCCGTTCTCTGCACAAACTTTAAAACTCTTCATTTTCAGCATGAACCGACTCCAATTCACATCAGGACACCTCCCCGCTCGATTCTCCTCAACAATATCTCATTCATTCTCCATTGGAAACTCAGTACCGTCTGCTTCTAATGCAGCTTTTCCCAGCAACAAGACCCGCTGCCCCGGCATTACGGAGATAAACACGCCCCCGCCAGCAGGCTCAGCCTCTGGAGCAGCTATTTTACAGGCTTGGCCTCTTGCCTAACTTTAAAAAACCTTGTACGACAACAATATCAACGTTCCGTCTGGAAGCGATAGTATGTTGTTGAATATTTATTGTACCTTTTATATCCGCTACACCATGCTGCCTGCTTCTCAAGTGCACTTCCGCAAACTTGCTCCCAGAGCTTCAGGACAGGCAGCACCGCCCTCCTCTGCAGTCATGGTCACTCATCTCCTTCCAGCACAGCAACCAGGAACACAGCCGAAACAGATCCCACCCTTCAGCTTCATAAACAACATTTTCGAGGACATGAAGTCCCTCATTCACCCCTTCGCCGTGTCATTTGCTTCAATTAATACATGGCTCAACGATATGGACAAACAGGTCGCTTCCAACACTGCAGCAATCTCTATCAAGCCCAGTATTTCACCACTCCAATCATGGCGGCCGTCTCGGTTCAATACTTCCAGTCCCCACAGCTGACGTTCCTACTTACAACCTGGTATCAGCTCCATCAATGGTCCATAGCACGCGCCTGTAGTGAGAAATCAAGTCCAGCGACCACATATGGCTTATACTTTCGATACTTTTGCAACATTAAGGGTTTGATTATCAAAGCTATTTTCCAGCTCATTAATTTATTTTCTGAAAGAACATTTTCAAGTACAGTTCTAATTTAAGGCTGCTTGCAAGTACTAAAAGATATGGCTAAGTTGTTGTTTTGTCAAGTTTTCTATTCGTACTGGATTTTCCCATTTGTTTTATTTATTTGTTTTATTTTAGCAGACGCCTTTATCCCAGGCTACTTACAGAGACTAGGGTGTGTGAACTATGCATCAGCTGCAGAGTCACTTACAACTACGTCTCATCCGAAAGACGGAGCACAAGGAGGTTAAGTGACTTGCTCAGGGTCACACAATGAGTCAGTGGCTGAGGTGGGCTTTAACCACTGGACCACACAGCCTCCTACACTTCCAGTTTCACTGCTACTGACTAAAGATATTTTCAGAATGTATCATCGCACCTTCGCAATAACTTACACTCAGCAACCTCGGATACTTAATTTAACATTAAAAAAATTAATTTAACAAAAAAAAACGGGACCTGCTGTCCTTACTGGGCTATTTCAATTATGCAATTCGCATCAACCCCTAGGGTAGAGCCTTCATTTCACGTCTCCTCGCTCCTTTCTACAGCATCAAGCCAGGAAGCTCAGGAAAGCATATCCACGCAATCCACGAAGGACATTAAAATGTGTGCATTATTAATTCTAAACTGGAACAGGCTTTCACTTCTAACGAAGACTACACCTCATGACTCATCCCTTTTCACAGACGCCTCATTTCTAGGATTAAGGGGTTTTATGAATCATTCCGCACGCTCATCGCAGTAGCAGCTCCAGTCCCATCACAGGCATTCCATCCACAAGGTTGTCTTGCACCACAGGCTGTAACTGCTATCAGTCTTCTGTTCTCAAAACTAGATTCTTCCTATCCATTCAATCAAGACTGGATCCTTGCTTTCATCGCACACGCAAGAGACTTTCTCCATCTGGTTCTAGGCACAATTAAATCATACATTAGTGGGATCAAGTATCACTATGGTTTTATTGGAAGTTTTTTCCCCTACCTCACTGTCTATCCCAATAGCCCGTCTCACACTGCAAGGAATCATCAAGCATAGGCCGAGTACAATTTAGCACCAGCAATGGCATCCGGTTCTCATTCAGCCTCTACCATTAGGCACCACACTCTCTCCAAACATTTGAAAGCAAATAGGAGATATCCGCTTCCACCAACTGGAAACATAGTTTAAACAACATTCAGGTCTTTTACCAAATAAATAATCAACGGTAAAGACATCAATGTCACACTCAAGTCATGCAACATTAAGTTCCACACCGCCGTCAAGAGCCGGATCAATATTGATTCTACATTATCGAGCTCTGTTTGATACGTGGGTACTATGTTCTATGAGTACTTTAAAACATTCTCCGCTAAAGCCGCCACCATCTCAGCAGCAGATACCCATTTTGTCGCTCGGTCTTCCTCTGATTTAGTCATCTTTTAACTGCATTTTCAGCGTTTCGCGAGCAGAGTTTGCAGGCGTTGGTGCATTCACAGCCCATTGTAACTCCCTGTGTCCAAAAATACAATCACGATACAGCAACAGAGCATTTGGGATAAACATTCCAATCAGAAGGGCTATTAACCCTTAGCGGTCCATTTATTCAGCGTGTCTCGGGCGCTTCAGGTCCACTTTATTTTCACATGCTGTTTATTTTACACGCGCTGTTTAAAAGTACTTTTTTCACAGTAAAGCAGGTTTAAAAGGCACTGCGTATCAACAGGACACTCAATACTGCACCTCCAGCCCCGCCCCACCCCTTGTTCACTGTATACTGATAAATCATCTCCTGATCATTCGTTTTATCACCAAACTCCTCAATAATGCGATTCAAGTAATTATTTTATTACTATAACATCTCAAAAAGCTATGCAAATGTCTGTGATATTCTTTGAGCGCTGGATGCGGAAGCAGCTATGTTGTTTGTTTATGGCCGTGTTATCTCTGTGGTGCCAGGTCTATGTGTAATGCTCAGATCCACCCCCCACCCCTTTTTTTTCGGCTCCTATCTGTCTCACTCGGCCATTGAATGGTTTTTCGACTTTTCTGTAGAAAAAAACGACTAGAAACCTGTGCTTTACGTCTTTTCGGACCGGAAAGGGAAAATTGTAATGTCAGACCTGGTCCGACATAGGACCGCTAAGGGTTAATCACAATAATCAAATATTCTACCCTGCATTACTTTCTAAAGTCAACAGTTTTATTCTAATCATAACCTCTAGAGGGCAGTATAACACCACATGTTCTATACATTTAGCTGGTCCTCTTTCACTGCATACATCATGAATTTTCAAATCAGGATCAATTTTACTTAAGTTAATATTTAATTCAATGTGAGACACATGTCCGATACAAAAACCATGTCCGACTATTATCAACATTTCAGTCATGGCGCCCTGCTACTCTGCAATGGTCAATACACTCATAGACTGCTCCTAATCAAATCAATAGGTTTCACAGCAGCCTCAGAGCAATGCATTCTTCATCCTCAGGTTATGCAGCGGCCTCAGATCTTCGCATTCTTCATCTCTGCCCGAAGCCAGCCCTATCTTCAGCTCCATCTAAACTGCTCAAAGTCCAATATTCACATTCAGCATATCTCTCCGCTCTACAGGCAGGCCACTGCACACTTCCGATGGCAGTCCACCATTCACTAGTACAGATAACTGCTTCAGCAGGTCTCTGCTTTCTACAGCTGGACCACTGCATGCTACTGACAGCACTCCATCGTTTACTTCCTTAGATCTCTGCACTGCTAAGCAGATCCCGCCCTCTACTCTTAATTGCTCCTCACTACAGCAGATCTTGACTCCCTCTTCAGATCTGCTCACTGTTGCAGCAGGCAAAAGTTGCTTTAGTTTACCATTTCAATCTGCGACTGCCCTCTTCCGACCTTCCAACGCTCCAGCTTGCCTCCAATACTCAGATCGTGGCAGCCATTTCGCTTGACTTCCTCAGCAATCTAGTCATATGTCCGCTCATCCTTTCAAATACTACAAACTTTAATACATGGTGAGAGACGGTAATGCGAGACTGGAAATCTGTCTTGATTATGAGTTAAGGAGTTCAACTATTAGGAGAATGACTGGAGTTGTGAATCCCAAATCTCTGAATGTGAGTTCACCTTTTCCATTCCAAGCAGACATGATAGTAGCAAACCGCTGATTGATCCCGTATTAACTAACACATAGGATAGTCTCGCCACTCGCCTCCAGAACCGCTTCCTCCCCAATCATTTCGGATCGAGCAGCTGCTTCTGCAGCCAGAGAAAAACATCGATCCCCGTCCGCTCGAGGAGCATGGGGCGCCGGTCCTCTGCAGCAGTCGATTCAGTCGGACCACCAGAGGTTTTCCTCTTCTTGGAAGGGTTTTTTTCCTCTCCACTGAACGGCAGGTAATCACATAAACATTCCACACTAACAGTATTTTAACCTCTCCAGTTTGTCACGTGTGTCCCTTCCTTTCCCATCTTTTCCAGCTGTTTCTTTTATGTTATGCACTGGCGCGACTCTATTGTTTGTCTCACGGTGAGGGTCTCTGCGGGGAGTCGGTCCATGCTTTGGGGGGGTAAGTGCGGATTCACTCCCCTGACCTCAGGTTGCTACGATACCTTGACCTCACTCTGACTTAGGAGTGTTTGGTTTTTTTGTCAGTTTTTTTTTATTTGTTTTATGTTTCTATGAAATCTTGTGAGCATTGTGACTATGTACACATTGTTGGATTGAATTATTTTTATTATTTTTTTATACTGGCCCATAATAGTGGGGGGAAGGAAACTGGCACAGTAACATAAAGGGTTCCCCCTCCAAAACAACAAAAAAACCCATTGTATAGCTATTAAGATATATGAGCACTCTTTGGTGCGATAGGAAACTCCCTTCTAAAATCCATATCCTTCCCTCAGTTACTTAGTGCAGAATCCTGCAGCCTAAGTAACAGGCACTTCATTAAAATCTCAAAAATAATTCCCTTTTAAAATCTTATTTTGTGGCTTTATACAAGAATTGATTGTTGGTACATTCAAGGAAAGCAAAGGGGTTAGGTCATCCCTATCTGTTACTGTAAAAGGTGTAATGATTTGCCCAGGATTTCACACTAAGCTGAAGCAAAACTCTCCTTATGGCCAAGAGCTCAAAACATTAAGAAAATTCGCAACACATTTATTTTTTATACTGTATATGACTTTTTGGTACAAGTTACTGCACGTTGTATCAGAATTATACCCAGTAGTCCTTGCATTAATTTTAGTAATGAAAATAAACTTTAGGAATATTACGTTTTCTAGCAGATTATTGTCAATACACTTTTTGTCCATAACTTGAACAGTTAAGAAAGCAGTCACAGGCCATAAGAAGGAGGCATCGTTTAGCCAGCACACTGTAGTCCATCCTGATGCATACATTTCATGCTTGATTGTATGTATAAAATAACAGGAAGCAGGTGTCTCTTATTTACCCCAGATGACTAGTGGTAGAGAAGCATGAAAATTCACAAACGAGAGACAAACTTTCGGCCCATCATTTCTCGCCTGGTTGATCCTAAAACTTTGTCAAGTCTGGTCTTAAAGTATCCTAATGATTCAGGATCAACAACTTAATTTCCATCTGTTTCCTCTGGTCCTAGTTCCTTTACTCAGCGTAAAGTATTGGCTAGTGTTTAAAATTCCTTTTAAGATTTTAAGGACTCCATTAAAGTCCCCCTAATCGTTCTTTGTTCCCAGTTCTCTCGACCTATCTTCCTAACTCGGATTAGTTTGGTTGCTCCTTGCTGGACTCTCCAAGACCACAATTTAGTGGCTCTCTTTGGGGGTCAGTCCAGAAAGCCATGGTTATCCATAGCCAGTTGGTGTGTAATATAGCCTGGCTGGTCTGGAACATGTCTGTGAATGCCGATTTTCTCTGTGTGTAATAGAGCCTGTCTGGTCTGGAAAATGTCTGTGAATGCTGATTTTCTCTGTGTAATAGAGCCTGGCTGGTCTAGAAAATGTCTGTGAATGCTGATTTTCTCTGTGTGTAATAGAGCCTGGCTGGTCTGGAAAATGCCCTACAACAATCATGTTAATTAGCATGGAGAGAGTGACATTTTGATTATAACTGCATAGTTCAATAAACTGTGCAGCTCAAATTTCATAAATAATTAGACAGACAAATGAAAAGTTTCTGCTGAAATAGGCATTCATCTGTGCATATAGGGAAGAGCGGGTCATTTTAAATATTTCAGCCGAGCGGAAATCGCGATCCACTACATTTCCATCTTTCTAGGTTCTTGGTCCTGCACGAATGTATGATTTGGAAACTCTCCTTCCCCTGCTACCCCTTGGGGAGTTGTTGCAGCAGCAAGTTATTCTACATTATACAACACTGAAGGTTGTTTCAGCCAATCGGAAAACAGATAGCCATTCATTTATTATGCAGCACAAATCCAGCCCATCGCATGTAAATGTACCCTTAACCATGCAGTTATACACATGAACGTGTTGTTGTAGCCATGCAGTTTTAATGACTGCTTTCAGTTGCAAGCATTAGGTATGGTACAATGAAACCTTCTGGTTATAGAATATGCTTGTACTTGTTATCCTGCAATAATTCGACCTTGTTTATGATTGCTTGACATGTTCACATTACGGTAATAAGTACACATGAGAGATACTGAGAGGTCTAATGCTTTGACCCATGTGGTGCTGCAGAGACCACTGTGGTCTTGCACAGTCTACAGAGACCACTAACAGTGCAGCTGTACCATTTGTTCATAATAGTTTGATAATCTAATCCACTTAATTGGTTACTACAAAACTCTCTAGAATGTGAGTACAGTTGGGTATCTACAGGACCTGTAATTGCGCTTTTCAGTATAGAGTATCAATAACAACTGTTATACTGTTCATATAATAATAATCATAATCCTAATAATAAGGCCACTAATGTTGGGTAGGTAGTTACTTTAAGTAGGCTATTTTTTGTATTTTTTTCTGCTCAATAAAATGGAAAGTTAAAAAGATGTGGTTTTGCTGTATGTATTGAAAACTATACTGGGAAAACAACAGATTGTTTTTTGGGTTAGAATGAAATATTCTGTAGAGTGTATTTAGATAGGGATGGCAATGATGCGTTATAGCAACATATTTTCTTCGTTTTTTATACTAGCTTTACTTGGTGTTTATTCAGTTGTGATAATAATATGTTTGGATGACCCCTTAAGACTGCAGTATAAGAACATCTCTCATGCATCCTGTTGTGTTTTCTGTCTAGTCTCTTCACTCTGCCTTCCTGTAAGATGTAGAAACGTAATCTTAATTTTTTTGGTTTAGTAATATAACGACATGTTTCAGAAACATGCGTTGAATGATTTTGTAACTATACTCGACAGTAAATAATATATGCTGTATTGGGATGAGCTCTTTATTGTATTCTTGTTTATCACTTCTTGCTCTCTGAGCAGGTACAGAATATCATTTTTCAGCAGTCGTTGGGAACAGATGGAATGCTTGTGGGTTTACCGGACCCTGTAATAATTATATAGAATAACCTTATATTCCATCTGGCAATAAACAAGTTCTGATAAAGGTTCAAAATCTATTACGAACAACACACACACACACACACACACACACACACACACACACATACACACACGGAGCTCATCCTGCAGTTTTAAATACACATTTAGTTTTTTCTGCACAGATCTGTAGATGCTATCTCCAAACCTGCTTACAGCCTAATTATTTTTCTAGTACTGTGTGCAAATTGCATACTAGACCACACTGTAGTGTGAGACAGGCAGCGGTAGGATGTTACAGGCTTGTTGCTATAGCAACAGAAGAGGGACAGTTAGCAGAGCCTGCAACGATGACAGTATAAACTGCCTGAGAGAGATTCTACAATTTAGAGCTACTGGACAAGTGGGGGAGAAAAATAACAACGTTACTGGCTATTGAAGGATTTACCAAAAGAGGTTTGTCAGCCTTTTCTCCTTTTTTTGAATCTGTTTTAAAATGGTATGTTTTTATCTTTTGATATTTGTGGTCGTTAAATTAACAGGGAGGGAGGAAGGAAAACACATCACACTAAATGCACGTGCACACACACACACACTCACAGAGGCCTCATTTTATGTGTAGTATGCGTTTATTCTTTGAAGCCAGTGGTTGGCTGGCTTTCCGGACATGATGTGGTTGAAGCTGTCATCGTAATGGAAATTCATTGCTGTAGCTATGGTAAATCGAGTTTTCTGCCCTGTGCTGAATGCATTAGTCTAATGAGATGTTTGCAGCTGGAGCGCTGAGCAGCAGAAGCGACAGGGAGACAGTGCAGGCAGGCAGGCAGGCAGGCAGGCAGGCAGGCAGGGGGAAGATGAGTTATGCAGCTCTCTGAGAGAGAATGCTGAGAGCTTACAGCAGAAGGGGTGAAATTAAAGGGACAAGGCACAGTTCTTTGGAGCAGCAAATAGGTAAGGTTCATTTTTTTAATAAAATAATACAGTGCTTTTAGAGCAGCTGGCAGGGTTGCGGTAGTGTCTGTAGGGTTAATATTGTAGAAAATTCAGTGGGTAGGCTACATATCTTTCAGAGCTATGTAAAATCAGTACTCTGTAGCTTGCTCTAATGATTCATTTACAATGTACAGAATTAACTTGAGACTGTGATTTGTATTTTTTATTTTATTTAAACAGCGTGGGATACGAGAGCTTAAAAATATTTCGGCTTTACTGTATTAGAATCTATGACAGCGCTTTCTATGTTTGTGTCGGTGCCTCAATGATTTCCTCTTAATGTGCACCACCAATCAATAGCAACAGACATACGCTGCAAATGCATTACAGTGATTCCTTGGAAGAAAAAAAACAGCTACAGTAGGAAGCTAGTGTGTATTTGATAGGATGCACAGAAGGGAATTATCTGCACTTTGACTCAGTTGTGTTGTATTTAGAGCAGGACTGATTGTATGTGTCTCATCTGTGCCACCTCTGGTATTTGTTTCTTGCCTTTTCCAGGTCCAATGAGTATTCCTGCAGCCTCAGTGCAGAAACCAGACAATAGTGAAATGCAGTCTCCTGCAATGAGTCCCGCATTCATTCCCGGGCAGAGAGGGAAAATACCAGGCAGAAAACGAGGGAGGCCACCTCTCCGTTCAACTGTCTCCAAAATGGATTTCCAGAATCGATACTCGGAGTCCCTCTCACCCTTGAAAGTACCTAAGAAGAGGGGCCGGAAGCCTGGCTTTAAGGTTGGTGCCAGGATGGCCTTGAATATATTGCTTTAAATGCTCAGGGTGTGTGAAGGCTGGGAGCCGGGAGATGCATCTCTTGAATATCAGCCAATTCATTGACCTCCTTGGGTTTCCATGATTACAGGGGTACCTGCACTGACTGGTTAGCTTTCTGGAATATTCTCTGCTATTGTGCTTTGTTTTATTACATAAATATGTAATTGTAACTGTGCAGGTTGTCAAAGGCACCTTACTTTACAGTCTTGTACCAACGGTAGGCTCTAACGTTGAACATTAGGTGTTTTGTGCATATGCTGATTTTAAATACATATGAATAAAACAAAACCATTGCATGCTTTCTGATTTATAAACAAAAATGAACATTTAAAATTAGAGAAAGCTAATTTAAATTGCATTTTTTTTAAAACAAAACTGTTTTCAATTGTTAAATTCTATTTTTTTGTTTTATGCCAATTGTTACATGTTACCATAAGAACATAAGAAGAACATAAGAAAGTTTACAAACGAGAGGAGGCCATTCGGCCCATCTTGCTCGTTTGGTTGTTAGTAACTTATTGGTCCCAGAATCTCATCAAGCAGCTTCTTGAAGGATCCCAGGGTGTCAGCTTCAACAACATTACTAGGGAGTTGGTTCCAGATTCCCATGATTCTCTGTACATGTTAAATGAATGAACCGTAATTCTCCCTACTGATGCAAATTGTTTACCATTGCATTCTTGAGTGAACATCTGTGTGTAATTTTAGCATTATTTTCTGCTTTATGCAGACCAGGGCTATAACTAAATCCTAAAAATAGTGTGTCTGTACAATTGTCCTAAGGCACTGGAGAACTGCACCAAAGCTCAGCGTGAATAGAAAAGGGTGGCTGCTGGTTTGAACTGTTTTTTTAATTTTTTTTTATATTATCGTGTAGCCTTTCATTTGAATGTACCTTTTTTGTTTGAATGTTATATATATGAAAAAGACTGTACCATGTAGACTACAGTATAGTGGAGTCTAAAACACTAGCCGCAACTCTCATTGAACTTGTCATATCCTGTTTATATTATAGAGCAATTGGCAGTAATTTGCATTTTACACATCTAGTACCAGGGGAGTGGCAACCCAGGGGAAACAAAGGATTGCAATTACAGATGATGATTTCTAGAGCCATTATAGCAGATCATCACTCCTAGCTAAAGGTTACCACTCTCCCTTAAAAACCATGATCCCCCCACCCCCACCCCCACCCCCATTGGGCTGCTGCAGACCTGGTGACTCTCATTACGGGCTAATTATCTATTGAGTGACAGTGGTAAATTAAAAAAAAAAACAAAAAAAAAAAACCAGCATGCCTTTCCATCCGAAATCCAGAATGATGCATTGAGTTAAGCAATGGGGCAATTTGTTTTAAGGCTTTGGTGTGAGTGATTCTTTTTTACTGCAATGCATTTGAAGATCTGGTGTCTCCTGAAGTGTCATTGCAGTGATAATAAGGGTCTTACTGCTCCCGCAGCTCAAGTCTCGGATTGTGATGACTCCTCTGGCTATCTCCCCTCCCAGCAGTACCCCCGAGCCAGACATGAGCTCCATTCCTCAAGATGCCGCCACTGTTCCTCACTCTGTCACCCCGCAAGTGCTCACAGGTAGGATTATAATACAGTCTAGCCAGGCCATCCGCTGCTGTAGCCGGACCCTCTGCACCTCAGACCAAGCAGTCAAGTCCTTGGCCTGGGATGAATTCAGTTAAAGGGAGGAATTTATTTCTTACCACGAAATGTTAAAGATCTGTCAACATTGAAGGACGTGTTTATTTATCTCAGAAGTCATCTGTGCATTCGTTTCCTTATTTAATATAGTCATTCATAAATTCTGTTGTATGTACGAATACAAATATGGTCATTTTTGGTACTGACTATGTTATGAGCAGTGTTGTATTTTGTTGCTATCTGATATATATATATATATATATATATATATATATATATATATATATATATATATATATATATATACACACTACCGCTCAAAAGTTTGGGGTCACTTAGAAATTTCCTTGTTTTCGAAAGAAAAGCAAATTTTTGTCCATTAAAATAACATCAAATTGATCAGAAATACAGTGTAGACATTGTAAATGACTATTGTAGCTGGAAACGGCTGATTTGTAATGGAATATCTACATAGGCATACAGAGGCCCATTATCAGCAACCATCAGTCCTGTGTTCCAATGGCACGTTGTGTTTGCTAATCCAAGTTTATCATTTTAAAAGGCTAATTGATCATTAGAAAACCCTTTGCAATTATGTTAGCACAGCTGAAAACTGTTGTGCTGATTAAAGAAGCAATAAAACTGGCCTTCTTTAGACTAGTTGAGTATCTGGAGCATCAGCAATTGTGGGTTCGATTACAGGCTCAAAATGGCCAGAAACAAAGAACTTTCTTCTGAAACTCGTCAGTCTATTCTTGTTCTGAGAAATGAAGGCTATTCCATGCGAGAAATTGCCAAGAAACTGAAGATCTCGTACAACGCTGTGTACTACTCCTTCACAGAACAGCGCAAACTGGCGCTAACCAGAATAGAAAGAGGAGTGGAGGCCCCGTGCACAACTGAGCAAGAGGACAAATACATTAGAGTGTCTAGTTTGAGAAACAGACGCCTCACAGGTCCTCAACTGGCAGCTTCATTAAATAGTACCCGCAAAACACCAGTCTCAACGTCAACAGTGAAGAGGCGACTCGGGATGCTGGCCTTCTAGGCAGAGTTGCAAAGAAAAAGCCATATCTCAGACTGGCCAATAAAAAGAAAAGATTAAGATGGGCAAAAAGAACACAGACACTCGACAGAGGAAGATTGAAAAAAGTGTTATGGACAGACGAATCTAAGTCTGAGGTGTTCGGATCACAAAGAAGAACATTCGTGAGACGCAGACCAAATGAAAAGATGCTGGAGGAGTGCTTGACGCCATCTGTCAAGCATGGTGGAGGCAATGTGATGGTCTGGGGTGCTTTGGTGGTGGTAAAGTGGGAGATTTGTACAGGGTAAAGGGATCTTGAAGAAGGAAGGCTATCACTCCATTTTGCAACGCCATGCCATACCCTGTGGACGGCGCTTGATTGGAGCCAATTTCCTCCTACAACAGGACAATGACCCAAAGCACAGCTCCAAACTATGCAAGAACTATTTAGGGAAGAAGCAGTCAGCTGGTATTCTGTCTATAATGGAGTGGCCAGCACAGTCACCGGATCTCAACCCTATTGAGCTGTTGTGGGAGCAGCTTGACCATATGGTACGTAAGAAGTGCATATCAAGGCAATCCAACTTGTGGGAGGTGCTTCAGGAAGCATGGGGTGAAATCTTTTCAGATTACCTCAACAAATTGACAACTAGAATGCCAAAGGTCTGCAAGGCTGTAATTGCTGCAAATGGAGGATTCTTTGACGAAAGCAAAGTTTGAAGGACACAATTATTATTTCAATTAAAAATCATTATTTCTAACCTTGTCAATGACTATATTTCCTATTCATTTTGCTATATTTCCTATTCAAACTCATTTCATGTATGTTTTCATGGAAAACAAGGAAATTTCTAAGTGACCCCAAACTTTTGAACGGTAGTGTATATATATATATATATATCATGCACCCATCTGTAGGCATGGTAAAGAGGATAATCTAGATTTCAAATTAAAGTACAATATGGATTATTATTTTCCTGTTTCAGACCTGAAGATTGAAATGTTGTGGTGGATTTTTAACAGCCATGTTGTAATTGTAATCCTGTTTTTGTTTCTGCTTGTGCATTGGTAAAACCACTCTATCGTAGACTATACAGTAACACCTTCATGAAGCATTCTTAACAAAAACAGCAGATAGTCCAGGAATATAGAGTAGCTTAACTGAGGAGTGCATATTTTCTCCTCCAAGACTGCCATCCCTCTGATTCTCATGACATATTCTCTGTAGCTGGGACTATTTCTTTTCAAATGGTTTTGATAGTTCTTACCATACTAACACAACAACCAAGTGTTTTATTATGTACCAGCTAGTGAGCATTGTGTTGCTGTTGCAGTAAACAGCTGTATTGTTCTGTGTGCAGAGAACAGTGGATCAGTCAGCTGCAGAGTGGTTTAATCACATTTTAGTGTTACTAGATAAGGCAGTGAACAGAGCATTCGGAGCTCCCTTTTGTAAATGGCAAGAATGTTACGAGTTCCGGAATCTCAAGGGCAAACAATGAAGGGTTTTCTACACCCCCTCCTAATATAAACAAGCTGGCAAGCCAGCAAGCTTGCTTTTGATAAAGCAGAGTGAACACAAAAATGATGACTAAGACTGTGGAAGAATGTATAAATTCACCTAAGAATCATATTTGAATGTAACATTGAACACGATTGTTGGACACTTAATATGGAGCCCTGCCATTATAGCTGTGTTCCGAGAAGCTGACTCATCTCTGTTAAGCACTTCAAACCTCTGGCCTCCCTGTCAAATGGTTGGTTGCCAGTTGCCCTTTTGAATTACCCCACACTGGTTAAGCCAATAAACTAAACAAACCATGGGCAGCAGGAGGAGGGAGGGAGGGGTGGGGGGAGGGAGCCTGACCTCTCTCAGATTTCCAAATCCAAAGCCCCTCATGCTTTACGGCTGGTTTCCAGCTGAAAGATATTCTGCACCTAATTATTTTCTAATGAGATTGTTATAAATTAGTTCTGCCTGCATTCATTACAGTGATTCCCCCCAACCACCACCACCACCACCACCACATTGAAATGGTACCTTCCAGCTTGCAGAATAACACAGATAGATATTGTCCTTTCCTTGGTGTCACATTGCTACTTCTGCAGCAAAAGAGAAATACCCTCCATCACGCTGTTTTAGGAGAATGGATTTTGCTGTCTCAACACTGACCGGCAATCTCAACGCGCTGTACAATCTAACTGATACTGCGGATATATGTATACGCCAGAGTGCCAAGTACTGGTCCAGGAGCAAATAGTCAAAGAGAAGCAGAGCAACAATACATCCTAAGTTCTTTTTGAAATAATTGTCCCTCCCTCGAAGCTTGTAACAAAAAGGCTAAAATACATTCTGAAACACAGTTAATTTTTCCAGGGACTGTGTTTGCAAACCCTATTGTTTCTAAAGTTAAAGTGAAAGCACAATAGCAGTTACACCAATGTGTTGGTTTCGGACACTGCGAAACACCATTGACTGAATGTAATAGGCTGTATAGCAGTTGCAACAGGAAAGCTGCACTATTTCTGTAAGGAAAATAATAATTCATTTTAACTAATCATCTGGTCAGATCTGAACTATGTACAGAGGATATTGCTTTCAGCAGAGGACTTCAAGTAATAAAAATAGCACCAAGACTCCACTGTAGCTTGAGATCAGTAAAGCCAGTGTAAGGTGGTGAGTCCAGAATCTGTGAGCTGAGAAGAGCTGCAAAAACAAAGGCTTCCATTTAGTGAGCCTGGGTGACCCAGTCTGTTCCTGAAATAAAATGTTAACACTTGTAGTTCAAGGCTGTTTGAAGGACTGTGAAGGAGTACATAGTGTCAACTTTAATCACTGCACATTTGTGCCACACACTTACTAAATTATAAAGGCTGCAGGGCAGGGCATGAAAAAGCACTATAAAAAAATAAATTAAATAAATAAATAAATAAATATATATATATATATATATATATATATATATATATATATATATATATATATATATATATATATACTATATATATATATATATATATATATATATATATATATATATATATATATATATATATATATATATATATATATATTTTTTTTTAATCTTACTAAGCTTGCTGCAGTACAGACATCTTATCTCAGGAAAACTAATATTAAAATATGGGGCAATGCATTTGATTCCTGTCTGTGGTTGAGGTGTGTGTTTTCATAGCCAAATTCTGAAAAATACAAACGAAATATGATTAGAAGGTGGTTTGTATTTAGTTTTGCCATAAAAATGATCAAGTGTTGAAACATCTATTTTAGAATTTTACTATTCTCAGAAATATGCACGTGAATTATGTTGGCCTTGGTGTTTATATACAGTGCCGAGAAAGTTTGTGAACCCCAATGATAATTATGGAAATTCCATAGTTTTACCATGATAGCCTTCTTGAATCAAAACCAGTCTTTTCTTAAATATCCAATATGGTTTACATTAACCAATTCCATGTCTTTTGAAACAAAATGATGTATGAATTAGACAAACAATGAGTAATTAAGATTCATGGTATGTGAAAAAGTAAGTGAACCCATGGTTTTATCAGCTCAATTAAGGGGATAATTAGAATCAGATGTTTAAATAATTAGGTAGATCTTCAGGGGTGAGTTTGGGCAGCCCCATCCTATATAAAGATCAGAAACTTTGTGAGTTTGGTCTTCACCATACAGGTGTGTGGAAACTCGTCATGTCACGATCAAAAGAAATCTCTGAGGACCTCAGAAAAATTATTGATGCTCATCAGTCTAGAAAGGGTTACAAAACTATTTCTAAGGATTTGGGGCTCCACCAATCCACTGTCAGACAGATAGTCTACAAATGGAGAAAGTTCAAGACAACAGTCACTACCCAGGAGCGGTTGTCCTACCAAAATCTCTCCAAGAACAAACCGGAAAATCATCAAGGAAGTCACAAAGAACACCAGAGTAACATCCAAGGATCTGCAGGCCACTCTCGCATTGGCTAATGTGAGTGTTCATGACTCAACTATCAGAAAAAGACTGAACAAGAATGGTGTTCATGGAAGGATAGCCAGGAGGAAACCACTGCTCTCTAAAAAGAATATTGCTGCCCATCTGAAGTTAGCCAAAGAGCACATAGATGATCCACAAGACTTCTGGAACTGTTCTCTGGACAGATGAGTCAAAGGTAGAACTTTTTGGCCTCAAAGAGAAACATTATGTTTGGCGAAAACCAAACACTGTGTTCGAACAGAAGAACCTCATCCCAACCGTCAAGCATTGTGGTTGGGCGTGTGATGGTTTGGGGCTGCTTTGCTGCCTCAGGACCTGAACGGCTTTCCATCATTGACACAACCATGAATTCTACATTTTAGAATGGCCTAGTCAAAGTCTGGACCTAAACCCCATCGAAATGTTGTGGCAGGACCTGAAGCGAGCTGTCCATACAAGGAAGCCCTCAAATGTCAACAGGTTGAAGCAGTTCTGTAAGGAGGAATGGGCCAAAAACCAACAGTTACAGGAAACGCTTAGTTGAAGTCATTGCTGCTCAAGGGGGTGCCACCAGTTACTGAATCTAAAGGTTCACATACTTTTTTCTCACATGGATATTGAATGTTGAATCATTTGTGGATAAATAAATGTTGAAAAAGTATCATGTTTTTGTGTCATTTGTTTAATCAGGTTATCTTTATCTATTATTAGGACTTAGATTAAGATCTAATAAAATTTTAGGTTTGAAATATGTGAAAATCCTAAGGGGCTCACAAACTTTTTCTCGGCACTGTAATAGTAACCCTACATCACAAAGTTATTTATTCAGTAGGTGTGTGCAGAGTCTTTCTAAGCTCTTCCTGTGTTAACTTGTAAGATGCACCCAAGAGTAGCAAATATCATATCGCACTTTGAAATGAGTACATCAGACTTTATCTCTGCCAAGAACATGCAACACAATACTGTGCATTTACCAGGTTTTAAAAAAAAAGGACAAAAGGAAATGGTTCTGTATTTAGTTTCATGATTTACCCTTTTAAATGCTTTCTGAAAGATATATCTATTGCCTTCTAGAGTTTTCCTTAAATAGAGGATAGTGACATCTGACAGCACATATGATGCTGTTCACTTTTGGATAATTGTCCCCAGATTATGAGATATGTTCTCAAAAAAAAAACCCAAAAACATTTATAATAATTATATTAGTAGTGTCAAAAATCAATGTATATTTTTGTAATTAGATGAACAGTAGTGTATCCTGTATCATTATATAGTAAAAATGATTGTACCAGTTATGCATTTTGTTTTTAATGTTATGTGAAGAGCAGCTTTAACCACTGTAGATTTCACAGTTGCTAATTTGTTTCTGTATTTTCTTTTCTTCCTGTATTGTATTTACAGTTTGCATTTATATAAACAAGCAAGCCAACACAGGTCCTAATCTTGACAGGAAAAAAGTACAACAGCTTCCAGATCATTTTGGGCCAGACAGACCGTCTGTAGTGTTGCAGCAAGCAGTGCAAGCGTGCATTGACTGCGCTTTCCAGCAAAAGGCTGTCTTCTCTCTGCTCACTCAAGGTTATGGTGGCGAGAAAATATCAGGTATGGAACCACAACATTTTCATCATTTGAAGCAGTGGGTCTTCAGCAACATCAGTTTCCAAAGGATTAGACTTTTAGACAGTATTCTGGCTTTGAAAGTAGACAGGTGGAAGATAGCATAAAGGAGTTGGAATTGACACAGTTAACCCCAGCTAATACAGTACACCCTCGCTATAACGCCCTTCATTATAACGAACCTGGTCCCTGGACCCCACATAAAAATACCTCCGCAGTGAAGTCAAGTCTTTTGTCTTAATAAAAAGTGCACGCTGTGTAACTGTGCCTCTGAAATGAAAATAATTTTATGTTGCAACAAAGCTGGAAACTATATTGATCATTTTGAAAAAAAGGAGTAACTCAGGCATATCTCTGTTGTGTATATTGGTTGTCAAAAAGCAAAATTGATTAAGGAAAAAAACAACGCCGAAAAAATACTTGAGGATCAGATGAACTTTTCATGTCAAACTTTTCATGTCGGATTGATTTGGAATAGAAGCTCAGTTTAGGATTCTTGCATGTTGGATTAGGATTTGCTGCGCTTTGAAACGATTCATGTCAGATTGATTTTGAATAAAAGTTCAGCTTCAATTCGGGATTGTTGCTTTTTGTACTGTGTTTTAATTCTTTAACAAATAGGATAAAGCAAAGGCAGAATACTGCATACATGAGACAAACAGGTACATGTAATTCACAATCTCATCTCATTAACTTACTCCAACAGGTTATCGTTCATTTTGATTGTCCTTTCGCTGTAGCAAACCCCTCTATATAACGAACAAAAGGCTTGGACCCCAACAGGTTAGTTAGAGTGAGGGTGTACTGTCCTTTAAACTTGGCACAGAAACTGACTTTTGTACACAGTTAGTGGTGAGTGTAACTCCCTTGTTGAAGCTGAGTCATTGGGATCCTTTAAGATATGACTTGACAAAATGTTGGGACCAATCAGCCACTAAGAACTGGACTAGCATTGATGAGTCAAATGGCCCATACATTTTCCTATGTTCGTATTTAAAAGACTGACTGCTTGCTTAGATTTGTACTGTACGTGCCAAGCCCTGTCAACCCAGTTGTGGATTTACTTCAGTATTGTATTGACAGTGATCCCTATGGAGGGTGTGCCTTAGACTTTAAAAGTATTCTTTCCTGTAGCTTGAGCTATACTGTAGGTTGCCTCCATTTAATTATTCTGTTATGCAATAAGTAGGATGCGGATCAGACATTTTCTAAATGAGCGAGAATCAGTTTATGCAGTGTAGCTCTTGAGCAAATGTATTCCATAATAAGCACATACATTTGTATATGAATATGTTTTGAAACTAGCAGATGACCTAAAAAGGGGGCTAATGGAAAAGGGAAGTGTTCAGCTGCCCTTATTACCAACGGAGAAAAACATTCATACTTTGTAATTGCAAATAATCAGTGCATTGAAATCTACGCCTGTGCCCTTGCACAGCCCATATAGTGAATATTAAGGAATCAGACCTGGATGTAGCATTTGAACATTGGGATTCATTTCCAAGTATACTTTGTGTACCTGGATAGAAATCACAAGAATACTAAAAGGAAGGCAATGGCCCGATTCATCTCTCTGTCAGTATATCTGAGAGTTCAGTTTCCATTTATGGCTCCTGACCTCGTTTTATAGTGTGCTTTTCTATGAGTTTTTTCTCCTGTGGTGAAATTGTTAGCTGTTCGTTCTTCTAGAAGTGATCTACCTTAAATGGCTTAGAGGTCTGAAGAGCAAGGATCACAACTTTCTCATACAATAAAATGTAATACAATTTACACGTACATAGCATTACAGGAATCAGGAATAAAAATAAATCAAGTTATTAATTACAGTACATTAATGCAAATAAATTGGTAACAAAAAAGCGGATCCACATGAGAATTGTGTTGACAGTTTGATGTTTTTTTGGTTTGCAGCCACGTTTGATGGGAAACAGCACCTCCTTAGCCTGCCAGTAGTGAACAGCATTGGCTATGTGCTGAGGTTTCTGAAGAAGCTGTGCCGTAGCCTGCATTGCGAGAATCTCTTCAGTGATCAGCCTTTCATGCAGCACAGTGCAGCCTCCTACCACAGTGAGAAGTACTTTGAGGGCAATGCACACTCCAGTGAGTACCTGCAAAATACAGTAACTACACCTCTTTGACATATGTTCAAAAAATACAGCAAATACACCTTTTACATGTGTTACAATACATGGTAAACCCTGCTATTGATGTGATACAGCCACCTGGAATTTCTTTGTGCATCATGAAAATTACTTTACATTAAAATTAGCTACGTAGTGAAATCTTAAAACCTCATACACTACACAGTGAAGTCTCATACACTACACAGTGAAATCTCATAGACTACACCGTGAAATCTCATAGACTACACCGTGAAATCTCATACACTACCCAGTGAAATCTCATAAACTACACAGTGAAGTCTCATACACTACACAGTGAAATCTCATACACTACACCGTGAAATCTCATACACTACCCAGTGAAATCTCATACACTACACAGTGAAGTCTCATACACTACACCGTGAAATCGCATACACTACACCGTGAAATCTCATACACTACACCGTGAAATCGCATACACTACACCGTGAAATCGCATACACTACCCAGTGAAATCGCATACACTACACATTGAAGTCTCATACACTACATAGTGAAATCGCATACACTACACTGTGAAATCGCATACACTACACCGTGAAATCGCATACACTACCCAGTGAAATCGCATACACTACACCGTGAAATCGCATACACTACACCGTGAAATCGCATACACTACCCAGTGAAATCGCATACACTACCCAGTGAAATCGCATACACTACACCGTGAAATCGCATACGCTACACCGTGAAATCGCATACGCTACACAGTGAAATCTCATACACTACCCAGTGAAATCGCATACACTACACCGTGAAATCGCATACGCTACACCGTGAAATCTCATACACTACCCAGTGAAATCGCATACACTACACCGTGAAATCGCATACGCTACACCGTGAAATCGCATACGCTACCCAGTGAAATCTCATACACTACCCAGTGAAATCGCATACACTACACCGTGAAATCGCATACGCTACACCGTGAAATCGCATACGCTACCCAGTGAAATCTCATACACTACCCAGTGAAATCGCATACACTACACCGTGAAATCGCATACACTACACCGTGAAATCGCATACACTACCCAGTGAAATCGCATACACTACACCGTGAAATCGCATACGCTACACAGTGAAATCTCATACACTACCCAGTGAAATCGCATACACTACACCGTGAAATCGCATACGCTACACCGTGAAATCGCATACGCTACCCAGTGAAATCGCATACGCTACACCGTGAAATCGCATACGCTACACCGTGAAATCGCATACGCTACACAGTGAAATCGCATACACTACCCAGTGAAATCGCATACACTACACCGTGAAATCGCATACACTACACCGTGAAATCGCATACGCTACACCGTGAAATCGCATACGCTACACAGTGAAATCGCATACGCTACACAGTGAAATCTCATACGCTACACAGTGAAATCGCATACGCTACACAGTGAAATCGCATACGCTACACAGTAAAATCGTATATATTATTATTATTATTATTTATTATTATTATTTATTTCTTAGCAGACACCCTTATCCAGGGCGACTTACAATTGTTACAAGATATCACATTATTTTTACATACAATTAACCATTTATACAGTTGGGTTTTTTTACTGAAGCAATCTAGGTAAAGTACCTTGCTAAAGGGTACAGCAGCAGTGTCCCCCACCTGGGATTAAACCCACGACCCTCCGGTCTAGAGTCCAGAGCCCTAACCACTACTCCACACTGAGTCCAGAGCCCTGACCACTACTCCACACTGAGTCCAGAGCCCTAACCACTACTCCACACTGAGTCCAGAGCCCTAACCACTACTCCACACTGAGTCCAGAGCCCTGACCACTACTCCACACTGAGTCCAGAGCCCTAACCACTACTCCACACTGAGTCCAGAGCCCTAACCACTACTCCACACTGAGTCCAGAGCCCTAACCACTACTCCACACTGAGTCCAGAGCCCTAACCACTACTCCACACTGAGTCCAGAGCCCTAACCACTACTCCACACTGAGTCCAGAGCCCTAACCACTACTCCACACTGGTGTCTAAAAGATTATTTATTTATTTATTTATTTATTTATTTTTAAACAGCAGACACAAGTACAGACGCGTTGCAGTTATTGTCTTCCACAAACAAAATTATCTAGTTATTGGTGATTTATTACAGATTCAACATTACAGTAAAACTGTACACAACAGTTTTCTCAATAACTTATGTTACAATTAATTATTTTGCAACAATACAATTACAGAAATGGAACCAATGAAAATTCCTCATTTAACCCTCCTGTAGATTCAGTTCAAAACATATGTATCCATTTCGCACCTTTTTGTAACAGTATTTCATCACGATCACCACCCTTCCTTGGATTCTTAACCTATTCAATACCCAACAATCTAATGGCATGTCCCATTGGGTTAAAATGTCTCTCTACTGAAGATTTAGGGTCACGTTTCCTTATAGCACTTTTGTGTTCACAAATTCTGTTTTTTAATAATAACAGCACCCACCAATATTCTATATGTATTACAAAGCGAGTTTGTAATCACGTTCCCGACACGCTTTGTAAAGGGATATGTTGTGGAGTGTCAAAGGGCCAACCAGAAAAAGCAGGGATGTGCATATTGTCCAGGCAGGTTTCCATGATGCATGTGCAATGGGTTGAATGTACAGCAGGTGTCTAGGAATAATATTGAATGCATGTGTAATGTGCTGAGCAGGTAACCATAGAAACCTTGCCTGCAATTCTGAGACTATGTTGTGGAAATTATTACCGTGTCATCTGTTGGGGAAGAGCATTATCTTTTATCTTTTTTTTGTACAAATGCCTCTGTTTTAAAGGGAATAGATCCACACTACTGTATCTCATTTTAATATTGCTAAGACTGGTTTTAAATACAAGGCCCAAAGTAGCAGCTTGCCCAAAGTCTTAAGCTAATGGCTGTGCTGGAATAGAAAATTCAATTTTACACAGCTGTGTCTGAATGGGCTCAGATCACACGTAACTGCTTTGCTATTGAAGATTCAGGTTTCCTTCTTTTGTGCTGCTTCAGTGCAGAATAGGTTTCGATATGGATCATACTGCTTTTAACTGGTACTCATTAGGGATGTAAATATCGTTTAATAAAAAATCTCTTTAAACTATTTGATTTCTATTGGTTCACACTAAATACCCTTTAAATAAATATTTAAATATATTTAGTCTTTGTCATTTGTCAAAAAATTACAAATGCTTCTAGGCTGCCACTGTTTACGCAATCGTAATACAAGGACAGCTTCTTGATCCAGCTTTCGATTTTGTCAGTGAGAGAATAGATAAATATATCTCGTCCTTGGAGTGATGTGTTAAGAATATTGAAGCAATCAAAAATATCTGCCAGGTAAGCATGCAAAGCAAGCCATTCAGCACAAGTTTATCCGGTTCTTCTCATTGTTGTCGGCACTTCAATTGCTGCAGTGCCACTCGACTCCCCTTCATTACTCCCGTTTCCAACACTTTTCAGAAAACTGTCAATTGTTTGATATTTATAAAGCAACTTTTTGAGATAGAGGGCCTCCTCTGGCAAGCAACAGCTGGCACACATCTGCCCTGCTGTAGAGCATGGTCTCCTGCCTTTTTGGATTGCTATGATCCAGACAAAAATACAAGGCTGCTGCAAATCCAGAGACTTGCCATAAGGGGAGCATACAAAATAACTTCATAAGCTTACGCTGAAAAGGAGTCCATTCAACTCGACCACTTCCTTGAGGCTACAGAGTGCATTTTAATGATCAAAATGGCGTTGTATATTAATAACAGGGCCCTAAATCTTAGCACGGATCTCTTTTTATTGTGCTTAGTGAAGTTAATAATAGGGATCACTAAACCAACAGTGGGGGAGGGAAATGCCTGCAGGGTTAATTTAGAGACAGGCTGCATTTACTGTTGACCATTAAAATATAACCCGATGAATGATGCGTCTGTTTTGCAGTAATATTTGAATATCAAACCCCATCACCAATGACTGACAGTATTCCAGCTGTTAATCAACTGACAGAAAAATGGAAATTGCTTTTCTCCTAAGCAGGAGATGACTGCTAGACCAACTGTAGAGCTTTACAGTTACCAAGGGTCTGGATTTACTAGAACTACATTTGTGCCTTACTGTAGCTCCTAGCATATGCGTGCTTTCAGAAATAAGAGGGAACATCACCTAAGAATCAAACTGGGCAACAGCAAATTACTTCTGTGTTTCCTGTTATTAAATATATCTCATTCTAAACATCTAAAGGGGGACAAACTTGCTACATACTGTATTATTACCATGACACGATTCACTGATTGATCTTTAAGAGTGTATATGGGAAAACTACAAAGCGGTATGTAATTCAATATGTATTCAGCAGGTTTCATTCGACTTTATGAAGCAAAATAAGTTCATTCTATAGGTTCATGCAAAAATGTTGGCCATAGCTGTATATAGTAGTATGCATTATGAGCCACATCACTGTTTACTCTGCAAGTGGAAGTCATTGCAAGCAGTCTGCAGCTGTGTTCAGAGGATGTGGAGCTGGCAGAATCTGGCTTTTGTGCTCTGCAACGCCAGTCATGCCCAAGTAAATATCCTATGCACAGGAGCATAAACCGATTTCCCCAGAGCCAGCACTGAAACATCCAGGCACCAGACAGTGAGCCAGGCAGGCAGGAGCTGCTTGGAGCCTTGTCTCTGTATGGTTTGTGAGGTGCACATCTCTATAGCTTGTTGTAAAAAAGGTATTATAACCATCATGTATGAATGCATGTAAGCATGTGTGCAGTCTAATAGCTAGCTGGCACAGTAGAAATTAACAGTACAGTCAGCAGGTTCGAGCATGCAAAGGGTGGAATGTCAGCTGTGGTTTGAAGGGGTCCAGGAGTCTTTTCATTGTTCTGCTGCAGCATTTATGAAATGCAAATCCTAGATCTGCAAGTGTGTTTTAATTACTTTCTTTGTGCCAGGCAGCATTTTCTTCATCATGGGTGGTTTGACATATTTTGAAATGCTTTTAAGACGATGTTTCGTAAATGGTAATGCATACAGTGTTTTGTAGCCTGATAGTTTGTATTGATGATAACGTCTGTACCTTTGAATTGCCACTGTAAGGAGGTATATGTTTAAGTTAAGTGTCTTTTATCTGTCATTATTTCAAGTACAGGCAATGGCTTCATTTTGCAGACGTATAATTTAACCCAATAAAACAGTCTTCTTTTTTTAGATCTTATTTTATTCAAAGTACTGTGACTGCTTCCCAGACAGCAACCAGCTACCTATATTATTCAGAACTGACAATGTATGGATTAATGGAAAAATAATGTGTTTCAAGTTCTTTGATGTACAGATTTCCATGTAGGGATGAGTCGGTATACCAGTTTTGTGGTTTTGGTACAATAAGGTATCAATACCGCTCCTGTTGTTCTACTCTGCAAATATCGTAATTACAGTATACAAATTAATGCTATGTTCATGTTCCTAGGAACAAAGAGGTAATTTTCAGTACTACTTAGCATCGTGTCAGTGTGGCTTGTGAGGTGCACAGCTCTTATGGCATGTTGTAAAATAGGTGTTATAGCCATCATATATGTATATGTGCAGTCTCTTATTAATGGCTAGCTGGCACGATGGAGATGGTGCCTCACACTTGAACATTCCATCCATTTCTACCTTGCTGTCAATCACCATCAGGACAGCAGTTTGCCTTTGCATTTTTCTACTGCAAACATGCTTCTAAACCACGCGCTGATACTTGCAATCTTAGCAAAGTGTCTGAGGAAGATGTTTTTGTGAACTGATTATGCTGTATTTTGATAATGGTTTTGAAGAGTACAAGCGACTGCAGTGGGACAGCCTAGTTATTCATAATGTAGTTTTGTTTAAACAAGCTACAGTATTCAGACTTCCTTAGGTAAGTGAAAACCACATGTGTAATAATCATGTGCAACAACGCTGGAAGCTTGCGTGTGCAGCAGTGCCACCTGAACTGCAGGTAAAGATTAAAACTCCTTTAACGGTCCCTCGTACTGGCCTTGTTCATGTGTGTTTGTTCTCATTTATTACATGAATGGACATGAATGTCTAATCACCTAAATTGACAAGTTATGATTGGAATAAACAAATTCAATAAGGTCAGGTTTTTTTTTTTTTAGGAATTAGCTTGAGTTCATGAACCATACAACAGTACAGGTTGAATTGGGTTGTTTATGGGGAAGTTGTAATATGTTTAAGTGATGTTCAGAATTAATTTATAAATTGCACATCTGGAAAGCCCACTGCAAGTGTTCTGCAACCCTAAACCCAGCCAAGTGCAATACATAAATGCTTTAAAACGTGATTGTACCGGTACATTTCCCACCCTGCCATACAGAGTGTCTGGGTATTTTACTTTACTTTGACTTACTGTAGGGATTACCCAGCTTAAGTTAACAAAATAAAAGTGTGCTTCAGACTAAAAGTGTGCTGCAAGGTTAGCCTTTCAAATTGTGACTGCTGTTTATTCTTTTTTTTAGAAACAAGACTTCTCTGTATTGTGACTTTCTGAATTGATCTTACCATGTGTTTTTTTGTTTTTGTTTTTTTTTCTTTCGAAGCAGCAGAAACTTCAATGCCAGAAGATTACCTGGTTGACCCCATAGATCCGAAGAGATACTCTGTGGACCCCACTGACTCTGCGTTTAACTTGATGAGCTCTCCCTACCCGCCAAAGCCCTCCTATGGCTATCGCTCCTGCCAGCAGTTCCCAGGAGGGCCTGCCCCAATAGGCCTGTGCAGGCAGGCATCCAGTCCCAGCACCTTCCAGGAAGGAAATAGAAGTGGTAATAATAACACGGTGGATACATGCAGGGTGCACACATACAAGCACCTTCTGGGTTCTGGTTCTGGGTATGGTGCTCCAATATGAACTCATTATTTTCTCCAAGTCAGCTTTTATTTAGTTTTAAACCTTCTTTGAGCTTGAGCTACAGATCCAATGTGACCTTTCAACTCTGCCAGCCACACCTACCTCTGTGGTAAATAGATATAGAGCAGGTGGGGCCTGCAGAATTGGAACCACCGGAATGATTGCAGACACCACAAAATGGTTAAGTGAAATGTAAAACACAAATTTAAATGACGCTACTTGCTCTTTAACTGAATTGAAAGATGCCATTCATTTAGATTCTCCTCGTAAAAAGGTGCTGTTCTTCGTGTTATCTGAGTTGACTACATTGAGAAGCTAAGGCAGCGGACGTACCATCCCCTCACTGAGTCGTTGATTCTTGTTGTTTATTGAGCTTCCACCTGCCATGTGATGAATGTTTTTCTCCACAGCAGCAGTGACTCCAGAATCACATTGCAATGACAGAGAGAAGGCAGGCACAGTCCTCATAGACCTAATTATTCTGTCTTGCAGTATAAGCTGCTCCCGGATATTCTTGCATTCCCTTCAGCTGCAGTAAATAATTCTATCTTGCCCGTTCTAATGGATCTCCTTCTAGCGGCTGATGAATGAATAATTCTGACATCAACATAAGACACGTAGTCAACTCTCGACTTGCTCTTTTGTTGAACGCTTAGATGTTCATCTTTGAACCGTATGGCATGCGGTTTGCATCCAGCCCCTGCTTTTCCACTCAATTCAGTGGGCTTGGGTGACAGGGCATTACACTGTCGTACACTTTCGTTCTCCATGTCTCACGTGCAGTTTTGAAAGAAGCACATGTTGGAGCAAACCTTGTATTTTCATAAAAAAAGGATATCTGGTACCCATACTTGATTAAAGAAGGCTCTTGGTTTCAAGCCTTACTTTCAGGTAGTCTGTTTCGCTTACACTTCCTGGTTAGTTTGAGCTTTGACCCCCATAAGACGTGGCGGCTGAGGTGAACTGGAAATAGCCTGAAAAAAGACCATGCAATTTGACAGTGTTTTTTTTAACCTAAAAAAAAACATTTTTGCTGTGATATGTGTTTCTTTCAAAACTTCACATGAGACCCACATGGCAAATGGACGTGCACTATAGGTGAGCTTTATGGAATCATTTAATTTGCTCTAATCCCTTTAAAACGTAGAATAGACTATGTCATTTTAAAACATACATCGCCATAAGTCTTCTCATAGCCTCTGAAAACAATACTGCCTAATAATGCTTTCCCTCGCTATGCTGTAGCAATAACAAACCTTTACTAAAAGAGCTAAAAGGTAACCACATTCCTAATACTAGGAGGAATGACATAATTACCTAGCAGAAAAAAACCACGCATTTTAGGAATTCATTTTTCTCACGCTCATGTAATGACGATACCCTTTTTCCTTTTTTCCATTAGCCTATAGTCCTTCACCGGAGACACAGGAGACCACCCCTCCACCCAGCAAAGACCCCTCCACCTGGACAGTGGAAGATGTGGTCTGGTTTGTGAAGGATGCAGACCCCCATGCTTTGGGGCCACATGTAGAGATATTCAGGAAACATGTACGTAATCTGAATTGTGAAAGGCTTTTAAATAAAGCAGTAAACTGGAATCTTTGTATTTTATCCAGTGTAGTCAAATCTTGGCATTGATTCTGGTTGCACGGTTACAATTCTGCAGACATGTGTCCGAGATGTTCACAAATATGTAAACAGGAGATACTGACATTCGTCATTACAACCACGTATGTAGGGTACAGTAACTACTGAAGATGCTATTATTAAGCTGTGATATTGAATGATGTGGATTTCACTTCAGTCACCCAGATCCCATTAGTCATTACATGAGTTTGAATACAGTAAACAGCAATAATAAAGATTCAGGTACTTCACTTAATTAGGCAATGATAGGCAGGTTAATGCTTTGAGTTTCTGGTGTTTCAGGCAGGATATCAATAATGGATTTTTAGCTTGCAAGTTCAAGAATAAATAATGAAAATGACTTTTTTGAACTAATTTGTTTTTCCTATGAGTTGGGTCCTTTGTTACATTGTTCTGAGCTTGCAAGTTCATCATATACAAATAAAAATATATAGATGCATATTATTAAACACAGCAATAGAATATACACATTGAGAAAACTTTATCATTAAAAGGCAACAAGAGGGGGTCCCCGAATGGCTCACCTAGTAAAAGCACTGCCGCGTGACGTGCAGGGTGAGTCATACAACCAGAGATGGCAAGTTTGAATCCTGGTTGTGTGAGGCAGCCGGTTTTCGCTAGGGACTCCAGGGGCGCTGCATTGGCTTTGGTGCTCCCAGGGTTGGGGAGGTGGGATCCAGCTTAGACTGTTTCTCCTCACCGCTCTGTGCCGACCCCTTCAGGCCAGGCGCTGAGTGAGCTTGGGGGGGGGCAGAGATATGCTGGGCTGGTCTTTGTCCTCCAGAGGCCGGTAGCCTGCAGACATCCGCTCTCGAGTTCCTGGGTGTAAAGAGTCGCCGATTGGCTCGTGGATTCAGAGGATGCACACTGAGCCTTGGGTCCCTGAGCTGTGTGGGGAATCTTGAATCTTCATGGAAGCCTTCAAATACTTGTAGTGATATCAAGTATACATGAGACTCCAACTAGGACACCAGGAAGATAAATTGATGAACAAATGTTTAATTGAGGCTCTTAAATTGAAAGCCACGACAATCAATAATTGATTTTTGTTGTTGTATCTTGCATCTTTCATAAAAAAGTTGTTGCTGCTATATTGGTGTCTGGCTCCTCCTTTACAACTACACCATACCAGAGGAGACAAAAACCAGTTTATGGCATGATACATTAAAACAGAAAAATAAAATAACGTGCCTGGAAGCATCATTTGGCAATATAAGGTGAAGGGGATTATTTTAGTACGTTTTCATAAATGCATTGGAAGCTTGGGGAATATTTATGACTTAATGTTGTGTTTCTGTTTGGCAGGAGATAGATGGAAACGCTTTGCTTCTCCTGAAGAGTGACATGATCATGAAATACCTGGGACTGAAGCTCGGGCCGGCACTGAAACTCTGCTATCACATCGATAAACTAAAACAGGCAAAATTCTGAATTCTCTGATAGGCAGGAAAACATTTGGTTAAAAGCATTGAACAGTGGGACAATGCAGGTTAGAAGATATTTCTGGAAAATAACTGATTTAATTGCTTTTGAAGTTTTTTTTTTTTTTTTACCAGCCCCAGGCAAAGTAGAGATATGTGCAAAGTGAAAGAATTACCTGCAGATATGGCAAATTAACTGTTATTTGTGTTTCTCCGTTCTGGCTACTACCTAAATTAATATGTGATTTATCTGCTTCATCACTGAACCGAGAGATATCTTTATCTACGTGCTACCTAGATTAGAAATGGGTTGTCTGGCACATCTTTAAGGCCAAGCTAGTTTTAAAATGTAAGATTTGAGTCTGTTTGGGAATTGGATTGTTAGAGTGGCTAAACATTAAGCAGAAACATAGTTTGGCATTACATTACAACTTATCTGCTTGTCATGTTTTCCAGACAATTAGAACTTGAATTAGGCAATATCTTGGGTAAGTGCTTTTCATTTTTACATTTTCACAACATCTCTGTACTGTACATTTGTTCGGATTTGAAAGAAGGCAGATAATCAGGAAAACGACGTAAAGTTTTCCCATGTGTTGCATTTCAACTCCACATTTGCTTCAGGTGTAAGTGGTGTTGGGGTAAAACATTTTATAAAGCCATGTTTTCTTTTATATATATATATATATATATATATATATATATATATATATATATATATATATATATATATTACACACACACACACACACACACACACACACACACACACATGGGCTTGCTGTTTATGTACCTGAGTGTATTGCAATTGTAAATAATTGCATTTCATATTAAGTTCGTAATGTATGTTCAGAAATAATTCACAGTACTGTCGGATGTGTTGTGGCAGTTGTGTTAAAAACAAAAAATGTAGGTTGTTATTTTTTAGACATCAAATGAGAAATAGAAATGACAAAATATACTGTGGGCAATCCTGGACATTTTTAAACATAGCTGTCTAATTGCCTTGCAGTCATATACATTCAAGCTTTAGCCATGAGGCTACATCTAGCTGTATTTGCTTAGGTAGTCTGTCGTGCTCTCTGTTATACATGTGAGAGCTTGCGCCATACTTTTGTGGTTCCTGCAGTCTTTACTTGCTCTCATTTTTAAATTAGATGGAGACCTGTTCGGAGCAGTTTCAGCTGACAGCTGAATCTTTCCTTTTTTCCCTTTTTTTCTTTAAAAGCTGAGGTACTCGGTGCAAAACACCGGGCCCACAAAATTCTCTCGCATTTTAGCTGAAGCGTCACTGTTACTTGTTAACTGAATTGCCTCCTTATCAAATGAGAGCTAGTCTTTTTGGAAGCTTTCAGCTACGACTGTGTGTGTGTGTGTACGTACTGCATTTCTTTGTGTTTTTTATTGATATCTGTATCTGAATGCTGCTTTTTATGATAATAGGTATAAGCCAAGTTGAAAAATTAAAATCTATGTTTATGCCAGGATAGCTGCTACATGGATCATTTCATGTTGGTGCTAACTTTTAATATGTGTTGTGTTTTTTCTGCATTAATATGGGGGACATAAGTGTGCCGATAATGACATTAACAATTCTAAATGAAGAAGATGGTGCATTTTCTTACGTTTTGTTTAAGATCAAAGAAAAAAAAAAAAAAGTTTTAGTATCTTGCAGCACTCTCCCATAACTTGTATACATTTAATAATCAGTGTAATACTGATGAAGGCATTATCCAAAAACTTGTATCTACTTTTCTTCTTGTTTTACCTCAGTTTCGCAGCATTCCGTGTTAAGTTTCTCTATTTGTAGTAACACTGCTGACTGAACACAGGATAAACTGCTATGGACAGTATGGCTACAGTACCTCCAGTCTAGTTTGGTAAAATCCAGACAGATCACCCTGCCCCAGAATACTCGTTTTATACTTGAAACTGCCCAGAGAATCAACTTGCATCGTCCAAAAGCACCTGCAGTATTCAAACATGAAATCTGTGTACTTGTTTACCTGTTCATATTGCCTACCTTGATATACTAGTAACATCTTGATTGTGGAAAGTGTTTTTTTTTTTTTTTTTCGACATTCTTGTCACAGCTGTTCTCATTGTAGGTGTAGGTTGTAGTTAGGTAGGGTTTACTTACTTATTTCTTGCCTCCACCACGGCCCCACCCCTCAAGTTGAGTGAAGTACTGTTTGCTTACAAATGCCTGAAATGCCAATCCTAAAAACACTTCAACAAATATACCAAAAGGCTGACTAGCTAGGGTTCTGAGAGCCACAGTTTACCAGCACCTTTAATCTACTTGACAGATAGTCCTGGTCATGCGGTCACAACCACAGTTCAGCTGCGTTCAGTGTGTCTTGGTCATGCGGTCACAACCACAGTTCAGCTGCGTTCAGTGTGTCTTGGTCATGCGGTCACAACCACAGTTCAGCTGCGTTCAGTGTGTCTTGGTCATGCGGTCACAACCACAGTTCAGCTGCGTTCAGTGTGTCTTGGTCATGCGGTCACAACCACAGTTCAGCTGCGTTCAGTGTGTCTTGGTCATGCGGTCACAACCACAGTTCAGCTGCGTTCAGTGTGTCATGGTCATGCAGTCACAACCACAGTTCAGCTGCGTTCAGTGTGTCTTGGTCATGCGGTCACAACCACAGTTCAGCTGCGTTCAGTGTGTCATGGTCATGCAGTCACAACCACAGTTCAGCTGCGTTCAGTGTGTCTTGGTCATGCGGTCACAACCACAGTTCAGCTGCATTCAGTGTGTGAAGGAATTAACATGTTCCGATTTGAACTGCTGCATTGATTCCGCGGGGCTCTCGTTTCACAGTTTATTGGTGTTACACCTTTTAATAATAAATGTGTTGTTACTATATTGGTTATAACAGGCTTGTATGTTTAATCATTTCATTCAGTAACACTAAATGTAAACGTTCAGTTCACATGATAGTTGGCTTGGAGTTCCAGGTTATAACTGCCTCTGCAGATTTGCTGTCAGATCTCAAAAGCAGAACTGGTGTCTGCCATTTTTGCATTGTGACTGCATTGTATTTAATTATCCGCCGCAAGTAATTAAAATAAAGCTAAGCATTTTTTTTACGTTAATGTTCTGTAGTTCCAGTACTTCTTCAGCTTACATACAGACACAAGGTTAGCTGGTTTTGATAGGCCCAGGGGAATGGTCAAGATGGGCTTGTTAAGTTACACAATTCATTATCAGTGTTCCAAATAAAACTGCTCCAATGACCCAGCTGTGAACTCTCCAATGACCCAGCTGTGAACTCACTGACTCACAACATGCAGCAACAGAGATCCATTTCCATTTCTGTGACTACAGGGGATATTGACATTTGAGGAAGCTTGACTTGAAGGAAAAAAAAAATTCTAGTTTTTATCGGATTGGTAGAAGTTAATTGTGCTTTTAACATTAGTGGTGAAATTGAAAGGAAACAAAAGACGTACAGATATTTCAGGCATTAAGAATTGTAAATAGAAATGTAAAAGTTTGTATTGCAAATTTATACCAGGACAGGTATTTTAGAAAGCTGCGCGGTGTGTGCTTTCAGTGTTTTTGTGAACCCTTTGAAATCATTTTCAAGCAGTTTTATTGTGTATTTCAAAAGTATTTTAGTGGCGCACTCCTTATTGGCTAGAAAAGGGAGAGTACAGTATTTTAAATTGTTCAGTGCCGTTAGTGTGTCTGAGTTGAGTAGTGCTCAGATTGTGTTTATGCAACTATGGTGCTTTTTTTTAAAAGAATGAAAAAAAATTGAAAGTATTAAGAAATAATTCTGTCTCTCTCAAACTTTGCTATAATGTTTTACCTGTGAAGAAGTTTCAGATTTTCTTATTTTATATATATATATATATATATATATATATATATATATATATATATATATATATATATATATATATATATATCAAATGTTTACATACCCCAATGAAAATATATAATTTCTAGAAACTTCTCAAAAACAAATAATTATAGGAAGAATCTTTGGTAGGAAAACTTTTGCTTTTCTCAATGAGGGAAAAAGTTACAAGAAATAGATGTCTACAATTATTTATTAAAACAATTTTTTTGCAAAACTCTAAAAATGCTAATTCAAAAGTATTCATACCCTGACAAGGAAAATTAAATGAATAGCTAGTTGAGGCACCTTTAGCAATAATAACCTCCTTTAAACGATTTTGGCATGATTCTTTAATGATTTTTGACCATTCTTCAACGCATGAATGCTTGGAAATCTTCTTGTATCCTTCTCCAGCTTTATGACAACAAATCATTTTCTGCCCAAGGTTTTCAGATAGCTCTTTAGTTTTTCCTATATTGACTTATTGGTAATAACAGCAATCATCCTATGCCTAACCCTTTTATACTCTCTAAGAATGTTCACCTACAATCCAGCATTTTCTAGAATTAGGTTCTACATTATCATATTGAAATTTCTAGCACCTTGTAGACAATACTATCATAGGATCAAAGGGTATGAATACTTTTGAATTAGCATTTTTGGAGTTTTGAAAAAAAAATTGCTATTTCTTGTAACTTCTTCATCCACAAAAGTAAAACTTCTGCTACAAAAAATTTTTCCTATAATTTGTTTTCGAATAATTTCTAGAAATTATACATTTCCATTGGGGTATGTAAACTTTTGACTACAACTGTATATATATATATATATATATATATATATATATATATATATATATATATACACATACATACTAGGGCTGTCAATCGATAAAATTGTTGGATCGGTTAATTTATGGGCATTAGTTGATTAATCGGTAGATTAATTAGTGCACATTTTTAATAAAGGGAACGATATTATAGCGACTGCATAGTAATACTGAAAAATGTATGGAATCTAAAAATAAATAAATAAATAATAAGCCAATGCGAATTTGGTCTTTTTAAAAGCATTTTTATTATTTTTATTTCACAGAACATTGGTTGTTTCCATAGCTACGTACTTGGCTTCCTTCTTGTACTTCTGAATCATAGCAGAACCTGAGGCACGAAGAGATGAAGCCGTTCTGAATCTTGTTACAGGTACCCGAGAATACTGGGGCTATTGACAAGTGATTGCTTAACATACTGTCGTAGTCAGAAATCAGAGAAAGTAATTCCACATAATTACCTCTATTTGAAGAATTGGTGCCTTCATCAGTCCCAGTATTTCTGGTGTATGCTGTACCTCCATTTTTTCGGAGAAAGTTCTTTAAAATTGATTCAAACCAAATCGACTACAATGTCTCCGTTCTTGTATGACTTTTTTTTTTTTAATTTGTAAAAACTTATTGGTAATGACAGCAATCATCCTATGCCTAACCCTTTTATACTCTCTAAAAAGCAATTTGAAATACTACTTTGAATACTCAGTATAATTCTCAATAACTGTCTCTATAATAAGCAATATCGTGCAAAATTTAGCTATGCTTACACCCTACCCTAACATATTTATGTCCCGCCTCTGCTCACTAATGATTGGACACCTCTAAAGCAAGGAGCAGATCTTTGACTCTCCCATTGGTTAAAGCTACTAAAGACTTCCAACTGTTTTTGTCCCGCCTCCGCTCAATTATGATTGGACTGCCGCGGAGAAAATGTGATCTTCTATTGGTTGATTTTATTTTTTATACAAAAATAGAACTGCACAATTACATTTTAAAAAAATTAATCTGCGATCAACTCTTTAGTTGATTAATCGATCTGATTAATCTATTAATTGGAGCAGCCCTAATATATACACATTAGGGGTGTTAATCTGGACATTTTCTATTGATCGATTAATCATAAGATCTGTTGATCGATTAATCACACAAGACAATAAGTATTAACATAATGCTATTGTAGCTGGCCAATCAGTGAAAGACAGATGTTTGTGAAACCAATCCATGTCACGTTTATTCTCGTGTCTCCCAGATAAACAGTAACTTCATTATGCCTTTCCGATTATACAAACAGGAAGATGAACTGATATTCTTGCAAGTTTGAAGCTGCCAAAGTAATGCACTGACTACACGGTTGTAATAC
The DNA here is from genome assembly GCA_030684275.1 of Acipenser oxyrinchus oxyrinchus. Classification (NCBI taxonomy): domain Eukaryota; kingdom Metazoa; phylum Chordata; class Actinopteri; order Acipenseriformes; family Acipenseridae; genus Acipenser; species Acipenser oxyrinchus. Next base: position 6,328,959 of record CM060251.1, read on the forward strand.
AATCAAAATGTCTTTAGCTTTCTTCATCTTTCTTCAGACTTTAATGCCAATAACAGCAAACACAAACTGTAAACGCTGTGCACAGTTAAATCACTAAGTAAGACAGTTTTTCAAACACATTTTTCAGTATAGATTTTCTGATGATGTTTGAAAGAAAAAAACAGTTGAATAAAAAGAAAAAATCAACTTACTTGCGACTAAGATGATACAATATACATGTAGTACTGCTGTGAAAGGAAAGCGCTGGAGTAGCAGTCTTATTTTGTCCATTCTGAGATATTGTGAAATTTTGGGTGTGCAGTACCTTCCAGTAAATACCCTCCACCATTTGTCAAGATTTGTTTTTATATAGCGCTCTCGGGTAGGCAAGATTAATCGATCAAGTCTTTTAAATCAATTGAAGCCCACAGGTGTGATTTTAATCAGTTTAAAACCCTGCACTAAAAAGATAACATCTTGTGAATCTTTTAAAGCAGGTTTTCTAGCAAGAGGAAATAGCACACAAATTGCACTGGGCCACAGGATACATATTTTTGCCTTGGGTCTCTAACTAAGTGATCGGTTATCTACTAATGTATTTATAATGTTGTTGGGTTTTTTTTGTTTGTTTTTTTTACAAGTATTTTAAACAAAGGGCAGCTGTGTTAAGTCATTTTAATATTTGGAGACATTTTAACAGTCTGTATGGTTTTGTTTTTTCTTTGTAGTTATGGTAAGCATGACATCCCTGTGAGAATTGCTGTTACACTTTACTGTGGTTAAATCAGTATTACTGTATCATCATATGTGCACTGGAGAGACTGACTTAACATGTCCAATATATGATTCAGTATGTATTTTACTACAGGGTGCGTGAGGTAGTTACCTGGATTGGTCTGGCCATCTTTGTCCTGTATTTGTTATGAAACGTCCATATTGAGTAAGAAGTGATTCACACTCAAACAAATGGGCTAAATCATAAAGAGGCTTCATTGTATATTTATCAGACCTGCTTTATTTATTTAGACAATATGGACTATTGTGCAGTAAGGGCCACTAACCAGCTGCCCTTGTTATAACCAGCACTCACTGTATACTATCTACTCTCTTTCCTTCTGTAAGACAGAGTTCACACATAACCATCTATGACAGCAGCACAACTTGGTCAGATCAGGGTAAACAGCACTTTTTAGCAGGACCATGAGCTCAAGGTTATCCTAGTTCAGATGCACACTACTGCAGCATAGGCCATATACGGTACAGGGCAATGTATTATATTGTGATATACTGATGTTATCCACAATAGGTTTAGGAAGTAAAGATTAGACTAAAGGTTTAGACTGAAGCCTGTGATCCATAACCTGCTCCATCATGTCGATAGTAAATACTTTTGCCATACATAATATTTTGTGTTTGCTGTCAGACACTGCGAGGGTGCTTTTAATTATAAATATAGCATGTGTACAGATTTAAATGATTAAAAAAAAACAAAAAAACATTTTGTCGGTTACTAAACTGCCTTTTAAAAGTTTGGAGTGTGTTGTTTTTAGTGTTTTTTTAATTATTATTTGCAGAAATGTCTAGTAGTTACTGGTTTGGAAAACACCTGTTATCTCTTTTCGTGTTTCTTCTTTCAAAATAGAATAATACAATTCCATACCATATCCAAGCCATACAGTCATTTAAATAGTGTCCATCATGAACAAACATCCTGAGGCGCTTTTAAAGAATAGAAATAAATGAAAAGCTGTTGACTGCTAGACCCGCGATGTCTAAATCAAGACAGTTTTGAAAGTATTCCAGTTTGTTATAAAGTTTCTTAGAGAATAGAGCAGCAGATTTCTCATTTTCACTACAGTTCATCCATTTCTAACAGTTGTAAATTGCCTAGAGATGTGTGTTTATGATATAAAGTGCAGCTACACAGAATAGTAAATATTCCAATTGTATATTACTGTTCATTCTTTGTGTCATGGCATGCATCTCAAACAGATACGCATTATTCGTTTTATGTAGCAGTTGAAAAAACAACTATAAAGTCTGCCAGGTATTAGACTTTTTTTCTTCTTTTTTGCCGTGTGAAGTGATTGGCTGCTTTAGGCTCTTTTGTAAAGACTGTTATTTTTTTGTAATCCATGACTTTTTTATTTAAGAAGCACATTGTTCTGTAAAGTGCTGTACGGTGATGTATGTTTCAAAGGTTGCACAACATGTAAACTGCTTCAATAAAAGAATCTTAAATGTATGTGTATCAGTGTCTCCTTTAAACACAAAGGAATCTTAGAAGTGTGAAGGCTTCGCAGCTGTTGGTAAGTTCCTGGAGAATGAATCTTAGGAGAGAGAATGGACCAAGGTCTTTCCAAAGTTGTTTATTTAGCTGTGTTGGGTTGTGCAGTAAATGAATGTTGCGTGCTATTGGCTCGGTACATATTGTGGAATTATAAACAGTCCATTTAAAAGACCTGAGGGCATGCCCTCAGCAATATCTATATGCATGCTATACTTGCGTATGAGATACGCAGCTTATTTTCCATTACACTGAACAGACATTGAAAGAACCATTTTAGAAAAATTATAAATCAATGTGAAGATGATAAGTTGCTTTTTCATTTTTTTTAGATTTTTAATTTTATTCTCAAGCTTCTCAAAGCGGTTTACAGCCAGCAGTAGGCAAACGCAGAAACTTCAAAACATTTCATGGCAGGAAAACACAAGTTAACTGAAGTTAATTTGCAACTCTTCAGCCTCAGACTTGCTTGGTTTTACTTTGACAAAGTGCCGTGGTTGGGTTCCTTAAAATCCAGGTCCTTAGACTTCTCATGCCCCTCCAAAGCACACAAATGGCACGCCTTGATCCCTGGCCAGATTCTGACAAGCTCTTTCTAGTAACTTGTTTAAAATCCACTATCTCTACCCCTCACCCCCTCAATAATGTTTTCTAAATAATGTTTTATTATGCATGATAAAAACAACGACAAAACCTGGCTGTTTGTTTGGCTGTGCACTCCTCCTTCCCAGATGCCTTTTTATTTGTAATGAGCCTATGGTTAAATGTATTTGTCACCTACGATCCCACAATCCCCCAGTGCCCTTTGACGCAGGGCATGAATTTCCGAGGTTGGCCAGGATTGGGGGAAAAAAACACTAAAGCGCTTTTTGTTTTGTTTTTTTAATTTCATAGCCGAAGCATGTAGCGCCAGGCAGTGGAAAGGCTGAAATGTGAATAAAGCCAGTGTCTGTGCATCAATACAGTAATTCCCTTACTGATCCATGGGGATACAATAGCATTTGTGACCTGCACAGCCATGGAGACACCAGCGCTATGCACTTAAGAGACCCGCATGCACTGTTAGATGGTTTTACAACCCTTTGCTGCACAAACTCTAACTGTTTAGATCAGTTGAATAGACCACATTTTACAAAATTTAAGTTCTGTCTTAGAAGCTGCCCATCCCCTGCACTGACCATGGCCATTCCTACTTGACTTGACTTGAGATCGAAATCAAAGGTAGTTTATTCTTTTGGGCTGGTTGGAGTTCAACACTGCAGCTGCTCTGTTCCATTCTGTCCTGTAGGTGTCAGTATTGGACTGCATTGTTCGGGCTGGTTTGAGCCAATGTGTTTCTAATATACAGTAGTTCTTTATTACTATTATGTAGTTTATTACTATTACTGTAGTCACTTTTATGTGACAAAAAAAACATCACTGCGCTGTAATTAAGGCTATGCAGTGATTTACAAAACCCACTACAGGGACACTGTTTTATGATTAAGTGAAAAGGAGCCATCTGCTTTAAATTATTTAAATATAAATCAATTACATTTGGCTCTAAAATGATATCACTAAATCATAAAACAGAGTCCTGCTGTTTCCTGTTAGATTCACCTACAGTACAGTTTAGCCCTTTGTGTCTACAAAGTATTGCAGATATTCATGGTGGCATAATTCTGATTAAAACAATTGTTCATAAATTGTTCATAAAAATAATCTTTTACGTTTTATTGTATGTTTCTCTGTCAATGCACGATTCATGCTTTTAAATAAAGTAGATTGGGTATCCGTGAATCTTGACGTTGGAGGTTGTGCGCTAGCACATTTTACAGTGCGGTCCAGTGGTTGTGTGGTCCAGTGGTTAAAGAAAAGGGCTTATAACCAGGAGGTCCCCGGTTCAAATCCCACCTCAGCCACTTACTCATTGTGTGACCCTGAGCAAGTCACTTAACCTCATTGTGCTCCATCTTTCGGGTGAGACGTAGTTGTAAGTGACTCTGCAGCTGATGCATAGTTCACACACCCTAGTCTCTGTTTTCTCATGTATATGTTGCATTTAATAATTATTTATCATCTTCAATACGAGACGGCTCTTGTCAGAGTTGTGAATGATCTGCTGATAAGCTCTGACTCGGGCTTTCCATCAGTATTAATTCTTCTTGATCTAAGTGCTGCCTTTGATATGCTAGACCATTCCATCCTACTGAATCATCTTGAAAAGCACAGTAGGACTGTCTGGCCTTGTCCTATCCTGGTTCAAATCTTATCTTTCTGATAGGTTTCAGTTCGTCTCTATTGGGGAGGTAAAATCGGCATTATCGGAAGTTGTTTGTGGTGTTCCACAGGGATCCATTCTAGGTCCCTTGCTGTTTTCATTATATATGCTACCGTTAGGTGACATTATCCGCAGACACGGAGTGAACTTCCATTGCTGTGCTGATGATACCCAGCTATATTTGTCCCTAAAGCCAGGAATTTCTTCTGCCTGGGTGTTACTAGCTACTTGCCTTACAGACATCAAGATGTCACAGAATGTTCTAATGTTGAATTCAGATAAAACAGAGGTTATGCTAGTTTACATGAGCTTAACCCTTGCAGTCTCTCATCAAAACTTAAACTAGAACTTATGAGTTTGGGGGGTCATCTTTGATTCTGATCTATCATTTGAGACTCATATTAGGGAAGTTAGTAAAGTATATTTTTTGTTCTTACCATTTGAGAAATATAGCCAATTGCTTCCGTATCTGATGCCGAGAGACTAATGCATGTCTTTGTTTCATCTAGAATTGATTATTGTAATGCACTTTTTTCTGGAGTCCCAAAACGTGTGGTATCCCGCTTGTAGCTTGTTCAGAATACCGCCGCTAGAATTCTGACTAAAACCAGAAAAAGTGAACATATTACCCCTGTTTTGGCCTCTTTATACTGGCTCCATGTGTAGTATAGAATTGATTTTAAGATTTTGCTGTTAACTTACAAGGCCCTGAATGGATTAGCACCTAGTTATTTGCAGGAGTTACTGACCATGTGTCTTCCAAACCGCACTCTGAGATCACAGGATACAGGGCTGCTGGTTATTCCTAGGGTCAACAAAAGCAACACGGGAGGTAGGGCTTTTTCTTGTAGAGCTCCTAAATTATGGAATGCTCTGCCTTCATTTGTCAGGGAAGATGGGACCGTTACAGTTTTCAAGTCAAGACTAAAAACGCACTTTTATAAAATGGCTTTCTTATCTTAGTGGGTATTATTGTAACTTTAAAATTGCTGCTTTTGTATTGTGTATACTGTTATTTAAATATGTTATTTGTGCTTTGCAATACTTTTGTATAAAAAGCGCTGCATAAATGCAATAAATAAATAAATAATAAAAATGCTAGCCAAATGTTTAGGGGCCGGAATTAATATTAGGTATTCATCAGTAATATGTATTTGAACTGTATTTGAATAGAATCATTTTTTTACATTGAGCTTCTGCAGTCACACGCTCAGTGTTTGTAAGATACAGAACCCGTCAATGTGGTGGGGATTATTTTAAAAGGTATAGTGTCCCTTGTACCGTATTTAACAGAGTTGAATGTCCCAGCTATCTCCTTTCTATACCCTGGCCGGATAAGCCACAGCTGGATTTTTTTGATAACGTTTTGCAGCACCTGGGAATCCATCGATTTGTTATTGTTTGCACCACTTGGTTTTGGGGGTAATTCCAGGATAGCCATGGATAGGTGGTTGATGCATTTCCCCAGTGCTGTAAAGTGCTCCGCAAAGAAATCCATGTGGCTTAACAAATCAACTCAACTTTCCAAGGTCTGCTTTCTGATATCATAGGGAAGACCTGAACTATTGAAATGTGCAGTAAATATAGACCAAGGAATTGCATTTTAGTTAGTACTCCATGTTCACCAGGACAGTTTGTGACCGTTCAGGCTTTTCAACTCGCCCCAATGCATTCTGGTCAGTGTAGTCCTGCTGTGAAAGGTACCTGAAACAGGTAAAATAAACCAGAATGCATTGGGGTGAACATGGCGTCACATGGTGATCCTAATTTTAGTGTGAAGCTGACACTTCATGTTTTAAACTCCTGTTACGTGTGTGGCTGTGACACAAGAAGAGAAGCAGAGCAATACTGAGCACATCGGCACAAAAGATAAAAGAAACTGACGTGTGGCTCTATTTATTGTTGTCTTAAAAGGCATTTCATCGGGGGAAAAAAACACAAATACTGGTACAACACAAAAGTGCTACTGTTAAAGCAATCCATGTGACAAATGCAACAATGAAAAAGCCACGGGCCTTGGCCTCTAATTCATTATGCAACCAAGCTACAGAACTTTCCCGTTGTATTCTTTTCTCTGCAAATGAAAACACTTTTTATGAATAAATAATACTATAAAATGTTCTGCATGTACACAAAATAAATGGGATATAAACCACAAGGTCAAATATACAGTGGACATGAGGGTGTAGCAAAAAATCTCTGGTTCAAACAAGTCACAGAACAGCTGAAGACATATACAACAATACCAGCAAGAATAACAAAGTTTTCTTGTCTTTTTTTCTTTTTTTATACAAAGTGGATTGAAGCAAGCATAACCAGAACAGCAGAATACAGAAGCAATAAACATAGGCAGCATTTCGGATCACCTTTGAAATGAAACTTTAAAAAAAAAAAAAAAGTTTTTCTATTTCAAAAAAATAAAAACGTTGACTGTTCACTGGACTGGGAAGGTTTTAATTGCATAAAACAAGTTGTTAACAAACCCCACTCAGAAATATCCAGACATTGCATTTTACTGTACTGTAGGGTACACAGGTACAAAGTGTGAAGTACAATTAACAACTGCTTTATGGGTTACAGCGTTAAATCATCAAACGATGTTAACAGTGAAGATGTGAAGCATGTGAGTTGCCACATTCCTCATTTTAATGGTATGTCACTGCAGTCTCATCATGTATTTATCTGCATTCAATCACTTTAGGAATTGGGCTCATGCCATCTAAACAGAGTTGTATGACATAAAGGCTGTCTTTGATGTTTTATCTGTAAAAGAACTCCCTTAAAAAAAGGTTATTTTCAAAAGGCACAGCTAGTTTCCAAATATTTAGTTTACAGTAAATCTGTAATATGTGAAACAGATGTGATGGTGGATCATTCCTGCCTGCTGCTTTTTTTTTTGAGGGATTAAAAAATAAATAAATAAATAAATAAAAAAGAAAGAAAATCGTGCAAAGGACAGAAAAAAACATGTTTCCCTCAAATAAACTTTAATCTCAGTGTGAAAATGACACAAGAACAGTGACCTGCCAACATGTGTTATTTTCAACAAAACAAAAGCTTTGAAAAACAATGGGAAATGATGAATAATTATTTGAAAATCATCAATAAGAGCCTTCAACTTTAAGTGAACTCTTTCAGCACTACGTAACTTTACAGAATGATCACCCTGAGATGACTATTGAAAGAGTTTCTGTCTTATACTAAAAAATAAATAACAATGAGCATATATGTATATGGGTATACACAAGAGTATTTTACTGGTCTGCAGTTTTGAATTGAGTTATCTTTCCAAGAGATTGGAAGAATAAAGCAGCTTCTTAACTCTGCAAGCCGTTTTTAATTCTTCACACTATCCTTCGTTTTTGTACTATATGTTTAAGAGTTTTAATACTTCTGTTCAGACAATAGCACAAAATATATTCTGTATTACAATGTGCATATATTGTATGGCTTTGGCGTTTACTTGTCTTTGTTGATGCTCAGTACACTGAGGGATCAATCCACAACAATACTGACATCTAGTGGTCACTCTTGAATTGCTGTTCACAGAATACCGTGAGGTTTTTGTTTTTCATTGTATACCTGAATAAACATTTTTAAGTCGAATTGAACTTCACTCATCTAGCCTTTAATTTACGTTCTGAATTCAGATTGAGTGCCCAGTCTTAAGCACCCAATGCAGAGTGATGAGTATTGTGGTATACTGATATTAATGATATATTTCAATACACCTTTCAATGGCAGTTATTTTTTAAACCGACCAGACCCACTGTGGTTTTTTATTTTATTTTTTTCATTTACATAATTTGATTCGAAAACATTTTAATGAATAGAAGCCCTATTTTAAGGCATGGTATCAACTTTTGCTATTTCTTTAAACTTTATTTGGAATATTCCTGCGACATCTTTCAATATTTCAGACTCCCTTCGTAGACCCCTGTATGTGTGTGTGTGTGTGTGTGTGTGTGTGTATATATATGTCCAGGACATGTTTGTGATTTTAAATGTGCAATGTCACATACAGTTAAACTACATCTAAAATTACCTTGCATAATTTAAACAAACTGGTATGCCAACAATGGAGCCGAGTGGAAGAAAGTGATGAACATGAACATTCACCCAGGAATCGCATTGTAGCAATGAAAAATCAAACACCATTGTGAGACCCTGCCGCTTTAAAGTGCTACAGAACATTACAGCTCTTGTTATTCTAAACGTGTTGCTTTCTGTTAGTTGTCTGTGTGGAATGATTTTTTCGTTGCAGTATTGTTTTATAGTGAAGCTGTGTTTGGTAAATGTTACAGTTGTGTTACAGTTTCCAGGGCACATGCTGACTCTGCTCTGTTATCCAAAGTCACTGGGACCAGTATTAGCTGAATCCATTTGTTCGGACAATCAGATTCTTACGATAAATATACAATTCTTCAAATGATGCTCCCAATTAAGAAGCTGAAAAAAACCAAACAAAAAATAAAAAAATTAAAAAAATGAATGGGTCAGGTATAGCACCTGTTCTGGACTACACTGGTGGTATAAAAGTGAACACACTGATGTCTAGACTCCAGAACAGTAAAAGCTAGGCAGTCCTTGGGCAGATACAACAACTCATCAGTAAATTCAACATCTGTTTTACTTTATCCACAGAAAAACATAAATATCAAAACAATAAAAAACAGCTTGATTTTAAAACACGGCAATGCCTGAACAGGTCATAGATATAACAATAAAGATTAATACATCATTTTTTTTTTATAAATCCAAACACACCACCACTGCAGTAATGCTGAACTCTCTTAAATCTTCTATCTTTTTATCTCGCCCAGAATCCTGCCCAGTTATCAGCACATCTAGGCTCAGTTAACATTTCCATTCTCTCAGAGTGCATCTGGGATTCACAATAAGCTTTCATTTGTGATGTTTTGAGTTTACCAGTAATGTTTAGAAAAATAAGAGAGGTTAGGTTGTTACACTATGAGCTGCTTTGGCATTTACATCTCATAGCTCGAACTTTGACTCCTTCAGGTAATAGATTAAGGTTTACCACAGACCCAATTATAAAACATCTGTTACAAACCCTGCTCTTGGATTGGATGTTCAAGGTTCAAAGCTGCAGAAATATACCCATATAAGCCATGGGTTGAAACGAATTTGTCTTATTAAACTGTTATCTTAAATGTATCCTACATATTAACCTCTTGATTGCGTTTCTGAAGTAATTTCTAATATGGGGTTTTTCATCAGCTTCATGTATAAAATCTAGCTGAGGGTATTTATTAATTCATTCATTTAAGCAAAGCTGACAAAGTCTCTGCTTTTGTATGTGTGCACCCTTTTGGCAAGCACATAGACCTGGGTTGAAAGAATGGATAGATTAGGTAGTTCTGCATGCTGGCAATGTTGGATCTTGCTTGAAAAAACAAACAATGAATTAATCGTTTAATACTACTCCTTAATGCTACCATATATACAGTGCTCTAATACTGGGTGCTTTTTCCTTTGACATCTTGGTAAAAATCAATCATATAAAATTGTGCTGCACACTATAGCCTGCAGGAAACCCCTTTACAAGTCTGATAATTATGACAGCATGTAAAACATCTGATTAGTAAATTCCCCACAGCATGTGTAGGAGGAGAAAGAATCATCTAACCTAGCCAGGTCACAGCAAAGGTTAGGCTGTTGTGCACCAATCATTCATCATGTATGAATTCACTGGAACAGCATTGCTGCTTGACTGTGCCTTTCGAAGGAAGCGGTATTAGGTAAAAGCAGACTAAGGGGGCGATCCTACCTAGGACTGAAGCATGAGGGGAAATACTGTATCACCTCCCCACTTTGTTTCAGCTGAAATTGTGACAAGCAGGCAGACAGTTATGACTTCGAAGCATCTCGACCCGATGAGACAAAAAAAGTAACAATTTGCAGTCTGTAAGAAAGAGTGCATGACCTCAAATACCACCCGAAAGCTTCTATACTTGAGTCGCATGTGCTCAAAAACAGCTGTTAAAGGCATACAGTGTGACTGCAAAGCATGGTGCCACTGCGCTGTGGACTGAGAAGATTCTCCCTGGTATTGCAAGGCAACATCACGACAAGAATCCTCGGTCTTCCCTTTCCAGATGAAGCGATGGGAGAGGGATGTTTATGGAGTTGCTGCACAGGAGGATGGCGTCACATCGATAGTAGCGATAGTAGGCAACAAGAGGAAGATGGCCAGTGATCGGAATGAACGGCCGTCATTTTCACAAACCCATCGGCAGGGTAAAAAGGGAGTAAGGGAATATCAGATTAATAAGAAGGCTGCCAAAAGAGAGATTGCAAGCTGCAGCTGGAGAATTAAACTAGGGCCCTCAAGCAGGTGTATCAGGGACTTGATTACAGTATTCGCAGAATCATCTCCCCATTCCAAGCTAACCGCTATTCAGCATAAACAAAGGTTCAGGTGGCATCTTAAACAGGAAGGGGGGATTCATTGAAAGGAACTGAAGCAGGAAAAGTGAAGAGGCTGTAAATATAGAAATGTTTATGTAGAAGCAAAAATTAGCCTGACATTGGATCCCCAACTTGCTGTAAATGCCTCCTGATCAACAGAGCCCTGCTCATGTTTCACCACTGAATCTCAGTCAACAATCTCTAATCTGGACACTGGGCTCCAGTCTTTGGCTCTAGTTACACGGGAAACTGTTCAACAAAGGCAGGAGGATAAAAGAAAACAAGGAACCAAATATAAAAACTATTTAAAAAATTAAATTAATAGCGCCTTTTTGTTTGGCAATTTTACAAGTCTTCAGCTGTCTCGCTTCAGTCTTGTCATCAAGAGATAAAAGTTAGCACCTCTCCAGCTTTGAAAGATCGTCTTCCTACCAGGGATAGATAGAGTATTGCTGCCATGTAGAGAATCAGTCACAAAGTTTGTGGAGCTGCTCGGATTTGGCGTTCCTTTCATCTCGCTGACACTGACACAAACAGGCTGCAGTAAGCTGCTACGCAGATATAACATTTCTGGAAAGTTACACCAGGAAAAATAAAACACACCGATGGATCGGGGTTTAAAAGTTGAAGACTAAAATGTATAACAATCAGACTGAAAAGCTAAAAAAAAACAATTAAACCCTCATGAAACTAAATTCCTGAGAAAGAAAAGTATTAAAGTATCTGGTTCCATTCTTGCCTTGGCAATGGCATATGAGCATACCAGCAATGCAAAAACAGGAGGCCTTTCATAATAATGTATTTTATTCAAAAGCAACCTAGTAAAAAAAGCAAACAAACAGGGTTTTGAAAATAACAAAACAAATTGGCAAATATGAACACTTCTGGGGATAAGTTAAATAAAGAAAAAAAAAAAATGACCAGGCTTTTCATGAGGATAGGCTGCCAGGAGGAAACATGATAACATGCATGTCACTCTCCTCTCCTTACAGCATTTACTAAGGAATTCTACTCAAATCAAGATGGTCTTGCTGGAGGCCAGGAAACATAATGCAATTTGCCTTAAATCAAGGTTGCCAGTCAGAATCAATTTTCAGTTGGTAATGTGCTAATTGAATCACTACAACTATTACTCCACTTTTGCACAATTAATGAAAGGGAGCTTCTGTATACTGACAGTCAACTTCTACATCAAGAGTTGAATTTGGTGCCAAGTGTAAACCCAAAGGGAAATCGCATTCAAAAAAGTGAGTGAAATGAGAGGCGAGACTTTTAGTTACAGATCCTGTGGACAGCAGAATAACCCCTGGTCTTTGTTTGTTCTAGCAGCAAATACTATCAGAATAATATCTTCTAATAACCTATATATTACTGGCACGTTTTCTTCAATACTTTCTACACTGACTTGAGTCCACAATTAGCACATTAACAGTTCAAAATAATCTTCTAACACTGTAGCACAATGGTGATGTTTTATCAAGAAACTACTACTAATAACAATAATGACAGGTGCTGCCATAACCTTTGATCACAGCATGGAACCCACCTAGTTCAATAACAAAAATGCTATTTAAAGTTATTTACCAGTTTAGGGCTTATTGCATGTTATTAAAACTGAATGTTGTTAGTGCAGTGATGTGAAGAGAATGTCCACTTAGATCTGTAAGTCTGATTGAATAGCGCCATTTAAGAAATGCAGTATTTCTTAGAAAGAAAGCTCATTGGTTGTACATTGTTACTGATGTTGGACAAGCATGTGACTGAGCACTAGATGTATTTGATACTTGAGCCAGTGTGCTTCAATTTCAATAAACTGCTAGAGTTTCTTTGACTGCAATCAGAAACACATTGTGGAAGTGATATGTGAGACCTGACAGTGATAGGACAGGGGAGGAATGCAGCTTCCCCAGAGATGATGTCACTCTAGGGTTGGTGCCACCCCAAGAGCTGCTTTAAAGAACAAATGGAATGAAGTTCCAGCAGTATGGGGTAGAAGGTCTCCCAGTAGGTTGTATAATACTGCGACTTACTGAAAAAATCCTTATTCCGGATTGGTTGCATGAAAGCGAGATGTCAACAGTGCCTTAAAATGAGGAAATTCAAATACAAAAGACTCTATTCAACACTGTTATCTTTTTATCTTGTGAAGTGGCAGATCATGTTTCGAGTTTAAATTTCTTGTTTTCCTTTTCACTACCTTCTGCCTATAAGTGTAAAAAAAAAAAACAACAACATTTGAACTCCAATCCACAAAATATTTATTATTAGGGATTTCTTTTGTGCTTATTTAACAATATTTTAAGCAAGGCTTGTTTTAATTTACCATGGTGTTAATCTTGTTGTGATTATTTCTATGTTTTATCTGACCTGTAATAGGTCAGATAAAACATACTTGCCAACAAAGACAGCCATTATGACATACTACTGCATGCCATGTGTAATAATCACAGTAGGGAGCGTGTAATCTGTTCCTTGCTTAGTTTTCAGTTAGTCATGAGTATAATAAAAGCTCCAATCTAAAGTGACACTGGTAGTAATTTACAGTACAATAACCCATTGTTTAAGCCTTGACGTGTCGTACCAGGTCTTTAGAGGAAAACATGTCAATGACAACTTGATGATTTGCAACAGACTTTAAAAAAAAGAGTAAAAGTTAATTCAATAAAGACACAGCAGGACACTTCGGATAGAGCACAGTGTTTAGTTGCCACCGAATAGAAAGCAACACAACCAGGATTTGCTACACCAGTTTTGTACAAAAAAAAGCCTTCCCATTCCAGTGGAAGTCACACATGTTCTATTGTACTTTTAGACTGGCTACACCTGTACAAGTGCACACCAGTTCAGTTCTACCCTGTTATCCTCCACCCAGTGTCAGAGGATTCAATTGCACATTTTCTTTTAACCATGATAAGAAAAAGCAAACAGTGAAACAGAATCATGGCAGTCCCACATCCACACCCCTTGTTTACATTGGTTTATCCATACCATTCTAATTATCATGAAAGACTAATGCATATAGAGAGATTGTCTCAATGGTTTCCTGGATCACTGAACGCCATCAAGGGTGAAATTCAAGCAGTTTTTTTTGTGAAGCCCAGCAAACGTTCCCCTCGGCTAGTTTTACACCTTGTGGGAGTTTTGGTCTTCAGTTCAAAACTATTGCTCTGTTCCCAAAGTGTTGGAGGGTTGGCGAGGAGTGGCAAGGGGAATCGGAGGAGAATCAACATTTACCAAGTTCTTTTGGCACACACTTTTCACAAAATAACTGCAGTATAAACTGTACAAGCGCCTTCTTAAAAGAGTCACATTAAATTACACACAAAAAAATTAAAAGTGTAACACTGGAGATATGCCATTGAAATAAAAATAAAAAATATGAACCAAAACAGGTCTTTATAATCAGATAAAAGACTATTTACAGAATAATGCATAGGCTTTGTTGAAAAAGTCCATCCATGGTAGTTTTGTTTGACCACTAACGGCTAAATCTAAACCTTGATATGATAAAATACAAGTTCAGTACCTGTAGTGTGGGTTAATAATGAGTGCTGACAAGAAGGTTTAGCAGCTAAAATGACAGCACTTACATAAAAATAAGTCTTACCCCCAGCCTCCAATTTTAATTTAATTTAGAGCTTTAAAAGAGTAGAAGAAAAAAAGTACCTCTGTCTAACACGAGACAAGGATGGACATCAGGAAAATCAAGCAAGAACAGAAAGGGATGGAAACAGGAATGTCCTCAGTGTTGGTTTGACAATGGCCTGTTACAGCAGCTTACTCAGGTGGTGGGTGTCATTGATGTCACTGCACAAACGCGGGGTTCCTCAGAGGGAAGTGCTTCGACATGTTTGTCGTCTGAATCCAGAGGTCTTTGATTACAGTCCCCGTCCAGTACGAGGTGATGCAGCAGGAAGTCTGTTGACCAGTTTGACTGCGGCTCGAGGGAGTGGAGTGAGGGCAGTTGGTGTTGTCTGCAAAGAGGCACAGCGGATCAGTGCTCGTCCTTCAAAGGAATGCCGTCACTCTTCGCTCCTGAAATGCAAAAGGAGCAAATGTCACACGTCACTGAACTGTGTGCAAAGATGCCTTGGAAATTCAAAACTGCGGTATCAGTATTGTAAAGACTAAAGGTAAATTACCTGTGTGTCTTTTTACACTGCACTAATATCTGTCCTACTAAATATCAACATAATTTATTACATGTGTATCATCACAAACTTACAAGCACCAAACACCGTGTGCTAAACTCTTTTAAGAAACTATGAAACAAACACAACTACCTTTAAACCAGTAGTCTAAAGTGCTATTCGCCACTCATTATGGAAAATTCAACAGTTGAAACAGTCAAGTTTGTGTGATTGGTTGCCATGCAGTCTCGGGTGTGATGCCTTGCTAAGGCCATCTTAGGGCTGTTTATAATATTAATCTTCCAATCATGTAATAATCCCCCAAATCCTCTTCCACTCCTTTGGTGCAAACTTTCTCACACTTTCCATGCAAATGCTGCCAGCCAGTTACCGTTTTAGTTACATTTTTTTGGTCTTTTAATTAATTGCGCGATACATCCCATAAATGAGATTTACTGGTTTATATTAACCTTAAATATGTCTAGTATATAAATACAGTATACCTAATAAATGACAATACCTATCTGATGTTGTCAACCATTTTTTTCCCAGTTAAATTCAGACAACTCCTGTACAGTAAACATTGGGTCATATTTATGAAGTATTTCACCGTTGTCCTAAGCATTTGTTTGACAATTATGTGTAAAAATCTTAGAGAACGACAGCCTATTGCAATAGCACAACTTGGAATTCACATGACAAGGACAGCTTTTTCATGCTGAATAGATTTAAAAACAAAACATTTCACATTTTAAAAATATGTATTAAAAGTACTGTGAAGCATAGCCGAAATATAATACATCTTGGATGTAATGTTGGATTTAAGGTTAATGTGACCTAGGATTCTGAAACGGTGAAGAAATGTGTGCCAACCCTAGGAATGTCCATATAAATTTCCATCTCAATTAAATGAGCAGTTCAAAAGATATACACACAAATGTGCATGAGGCAAAGTACAGTACATAGAATAAGGAAGATAACTCCACCTAAGAGCCATGGAGCTCTTTTAAATCAGTCCTACTTGTGTGAAACTGAGATCAAACCTGCTTGAATTTCCAGTACCAGTACGAATTGTAGGCTGTCAGAATGATTCAGAGGACAATATTAATTTTACGATCATGGGAAAATGTGTAGTTTACCAAAACCAGAGACATATGCGGTCATTCACGTTTTGTATTATTCTGGGACAGACTGGATTGCAGGCTGTTGGAAGGTGCTGGTGGCAACGAGACAGACTTTTACAGACTTGTTTTATGCTACATAATTATCACATTAAGTAGTGAAAGCACCCAATCTCTCTGTGCAATTAACAGGCTGTTTTACTTTTATTAAAATTAAGAATCCAGGGCTTCCGAGTGGCGCATCCAGTAAAAGCACTTGCATAGAGTGCAGGATGCGCTCTATAGTCTGTACGTCGCGAGTTCGAGTCCAGGCTATTCCTTTGCTGACCGTGGACGGGAGCTCCCAGGGGGCGCCGAGCACCGTCCGGGGGGAAGGAGGGTTGCCCGAGAGAGCTGCATTGTCCTCCGACGCTGTAGCTCTTGGGTGGCTGCATGGTGAGTCTGCAGTGTGAAAAAAAAGCGGTCGGCTGACGGCACACGCTTCGGAGGACAGTGTGTGTTCGTCTTCGCCCTCCTGAGTCAGCGCAGTTGTGGTAGCGGTGAGCTGAGCTTAAAAAATAATTGGTCATTCTAAAATTGGGAGAAAATAATAAAAATAAATTGGCAACGACTAAATTTAAAAAAAAAAAAGAATCCAAATTGGCTCAAAAGTAAGTAATTTCACATTAAAGGAGTGTTGAAAACCTGCCGCTTCCACTATATCCCACAGTCAGGGGAATGTGAAAAAGTGTCTGGCTGCTGGAGAAGTCTAGGAGTGTGAGAGTCTTGAATTCCATCCAGGGGTTCAGTTTTCAAACCCACCCTAACCAAGAAATGCAAACATATATATATATATATATATATATATATATATATATATATATATATATATATATATATATATATATTCAATATTTTGGTAGGTAATGAATTCCAGGCTAAACAAGACCTTTCTCTGTTGCCTTTTCCTCTACCCTCCTGTCCCCCAATGTTAGAACTGGTTTTGAGTTCAGTAATAACATGATAAATTCCTGGGAAATTATAAACAAAATAAAACAGCTGAAACAAAGTGTCTTGAGTATACTGTATAGATAACACATTTAAAAGAAAAGTTGCTGATAGTGTACAGAACCTAAACCTGGTATTTTTTCACCCTGCACACCCTATCTGTGTGAGTTGAAATATCATATGCACATTCACAGAAAAAAAGTTCAGGTTACATTAACTTAAAATAAGTGTTTCCTGACATGACAATATAAACTACTCAAATGCTAAAGCAGCTCACTGATTTGTTTTGGGATATTCTGAACAAAAAAAAAAAAAAAGATTTTAGCAAGTTTGCCATTGGGACAATAGCTTTTAAATTGCCACGACAAACCAAACCTTCCTAGCATGTTATAAAAAGAAAATTAAATCCATTTGTTATTAACAGCAAAAGAACACCGGACAATAGGAAACACAGCCTGTGTTCAAGTCAGTCATAACGGACTGACACATGCTGAAACAAATTCACAACACAAAGACATGTGTTGCTCCTAAGCAGCATACAATACAAAATGTCACACGTGTTATTAAGGGACCAACCTTTTTCATTTGTTTTGATTTCGAATTCGTAGACACCTCCTCTTTAGTGGCAGCTCAATGTCCTCAGTTCCTGCACTGAGAAGGGGCGTGGGAATGATGCAGGGCACTAAGGCAGTCTTTTCTGCCGGCTTTGGCACAGACTGGATGACACAGCCGGCCTTGGGCAGCATGCGCAGTGCGTAGGCATGGTCCTCGTCGGCGGGGTTGTTCAGGTTGGGGTCCTGCTTGTCCCCTCCGGCCAGCGCCTCGTCTGACGAAGCCTTCTTACCTGTGTCCAGCTCTAGCTGAAAGCCGGCGGCCCCCGTGCAGTTGTTCTCCTTCACCGACTCCAGCTCACTGACCGCCGGCTCGTCCGGGTGCGGTGGCGTCTTTCGGGGTTCTGGCCGCTGCTCGAGGGAACCGCTCTTACCAGCAACATCTGCAGTCTTTGTGCCGTTCACGATAACGTTGCAAGTGACTGTCGGACTGGGCTCCAGCCCTGAACTGCTAGAAACGAGCTGCTGCTGCTGTGTTTGTGGTGGTGCGGCCCCACAGTGCGCAGGATCACTGTACGGCAAAGCCATGGGGTTAACAGGACTACAACTGTCTCTGCAATTGTTGAGGCCCCTGCTGCAGTTCCTCTTGTCCTGGCCTGGGAAAGCTAGGTTGAGGATGCTCTGGGGCTCGTGTTCCACTTTCACCTGTGCAACTGGCAGCGCCCTCTGGATTACATGCTGGAGTCTGGATCGGCGGCCTGTTGTCAGGTCTATGACACCATCGTGCAGGACAGCAGACGAGTTCAATGGGCAGAACACGGCTTTGACCGGGCTCTCTGGTTTGACTGTGAAATCAACCACCTCAGCCTTGCTCCGTTCAGGGAGGGTGGATTGGCGACATGAGTGGCCTGGGATACAGCCTGGGGAAAGTTCAGTGGATTTTGATGGTCCTTGTTTGGTCTCTCCATCATCGATGCTGCCAGGAGAGAAAGGCCTTGTTTCCTTGGACTCACCTCCTTCAGAGGAGGTGCGTGGAATGATTTTCTTGCTGTTGCCAGGTGAACCACCTGGGGCCTTGGAGTTAAAGGGAATAGGGATGGGAATAGGGATGGGGACTGGGAGAGGAACAATGACTGGATATGGCACCAGGAGAGTGGGAGGTGGCACCAATGGGGCAAGCGATGGCACACCAAAGTTCATCATCTGTGGCATCGGCATGTGGCCGTTTGGCATCATGTTGATTGGAGGGAAGTGTAAGCCCGGCATAGGGGCTCCGAGATGGTGTGGCATCAACCCTGGAGGGTTGCCATGCATAGTTGTGGTGGAGGGTGGGTGTATATGCGGGGAAAGGATTGGCCTGTGCATGGGACTCGAGGTTGGACCTAAGTTCCTAGGAGGTGGTGGTGGACCGATCCCAGGAATGATGGGATTGGAAAGCGGACTGTTTGGGCTTGGAGTGTGGGGCGCTCGGAGGAAAGGCGGATGCATCTGCTGCATCATCTGGTGCTCCATGAAGAAGGGCAGGGGCACAGGCCCACGGTTGGTCATCACCATGTGCGGACTTCCAGGTGGGACCGCCATATGTGGGGGCGGGAGAGGTACCGGCGGGGGAAGGGTTGGGCTCTCGTGTGGCCTGGGCCCTGGTGTGGAGATTTTGGCAGAGGAATAGGCTGCGGCAGACTCTGACGGAGACGTGGATCCTGATGGCCCAGGACCTTGATTGTGCCCGGCCATCGGAACCCCAGGAGATGAAGCCTTTCGTCGCAGGTCACCCAGAGGAGTGTTCCAGGACTCGGGCGTCAGGAGCTGCATGCTGCTGCTCTCAGGTTTATTCTCAGTCGGAGGGTGCCCTGGGTTGCAGAGGCCAGTTGGTAGGTTGGCCTGGGTCTCTTTGTAGAAAATGTCCATTTTGTACTGGTTGAGACATTTGGCACTGCAGAATTGAAGCCTCCTCTCCCCAGCTCCAAAATCCAAATATTCTTTTGTGTGTCTTATATGTTTGCACCAGTCGCACACCTGCAAAAGAAGAAAGTAAGCAGATGTGATATTGTTGCTCAGCTTAAATTATAACTACACAACAGTTATTAGTCATCTCTTCCCATTACTTGCTGTCTCTGCAGAGGTGTGGTAGCTACGTGACCCTATTTAGTTATTTATAATAGATGGTGAGGGGTTACTTTTAAAACCTGTTAATTTACTTTTGGGTCATTTCAGGGTCACCTTCTCAGAATGTGACGCAGTTTTAAGGCCATTCAACAATCTCTAGGATTTAGTATTCAAGTAAAGTAATAGAAGAAATATGAAAGATAGCACACATGCAACTACACAGAAACCTCAGACTCACGTACTGTATGAAATTGTTTTATAAGGGTTATACACTAACTTTATTTAACACTTAAACCCACTGCTACATCTGCTTTGTCAGAAGTCACTGTGGCTTCTTACCATCTTTGGCTTTTCAGCATAGTCAGTGATCACAGATGGTAGGAAACATTATGTACATTGCATGTGAGGAAATGGATTTTGCAAAGCATTTCTAATGAGGAATTATAATAGGTGCAATAATCCCTCCCCACAAACCTATAAAAGGTACACTACTGTAACAGTACACAAAAATGTGGCTTATAATGGAGAAATACCCCTCTGGCCATTAATTTCTGTACCAGCAGGCACCTTTTAACTTCAAACAAATATTACTGGATTTTAATCCTCGTTGTAAAGCAAGTTGTAACGACCAGCTTTACCTGTAGCAGGTATGCATATTGTGGAAAGTAAATATATTAGTAGGTCACACTTTATTTTAAGGGCTGTTTTTTTGTTTATTAACTGTTAACAAACAGCTAATAAACATGTTAATGTGCATTATTTATTTTCTGTTAACTCTTAATTAAGAATATATACCAGCTAAAACTGCAAACACCAAAGCCCTACGGATGATCATATGCTTGAAATTGGTTCATACTGTTACTGTACTAATGTTTAGCAAATTAAATCAGGTTTTTATTAACCCGAAGCTAAAAATGAACAATGTTTGTTAACAGTTAATAAACTAAAAAAAAGGCCTGTAAAATACAGCGTGACCTATTATTATTATTATGATTGTTATCTTTTAGGCAGGGATTTCCGCTTTGTGTGTTTCACAGATAGTGAAGGTTAGGAGGTACAGTATTAACAAGATGCAATGCGTGATGCTGCAGCTGCAACTGAATAAAAAAAATACCAGTTTTCATAAACTCGTGTCTAGTTTATATAGATTACATTTCAAAGTACTGGAATAAATATTTTAGTAACACCCCATGTAGTATGTTAAACTGGCTTTAGGCTTGTTGCAAATTTTTTTTTTTCTCCTGACGCCAAGGTATAATTACCCATCGCATTCAATTGTTGTGCACAAGCTTTTAGTTATATGATATTAAAATAATAACATCGCGGGGAGAGCAATGGAACGGAAATGTATGCGGGCGGCACAAGCGTTGATATTTACTCGAAAGATTTTATTTTGTGTGCCTAGCTAATCAATTGCTATTTTGAGGCTTAACTGACAGCCCTAGTCTTCAGTAATAAGAGACTCAAAAAAGGTAAATGTCTCCAATAGGATAAAACAGTAAATGGCTGTTTTTAGTAACTCCACTACTGTTGGTCGGCAGTTGAACAGTTTACTAACAGCAGCTGATTCTGATACTGTACTTTCTCTTTCTTTAAAACATCTGCAATCCCTGCTTTGAAATTCTCCACTCATTTTTCCAGCTTTCAATAATTCATTAAGTTACACCAAATGCTTAATCAAGATTGTATGGAAATACTTTTATGCAGGTTAAGTTAAGCACACTGGTCCCCTAATTCCCTATACTAGTGATTCAAGCAATATTTCTACAGTACAGTACCGCTGTTGTTCAAACTGTAAACAACATCTCAGTCTAACTTCAGTTTCTCTCTCTCCCTTTTGATACAGTATCTGAACTGAAGAAAAGCTGTGCTGGCACTTTATAACACAGACATCTTATTCAGCATTCGTTTTATAACTAAATAAATATTAGGCCTATTACGTGGTTCTCTTTCCTAATGTGTTTACTTTTTTGCTGTGAGAGGAGCTGCGGCTTTCTCCGGGAGACGAGACGCTTCAGCCCGCTCCGGCAGTTGAACCTGGGGCAAGCCCATTCCCTCTTCCCCTCTCCCAAACCGCTCTCCTTCTCGCACTTGGTTTGCTTGTCTGTCGCTTCGAACTGAAGTCCCGACCGCCATTTTGCCAGGCTATTTATAGTTTAAAACCTAAAAAATGCTGTAAAGTAAGAATGCTTTCAAAAATAGACATGTTAATAGATTATATTTATCAATTAACTAAATGCAAAGTGAGTGAACAGAAGAAAAATCTAAATCAAATCCATATTTGGTGTGACAACCCTTTGCCTTCAAAACAGCATCAATTCTTCTAGGTAAACTTGCACAAAGTCAGGGATTTTGTAGGCATATAGTCAGGTGTATGATTAAACAATTATACCAAACAGGTGCTAATGATCATCAATTCAATATGTAGGTTGAAACACAATCATTAACTGAAACAGAAACAGCTGTGTATTAGGAATAAAACTGGGTGAGGAACAGCCAAACTCAGCTAACAAGGTGAGGTTGCTAAAGACAGTTTACTGTCAAAAGTCATACACCATGGCAAGACTGAGCACAGCAACAAGACACAAGGTAGTTATACTGCATCAGCAAGGTCTCTCCCAGCCAGAAATTTCAAGGCAGACAGGGGTTTCCAGATGTGCTGTCCAAGCTCTTTTGAAGAAGCACAAAGAAGCAGACAGCGTTGAGGACCGTGAGCGCGGTGGTCGGCCAAGGAAACTTACTGCAGCAGATGAAAGACACATCATGCTTACTTCCCGCCATGATCGGAAGATGTCCAGCAGTGCCATCAGCTCAGAATTGGCAGAAAACAGTGGGACCCTGGTACACCCATCTACTGTCAGGAGAAGTCTGGTCAGAAGTGGCCTTCATGGAAGACTGCGGCCAAAAGCCATACCTCCGATGTGGAAACAAGGCCAGCGACTCAACTATGCACGAAAACACAGGAACTGGGGTGCAGAAAAATGGCAGCAGGTGCTCTGGACTGATGAGTCAAAATTTGAAATATTTGGCTGTAGCAGAAGGCAGTTTGTTCGCGAAGGGCTGGACAGCGGTACCGCGAATGAGTGTCTGCAGGCAACAGTGAAGCATGGTGGAGGTTCCTTGCAAGTTTGGGGCTGCATTTCTGCAAATGGAGTTGGGGATTTGGTCAGAATTAATGGTCTCCTCAATGCTGAGAAGTACAGGCAGATACTTATCCATCAGGGAGACATCTGATTGGCCCCAAATTTATTCTGCAGCATGACAACGACTCCAAACATACAGCGAAAGTCATTAAGAACTATCTTCAGCGTAAAGAAGAACAAGGAGTCCTGGAAGTGATGGTATGGCCCCCACAGAGCCCTGATCTCAACATCATCGAGTCTGTCTGGGATTACATGAAGAGAGAGAAGCAACTGAGGCTGCCTAAATCCACAGAAGAACTGTGGTTAGTTCTCCAAGATGTTTGGGCCAACCTACCTGCCGAGTTCCTTCAAAAACTGTGTGCAAGTGTACCTAGAAGAATTGATGCTGTTTTGAAGGCAAGGGTGGTCACACCAAATATTGATTTGATGTAGATTTTTCTTCTGTTCACTCACTTTGCATTTTGTTAATTGATAAATATAAACTATTAACGTCTATTTTTGAAAGCATTCTTACTTTACAGCATTTTTTCACACCTGCCTAAAACTTTTGCAGAGTACTGTGTATATATATATATATATATATATATATATATATATATATATATATAAACACATTACACACTCAAGTTATTGCTGTAGTGTTATCCATTAGTTGTTATCCAAAAGTAGTTGTAAATGTATTATGCCTACAATGTAAGAATGCTCATTTTACTGTAGCTATTATATGTAGTAATTTATACCTCTGCAAGGATCCTGTTCTCTACAACATATACCTATGTTATACCACTCCAGGTAAATGCAGGAATATCCAGCACTAGCATGCTGACTAAAACAACATTAAACCCTCAACTATCCAATGTAACAAGTGTGTTTAAAAAAAAAAAAAAAAGATAATGTCTATATGTGAGAGAGGAAAATATCACAGGTAAATATTTCATTTGTCAGCTATGGGAGATGTCTACATCTTGAGAAGATGTAAAAAACAGAGAACAGAATATTTCCTTACTACACTTAGTCCTTTTATACTCCATGGCAGTGAGCCAACATGCTACTTTTAGGCTCAAATGGTTGGTATCGCTCACTCATTTTCCTGTGAAAATGTGTAGCACCATACACCGCCAGACCATCCAAGAGACACTGCATCAGCAGAAACCGAAAGAAAATTACTGAATCTGATATGGGGGAAAATAAAGCAGGCTTGTGGGAGTCCTCTAACTCCCACAAGCTTATGTTTCTTGCATAAAATGCCATTCGGATTGGCAGGAACACTGCTGTTTTGATGGGAGAGTCAAATGTGAGGCTGGGAGAGTGCCGTGAGGTGAGCCACATAGGCAGTGTGTGCAGTCTAGCAGGCTTAAAGGGAGGTGGCCGTGAGGTGAGCAACATAGGCAGTGTGTGCAGTCTAGCAGGGTTAAAGGGAAGTGGCAGTGACTCATGAGACTTAATTAAAACATTAATCAGTTGTCAGGGGCCCAAACAGCATCCATCCATCATTCTGACCCATAATTCCCTGCTGAACAACATGCCATGTGATGCTGTTTGATTAGCGCCAGCCTGAGCTATGGCCCTTCCTCAACTAGAGAAAGAGGGATGCCAGTAATTGAGGCTACAGTAACAGCACAGAGGTCCTTTTTCTCATTGTACAGTATACTCCCTTATCCTCCACACCTCTCAACCTAGTCTCTCTCTGTTGATATTTCCAGAACATACTGGTTTGCTGGTGACCAGCAATAGCTGTGAACTAAAACACACAAGGTATGACTTCTTCTTAGTTACAGAACTTATTTGTCTGTTAAAACCCATTCAGTTGAATATCTGTCTGTCTGTCTGTCTATAGCTCAAAAGAGTGAGCTTGTAGGAGGTTATGTATTTGATCAGGTGGCTATCCTTCCTGCTCCTAGATAAATCATGTGACATTGAGACCTTTGTTAACCCAATCTGCTATTATGCAAAAGAGGTGAAAGGTGACACTGTCACTGATAGGAAGAATAGTTGCCTGGTCAAAGACCAGGCCAGCTGCCAGCAAGCTTAATTTATACAGTTCTGACAGCTACAGCGATCATTACTACAATGCAGCAGCATAAGACACAACCACACAGAATAATTGCACAAAGACCAGGGCCATTTTCTATCTGCACCCTAAGTGTTTTTTTGCAAATCATTTTCCATAAATCAGTAGCGAGCCCCGAAGAGCTATATCTGCTTTAATGGGCCAAATCAAACTAAAACATTAGTGCCATGATTCTTGATCTATATATATACTGTATATGTATAGATAGATAGATAGATAGATAGATAGATAGATAGATAGATAGATAGATAGATTGCAAAGGCCTTTTTTCCTCAAACCGGACTGCCCATGGTTACGGCACCATGCCAGATTTTTGACGTTTATCGTGGCAGTTTAAGCAGCAAAGGCACATTTCCGTATTGAGCCCCCTCAGTGTCACCCATTGATTATTTTACATAACACTGACCTGTTCATAGCATACCCCAATACCCGCTACCTCAATCAATCAATCAAATCAAATTTACATTTAATATAGCGCCCCATATACACGAAGAGCGTCTCAGGGCACTTTACATAGTCAAAGGAAAAAGCAAAAAACAAACACTTTACAAAATCTGCAAAAAAATAAAATAAAAACAGAGAAAAAAAATATATACTATAATAAGAATTTAAACTACCTGTACTGCACTGTATGTGTTTTCAGTCTGTTTTTACGATTCTCATGGGGTTTTATTCATTTTACATTGCTGGCGTACAGCACAGTATTTAACAGCTACTTGACAACTGTCTGTCTCTCTGTGTCTCTAGAGTAGGTGAAAGAGCAGCTAGTTGCTTTCCTGTGGCACAATACAGCCCCCTGGGTTACTGAAACTGACAGGAGAATGTTTATCAATCTGACATGACGAATAGGAATAACTAGGACAAAAATAAAATAAAATAAAAAACCACCAAGCACTTCCTCTTAGAAATGGTCCCTGGACACAATGGAACCGCAGTGAACAGACATGTTTGGGCATGAGATAATGAGCCAGAACCTGTCCATTTTCAAGTCTGGCTGCTGAACATGTTTTTAAAAATAAACTCAATGCTTTCAACCAAAGTTCACCAGCAGCATCCCTGTGGCGTGTACCGATATTAGCACTCCCTCTCTCTTACAAATTTCACAAGCAAGCCAAAGAAAACAAACTAGTATTAATCATTCCTACCAAAAGACAACTGAAAGAGCAGCTATATATTGGGCCTGGACCAAAAACAAGTTAAAAAAAAGTATTTAAGACAACAAAATCTTCATGCACATCACATGTTTAAATAAACACATAATATGGAAACAGACTTGAAATTATAAAGTTTCAGAAGATGATTGCAAAACCAAAAAACACACAAGAAGCTTTCTACATAATGATTAAAAATATACAAATCTTATCAATAAGGGTCAATGTAAAACACAGAATATGTGTAGCCCTATGACTTAAGATCAGCTTGCGAAAAAATACAAAGCAGCTCCAAATAACATTCGCTCCAAGGAAAGCTGGCCTCTTTTCAGACATTAATAAATAAACACACAAACAAACAAACAAACAAACAAACAAACAAACAAACCAAACAAACTGTTACTTGTTTTAGCTTAGAAGATGATTAGCCTGAGCAATTTGAAAGTTATGCATTGCCTGAGTGAGAAAACAGAATGTCATTAACCTGGTCATTTCCATATTACAGTCCAATTATTTTTAATTGGAGGACACAAATTAATTTGATAATAAACATAAAATCAAATCGTCTCTCTACTCAATGCACAGTATGATGAGCCTAATTGCCGTTGCAATGTGTTTTATCCAGTCTTAGCCCAGACGTAGTGTCCAAGTACCAAGAAGCATTTTCTTTTAATGCTGATATGAATGCAGGCTAACACTCCCATCAAACAGCATAGGCTTATAAATAAAATCAGAAAGACACAGCCTCATCGGCTGTCCGGTTTACAGAACAGCTACTCTGTATTTCAAGAAATCCCACAAGTGATTACCAAGATGTATACAAATCAGGGAATCAGAACAGTGTTTGTTTTCTGAGTTAGCGGTTTTAAAATAGGGACTAAAACCTGCTGTCAACCTTAACCATTTCTTTAACTCTGAAAAACCCACAGCCACCCCCTTTACCACTACGCTTTCCATGATCCTACTAAAGATCTAAACCCCTTTGTCATTCGACTTAATGAAGCAAAATGTGTTAATTCTACAGGGTGATTCAAAACTCAGCCATAGCCAGACAGTGGGACCCTATCCAATAATGCTGTGTCAGTCTACGGTTTCAATCCTGCAAGGTTTGGCAGGTGTAAAGGGAACAGCGGTCGCCAATTGATCAGTAAGTGGGATGCAACAGCAAATTGTACATTGCAAACTGGGTTAAAACAGGGGTAAAATGATACTGATGCTGTTAAAAATAAGCTTTCCCAAGCTGATATTTCATTAAAAATAGGATAAACTGGCAATAGGTTCCTCTACAGTAGCCCTGTGATCTGTGATTAGGTGCCTAGGCTTCTACTTGATCAATAATATTTTCAGTTGTATACTATTGATATGACTTGCATCCACATTTGGTTTGTGCTTCATGTACTGTACTGGGACTGGACAAAAAACAGAAACACCAGCATAACACTTTCAATCAAGTTACAAATTGATCAATAACCCCAAACAGCTCCACTGCAAACGCTACAAAAAACAAAGCGTCCTGACGGAATCTAAGGGTTTATGTCAGATCAAAATAAATAGTTTATAAACATGAAGATGGAAATGTGAAAGAATGTATTGCTGATATGAGGTTAAAAACAGGCAGCTATAATGGAAATGTATAGAATTAGAAATGGTAGTCTTTGTGTACAAAAACAAATCACCCTTGCAAGAATCTCAGGATAGAGGTGTGTACCGAGTATGAAAGCAACATCTTGAAGTCCCCCCACAGGGATGCTTGCCATCATTAGACACACATTTCAGCAAGAAGTGGTGTTTTATTTACAGTATGTGCATATCAGGGAACAAAACCATTTAAAAAAAAAATAAAAATACAATTATTTTTTTCTGGTCTGGTTGGAATAAAAACGGTTTTACATTGTATATACTGTAGAACAGCCCCAAACGAGATCTATCAATTCACAACCACACAGTATTACAAGGTCATTTAAAATCATGCATGTGGTTGAGTTGTGAATAATAGTTTGGTACAGATTGTAATGTTATTTATATTATTTGTTTGTGAAAAGCATTCACACTGCCTTTTCAAATAATAAAACTCATGTATGTGGCCATTTTAAAATATTATTTCAATTACTGTAAAATAATAAAAGACAGCAGCAAGCCTACCACCAGTATAGTATAGTGCTATACTTGGTTACAGTAAAATCTCAAGTGGTACCGTATTTACTTTTAAAGGTTTATTTAAAAAACCAGCATCTACCATGCCCCCATAAAAAATGTGATCAAATTACTCTAAATGGAAGGATCTTTTTCTCCTCTGCTGTGGACAGTTTGGATGTTGCCAACACATGTGGTGGGCCATTGGCTTCCTTAGCCCCTAGCCTCACCAAGAGAAGCTGTTCACCTGGTAGAGAGCCTGCTTCTAGTTACCTCTCCAGATCTGAACGTGTATGCGTTTAGTAATTCAGGAACACTCAGGAACAGTTAGTAGTCAGTGGTTTCTAATATTTACCAGAAGTCACTTGTACTTCTGTTACCTTCACACTGATATTTTAGAATTGGTGAATTCCTCTGTATTTCTGGTATCCCTCTCTACCAACATGTTCCATTAAAAATAAACAAATACTCGGGTCCCCAAGTGGCTCACCTGGTAAAAGCACAGCCACGTGGTGTGCAGAGGGAGTCAAACAGCGCAGGTTCGCGACCTGGCTGTGCGGAGTCCGAGGTCTTCATTGAGGATTCCGAAGGGAGCATCACATTTGCTCTGACGCTCCCGTGGGTTAGGGAGGCAAAACCGGCAGGCACTGTTTCTCCTCATCACGCTACAGCAAACCCTGCTGGCCAGGCGCCCAGTGAGCTAGAGGCGGACACCTGCAGGGCTGGCCTTTGTCCTCCAGAGGTCGGTAGCTCGCTGACATCAGCGCTCGAGGAAGCTGGCTCAGCAGTGGGATTGGAGGATGCCCAGTGAACCTTCACGTTCCCCTGAACTGTGCAGGGAATTTCTGCGGTGAGTGGAAAAAAAATATTGGACATTCCAAATATGGGGAGAAAAATCAAAGGTTAAATAATTGGGCACACTAAATATATGCAACCAACTCATGTGCTCACCTTTCCTATTTAGTCCACTCATATTTGGTCTGTTTTAATAATGGTAAATTCCCGGTTAGGCCACATCGACAGTAAATTGTACATGGACTTCACTACCTGCCTATATTATTATTATTTTATTTGTAATGAAATATGAAGACATAATAAGAAGAGATTTTATCTACTTTCTAGGTTAAAAAATAACTGCAATAATGAGTCCAAAGTCAACCACCACCAAAAGGAATTATATATAATAAAAAAAAAACACTGATGTCTCTGAACACCTAAAATGTGTGACTGCATTTGATGAGCTCCCCCCCCCCCCCATTGACTGGATGTCACCAAAAAGTTAACAGCAATTGCTTCTCTGTATTCATCAAGAGAAAGATTGAAGTCATTTACAGGTAATTCCAGGTGTTTTATATGAGTGTCTTTATGAGTCTCCCAAGAAAGACACGCTAGGATCTCCAATAACCTCCTTAAAGTGTAATTACACAGCGATGGGCCTTAATTGATTCATTGTTAAAGAACAGGGAAAGGGTAAGGTGTGGGGGAGGGCATTAAGTCAAGGCAGTGGCTCCTATAACAGATTAAACAAAGATGCACTCCCTTTAGCTTAATACATTACCTACAGGAGGAATTCAGTGGATTGTTTTTGACGTAATTAAACCGTTTAAATTTCTAAAAGGTTCAATATAAATAGGTCCGACACAGTAACAACTGGTGTTACATTAATTATTCTGTCTAACCCAGGCACAGTGATTTTAACTATTCAATGTCTACCCTAATCTTAGGAGATGAAATGAGGCAACAAAAAAAAAATCCATCTTTCACAATAACTGACATAAATTGGAGTGTAATTAATGATTTCCCTTACCAAAAATATTATGTGTACCATGTAAAAACCATGTAAAATAAGCCTGTCACAAAGGAATGAGCTAAGAATATAGGGTTAGGGAAATAATTATATTTAGCGTAGAACAAATAGGGGGAACTTGATTGAAGTCAAAGTTAACCCTATCCAATGCAGTACTTTAAACAGGGCACAGAAACCAGGATGAGGCTACAGTTGGAAATTAAGCGGAGACACACTTAGGACATAGGGTAGGCAACCCTGCAGGTTTTGTAGGTATCTCTTAATCGTCAATTGCTAAATACCTGGAACACATGGAAATTCTAACCAATTAAGCCAATCATTAAATCAATTAATTTATAAAGGGGCTTGGGTAAAACAAAAACCAGAAGTGTCTGTAGCACCTTTTTTTTTTTTTTTTACACCAAGCGTGGTTGGGGTATGGAATGGGTCAGCAAGCCATCATTGGGGTATTTTAAGATCTGACTTGAGGGGGTTTTGGGATCAATCAGCTGCTACTAGGAACAGCATTGATAGGCCAGTTCTTAAAAGTAGACAAGTGGTTCCCATGAAAAAGCATAAAACAGCTCAGCTAATGAAGTGTCACTACAGTGGAAATATGAGTTACCTCTCTGTCACTGTAACAGTAACTGTACTGGCTGTAACAACCTAGGCCAATTAACTATCCCAAAACGTTTCACCCAGTTTAAGAGAGCGGTTCAAAAGATCAAACCTTCCTTAACCCAGCCAACTACAACACCCTCATGAACTTGGGCTAAAGAAAGACGCATATTTTTCTGACTGTTTTTAACTCATTAAAGTGCCTCTGCAGAAACATACAAATACCTCGAAACAATATCCCTTGAGCCACAGTTTTGCGCGGATAACCTTAATCCTAATCCTGTTGTGAATTACGATCTAGGTCCCTGATGGCCATCAAGTAATAATAAAGTCCTAAAATGAAAGCTACTTACCAACAGGTAACTTGCAGACTGATTCTGTTGCTTTTAGTAAACCATGCAGGAAATAATTATGGACACCCTTATTAGAAGTAACAACTGGCTCAATATATATACCAAAATGTAATATACCTACATTGAGCTCTCTATCAAACTCTGTCAGGTCTTGCCCATCATTGAAATAGGTATGCAATAGGTACATGCAGCTCTTACAGTACACATTGTAAAAATGCATACACGCCTGGATATAATTTTTATAATAAAACCAATCATTTATGAGAGGGGCGTCCCACTGGGGTAGTGTTCTAGAGTGTAAACTGGTTTGAAAAATAAACCAGAGACTCTCTGCAAGTGTTGGACTGTACCTAAAGTATATTCCTAGTTTCTTTAAGATTCATTAGGGATTTAGCTTCTGGACTGGCTAGAAACATCCCCTGTTCAGGTAACCATCAGAATGGCTCTTTACCACTTTGTTCCAAAGGGTCTACAGCATCACTTAAGTAGCAGCTCAAAGCGTATATCCCAGAAGAAACTGACAGATGGCATTAAAATGGTCTGCAGAATGCAAAAGTAGTGGGGCACTTTACACTAAGCAGTCAACATTTTTGGATAGCAAAATGTTTCATCGTTTGAAAAAGAGAATTTGCAATCGGGCAGGACAGCTGTACGGTATCAACAAAGCATCACAGCTACAGAGATGTACCACTATGGTGGATCTGCAGCATTAGGCACAGATTGTCTCAAATACTGATTTGACAACTCGTGATAAGCCAACACCTGCCAAGATAAAGCTGACATTGATGTTTAAATTTGAATGTGTCTAGTTCAACCATCAACATATAAAAACTACTAGAATGGGAGGTCACAAACTGGACCATTGTTTGTTTATGCAGATGTTTTCTTTATTATTTCCATTACTCAGCTATGATCATTATGTACATAAATCTTAACTATCTTTACAATCATAAAACAGCTTACATTTAATAAACTACTACTACTACAGTAGGTTTGAGCATGATATTAAGGAAAATAGTCTATTGCTACTTAAACAGCCTGCTGTACCCTTTTAATATATATATATATATATATATATATATATATATATATATATATATATATATATATATATATATATATATAATATCACACACACATATGGGTTTTATCTATCAAGCTATCCTGGGATTATCCTCAGTCTGCTGAATTACTTAGAATGGCATTTGAAGCACACAGATCAAGGATTTACCCCACAGTTTGCTCTCTGTTCCTTTAAGATATCTTAAAGCCACAGTGCTCTCTTTCCATACAGTACTCTATGCACTTAGTGTCTGTGTGAACGCTAAGAGAGCTTACAACATGGTGCTTCCAACATGTATACTTTATTAAAAAGCCGTACTACTTTGCATAAAGCCAATGGTCTAAAAATATAACCCAATTACGTAGAGTAAAATGTGAAGTGAACGCTGAAGTGCAGTCCATTTTAAAAATGTATTAAAAAAGCTGGAGGTGAAATGTCATTTTACAGAAAATATCAAATAAGGTTAATGTTCTGGTTACATTTTGAACAAATCTTTTCACATTTTGCTATGCAAAAGCAGTGTTTTGATATCAGTGGTTATGATATTTTGTTTTTAAAAAAAAACACAATTCCAGGTAAAAGTGTAACAGAGTATAGCGAAAGCATGCAGAGTACGTACAAGAACAGACCAGCACATAACAGTGTAAGCATGGGTAATTACTGTGGAAATGTACTATACTAAATTATTATAAGTAAGATTACTTATGGACCTGATTTCTATTTATTTTTTGGTAGTTACCAGTACCCTTTATCCAACAAAAAAACAGCTGACTTGAATTTACACAGATAACTACATTTGATGTAAGATTTAAAATGTTGGATTTGATGAATGGAAGATTGAATCTCTCAGAACCAATTAACAGTAACAATGACTGTTACTCATTATGTTAAGGGAGATCAATGTGTCAGGTCAATGTCTTCTCATTTTGGATGGCATCTACAGGTGAAATGCAGTCGAAATCAAATATTTATCAAGAACACTTAAATTGGGTAAAACCAGATGCCTTACTTTAAACCAAAAGAACAGGCACTGGTTAAAAAAGGAGAGCGATATTTAGAAAGGAAAGCGCTACTAGCAGACAGTTAACTCGTTTCTGAGCTGCGTCCGCCCCTCCCCCCCAGTACATTAGCATTCAAAATGTGTTCACCTTCTCCTCTGGGAGAAAGGACTAGCAGACAGAACCCATCAGTGGATGATCCCTTAGATCCATTCTGGCAGCTCCCTCAGAGCACATGCAATTCTAAGATAAAAACAAAACAAAACAAAAAAACCCAAAAAAAAGCAAACAAAGGTGGCTCCACTCTCCACGGCAAACCGCTGGAAAGGGCAGCGGACCCCTCAAGCAAGGGGAGCACCCTAGAGAACAGCTTCCAGCTTCCACATGACTGACAGGCACTTTGATATATATATATATATATATATATATATATATATATATATATATATATATATATTACACACACACAGTATATATAAATACTGTATAAACTTGGCTTTTAATGCACGTCAGACATGACTTGTTAGTGTCCCCTCTGTCCCCCCCGCAGTGTGATGATACTACATTTAGTCATGAATAATATATTATTTAGATATTTTGTATGTCCAGAGTTAAGAAATAACTTTTTTAAATTCTAAGTAGTGAGCTTGAATTTGATTACAGTATGTGTCTTTTTTTTAACCCAATTCTGTCGACCATGTGCTAATTCAATTGGACACAGTTCTCTGCCATGTGTTGATGCGAGACTTAAATGTGCCTGTACAAAATGTTTACATAAAAAAAATAGGTTGCCCCCATGGGAACCATAGCCTGCTTCTCACAGATGAATAGAATCGGAAAGCTGTCACTGTCCATCCTTGTGCACAGCATTGTAAGGCTGTGGGTCATGTTTGGGTAGGTTATTTAAAGCCAGAAACGTCGAGACTCATCAAAAAGGATGAAAAGGGTAAAAACAAAGAAGAGTCTTCTAACATTGCCAGGCACTATACCACAATCAGGTTGGTGGACATCATTACAAAATATTACAACTTGTACTTTAAAAAAAATTCAGTTGCTAGGGGTTACTAGCAGTCTAGATCCAACACACATTTCTGTCAAGCTTCAGACACATGCAATTTATTATGAAAGGGAGAGAGAGAGAGAGAGAGAGAGAGAGAAAGAAAGAAAGAAAGAAAGAAAGAGAGAGAGAGAGAGAGAGAGAGAGAGAGAGAGAGAGAGAGAGAGAGAGAGAGGCCTACAATAGTGCAGGATCAACTAAAGCTAATAATAATTTTAAAAAAGTTAATCATCTAACTGCACCTTATTACTTATATCCTGTACTAAACGTATGATCTATCTGACTTTGTTTTGAAATGTGTCATTCTTACAAGAACATCGTTGTTAATCTTGAAGACAATCCTTGACGTTTCCTTAGAATAGTGCTGCTGGGGAAATGTGTCACCATGTCCATCTTCATCTCTAGCCTGAGGGGAGAAATAATGGCCTATTTTACGGACTTACAAATAAAGAAAAATATAAAAAATAAAAAAATAAAAAAGAAGAACTAAGCAGCAAAACAAAATACTGGAATGTTTTAAAGAAACAAATAAAATTATAAATAAGATTATAACATTTTTTTTGCACAATTTTAAAAATGCAATCTTACCCTTGGCAAAATAGACTACAAATATCTACCTTGGAATTGTATGTTGAAACATTTCAAATTAGGGATTTTCATTTTTATAGAGTCCATATTTGAGCTCAGTTTTATAATGAGCTCCACACACAACCTTTCCACAGAGCTTCAGGGGTTATCCCTTTAGCCAGATAGATAGCAATGCACTTAATGGGAACTGCAAGTACCAAATAATCAAACATATATAAAAAAGTAATATAAAGAGAATGTATGTTGTTTAATTTCTTGGATTTTGTGTGTGTGTGCTTTTCTCAAAGCTCTTTACTCTCCATTAGCAGAGACAGGAAAATCACACCCAATAAAGTGACCAAATCAGACATATAATCAAAACATTGAACGTAAGGGCTTGTCGATAAAGACCCATGTTTTTTTTTGTTTTTGTTTTTGTTTTTTTGAGTAAAAAGCTTACAGAATCTGTCCCTATATGGATATCAGCATGCAGCACAATAACTAAAATGCAATAGCTGTCAGGTGGAGCGGCATTGTTTTCAGATACATTTTTCAACACAGGATGGTTTTTTTTATGTGTGAGCAATAAGAACCAACATAGAGGGGATCTTGCATTTCAATTGGTCACACCCCGATTTACTGAAGCCATCGGTGTTAGCAGTGTACAACTCAAATCATCAGGACTTGTGACTGCCACAGAACTGGTTTTCTGTGTCAAGGTATCTACCTTCTAATAGCGAGAACCTGGGAACTCCAATTACAATCGAGCCTGCCAGACAACGCAGATATTTCATGCTCCGTTTCAGAAAAGTGACACTTGTCATGTACTTCAACTAGTGACTTCAATTAACTGTCATTTTCCTAAATCTGACTTTGTTTATCATAGGCTGAAAAAGAGAATGTCGCTTTTTAAAAGGAACTTTCCTGGGTTTATTTTCTACACTTTGGGTTTATTGTTTTTTTTAAATTTATTTATTCACTTCCAAAATTTTAATCTACTGAACTTTAAATGTCCGAATGACATCAAGACCTAAAATATGACAGAGTAGCTTTTCCATCTATAACTGACCAAAACGGTACACATTTATAGGTTTAATTCAAATATATATATATATATATATATATATATATATATATATATATATATATATATATATAGTGCCTTGCAAAAGTATTCAGACCCCTGACCAATTCTCTCATATTACTGAATTACAAATGGTACATTGAAATTTCATTCTGTTTGATATTTTATTTTAAAACACTGAAACTCAAAATCAATTATTGTAAGGTGACATTGGTTTTATGTTGGGAAATATTTTTAAGAAAAATAAAAAACTGAAAATATCTTGCTTGCATAAGTATTCAACCCCTGTGCTGTGGAAGCTCCCAGTTTACACCGATGAAAGAAATTGCCCTAACAAGGACACAATTACCTTACCATTGGCCTCCACCTGTGAACCATTAAAGTTGCTATCACATTTTCTGGATAAAAACCCCACTATTGAAGGATCATTGGTCAGGCTGTGAATCTGAAGGAAAATGAAGACCAAAGAGCATTCTACAGAAGTTAGAGATAAAGTAATACAAATGCATAGATTAGGGAAAGGGTACAAAATAATATCCAAGTGTTTGGATATCCCAGTGAGCACAGTTGGATCAATAATCAGGAAGTGGAAGCTGCATCACACCACCCAGGCACTGCCAAGAAAAGGCCGTCCCTCAAAACTCAGCGCTCAAACGATAAGGAGACTTATGAGAGAAGCCACAGAGAGGCCAACAATCACTTTGAAGGAGTTACAGAGTTCAGTGGCTGGGAGTGGAGTAATGGTGCACCAGTCAACCATATCAAGAGCTCTGCATAACACTGGCCTGTATGGGAGGGTGGCAAGAAAGAAGCCGTTACTCAAAAAGTACCATCTGAAAGCACGTCTGGAGTCTGCCAGAAAGCACGAGAGTGACCCAGCTGTGATGTGGGAAAAGGTTTTGTGGTCAGATGAGACCAAGATAGAGCTTTTTGGCCAAAACTCAAAGCACTATGTGTGGCGCAAACCTAACACTGCCCATGCCTCAAGACACACCATCCCTACCGTGAAGTATGGTGGTGGCAGCATCATGCTGTGGGGATGCTTCTCATCAGTAGGGACTGGGCATCTTGTTAAAATTGAAGGAAGAATGGATGGAGCAAAATACAGGGAAATACTGCAAGAGAACCTGCTTCAGTCCGCTAAAAAACTGAAGCTTGGGAGGAAATTCACCTTTCAGCAGGACAATGATTCCAAGCACAAGGCCAAAGCAACATTGGAGTGGCTCAAGAACAAAAAGGTGAATGTCCTACAGTGGCCCAGTCAAAGTCCTGATCTCAATCCCATTGAGAATCTGTGGCACTATTTGAAAATTGCGGTCCACAAGCGTCGTCCAACCAACCTGAACAACCTGGAGCAAATCTGCCAAGAAGAATGGGCCAAAATCACTCAGACACTGTGTGCAAAGCTGGTATATACTTACCCCAAAAGACTTAAAGCTGTTATTGCAGCGAAAGGTAGCTCTGCCAAATATTAATGTGTGGGGGTTGAATACTTATGCAAGCAAGATATTTCAGTTTTTTTTTTTTCTTAAAAATATTTCCCAACATAAAACCAATGTCACCTTACAATAATTGATTTTGAGCTTCAGTGTTTTAAAATAAATATCAAATGAAATTTCAATGTACCATTTGTAATTCAGTAATATGAGAGAACTGGTCAGGGGTCTGAATACTTTTGCAAGGCACTGTATATATATATATATATATATATATATATATATATATATATATATATATATATATATATGTATGTATATATACACATACACAGTCACCTCCAAAATTATTGGCACCCTTGATAAAGATGAGCAAAAACGGCTGTATAAAATAAACACAGGTAATGAGCTATATTTTATATTTTATGCTAAAATATATGAGAAAACCATATTCTTTTATTCTAATACAATTGCTCAGAGAATTTTATACTGTATAATATATATAAAAATGTTCTATAAAACAAAACCACAACTCATGATTACTTTAAATAAAACGATTTTGACAGTTGACATCTCCTAAAGACATTTATAAGGCAAGTTTGAGGTGTGTCAGCATTAGCAGTGGCCAAGGTAGTAAGACTGCATTGTATTTTGAGAGACAGTACTGCTATATTTCACACAACTGAAATAAACTACACTGAAACTATGGGTCAGTCTAGATAATTGTCGATAACAGTTTGCATAGACATATTTACAGTAGTATACGTATATTTACTTTATAAAGAAACAAAAAAATAAATAAACAGGTGATCTACAGATATGTGTACTATGCAGAAAAGAAATTGCACCAACACATAAAACAAAAAAGAATGTCCCCATTTTACTATAGGGTTTTATTATGCAGGGTGGGCACAATGGTTGTGCTTAATATTGGATTGGATTATAATGCACTCTAAACTGGGATACATGGGGTGGTGGAATTTATGGTGTTACTAAAGGAGTTCTTTTTATCCTGGATTAGTGGTTGAAGTTGGATGCAGAAGAGGAGGTTGGAACCTTTGTTTTGAGTGTCTCCGAGTGTGTTGCTTTCACTGTCTTTGCTTCCTCATGCCTCTCTACCGACCCCCTCTGTATAATACTATACTATAGCATGGGAAAGATAAAAGTAACAGTTAACTCTAAACACACTGCAGACATCTACGGGTCTCTGTAACAAGTATAACTTTGTCCACTTGCATTTATTTTTTTAGTCTAAGACAACATACTAACTGGTTATCCTTAGGTAGTCTTTCTGCAAAGTAATTATAATATAGTACACTGTTTCTTGATATGCATTATTACAGTGTTAGTAATGTCGCTAGTTCTAAAACAGGGTTGAAAACCTGCAGAGAAAAGCTAGGCACCTCCCCCACCCCCCCAATTCTATTTATCAGACTTCTATAACCGTAGGGTCAGGATTCTGGCCAAACACATTACAGGTCAGCTTTCTGCGAAGGTAAGCAGACTGACAACTGTGAAAGTGCAACCGAGATCGAGAAATAAAGCGAATTCTACGCATTGGTAAAGTTGTTTCGGCTAAATCTATTTCACAGTGCAACAATAAGACAATCTCTCACTTTCTCCTGGACGCATAAAACACACTCTCAAAAGAAACATTTTGCTTCTTTTATCCTAATCTTTCAGCATCTCTGCACCTTTTCCATTCTCCCGGGCCTGTTGCATCCTATCCACTATTGGCGTGAAGTATTTCAAACAACTGCCCTTAAATAAAATCTCACTTAAAAAAAAAAGAAAAGGCTGCTCCATTTGCACATGTATGCATGTTGCTGTATAAAATCCTACTCCTATTCTCTCTACTTATGATCTCACCAGATGAGATGAAAAAACGAAATGAATGCCTGAATTCTAAATAAATTAACAATCAAGAAGTTTAATTTACAATGATTAAACTAATTAATTATTCGGAACTCCATCTCTAATGAGGAGTGCTGGAGTCTTGGTACAGGCATCAATGAAGCCCATTAGTGCTGCTGCAGTAAATCCTGGCTTCAGGTCTCAGCTTCCAGCCAGTTATGGTCAGAGAGGGGGGAGGGAGGTCAGTAAAGGACAGAGTTGGAAGCATGCTCATTACAATGCGGTTGACATTTTCCAATGTTCCATTCTTCCCTTGTCTACCCCCCGCTCCGCTCCTCCTCTTACTCACAGCTGTCTCCCTCACATATGGGCTTGTGTGTTCTTATGCAGATTCCATTTTGTGCCACATTAAAATGATGAGCTCCTGGCCCTGTGCCAGCTCATTTCCATGAGGCAGTAATGAGGAGCCAGCGTTACTAATGCAGCTGGGAGCTGCGCTGTCTGTTTAGACAGAATGTATGGAAGCCTGGGATCTATCCAGTGTAACCCGTTGGCACGAGTACGCAACAGAAGGCTGTTTGGTTTGGAAACCAAATTGTTTTGGAGTGAAAGATTTATTCAGCTTAAGCCACACATCGGATTAAGGTTTAAGATAAATCAACACTTTTTATACTTAATAGTTTGAATGTAATCTTTATTTTTGGTTTTTACAATACCTAATAGCTACACATTGCCCATAATCTCTGCTAGAGAGACAGAAAATGGTCCTTTGATATATGGGTTGATAGCACACAGTATTATAACACATTAATAATAGAGGGAGAAAATGGTGACATACATACATACATACATACATACATACATACATACATACATACATACTTTATATAGTTGAGCACATGACAGACACAAAACAGGCACCTTTAATTTGAAAAAAAAGGCTCTACCACCGAGTTGAGTGATGTGACTGCTTTGAACATGCCAGTTAAAAACACAGTCCAGACAGGGCTGAATCAAGATGAGCTCCCCCTGATTGGTCCTAAAGAATTTGTTCAAATGGCCCATTTCTACAGTTGCTGGCTTTGACCATGCAGCATCCGCGATGTAAATCAATCGCAGCCTAATTGCATGTCTAAGCGGGCTCCTCTCCCTACTGCTTTTTTCACATTGGCATGATCAAGGTTCCCCGACAATAAAACTTCCTCTGGACAGCTCATCTTCGAGACTTCATACTCACTCAATATCCAATGAAGGGACTTAACGAATGGTGCAGATTAAACTGGGTCTGAAGGCCGTATTGCCATTTTTAATGCTTGTGAATTGAGTGCTCATGAAAGACAACGGCGCAGGTGACACTGGCACAACGTGACTTGTGAGGCCTATAAGAACACCTCAATCCACACTGCAAGGAGAGACAGCCAATTGAGATGAACTTTGCTATGTTTCGTTGTTTTGCCTTCACTGGAAAGGGGGTAGGCAAGTGAATTAGCCCTCCGCTCCATCTAGCCCCAGATTTATTTGGTATTCTAGCTCTGCCAGTGCTGGCTTACTCTCATGGGAATAACCTGATCCACGTATCTATGCTACTGATCAGTTCAAATTCTCATCAGATGTTAATTCTCCTGTCAGGTTCAATACACGGTATCATTTAAGCATCACAACATTGCGATATTGCCTGGTCTGATTTATGTCACCAAAATGTCAGACAAAGCTAATTTGGAGCGCTTGATTTCCATATACCTTGTATAAGTGGGTATTTGGGAGTTTAGCACATGGAAGATGGAAAGGACTGTTTGCAATGAGCTGGACTTCAAGCTACTCTTTAATTCATTTGTCATCAAGTGCAACTGCACAGCAATAATGTATGTCAGGTGTTTGGCTGATTGTGTTCTGTTAGTATTTGAGAAACAAAACGTGTTTATTAATTGATTCCAGAGTTTAAGTGAAATACACTGAAGTGGAAACTGTGGTAAAGGATGTTCCTCTTACAGGTCAGTTCAGCCTCAATTAAAAAACAAACAAAAATAAAACCTTTGTTGTACTATACTTCTCATATTACTAGTGCTGCTTATCCTATTCGACCGACACATTTTACAATGGTACTGTACATGTGGTGTTCCATGCTCATAGAGCACTACAGTACCAAGCTTTAACAAATATATATTGGCTCTGGTGAAGACAAAAAAAATATATACAGAAACATGGTCAAAAAAGCTTCCAAGTACTGTGATATTTTAAATATAGTACAGGACCTATTTATTCAAATGCCCTCCTATTACGTCCAATATAACCACAGTTCCCCATTGGCAAGTCAACTCTATAGTGCTTTTCTATACAAATCTTGCTGTCTTTCAAGGGCCCTCTTGTGACTACACACCGGAAATCTTACAACATATTTTGAACAAAATCTACACTAGGAGTGAAAGGTAGAGATTTTCAAGTAACTTACAAGGAATTTGTAACTTTAAGCAAACCCTTTTCTGAAGTTTTCTACCCTGAATGGTGCACTACTATCATTACATTTCATAGGCCGTCTACAGCGTGGTGCACATTACCTTGGAACACTTCTCCAATCAGATATACTCAGTATTCTGAAGTCAGCCTCACAAGTCAACATCTTGCCAACGTCGTGATGCTGGTGAAAGATGGCCAAGTTCACAGACTGTTCAGCTGTGCAGCTAAAGCAGGAGGGGAAGGAGGGCTCACAAGGTTGTGTTCTGGTTTTGTGGAAGAGGGGAAACAACAGACAGTTCTGTTCACTTTGAAGGGCTAATCTGCACATAATCCAAAACTATTGCATCTCCCTCCCTTGTCTGTACAGCAGCCAGCAGCCCCCACCCCCTGTCAAAAAGGTTGCCATAGAAACAAAATGCACTCCACAACACCATTAGGCACAATCTGGAACATTTTGCAGTTCAAAAATACAAATGTATCAGTCCTGATCAGAACTGGGGATTGCAAATAAAAAACAAGGGAGTTCCAATCTCGGAGAGGGTTGTTAGGAGGGTAGCTAGCAGTCAGTATTAGCCAGCATCACACTCGGCATTACCAAGAGACAATTATTTCAGATCTTGTCTGACAACAATTGCTTGTGCTCACTACAGAGATAATATCAACGTAATGGAGTCAAAAATCACCTTTTACTACTTGCTCTAAAGGGCTTACTCGGAAGGGTTCACTCAGAACAAGAACATTACTGAACCCAAGGGTTAAAGCAGCGTGCACCTTGCAAACGCATATTAAAAGCTAATTGTAGCGAACTGTTCAGGCTAAGATTTACAGGACTACAAGTGTGAATGTAAATTATTGCCAGAATGTTTTCTGGGTTGATGTTGCACGTGCTGATCTGCAACTATGGTGTCTGCCTTGCAAATCAACAGCCATGTGGAGACGTTCCAGCCCCACAGTGTGTGGATCTCAATCAGTCCAGATCTCTTGACTATTTTTGAAATGTGGAGGTCCTTAAAAATCAGGATTTGATTGTGTGCTAACCACATTTTGCTGCAGCCAGGAGATAACAATGTGGGATTTAAGACATCAAGACTTTTGGAAAACATTCAAGTAAATTGATTTAAGTTTACATTTTTGTTAAGAAGTTTGAAGACTTTCATCAAACCTTATTGGGTCATTTATTTGCTACTTTTGGCCAATGCTTACTTCCATGCAACTTCTGGCTACTCCAGATTTTATGCGAGAATAGAGAGAATATATGTGGGATATAAGCCTCCACTTAATCTAACCCAAGTGGCACAGTTGTTGATGTCAAATTAAATTATAAATTACTTTATAATTAAAAAAAACAACCAATTCTAATTTGGTCATCTGTGACAGGCTAGCTGCAGGGATGATGTCAGGCCAGAAAGAATCACACAGACAGACAGTACTGGGGCTGAAACTGAAAACGCAATGGCTGCGCTCAGTAGGTTTAATGAAACAAATAAAAGGTTTTAAACAGAAAACAGGACACGGCACTTGAGGCCTAAATAAATAGACAAACAAAACAGACTAACACTAAACAAACAGTAGACGGACGGACAGACAAACACGGCGAGTCTAAACACTTATTATTTTAATTTATTTTACCTCCTTCTCCACACCGAACACACAACCCCGAGTGAGTAAAACGTGCATCTATATATATATATATATATATATATATATATATACAGTACTGTGCAAAAGTTTTAGGCAGGTGTGAAAAAATGCTGTAAAGTAAGAATGCTTTCAAAAATAGACATGTTAATAGATTATATTTATCAATTAACTAAATGCAAAGTGAGTGAACAGAAGAAAAATCTAAATCAAATCCATATTTGGTGTGACCACCCTTTGCCTTCAAAACAGCATCAAGCATCTACCTCTTCTAGGTACACTTGCACACAGTTTTTGAAGGAACTCGGCAGGTAGGTTGGCCCAAACATCTTGGAGAACTAACCACAGTTCTTCTGTGGATTTAGGCAGCCTCAGTTGCTTCTCTGTCTTCATGTAATCCCAGACAGACTCGATGATGTTCAGATCAGGGCTCTGTGGGGGCCATACCATCACTTCCAGGACTCCTTGTTCTTCTTTACGCTGAAGATAGTTCTTAATGACTTTCACTGTATGTTTGGGGTCATTGTCATGCTGCAGAATAAATTTGGGGCCAATCAGATGCCTCCCTGATGGTATTGCATGATGGATAAGTATCTGCCTGTACTTCTCAGCATTGAGGAGACCATTAATTCTGACCAAA
Organism: Acipenser oxyrinchus oxyrinchus; assembly: GCA_030684275.1. Taxonomy (NCBI): domain Eukaryota; kingdom Metazoa; phylum Chordata; class Actinopteri; order Acipenseriformes; family Acipenseridae; genus Acipenser; species Acipenser oxyrinchus. The sequence continues at coordinate 6,372,858 of CM060251.1, forward strand.
TCCCCAACTCCATTTGCAGAAATGCAGCCCCAAACTTGCAAGGAACCTCCACCATGCTTCACTGTTGCCTCCAGACTCTCATTCATGTACGCTCTCCAGCCCTTCAGAACAAACTGCCTTCTGCTACAACCAAATATTTCAAATTTTGACTCATCAGTCCAGAGCACCTGCTGCCATTTTTCTGCACCCCAGTTCCTGTGTTTTCGTGCATAGTTGAGTCGCTTGGCCTTGTTTCCACGCCAGAGGTATGGCTTTTGGCCGCAAGTCTTCCATGAAGGCCACTTCTGACCAGACTTCTCCGGACAGTAGATGGGTGTACCAGGGTCCCACTGTTTCCTGCCAGTTCTAAGCTGATGGCACTGCTGGACATCTTCCGATTCGCGAAGGAAGTAAGCATGATGTGTCTTTCATCTGCTGCAGTAAGTTTCCTTGGCCGACCACTGCGCTCACGGTCCTCAACATTGCCCGTTTCTTTGTGCTTCTTCAAAGAGCTTGGACAGCACATCTGGAAACCCCTGTCTGCCTGGAAATTTCTGCCTGGGAGAGACCTTGCTGATGCAGTATAACTACCTTGTGTCTTGTTGCTGTGCTCAGTCTTGCCATGGTGTATGACTTTTGATAGTAAACTGTCTTCAGCAACCTCACCTTGTTAGCTGAGTTTGGCTGTTCCTCACCCAGTTTTATTCCTCCTACACAGCTGTTTCTGTTTCAGTTAATGATTGTGTTTCAACCTACATATTGAATTGATGATCATTAGCACCTGTCTGGTATAATTGTTTAATCATACACCTGACTATATGCCTACAAAATCCCTGACTTTGTGCAAGTGTACCTAGAAGAATTGATGCTGTTTTGAAGGCAAAGGGTTGTCACACCAAATATGGATTTGATTTAGATTTTTCTTCTGTTCACTCACTTTGCATTTAGTTAATTGATAAATATAATCTATTAACATGTCTATTTTTGAAAGCATTCTTACTTTACAGCATTTTTTCACACCTGCCTAAAACTTTTGCACAGTACTGTATATACACTGTTGTGCCGGGATTCAATTACTAATTAATTATTCACTTGAGTCCCAGCATATGAACCAATTATGTGCAACCCCGTGGTCACATATTAAATACTTTACATGCACGTGACGTGATAGTGTAATCCCCGTGCCTAAATACAATTAAACATTTTAAACACTCGTGCTCATTACTCACATTATATCCCGTGTACCAACTACAATACACCAACATATAACACACAAATGCACACAGGGGCGGGGCACATTGCCACACCATCTTAAATTAATTTTACAGAAAAACATCAGCAAATTGTAAAACTGTCCAGCCACCAGTACACGCTGATGTTCCATAAACAATGGAACATTACAAATAACATAGATGTATTTAAACCTGAATACAGTGTATTAGATACATTATATTTATGGAAAGCAATTTTGTACTTCACTTTATAAAAGCATACAGTATATTGGTTATTGCAGTTACTGATAGTTTAATGATCCATTTTACTACTGTTTATGTAATCTGCAGGATTCTTTTCATGATATTTTGAAATGTCTTAGAATCTAAAACACTCAACATGGCCAATCAATGTCTCAGTGGAGCACAGGATTGTTTATTGAGCAGTCTTTACACCTTCAGATGCCGAGTGTTGAGTTCTGGCAGTGAATCTGCATTAAGAGTTTCCAGATCCAAGGTTTTCATACCCAGAGGCCTTTTTGGAATTTCAGAATTTGACAAAAACTTAAACAAAAATATGTGTGAAAAGTAGCCAGATCTGGTAACACGACACACTTGGACTAGTTTTATAAAGTTAATGTAAAATAAATGTGTTAAATCCCAGGATATTTTCTTAGCCAATCCTGGATTTCAGTTTAGATGAACTGGTCAGGATCCAGAACGGTCAAGGCTTAATTGACTGCCAGAGCTGCCCAACTAAAGAAAACCACAAAGAAAGTAATTTGTTGTTTTACTAAAGCTGAATCTCAACTTTAAATTTATATCTTTCAATAGAACAATTAGAAATTATAGAAGTCACTTTTTTTTTTTTTTTTGGAACTGCCCAAATACTTTTGGCTGCAACACATACATATATATATACATACATATATATATATATATATATATATATATATATATATATATATATATATATATATATATATATATATATATATATATAGAACAAATCGCCCCATCCAGATCGGGTCGACCACATTGAGTTGGGTTTAATTTTAATTTAGAACCCCAAAATGTTTTTGTGTTCGGGGTGGGGTTGTCTTGCGAATGAGCCCATTGCAATGCAGAACATTCACTTTACCCCGAACCCAATGTGAAGATAATCTGAAAACACAACCTAACTCAAGCAGTGAGCAGCAATGTCATAGTGTGTGTCGGTCTTCCAATTAAAGTTACAGTACACATTTGTGCTGTATTCAGAATAAAATAAAATATCAAATAGCAACCTAAATAGTCTACATTTGTTTAATTCTAACAAATAACATTAATAAAATAAACAGGTTACCCAGATTCCTTTATTGGATTGCAAAATATCTGAGAATTCAAACAAACACGTTTTCCCCAAAATCCCAATCAGTCTACTTGACCAGATTTCTAAATTAATTGTTTAACAATCAAACTTGAACAAGATGTAATGTGCCATGTAAATGCAGACATTCTCATACTATTGATAACTTGTGAAGAATGTCCTTACCAAGTTTCATCCTAATTGGACAAGCAGTTCATCCGATAGATGCTAAAGCTTGACACACAAACCGATTCCTGCACTATACCCTCGTTGGGGATAAATAGCAGGGAATCAGTCTAAGCTATCCTGACTTAATGGACTTTAACCAGTGAATTTTCACTTTAAAACAAACCATCAATGTTATGTCCCTTCATTTTATTTATTTAGCAGTTTGTTCCGACCACAATAAAAGGCTTTGTTTTCATTCCCTGCCTCACTGCTGTATAGAGAGAGAGAGAGAGAGAGAGAAGACATCAGATGCGCCAGGTTATTTTAATACATTTAAATCAGGTGACTAATTGGCCTCTGCGGATGGTTTTCTGAGGAAACTGCTTCCTCAGTACTAATGGGCAATTGTGTGAAATGTAGCACGTCGAGTATGGCTCCACCTTTGCTGCACAGGGACCTCGCAGCTAGGCTGGAGTTTGTGGCTGTCCCTACTGGGTCTCCCATTTGTAAACATTCAATGTTTATAGATCTTCTGTATCTAGGAGAATCACAAGCAACGAGCATCCCTGCAAGTCGCCGATTACTTTGTTATGCAAATTTAATCCCCGACACTATGAAAGCTGCATCTTCCTGTTGCAAGTCCATTTCAGTCACAAATGGGAAAATTGACTTGGAACAGGGACAGTGTCAAGCTTAACAAGTTTTTATTGAGGCTCGGTTGGCAGAAATGATCTTGAAATTACTAATGTTTCACGAGGCACTGTAGTGGTGGTTCCATGGCCTAGTCTAGAGACTAGGTTTTCCATGGACTTGCACACCAACTGATGAAACCATTGAAGAACGGTCACGAAACAGAGTTTAAAGTTATAAGTGTAAAGTTGTCAAGATGTTAAATGGGAGAAGGAAAAAAAAAAAATCAAATCACAGCGATTTTCTGTACAAATCCCATTAGAGGAAACAGCAATACAACAGTGGCAGCGAATGCTTTTAAAAAATCCAGAAGTAGTGAAGGGCAATATTTTTATATTACACACATATATATATATATATATATATATATATACACACACACACACACACATATATATACACATACATACACATATACCGGATTCTGCCGAGTTAACACCCCAGATGCAAGGTAAATTTATTACTTTGTGTTTTCACACTGGACACAACAATGTATTACTTAGAGATTATGTAAAGCCATTTATTTAAGTTGACCAAAAATGTCACATGTTTATATATGTTTTAAATGTAGCGACTTATTTTAGAATTTTTCACCTACATGTGTTTTTTCATGATGTGCTTTTGCACTGCACACTGTAGCTTTAAAGTTTAATGTTTGTTTTGGGAAAATATTTGAAATGACAAAACAGTGGACATACTCCAGCAATGTTGAATTGTATTTCCTCAGTCAATAAACATGTTGACTGCACTTCTTGATTCTTTAGCGTGACTGTGTGCTGTGCTCTACCTTTGAATTTTAAGCATGCCTAATTGTAAACGTATCTATCTACTTGATGTTAAAAATGCCTGTAATGTCACCCCGGCCTAAGTCAATGCCCCCTCACCATATATTATATATATATTTAAAATGACTTCTGAGCGCTAGATTGATAAAAGGACAGAGGGCTTCAACATTTGGGAAAGTAGATGTTCAAAGAAAGTTTGAAGTATTATAAAAGACTGACCTTTTACAGGCCACTTGAGATTCCTGCTTAACTAAGCTGTAACATTGCTGTCATTTACTTTATTATCCCTATGTGAGGGTCACACAGAACATCAGGGGATGTCACTGTGAGATTCATGCATTTTAAGCAACTGGCAGGAACAGCAAACCTGGTTAGAAAAGCAATAAGCAGACAGAATCAGCAGTTTAATATGAATAATAAAAGCTATTAAATAATATGTGCTTTTAATATGAATAATAAAAGCATTGGTGAGCAACAATTCTATGTTCAAATTATTGCTTTTTAAAAATTTAAATCAAGCCATCATTAAGCAAGAAGGCGCGATACTAAATGTAGTTCTAAAATCCACAATACAGTCATTGGTTTCAGAAATGGATTATGCTGTTTTGAGATTATTGCTTTTAATTAGGATAGCGTTACTCTGAATCAGCCAGAACCCCACTGTACAGGGCATCTGCCCTTAACGTGGGCTTTCCTACTGTAACCATCCCTCTGCTATACAAGAAAAACATGGCTTCTTTGTACTATAAATAATGATACGTTTAAAAAGGCAAAGCTCTGTGTGCCCAACTTACCCCATAATGATGTCCTCCCATGTATTGGCCAAATTCAGTTATCATTGTTTTGTATAATGTAGCCATCTCAATTCATTCATTTTTTTCTTCTCCAAGTATTTACTTTGGAGCAGCCAGCACCTGTGTATAGCAGAACATCCTCTCACCAGTTCTTATGAGGTAGAAACAAACATTATCTTATTTTTAATGAAATGTTGTCTGTAACAGAATACTGGAAGACCAATGGCTCCCAAACTGATGTTGCGCTGCAATGGGTGGGCTGCAAAAAATGTCAAAATGAATGAACTGATGCCGTTAAATAATTCTGCACCAGTGAAAGCTAAAGTGAAGCTAGTGGCAATAAAGCAGTACATTATTTGACAGAGGAAAATGCTTTATTATTTTAGAATGAACAATTTACAATAAGCTAGAAGTGTTGATTTTACATGGAATTCTACAGTGTGTCAAATGGAGATTGAAAGGTGTGCCTTGGTATACTGAATTCTAAGCAGGACTGAATACTTCCTTTCTTGTAAACTGAAAAGCAATGCATGGATTGTGCCACAATCTACTGAAAACCATTCCTGCATATGCCGTACTACCTGTATTAAATGTTTGGATTATTTTGGGTATTGATTTGGCAGCTTCATGTGGACTATGGGTGGTTGTTTTCTGGGACATTTGCAGATCCTTAATGGTCCTTGATCTCCAGGTTGCAGTTACATTTTGGGATACAACCTACTTCTTTTAAAACCAATTTTCTTGCACAACACATTTTTTAAAACGCCTTGATCAGAATATGAAATAGTGGATTATGCACAAAGCATAGAGCGTGCATTCTTTGCCTCTTAGGGCTTTCCATTATTTAATGCAGTTGCTGGAGGAAATGCAAGCCTCAAAACACAATGCCTCACAAAGTCATATCAGATAACGGAGATGCGGCAGCTGCAGATATTTACAGTAATACAATCCTCTGTCAATGCACACTGTGCTGTTTAAAACAAGTGTGGACAGGTGAAACGCGGCAGTTTAACTTCAGTGTTAAACTAGAAGGTTTATTGTGGTCCAACTTGTACTACATAAATAAACAAAGCGGGCTATGAGGCAGGTACATCCTTGTGCAGATACAAGTGGTCACAAAAACAGTGACACCCAAAAAATGAGGCTGTGGATCTACAAGTTTAAAAATTAGTCAAGAAATAAACAGGTAAATAAAATGTAGTGCTGTATTTTCCAGTTGATTCTGTTGCTAATCATGTGAACTGTTCTGATGGTTTATTAGTATTATTATTATTTATTTCTTAGCAGACGCCCTTATCCAGGGCGACTTACAATCGTAAGCAAATACTTACGATTAGTAGATTTAAGTAACTTGATAGCAGGTGTCTGTAACGGATACTCTAGTTATTCTCTCTGAACTGTGAAACTCAGTACCACACTGCACTACAAGGAAAATCTGCGGAGTGTGAGGGAAGATACACAGTGCTCCCCCTTTTAACGCTGTAGTTGGGAGTTAGTTGAGTGCTGTTGTGCACCTCCATTTGTTCTGCATGTCTCAAATGTGCAGTTTTGAAAGAAACATGTTCTAGAAAAACATGTATTTGTATTGTAAAACATGGTACCTAATACTACACATGGTTAAAGAATATAAAATAAGCAAGCAAACAATTTATTTATATATATATATATATATATATATATATATATATATATATATATATATATATATATATATATATATATATATATATATATAACACACACACACTATAAATAAGTAAAAATAGAAGTTATTAAAAGCAGCCACTTCCTAATAATCTAGCATTAAAATGCCAAACAGCGCAAGAAATCTGAATGAGAAAATGCTACGTGAAGTCAAATATGACAGTGTCAGCTCATAAACCATATGAATGATTGCATCTGAGAAGCAGCCAGACTCTCCCTCCCTACCTTGAAATATAAAGTAGTACTACTGTACATCCTCTTGTATAATGCAGTATGTAATTTAAATACGGCATCAGTTTGCCAAGTTTAGATGGGGAAGCTATACCCTGCTGGCTTTCATTGTTAAAATCAAACACAACATTAGATCACCACTTCAGCTCTTCATGAGAAGCTCAAATAAATAAATAGTGCAAATGCAACCAAAGGTGCTGTGAACTGTGATCTCAAACTTTCTTTCCCAAATGTTGAAGCGCTCTACAGCTTTATCAATCAAGCCCTCAGAATCTGTAACAGAAACTGGTAATTAAAGCAAATTAAATAGAATCTCTCTAACCATCACTAAGGGACACTCTATATTTAAAGTACTTAAACACCTATCTACAGATAAAGTATTTATAAAAAGGTCTTGGTTCCTCCGTAACTGGCTTTACAGCGACAGCAACGTCGATAACACTGTCGTCATTACTTTGTCGACACGTGTCAACATGAAAACGTGTTGAAAATCAGGAGAAATTCCAAAATCCAACAAATTGTTGACGCCTTAAAAAGGTCAATGTCTATTGGCACTTTGCATCTAGAGAATTAACCCTACGCACCCCAGTTCATATGGATGACAGGTTTTTGAGCTGCCGTTATGACAGTGAAGGCTTTCTATACATAAGCACATACGTTTGTCAGTTGTGTGGTTGTGGTAAATAGCGCTTTACTCAAAGCACTCCGATACAGCCAACAGCCTTCTCAATTCTGAGCCCGTCTACACAGCTGTGTGTGCAACATTTGGACACTTCCTATTACAACAGAGGGGTGAATTCTAACAGTAGCCCCACTGTATGGGGTGTATTTTAACAATATAAACAGTATCAGATCTAAATACAGCTGCCTTGTAATAATCCGGCTGGTGTTTCAGTCCTGCAAGTCTTCTCAACACTACTTGTAATACATTAATGTTCTTTGATGCTGGTTGGTAAAATCCACACCAGCAACTTTCAACAACTAACAGACAGAAATAGGACTTAATGCTCCTTGCCTAAAAACTGCTCCTTGCTGCTGTGCAACCTGGAGCGCTCATTCTAAAAGGACTACTGTCATCCTTTTGGGAGCAAGCGTTGTTGTTTGTTTTTTTTGCTAACTTTTATAGGCGAGGGTAATATACTGGACATGGTGATAAACAAAAGTGCCATAGGAAAAAGAAAAAATAATTTTCAGGTTTACAAAGTAGTCATAGCAGAGAAGAACATATACAGTGATGATGAACGTGTGGACTTAAGTGTTCAGGTGTGAAAGTCAAAATGCTACAGTGCGGAAGAAACCTTCAATGAAAAGTATACAGACAAGCCAAAGCCAAGTCACACAATGTCCTGCATAACTGAGCAACTATCACAATAGCAGAGCTCAATTTGAACATGCTCACCAATGAGGTTTTTCCCACACACACAAATAATTTATATATATATATATATATATATATATATATATATATATATATATATATATATATATATGAGAGTTATTCAATAGAGGAAGGAGGGATACTGTTCAGTATTAAAAACATTCTCTGTCTATATATTTTAGTTGTTTATGTCATGTAAGTGCTTTGGCAACACAATTATTTTTTATTGTCATGCCAATAAAGCCAATTTGAATTGAATTTCAATGAGAGAGACACACAGAGACTTACCATGCCTCCAAATTACAGTATGTGGTCTATTTGTTTTGGCGGTCTTAAATTGGTTTAGTGGTTGAAGGAGGAAATGGGGTTCAAAATTAAATAAATAATCTTGGGCTTAACTTACCTTTATGAAAAACATTATTTTAAACCATTTTTAGTCCAATAACTAGCCTCCAATATAAATCAATTATAGTTTGAGGAATAATTGAACAGTGTGTGTAAAGATATATATATATATATATATATATATATATATATATATATATATATATATATATATATATATACACACACACACACACACACACACACACACACACACTACCGTTCAAAAGTTTGGGGTCACTTAGAAATTTCCTTGTTTTCCATGAAAACATACATGAAATGAGTTTGAATAGGAAATATAGCAAAATGAATAGGAAATAGTCATTGACAAGGTTAGAAATAATGATTTTTAATTGAAATAATAATTGTGTCCTTCAAACTTTGCTTTAGTCAAACAATCCTCCATTTGCAGCAATTACAGCCTTGCAGACCTTTGGCATTCTAGTTGTCAATTTGTTGAGGTAATCTGAAAAGATTTCACCCCATGCTTCCTGAAGCACCTCCCACAAGTTGGATTGGCTTGATGGGCACTTCTTACTTACCATACGGTCAAGCTGCTCCCACAACAGCTCAATAGGGTTGAGATCCGTGACTGTGCTGGCCACTCCATTATAGACAGAATACCAGCTGACTGCTTCTTGCCTAAATAGTTCTTGCATAGTTTGGAGCTGTGCTTTGGGTCATTGTCCTGTTGTAGGAGGAAATTGGCTCCAATCAAGCGCCGTCCACAGGGTATGGCATGGCGTTGCAAAATGGAGTGATAGCCTTCCTTCTTCAAGATCCCTTTTACCCTGTACAAATCTCCCACTTTACCACCACCAAAGCACCCCCAGACCATCACATTGCCTCCACCATGCTTGACAGATGGCGTCAAGCACTCCTCCAGCATCTTTTCATTTGGTCTGCGTCTCACAAATGTTCTTCTTTGTGATCCGAACACCTCAAAACTTAGATTTGTCTGTCCATAACACTTTTTTCCAATCTTCCTCTGTCCAGTGTCTGTGTTCTTTTGCCCATCTTAATCTTTTCTTTTTATTGGCCAGTCTGAGATATGGCTTTTTCTTTGCAACTCTGCCTAGAAGGCCAGCATCCCGAGTCGCCTCTTCACTGTTGACGCTTGAGACTGGTGTTTTCGGGTACTATTTAATGAAGCTGCCAGTTGAGGACCTGTGAGGCGTCTGTTTCTCAAACTAGACACTCTAATGTATTTGTCCTCTTGCTCAGTTGTGCACCGGGGCCTCCCACTCCTCTTTCTATTCTGGTTAGCGCTGTTCTGTGAAGGGAGTACGAGATCTTCAGTTTCTTGGCAATTTCTCGCATGGAATAGCCTTCATTTCTCAGAAGAATAGACTGACGAGTTTCAGAAGAAAGTTCTTTGTTTCTGGCCATTTTGAGCCTGTAATCGAACCCACAATTGCTGATGCTCCAGATACTCAACTAGTCTAAAGGCCAGTTTTATTGCTTCTTTAATCAGCACAACAGTTTTCAGCTGTGCTAACATAATTGCAAAAGGGTTTTCTAATGATCAATTAGCCTTTTAAAATGATAAACTTGGATCAGCAAACACAACGTGCCATTGGAACACAGGACTGATGGTTGCTGATAATGGGCCTCTGTATGCCTATGTAGATATTCCATTACAAATCAGCCGTTTCCAGCTACAATAGTCATTTACAATGTCTACACTGTATTTCTGATCAATTTGATGTTATTTTAAATGGACAAAAAATTTGCTTTTCTTTCGAAAACAAGGAAATTTCTAAGTGACCCCAAACTTTTGAACGGTAGTGTATATTATAATGTCCCGCTGAAATTCTCTTAACGTGCCCCCTTCCCAGACCAGACGCAATACCAATACGCAGTAAATTAGTGCATTTTGTAATACCATGATGTGTCTGACGACAGGCTAATCTTTTTTACTTGTTTGTTTACACTTCCGTTTTCATCATTAAACTCCCGTGTTTGTATTCTCCAGTCCAGTAGAATGCGCTCACACCCTCCCTGGTTACAGTGAGTTTCACAGTAAAGCCTGGATGACATCAGGCTTGTTAATAACATGGCCCGGCGCAAATAGTATCCCTGTTAAACCCCACCATTGCTTCTGGAAGAATAAGTAATCAGCTTCGGCAGTGACTTTTGAAATGCAGGCTAAAATACTGTGTGCAGTAGATTTGCGAAACGAAAACTGCATCATTGACTAAAAAAAAAAGTAGCCTACGGTAACGTTAAAAATGTGAAATTTGTAAAAAATATATATTATATATATATGGTGTATGTGATTTTATACATCACTGTATACATTTTGCACTGAGAAAACCACTGGAATCGGAATTATTATGTAATACAATTCACGTGCAGTCAGGGTTTTGGTAAGTAGCATTCTCAAAACGCCATCGTTTAACCTTGAAAAAAATTAAATCTAGTACCTGAAGCAGATATACGCGTTTATCATATCAACAACACCAACGTGTGTTGTAAAAATAAAGCAACAATTGTTTTGTAAACTGTCCAAAATATTTATTTGGGGGCTAAGAATGAAAAATGTAAGGGTCATTCCATGAAACCGGTACAATTTGAGTCCCTCTGACCTTTTTAAGTATATTTTAAGTATTGGGTCACCAAAATCTAATTTTAAAAGCTTTTTCTATTTAAATTGAACTGTCCCCTGTAATGAAGTGTAAGAAATATTACATTACTTTCATCTTTAATATCAGAAAATATCTTGTTTTCAACTGACACCAAGCTTTTTGTCATGTCCTCCGTGGCCTTCACTGAATTTGTACTTAGAATATGACTAATAAAAATGCCAAATAATGCATACATTTTGCCATTGATCTAAACATCTATTTGTGCTCTTTTGCTGAGAATGTATTTTTCCAAATAAATGCATGATTATTGATTAAAATCACAATATTTAGTTGCGTACCTCAGTCTACCCTCAACCCGTTACGCCAACCAATCTCCCCCATAAAAATAGTCAACTTATCCTTATGTGACATCTTCAACTGGAAGCTACATCATACAAGTCTTCTGAACAACATGGTGCAAAGACAGGCACGTTATCACATTATTTTATATCTATATTTCATAGATTTTTATTGTTAGATTGGGGCCGTCGAGCTCAACAACTCAACTCTGTTACATGAAATAGAGATAGAAAAGTATTACTTATCAAAACTATCTTTTTATTGCAAAATATATGCAATTTCTTAATTTCATGCATGCCATGTGGTTTCCTGTTCTTCACCACATGAGGAGCAGTGGCCATTTTGAGCCAAAAACTCAACCCCGTCACACTCAACCCTGTTACTCAACACCTACTTGCACAGGTTTAAAAGACACTTGTTCAACATTAAACAGCAGTATGCTTACTGCAGAGAGCTGAAGGAATGCATGTCAATGGATGAGGCCTTGATCCATGTAGACTTTTCAGAAAACTACACCTGTAAATACAGCTCTGAGATACAAGCTGTCCACTTTGGGGCCTCACACCAGCAGGCCACTCTGCATACTGGGGTGTTGTACATAGGTGAAAAACTAGAGCCCATATGCTTCAGCACCATCTCCCCCTCCAGGCACAAAGGCCCTCCAGCAATATGGCAACACCTCGATCCAGTGCTGGATTACCTTCAGGCCACACATCCGCAAGTGACTGTGCTGCACTTTTTTAGTGATGGCCCCTGTACACTATACAAGCAAAGAGGCAACTTCTTCCTTTTCAGCACGGAATTGGACAGAAGAGGCTTCAAGGCTGGCATTGAAGGGGCAAAAGGGGCTCCTGATGGTGTCGGGGAACCTTAAAAGAACAGCTGACATGTTGGTGGCTAAGGGCCGTGATATCCCTGATGCACATGAGCTCTTCAAGGCCCTGACTGAGACAAACACAACAGTGAAATTGTTCTTTGTGAAGAGTGAGAACGTAGAGAACGCATTGGAGAAGATGCCAACCCAGATACCAGCAGTGCCATCAACAATGAGGATCCACCAGGTGATTACTCTTGCTCCAAGAGAGCTGATATATCGTGATGTCAGCTGCATGTGGTCAACACAGAAGCAACTCGACTGCAAGTGCTTCAACACACAGCATTTCAGTTTCAGCAGGAAGGTTCCAACTGCTGCGCCACAGCCAGCCAGTGAAGGAAAGCCACAACCAGTGAAGGAAATCCAGTGGGGAAGTCCAGGGCTGCTTGGGCAGTGGTGTATGCTCAGATACGATGAAGACCTATATCCAGGCATCATCCTTAACACAGATGAAATGCATGTCCAAGTAAAGTGTATGCATCGCGTTGGATCAAACAGATTCTTCTGGCCTGTTCGTGATGACATCCTCTGGTACCTGTTTGATGATGTCCTTGAAATCATTCCACCCCACAGCCTGTGAAATCATGCCACGTAGAGATCTTGAAAGAGGTGTGGGACAGACTTTCGGGATGACGCCATGACACACACACACCAAAGTATGTAAAAAAGTATGTACCTACCTGTGAGACCAGCACCATAGTGCTCCTGAGTGTCTCCATGTCCATGTGCAGACAATGTTTTTATGATTCTGATGACCTGTTCTAACTTGTTGACCTGTTCTGATGACCTGTTATTAACGTCTGCTATGTTTTTTTTTTTTTTTTTACTGCAGTTGGGTTAAGCAGTGTGGAGTAGTGGTTAGGGCTCTGGACTCTTGACCGGAGGGTTGTGGGTTCAATCCCCAGTGGGGACACTGCTGTTGTACCCTTGAGCAAGGTACTTTACCTAGATTGCTCCAGTAAAACCCAACTGTATAAATGGGTAATTGTATGTAAAAATAATGTATATCTGTATAATGTGAAATAATGTATAATGTGATATCTTGTAACAATTGTAAGTTAAGCCCTGGATAAGGGCGTCTGCTAAGAAATAATAATAATAGTTAATAAAACTCAGTTTAATTCAAATTGATCTTTCTATTGTCCTCATTACATGGTAATATATATAAGAAATACAATGTTTATAGAACATCTTTGAGTGAATTTGAGAGTAAACAAAACCAATTTATATGGAAAGCCTATTTGTCTCTTCAACCCGTTACCATCTTCAACCCTGTTACCCTAGTCTCAACCCTGTTACATGACAATTTTGTGATAAAATGTTGGAAGGGTTATGGAATATGAATTCAATTTTTGTTGAGCTCAGTCTGAAATGTTTAGAGCAATCATGAGAATGTTGATTTTAGTTCAAATTCTGAAATGAAACCATACTTTTGATAAAAATGATGAGGCCGCTGACACACAAAGTGTCAATTTGAGGCTTTAGTATAGCAAAAGTGTGAGATTTTATATGAATTTTATATTTGCAATTATTGAATTCATTTGAGGGACATATGATTAATAAGAAAATGTTGATTTTATTACAAGAATCTTTTAAAATCATATTCAGACAACTTCCATATTGTCCGTAACGGGGTTGAAGACAAATGGTGTCCATATCACAAGAAAATGGCTGATAATAATAGGGCTTTGATGCCTGAGATGGGAAAATATGTTTTCTTGGAGGTTAAACATGTCCTTCATGTCATGGGGAGTTCAGAATAATTATTTATTTTGGTAAAAAATCTAAAAATGTCAAAGTCCAAATCGTACCGCTTTGGCGGAATGACCCGTAAACAAAACAAAAAACGCGAGAAACATTCTGAAATGACAGACAGCGCATTTTATTTAGTACCACTTCCCAATCTATTGCAAACTTTTATCATGTATCAGCGTTTAGTCGCTAACACCAGACTGACGAGCTGTGACAGAGCGTTCAGCGCACACACACCTAATTTACATATTAAATATGTACGGTTTAAATAAGCCCTGTTGTTTAAATGTCATATAAACAGTTGGTCTGTCTGGGATGAAAAATAAAAAAAAATACTTTAAAAAACTAGAAGCCTAGTCTTTAACTCATTTTATTTCCTGTGTGCGTTCGTGCCTGCAAATCGATATTTATTTGTTTCAATGGCCCGATTTAAAGTTTATTGTAACTTAAGTACTATATTTCAAAATACAGAATGTATGGCCAATCAGAAACCAAAGTATTGCCATGCGTTACATCTGGTGTGAGAGTTAAGAGTTTTTAGCTTTTAATACAGTGAAAAAATATGGATTGTTGGCTCAATACTATAACATTACTAGCAAAGGGCGATCAAGGCGAAATACTGTTAGAGATTAAAAACGCCAAAAATGTCTTGCGACTGAAGCTCTCTCCAATTTCCCTGCCATCATCAGTGAGTTGTGTCATAACAAGCAGGGACATCCATCACATACTAGGTAAGCGTTTTATTATTGTTTTTTTAAAAAAAAATTAGCATCAGTACTGTACGTTTTAATCACCAGGAATTTAAAAATGCCAATAATATGTTTTAGTAATGAGGTCAGTTGTAGAAATGCATGGACAGTGAACTTTTCTTTGCCTTTTCTGTAAATTTATTATCAATAAAAATACATGATTTGCTATCATGGAATAGTCCTATGTTATTTCTGACTGATTTGAGGCTAGCACGGAGGCTTTGTTGATTTTAATTAATATTTACAATAAAATGATAATGTTTCCAACAACTAGAAACCTGTTTGACGGACAATTTTTAGCCAAAAAGTAAATATAATATATATTTTTTCTTTTATAATACTGTAACTTTTATAATTGTATCCATCACACACTCCAAGGCTTGTGCATTTTGTTGTATCATGTTATTGTACAGACCTTTTTTGTTTTCATTTTATGATTCTCTCAGTGGACTACATTTTTTGGAAAGGGGTACGCAGCTTAAAAAGATTGAAAACCCCTGTTCTAATGTGATTTGGTACAATGAATATCCTCAACTCAGTGACACACCAGCATCACTGTGACACATTTCCCAATATTGTCCCCAAAAGTGACAGTGAGTATTGTAGAGACACCTTGGTTGTATATATAGCTTTGCAGTTTTATTTTTATTCAGAAACAAAAAGGTCAGTAAACTCTGCTGGCATATTTAAAAACAAACAAAAATAAGAAATGGTGGTTGGTTTGGAATCAAACATATTGACCCCCTCACTGAAGAAAATGTCCCCCTAAAATTTTGAGGGGGCCACATTGACCCTCAGTCTGTAAGTCCTGGAGCAAACACTGATATAGATATATATAGATATATATATATATATATATATATATATATATATATATATATATATATATATATATATATATATATATATATATATAAATGTGCACTTTACATTATGGGATATTTTCAAGAGGACAAAAGGGAAAATTGAATTGAGGATAAAAGCAGAACTACTAAATGTACAAGTTATTTTGTACAGAGTAGCAGTTATCTGTGGCTTTAAGAGAAACAGTAAAATTCTCTTTTCAGCATTACAGAAACTATCTACAAATTCATTACTGAGGAAGTGATTTTATCACTCAGTAACACACACAGTATTCGGATTCATTTTTTCCCCTGACCCGCTCAAATAAAAGCAGCCCTTACCTTGTTGCGTTTAAAGTAGGCTCTCCGGCACGCAGCGAAACACTTCTCACTGCAGAAGCTTTTCATCTCGCTGCCCATGCTCAGGGAGTAGCGCTTGATTCCAACTTTCTGGCACCAGGCGCACATAATCTGAACATTCGACACATCGTCCTCTGATAAAGAAAACAAGAAAACAAACAGACAAACAAAAATAACTTCAGGTCGCGGAAGAAACAGCTGAAATTCTTCATCATGAACTTGATACTGCAGCTCCTGCCTCCTCAGCAGCCCAATGCACACTGTAGAGCAGCCAGCATGGACGCCTTGGGTAAGTCAATGCCAGCTGTGCTAAAGTCCTGGCATTTCAAATGAATACTACTCAAACAGAGCAACAATTCTCCAGGCTGGAATCTCTCCTCCAAAAAAGGAAGAAAAAAAAAAAAAAAGACAAAAAAACAATGATTATTTCATTAGTAAAAGTTAAAGAAAAGCTGTAACAAAAATAGAGGGCAAGATTCAGCAATTGTTTTCTAATGACACAGCATTTGAACTCTGTATGAGTTTGCTTTTACACAGCTCTTGAGCGAATCCTCTTTGTTACGCGGGCATGCATTGAACTATACAGTAGATTTTGATTAATGGAAAAGGATTTACAAATGAGCAGTGAAAAGGGAAATTTAAAAAAAGCTGAGACAAATTTCAACAGGAACTTAAAGCTATGCATTTACTTAAAAAAAAAAAAAAAAAGCCATTTCCAAGGGAGTTGGTTACAGATACTAAAAGACTTATTATGTTAAAATAAAAATGAAGGTAATTATGGTTACAAACCTCACAAATAAATTTCCAAATGCTGGTCAATATGGCTGGGGATCAAAAGATGGACCTCTTATAGTCATAGTTAGTTACTGTGAATATTGCAGAGCCTTTCAAAACTTGAAATCCGACCCTTTGTCAATTTGAGTTCACTTGCTTTAGCCAAAAGTTTAGCATTTCATGTATCCCCTTCAAAAACACAGCTGAACAGTACACCTATTTCTGACACAGTGCTTGTTCCCAGGTTTTCTGGGCCAATCGGCGATGGGGTTTCCCCCCTTCAAATCCCTGTGTTTTTAGTCCACACAAGGATGATGGCTTACAGTTTCTTAAAGCTAAGGTGACGTAAAAAACAGTTTCCATGGCTATAAACATGCTTGTTGTCGCTGCGCTGAAGAGGCAGAGTGAGGAGTGAGGGAAAGTGGATGCAGGGGTGGATCCGACAGGACATTTCCTGAGTGCTGGCAGTGAAAGCGACAGCGAGGGAGCTCAGTGTGACAGAATGCAGTAGAAACTGCTGCTGTCAAGGGCATCAATGTTTTATAGATACAGCCTGTAATTAATGGGACTGTAAACAGAAATACTACATGAACAGTATTATAAAAAGAGAACTTATTTATTTAAAAAAAAATATGAACTCAATAAAAGAAGCAACAAAGAGTTAGGCGGCTTGCTCAATCACAGTGATTTGTTACGGGATTCAAGCAAGCTTTTCCTTGCTTCAGAGTTCACGTTCTTCGTACATTCATGGAGTTATACCAGCTAGCACTGAGTGGAAACCTCATAGTAATGCAGTAAAAGTAATAGACCGACACCAGCAAACTGACAGCTTGCATGGAGTGTGTGCATTTGGGAAAAGGACAGCCTGCAGTAAATGTTCTCATATACCAACTGCTAAAGCTGTAATGTCTGTAAATGCTATGGCACTTTGCTACAACTGTCAGACCAATATAAAGTATATATTATCAGGGTGCCTCAGTTATATAAAATGTTAAAAGGGTTAAGCGTTATTTTACATCCAGCAACTTATCAAAAGCTTTCTGACATCTACAGGTTGTAACCCATAACGACAAACGAAGACTTAACTTGTTATCAAATGGTATGTAACAGACCCGAGTGACAGCTTGTGACAGCTTCATGCTATATGGCTGCTTTCGCTAAAGGGACTTCTATTGCAGTAAGCTCTGAAGGGGAACCAACGTTAAACACTGTTATTGGAACGCAAGTTTCATTTAGCATATCTATGGGGAAAAAGCCAACAATTTCTTAGATTCTGATTAGAAAGCCCACAGCTATGTTCAGTGTTTTACAAAAAAAATTAATTTGTTGGTGTCGTCTACATTTTCCATTGTTTTGCCTTCTGTGTACTCAGTTTCAAAATTGCCTGTCAAATTACTTATACTACAAGCTACAAATCCCTCAGTGCCAAAATATAATTCTGCAAGTCTACCTGTGGCAGTGAGAGGTTACACATGTAAAACAGACAAACACACTCCAGTACAGAAAGAATAAATCAAAAATTTTGGGCACCGACCTAAAATAAAGCTACAAAAAAATATCAACCCTATTTACATCCTGATATCAGAAGCAATGGAAAGTGTGTACAGCTTGGCAAGAAAGCCGAAGAGAAGATAACATTTTGAATGGCGATGGTTATATGGACACCAGGGATCAAAGTGATCCGGACTTTGTGATCGAGAGTACTTTTATCTGGATCGTTTTGATCAGTTTTTTCAGAAGATGTCACTGCTGGATTATTTTTATCCAGATTAAATATAAAATTAAAATATATACAGTACTGTGCAAAAGTTTTAGGCAGGTGTGAAAAAATGCTGTAAAGTAAGAATGCTTTCAAAAATAGACATGTTAATAGATTATATTTAACAATTAACTAAATGCAAAGTGAGTGAACATCAATTCTTCTAGGTACACTTGCACAAAGTCAGGGATTTTGTAGGCATATAGTCAGGTGTATGATTAAACAATTATACCAAACAGGTGCTAATGATCATCAATTCAATATGTAGGTTGAAACACAATCATTAACTGAAACAGAAACAGCTGTGTAGGAGGAATAAAACTGGGTGAGGAACAGCCAAACTCAGCTAACAAGGTGAGGTTGCTGAAGACAGTTTACTGTCAAAAGTCATACACCATGGCAAGACTGAGCACAGCAACAAGACACAAGGTAGTTATACTGCATCAGCAAGGTCTCTCCCAGGCAGAAATTTCAAGGCAGACAGGGGTTTCCAGATGTGCTGTCCAAGCTCTTTTGAAGAAGCACAAAGAAACGGGCAACGTTGAGGACCGTGAGACGCAGTGGTCGGCCAAGGAAACTTACTGCAGCAGATGAAAGACACATCATGCTTACTTCCCTTCGCAATCGGAAGATGTCCAGCAGTGCCATCAGCTCAGAATTGGCAGAAAACAGTGGGACCCTGGTACACCCATCTACTGTCCGAGAAGTCTGGTCAGAAGTGGCCTTCATGGAAGACTTGCGCCAAAAGCCATACCTCCGACGTGGAAACAAGGCCAAGCGACTCAACTATGCACGAAAACACAGGAACTGGGGTGCAGAAAATGGCAGCAGGTGCTCTGGACTGATGAGTCAAAATTTGAAATATTTGGCTGTAGCAGAAGGCAGTTTGTTCGCCGAAGGGCTGGAGAGCGGTACACTAATGAGTGTCTGCAGGCAACAGTGAAGCATGGTGGAGGTTCCTTGCAAGTTTGGGGCTGCATTTCTGCAAATGGAGTTGGGGATTTGGTCAGAATTAATGGTCTCCTCAATGCTGAGAAGTACAGGCAGATACTTATCCATCATGCAATACCATCAGGGAGGCATCTGATTGGCCCAAAATTTATTCTGCAGCATGACAACGACCGCAAACATACAGCGAAAGTCATTAAGAACTATCTTCAGCGTAAAGAAGAACAAGGAGTCCTGGAAGTGATGGTATGGCCCCCACAGAGCCCTGATCTCAACATCATCGAGTCTGTCTGGGATTACATGAAGACAGAGAAGCAACTGAGGCTGCCTAAATCCACAGAAGAACTGTGGTTAGTTCTCCAAGATGTTTGGGCCAACCTACCTGCCGAAGTTCCTTCAAAACTGTGTGCAAGTGTACCTAGAAGAATTGATGCTGTTTTGAAGGCAAAGGGTGGTCACACCAAATATTGATTTGATGTAGATTTTTCTTCTGTTCACTCACTTTGCATTTTGTTAATTGATAAATATAAACTATTAACATGTCTATTTTTGAAAGCATTCTTACTTTACAGCATTTTTTCACACCTGCCTAAAACTTTTGCACAGTACTGTATATATTTTTTTATTAAAAGGAATCTTGATCACAAAATCCAGATCACTGTAATCCAGGTTAAGCTTTGAATAACTGGCCCCAGGTTATCTGAGCAATCACACATGCATACATACATACATACATACATACATACATACATAAAACCCTTAACAGACAACAGATTGACATAACACAGCTTGATTTATAAATATTATATTTCCCTGTTAGAAAAGCGCAGCATCTGAAAATGATCCCGAGTCACTGACAGTCCTCCAGTGAAACAAATGCCTGTGTTTGCTGCAGGTCCTATACCTGTGGTTCAAAAGATGGTCTGCTCCAGGCCAGAGCAGCATGCCAAAGGAGGAAGCAATTCAATTTCAGAGCTCAGCTGGGCTCAGAACTAATTTTAAATAAACTGATGAATTATTTACAAATAAATAAAAGGGAATATGGCTTATTTGTCAGACATGATATGCCACCAGTATGTTCCACCATCTACTTGTGCTATATTCCTTCCCAGCTATCCTTGATCTTGGACTAACTAATGTTATTTTAGGTAAAGTAGTCCAGGACTAGTGCTAATTGGTGTCTGTGTAACCAGCCATTTAATTAACTCATGATCCTAACCACAACTTTCTCAGCTGGTAAAATGGAGGAAAAAAAAATACGTCCAGGACCGTATATAAAAACTTAAGCTTCAAAGAAATATCTAGACATTGTTACCTGCTGGTGGTTTGATATAGGGCGGAGGAATCAATGGAACAATAATGGGCACATTCCCATGATCCTTTAACCCGGATGATGATGACGAGGAGGAGGAGGAGGAGGAAGAGGAAGAAGATTCTGCCATTCCATTCCCCGCGGCTGCTCCAGAATAACTGCTGCTTGCATTAGTAGGCAAGCTCCCTCTGTCTTCAGAGGGTTTCCGCTTTGGCAAGGAGTTCTCTGGGAGAAGAGATGAATTTTGTCTGGTTAGGTCGAGACAATAGCAGCAAGAATATATTTGGGATATAGCACAGAGATTATTTATCCCGGTTTAGAAGCTTTATTAAACTAAACTACATACACAGTCATAGGCTTGCACCTTCCAAGACTGGTGTCAGTTGTGACTGTGCGTTATAGACGTTCATATGTACAGCTGACCCGTCTCATGCTGCAAGAGTGTCTTCTCATGAGCAAGTAGACAGCGAAGCAGTTTTGCAACTTCGTGTGAGAAACACTTATACCATAAGATAAAGCCAACAGTACATATGAACCGGTCTAACTTATTAAAAACCATGTTTCAATTTTAAGAACATAGTTAGAGTGTTCCGAAAACTTAGTCCTATTCAGTGCTGATGAGCGATTGGGTGTTGCAATGATGATGAGGCATATGGTGACTGCCAAAGACATTCAGCATAGGGGCCATTTGTTCTTTGCATTTGAACTTGTAAGAATAACACGGGAATAAAGCAGCACAAGGGAACAGTTCATTGCAGCATTGTATACCAGCAGACACCACAGCGTCTTAAACAAAATAATGATTTTGCTTTTTTTTCTGGTTCAAGCACTTCCCTTTGTTTGTGCACGTAGAGCATAGTAAGGTCACAGATATGGGTAGTAAAGAATAGAGAAAGCATGGTAAAGAGGGAAGTATGGAAATGGTTCAAAAGATTGTGCATGAGATAAACAGTAAAATCAACCTTACCACTGTAACCTTGATATGCAGAACAGTTTGGTGCATAGGACACTTATCACTGATCCTCCAGTGGTTAAACAGTTAGGGGATTAAGTAAAGTTTCCTAACTTTCCTAAGCCCTTGTGTGTTTAGCTGTCGCTGAACAGCGAGTGGTGCTGTATAAATGGAGAGGAAGATAGTTTCCTGTTTGTTTTTTTATTTTTTTATTTCCTTTAAACCACAAATCCCAGTTACCAAGGAAGGTTGTTCAAAACCAGAACATTCTTGCACCTCTATGCTCATTTCAGAGCCTTGACCCCCAAAAAAAGAGTTTTAAATGAACATCTAAATCGGAGTCCCAGAGACGTGTACTTCATTCATGGCAGCTGCATCACACTAATGGATCCTCACACAACAGTTTAGAAGCTTTATTGACCTTTACTTCTGAGGCCTAGGCAATAAGCACAGTGTTGGGAAATTACTTTTTTACTATTCTCTGCAAGAGAACAGGATGGCAAAAAGCAAAGTTAATGGTGCTTCTAATGTTTAAAATGGGTCTTTTGGTGTAGTTTGGGGATTTTCATATATTCTAGTCTACATGCCCCCTCAAAAGCACTTTCAAATCCCACCAACACATGGCCTTACCCCCCTCCCAACTTACTGTACCCTGACTTGTATTTCTATAGAAATGGCTTTCCTCGTACACATATCTTAAAGTGAGGAAAGCTATGTATAAAGGGTACTGTACTAGATTTTTTATAACACAGTAAAATAATTTAACTGTATAGCTAATTTAAATTTGACGTCATTTCCATGATAGATATGTGATACAAAATAATTTCAGATGGCTGTATCACAATCAGGGTTTACTACATATTGTATATATATATATAAATATTAAAAAAGGGATGTTATACCATCAACATTTTGCAGATATTTAATATTATATGTTTAGTATCTCAAAAAAACAAAAACACTTCAATTACACATTATGCGGTTTCTATCATTGTTTGTTTCTGCTTTGATCATACCAGGCAATAGAGAATTTTGCACAACACACACATACATACAGGCAAGAAAGTAATTTAAGTCCTATCTTTTCATATTTAATAAAATCCATGTTTCCAAGGTAAGCGCTGTATATGAAAACCTACCTGGTGGAATAAAAGGGTTTGATTGGATTGTTCAATAGCGTGGTTGTGGTTTGTAGACGTCTTTTGTCATTTCACCCAATACCTTAAACTCATTTAAAACATCACTAACATACTACAGTACTGCCACCCTCAGTCCAGTAAGCCCAGTGATGAAAGACATCTTACCCTCCTGCTGGTAAACAACCACCCAGCCTCTTCTCTCCCCAGTAGCTCTGTGCATGCAAGCAAGCGGTTTTACCTTTTAAAACAGAGATGTGCTGCCGGCTCTCACCGTCAGGGTAGTTGTTAATCTCAATATCTTCCCCATCTTTTAATTCCACCTTATCATAGCCGTACCAGCCAAGGAGCTCGTTCATAGTGTTCTCTGCGAAACTCTGCAAGAGAGGAACCGCCAATATATTATCGCAATTAATAACCATTTGTGAAGAAGAGATTCATGCATTAAATCGAACTCTATTTGCCCTGAAGCATGAGCTGCCAGCCCTACCCCTCCTCCTCCAGACTCGCATTCATCTTTCAAGTCACGTCAAACAAATGTAATGTATTTAAATCTCTGGATGAAACACGCAATTAATACCCTGTCACTCACTGGAATTGAGGGATCAAAAGTATATTTACAGTATATGAACCATTTACGAATCATTCTAAGTGTAAGGAACCACGGATTTCTCTTAATTGATTCAAATCGACGAATCTTATAGCAAAAAGTGGCTGTGTGACTTTGAAGAGAAGGGGCGTATGGGGAAGATATATTGTTGATTAATGAATCCAGTGTGTACTACAAATCTGGATGCTGCTTCACCCTGCTGGACCATGTGCATTGAAGCTGTTGTCCGATTGCTCAATGCCCTAGTTAACACGTGTCAAACCACAAAAAATAGGATTCAATCCTATTTAATTTTGCGTAGCTCCAGTGCCGCTCCCCCGTCGCCTGTGGTGTGAAAGATACTTAAATTCAAAGTATAGGTTCTATTCATTCTGTCGCATCGCTGCACAGCTTTTCTTGCCGCATCGCGTCTGGTGCGTAACAGCCTTAAGTGTGATTTCAAACTCAAGCTCCGGAGGAACTCATGACAACATTCTCTGATCCATCTTCACACAGACTGCAACCAGGCAACGGGCGTGAGGAGCAATCTACGCTGGATAGTTTTTTCAAGAGAGAGGACATGTAATTACTGTATTCAGCATGTAAGTGTACATTCTTTCCTTTGTCATTTCTTTACGATTTTCTTTTAAACATACCTGTAGCAGGGCAATTGCTCTCCACAGGGTGGAAATTAGTGTTGGTGTAATTTATATGTGGAAATGTGTTTGTTTTGTGTGCTTTTTGGAGTTGTTATGCTTGATGAAATGATTGTTTAAAGACAGGCTCTCGATTGAGACTGAGAATGTGAAGGAATCTTCATAAAAGATATATATATATATATATATATATAGATATATATATATAGATATATAGATATATATATAGATATATATATATATATATATATATATATATATATATATATATATATATATATATATATATATATATATTCAATTCAAATTTGCCGTTTTGTCATTATTCTGAATACAGAAAAATGCCAAACCCTGGTGTGGGTTGACAAATGTATAGACAGGTCAAGGCAATATGACACACTTTATCGTATTTTAAATGCAATAAGCGATGCTAATTTAAAATGAATAGATTTGGCTCCTGTTCACAGGCATCAGCATCACTGGCAGCATGTTGGTGCACTTGCATGTCCAATTACTAAGCTAGAACAGTCTAAGAAATGACAACTGAAACACTAGATGTCATTATCATATCCACAAAACCCTCTGACAAATACCTACATGTTTATTATTGGTCAAATATCAAGTGCAGTGGAGCTATTCAGAAACAAAGCATCATCTAATTGCGACATTTCAAAAGAAAGAATTTGACTATGCATGCTGCAATCTATTGACTTCTTTGGAACAAATACCACAAAATCTTCATACAAGTTACAAGTTACAGAGATAATACTACTGTATTTTACAGGAGAGTGTCCCAACTACATCCAAGATGGGAGCTACTCTGCTGATCCAGAAGGCACCCGTTAGACACCTTTTCTGTTCGTATCAGCATATTAGGTTTGGGGTTATTAGCTGTGCCCCCACCCAATGGGGTAGTGAATAAACCTGGGCACACTATTCTCTTGGATAATCATTATTGTGTAGTAGCTGGTATAACCTCTCACGATTGCTTGAATGTGCTAGTTACACCTTTGGTGTAATGGCTTAGACCTTGGAAAACACACGATAAGAGTTCTGTACATTGACTTAATGATAGGGATTATTTTTAAGTATCATGTGATGAACATGATTTTAGGCAACGTATTAACATACCTACCAGGTGGAATTCTAAAGATCCTGAAAAAGCAACAATTGACCTTATTTTGGTATCTGGCCAGTTGAGCAACCATGAGGTCAGTTTTTACATCACAAATTGTAAGATTCCTAAACTGAAACTCAGGATAAATGCAGTTTAAAATAAACATTAACAAGCAGGCTTTCCTACAGGACTTGAATATGCTGAACTGGAACAGAATATAGCTGGTCCTGTCAGTTGAGGAGGCATGGGGATTGTTCCAAGGTATGTTTACTGAGGTTATCAACAAGCATGCACCAGTTAAACAACGTCAGGTGTGTAGCCAGTGTTCTCTATGGATTACCATGGAGTTAATTGCTCTTTATGAGTTCAGAGATCTAACCTGGAAGAAGGCACCAATTAGTTGTCATAATGAGAACCGAGTGCACTATAGCCAACTTAGAAACCAGTGTACTTTGTTAACTAAAAATTGCAAGTCTAAATATTTTAAATCTAGAGGAAAACCTAAAAAAAAAAGTTTGTGGTTCGGAATATAGGTGGTACCTGCTCTTTAAAGGGTTTACCGATAACTTAACACTGGAGCTGAACAAGTTCAGGGTCTAGGAAATATCAATGCCTTTAACCAGTATTTTATACAAGCTAGTAATGCATTTAATGGCAATTCTGGTATGTACGAGAAAGATGATCCCCCTCAGCTCTAAAGACATTTCTTCTTTTAATAGACAAAATGTTTGGTACTGTTAAATTTGATTTTAAGAATGTAGCAATCAACTGTGTGTGCATTACAAGGACTGGCTACTTCAAAGGGGGCTGGAGCTGATCAATTGGAGCTTTTCTTTCTAAAATTGGCTAGTAATATTATTTCATGTCCTCTGGCACATTTGTTTACTCTATCCTTAAATACTGGAACCATTTTGGAAGCTTGCACATGTGGTACCAGTATATAAGGGAGGCTCTCAAATGGAGGTCACCAATTACAGACCAATATCACTGTTGCCTGTTCTGGCAAAATGTTTGGAGAAGGTGGTGCTGGGTAAGCTGAAAGCCTTTACTGACTCAAACAACCTGCTGTCCCCAATCCAGTTTTAGATCAGGCCATGGGACAATAACAGCAGTGATTAAAGTGGTTAATGACATTTCAAATGGGTTGGATAACAAGCAGGAGGAAGCTGCAGTCTTTATTGATCTGTCCAAGGCTTTAGATACTGTGGACCACAAATTACTGTGCGATAGGTTGGGGGAAAATGGGTTTGTCTGATAAAACCATTGACTGGTTCTGTAGTTATTTAAGAGATAGACAACAGGTAAAGGGAGGAGGTATGTGGTCTTCTGTCTTAGAGAAGAAAAAAAGGTGTACCACGGGCTCTAGCGTGGGTAAGACACTGTTTTCACTGTATATTGGTGAGGAGTGTCAGAATCTGAATGGAGTTCATCGTCAACTATATGCGGGTGAGACAGTGCTTTATACTACTGGATATTCTGGCACAGACAATTAAACTCCAAGAGGCTTTCAATATTGTACAACAACATTTTTGGAATTTAAAGCTGTTGCTTAATACAAAAACAACTAAAATTTAGGAGTTTGAAATGAAATCCTTCATTCATTGACTGGAGAGTCTCTGGTGGATAGTTATAAAGATCTGGCTGGATCCTCTGCTGAAGTTTGATCTGCATGTTTTAGCTCAAAGAAAACAGCTCAAAAACTGGGTTTTCTTTTGACAGTGAAAAAACTTTACGTTTCCAAGTAGAAATCGTTTGTTTCCTTTGTTTGATTAAGGTGATGCTTTATTTTTACATGCCGCTGTCGAGCAATTAAAAAAAAAACTGGATCGACCAATGAGCAAAGCAGCCATATTTGTATTAGAATACCACCCTCAACCCATCACTGTCAGTTACTGGCTTCTTTAAATTGGATGTCACTTAATTGTAGAAGGCAATTACATTGTGTACTTTGTGTGTCTAAAACTGTAATAGGTTTGTTGCCGGGTTACCTAGGTTTTTTGCTAGGTAAATATACTTTACGATCTAGTTTTGCACTTATTTATCAAGTGCCTTGGAGAAGGTCCTTGCTTGGCTGGTCAGCATTTAGTTGTAGCACCCCTATGGCATGGGATAGTCTGGACCAGAGTATCTGATATGAAACAGCATCAGATAAATAACCCAAATGTATCAGCTACACTAAGAACAAGGACTAAGACGACATGTATTTTAATGAGTCGGTTCCAAGAATTATCAAAGTGCAGATGTTTCTGATCCCAGATTGAATGTATGATGGGATTGTCATGAGAGGGATGCTGTTTTTAGAGATGTGAAATTACTGCCGTCTGTTTCTGGTCATCTTGCCAGGACTCTCTTGTGAAAGAGGCCCTCGTTGCAATGGTTTTTTTCCTGGTTAAAAGAATGAATAAAAAAATATATAGTACACAATAGCATACTGTAGTAAATGATAGTACTTTTGTCACGATGATAGTATCTTTTATTAGATCTATAAAATGTAGCTAAGGTTGCTGAATAACAGTGAACCAATGTTCATTGGAAAAGTAAGGATGCACCACCCATTGTTAGTGCACAACAGCCAATGTTTTTGAATAGATTGCCTCAAGAGGTGTTCTACATTTACAAACAAATTGATACATTCATCATTTCTTTCATAAGACTTCATTTTTCATATTCATTATAGTTTGAAATCAACCCTCATATATTTGGGCCCACTTTAAATTGCTGTAATTAAAAAGGAATAAGCAGCTATCTGAAAAAAAAAAAAAAAATGAAACATGGAAGCTACGAAGGTCATTATGGATAAAATACTACAGTTTTTTTTTTTTCTTTACAGAAATGCAATCTGCAAAACTATGCAGGCTCAAGCACTTTATTCTATTTTGCACGAATAGCACTACACTGTATCAAATTCAGATTTGTTACCCTGTCACTTACAGAAGACAGGAGATTACAAAAAAGGAAACATAATCGCCTAGGCAATACAAACAGCAAACCGTATTGGCTCTCAGTCGTCTCGCTGCTCAACAGTCAACCTTGCCAATGCAACATTTTCAAACCGCACATACCAACAGATTGTCTTTTGTGCTGTCAATATAGGGTTTTATCAAGCTGCTGAATCGAACCAGGAAAGCCCTTGACAATCAAAGCAATTTTATGGGTCATTCAGAAAACCCAGAACTACGTTAAACAGTAAAGCAGTGGCCTTTTTGTAACCCTTGGAGAAGAGAGGGAAAAAAAAACCCCAACAGAAGAGCAATCACTTTCTTTCTGCAAAGCAAGGACAAGCAACCTGATCCAGTGTGGTCTGAAATCTGAGTAGGTCACTGTACACCATGATAAAATTCCCGAATCCAGAGCCAAGTTTCCCCGAGGGGGCCCTCCTCCTACTCCCAACACTTTCCAAGACAACTTTTCCATTTCCCCCTCCCTCCCCCTGCATCTCTTCCATTCCCCTACCTCCCTGCATCTCTTCCATTCCCCTACCCTGCATCTCTTCCATTCCCCTACCCCTGCATCTCTTCCATTTCCCTCCCTGCATCTCTTCCATTTCCCCCTCCCTCCCCTGCATCTCTTCCATTTCCCACTCCCCTGCATCTCTTCCATTTCCCTCCCTGCATCTCTTCCATTTCCCTCCCTCCCTGCATCTCTTCCATTTCCCCTCCCCTGCATCTCTTCCATTTCCCCTCCCCTGCATCTCTTCCATTTCCCCTCCCCCTGCATCTCTTCCATTTCCCCTCCCCTGCATCTCTTCCATTTCCCCTCCCTCCCTGCATCTCTTCCATTTCCCTACCTCCCTGCATCTCTTCCATTTCCCCCCCTGCATCTCTTCCATTCCCCCCCCTGCATCTCTTCCATTCCCCCTCCTCCTGCATCTCTTCCATTCCCCTCCCTGCATCTCTTCCATTTCCCCTCCCTGCATCTCTTCCATTCCCCTACCTCCCCTGCATCTCTTCCATTTCCCCTCCCTGCATCTCTTCCATTCCCCTCCTCCCTGCATCTCTTCCATTTCCCCTCCCTCCTGCATCTCTTCCATTCCCCCCTCCTGCATCTCTTCCATTCCCCCTCCTGCATCTCTTCCATTCCCCTCCTCCTGCATCTCTTCCATTCCCCTCCCTGCATCTCTTCCATTCCCCTCCCCTGCATCTCTTCCATTCCCCTCCCCTGCATCTCTTCCATTTCCCCTCCCTCCCTGCATCTCTTCCATTTCCCTCCCTCCCCTGCATCTCTTCCATTCCCCCTCCCTGCATCTCTTCCATTCCCCTCCTCCCCTGCATCTCTTCCATTTCCCCCTCCTGCATCTCTTCCATTCCCCTCCCCTGCATCTCTTCCATTCCCCTCCTCCTGCATCTCTTCCATTCCCCCCTCCCTGCATCTCTTCCATTCCCCTCCCTGCATCTCTTCCATTCCCCCTCCCTGCATCTCTTCCATTCCCCTCCCCTGCATCTCTTCCATTCCCCCTCCCTGCATCTCTTCCATTTCCCCCTCCCCTGCATCTCTTCCATTCCCCCTCCCCTGCATCTCTTCCATTCCCTCCTCCTGCATCTCTTCCATTTCCCCTCCCCTGCATCTCTTCCATTCCCCCTCCCCTGCATCTCTTCCATTCCCCTCCTCCCCTGCATCTCTTCCATTCCCCTCCCCTGCATCTCTTCCATTCCCCCTCCCCTGCATCTCTTCCATTCCCCCTCCCCTGCATCTCTTCCATTCCCCCTCCCTGCATCTCTTCCATTCCCCCTCCCCTGCATCTCTTCCATTCCCCCCTCCCCTGCATCTCTTCCATTTCCCCCTCCCCTGCATCTCTTCCATTCCCCCTCCCTGCATCTCTTCCATTCCCCTCCTCCCTGCATCTCTTCCATTCCCCTCCTCCTGCATCTCTTCCATTCCCCTCCTCCCTGCATCTCTTCCATTCCCCCTCCCCTGCATCTCTTCCATTCCCCTCCTCCTGCATCTCTTCCATTCCCCTCCTCCTGCATCTCTTCCATTCCCCCCTCCTGCATCTCTTCCATTCCCCTCCCTGCATCTCTTCCATTCCCCTCCCCTGCATCTCTTCCATTCCCTCCCCTGCATCTCTTCCATTCCCCTCCCCTGCATCTCTTCCATTCCCCTCCCTGCATCTCTTCCATTCCCCCCTCCCTGCATCTCTTCCATTCCCCTCCCCTGCATCTCTTCCATTCCCCCCTCCCTGCATCTCTTCCATTCCCCTCCCCTGCATCTCTTCCATTCCCCTCCCCTGCATCTCTTCCATTCCTCCCCTGCATCTCTTCCATTCCCCTCCCCTGCATCTCTTCCATTCCCTCCCCTGCATCTCTTCCATTCCCCTCCCTGCATCTCTTCCATTCCCCTCCCCTGCATCTCTTCCATTTCCTCCCTGCATCTCTTCCATTCCCTCCCCTGCATCTCTTCCATTCCCCTCCCTGCATCTCTTCCATTTCCCCCTCCCCTGCATCTCTTCCATTCTCCCTCCCCTGCATCTCTTCCATTCCCCTCCCCTGCATCTCTTCCATTCCCTCCCTCCCTGCATCTCTTCCATTTCCCCTCCCTGCATCTCTTCCATTCCCCCTCCCCTGCATCTCTTCCATTTCCCCTCCCTGCATCTCTTCCATTTCCCCTCCCTGCATCTCTTCCATTCCCTCCCTGCATCTCTTCCATTCCCTCCCTCCCCTGCATCTCTTCCATTTCCCTCCTCCTGCATCTCTTCCATTTCCCCTCCCCCTGCATCTCTTCCATTCCCCCTCCCCCTGCATCTCTTCCATTCCCCTCCTCCCTGCATCTCTTCCATTCCCCCTCCCCTGCATCTCTTCCATTTCCCCTCCCTGCATCTCTTCCATTTCCCCTCCCCTGCATCTCTTCCATTCCCCCCCCCCTGCATCTCTTCCATTTCCCTCCCCTGCATCTCTTCCATTTCCCTCCCTCCTGCATCTCTTCCATTCCCTCCTCCTCCCCTGCATCTCTTCCATTCCCTCCTCCCTGCATCTCTTCCATTCCCCCTACCTCCCCTGCATCTCTTCCATTTCCCCCTCCCCTGCATCTCTTCCATTCCCCCTCCCTCCCCTGCATCTCTTCCATTCCCCTCCCTCCCCTGCATCTCTTCCATTCCCCCTCCTGCATCTCTTCCATTTCCTCCCTCCCCTGCATCTCTTCCATTCCCCCTCCCTGCATCTCTTCCATTTCCCCTCCCTCCCCTGCATCTCTTCCATTTCCCCCTCCCCTGCATCTCTTCCATTCCCCCTCCCTCCCCTGCATCTCTTCCATTCCCCCTACCTTAAGCCTTGATATCTGATCTGCCACAAAAGCTCAGATTTCAGTTTTAACAGCTTAGGCTGCCTATTACTGTAGACATTCCTTTCTCTGTGCCTTACCGATTACTTACCACGGGTTATTTTACACTGATCCAGATGAAAGCAGTTCAGAGTAAGGAAGCACAGCCAGACTAAGGAAGCACAGCCAGACTCTCATTTTTCTAGATACGATCCCTCACAAGAGCACATTGTGTACTTTAATTTTTTTTTTTAAATAAAAATACATACTACTTTTTTTTTTTTTTTTTTGTTATATACAAGACTCATTTTAAATAAGACTCCAGTTAGGAGTTAGTTTGTTACAATTTGTTCAAGTCTGCAAACAATACAGTACTTGACTATTTTGCAATGCTACAGATCCTGTCTCTGTCTCTTCAAGGCTCGGGTCTCAGATTGTGGAGCAGCAACAGCAGCCACTGGGCTCCGATGAAGTATCCCTTCTGGGAGGACACTTAAATCTCAATAAGGGGGGGGGGCTATGAGATACTACACTTTACGGCTTCTGCTTTATGACAACCGGTTCTTCAAACGGCTTTGCTGAAATGCATTTTTCTATCCTTCCAAGTTCTACAGGATGATCTTGCTGTATACTGTACTTCTGGACACTCACTTTAGGGAATGCCCAGACACTAGAGGGAAATGCGTTGTCAGATGGTCCCCCAGACAGCTGCATTTTGACAAATCAACCACCAATTACGACATTTGACAGCTCTGCAAAACAACCTGCAAAGATGTATGATTTTCTATTTTTTTTTTTTTTTTTAAATGCATGTTAAACAATTTAGTAATAAACACCTGGTCAATTTACTACATTCAACTTATACACATTTTGCACCGGCATATTTAAAAAGATGTACTGTATTCTAGTTACATCTAAGTGTAACAAATGTCAAAAAGTATAGCAGCATGTGGAAGTAACACTGTACACTGTAGTTGGTGGGAACATCGCTGCCGTGTTCTTACATCACTATGTTCTTTTCATTGTGCAGTTGGTATTTTGTTACATGGAGAACACAAAAATTCACTCTTTAAGAAAAAAGACATGACAAGATGCATAAACTTGGTGGATAACTACTACAACTGTACCTAAAAAGGTCGATATTTCTGTCAGTGAGCGGGATATTTAAATCTTTTCCGAGGGTTAATTATGTCCCTTGTTGTTGTTTTTTAGCGCATTAATGAAAGACGGTGTACTCCTCCCCCCTCCTCCCCCTTTCACACAACGCCGATTTGTTTCTTCCCTGCAGCTCAGACAAACATCAGGTTATATTAAAAACAACTGTCTCCCAAACCACGAAGTGTGCCTGCCTCCAAAGTAAACACAACAAACCTAATACTTGATCCAGCACAGGTCAGCCTTTATACCCAACCAGTTACCAGGATAACATTTCACATGTTTTGATTAGAATTAGTTAATTTGTAATTCTAGACCCCGTGGAATTCCAAAAGCTGCAGTTCCTATTGGGTACACAAAATAGCAAATTTCCATTTCCCCCCTTACTTATGAACGATTACTGGTATTTAGTAGGCCCTACACATTAAGCCGAAGCCGCTACTTTTATTTATTTATTTAAACCACAATATATAATCGTCTAATATTACTCTGCTGACTTTTGACCGTTTGTTGTGGTGTACTTTGTCCCGTTAAGAATGGCTTTATGCCGAAGAAATTACAGGTTGTAGTTTAAATCGGCTCGCACAGGGTATCTATCGTATGTGTTTTTTGTATATAATTAAATTGTTACGGTAATTACTGGATACCCTTTTTCATCCGTAGTCATTTTTTTACGAAACTAGTCTTGCAGCACACATTGCCATTAAATAAATTTTACATACCGTCTTTTAAACAATGCAACCCATAGTATTGTAAACAAAACTGAACGCAAGTACTACTGTTAGTCTGTATATAAATGCTGTTACACCCTTGTCATAGTTTAAGTACAGTAGTAGTAACCGTGAAAAGATAGAAGGTAATGTATGTAAAATATAGCAATTGCAGCTTTAGGGTGTTTACGATGCAATTCGTTTGTAAGCAGGAATATGACATTTAATAAACAAGACGGATCCAAAAAATGGGCTTCTCTTACCAGCTAAAAAAAAAAAAAAATCAGCAGACCACAGCTGTATTTTCTAAACTTCAGATTCCATAAACTGTCGCAGTACAAGACAGTTACCTAAACACTGTAACAAAGCCTCCACTTTATCGCTGGAACTTCGGCTTAATACAATAACGAAAGAAAAAACAACATAACTCGAGTAGCACTGAAATGCGCCGTATACATTTGGCACTCCGCGAAACAATGTGCCCTTGTCCAGAGCATTCACTTCATACCAGCACATCGGGGGTGCCAGCCTGAGCCAACAGCAGTGCTACTACTGCTCGAGCGCATCTGGGTTGGCATCGGTTCACTGCTCTGCACGACAGCGTTTACACTAGTCCCTGCTGGAAAAGGTGAAAAAATAGGGAGCATTCTGATTGGCGCTTATTACTGGAATAATGCATGATCTGCTAAACCCAAGGCATGGATATAAATAAAAAATAAATATTAAGGATTTAAGCATGTGCATAGTCTCTACAGGCTGTCCCGTAACTTCTAATTTTTGACAATTTAATATTAGATTATCAAAGGATATTAATGATAGAAAATACAGTACATAGCCTCAGTGAAGCTGTACAGTAAATTAAGTACTTTGTATTTGTGGCGTTCAAAGACGACTATGAGCTTTTGGAATTGGGGACCATGTATAGAC
Organism: Acipenser oxyrinchus oxyrinchus; assembly: GCA_030684275.1. Lineage (NCBI taxonomy): Eukaryota > Metazoa > Chordata > Actinopteri > Acipenseriformes > Acipenseridae > Acipenser > Acipenser oxyrinchus. The sequence continues at coordinate 6,407,321 of CM060251.1, forward strand.
AACCACTTTCCCAAATATCTAAAAAATAAAAAAATTAAAAAATCAAAGTTCGTCAATTATCCACATCGCAGACTATATGAATTCGTCTCCGTTTTCAACACAGGAGGTGGAGCTGAGACGCGCTCAGTGCATCCGCGAAAACGCAAAACGAGCTCGTTTTGTGTTTTCTTGTTTTTCAGCACTGGAACAAGAAAAACCAACATAAAACAGAGTAAGTCAACCCTACCTTCATTTCGTCGTTTATTTCTCTTTTCACCGGGTGAGTTGGTTTTCTGCTTCTTTTATTTTCAGGGGGTCTACCTTCTTTCTCCATCTCTGCCATGTTTTCTATTATTGCTGTCAATATTTGCGATAGATACTGCCCGATATGGGCTGGAGCTGGGGGGTTCTACAGGTGAAGCACAAGAGTTGTCATTCGCGGGGATAGGCTAGGTGAAGCTGGTGATGCCAAAGGAGGTTCCCGATGCCCAAAACAGTCAGCCATCTTCTGTCTTTTTTTCCCCCTATGTGTATGTTAGTTAGTGCGAGCGAGCTCTGTGCAGCAGCTGAGCGGTTTAGTACAAACCCAGACAGATGGGAGGGGCTTGTGCTGTAACCCAATATGAAGCGCTGATACCAGGAAGGCCATTTCCTCCTCATTCCTCTCTTGATTAATTTCCATGTGCGCTAACGATTGCCTCACAGTTTGTGTGAATAAAGCCAATCCACCAAATCCAACCACTCCCCCCTCATCACTTCCTTCTCCATGGCCAAAAGGATATTTCAGTGGTACCCAGGTTTTCCAGAATGAACAAATATGTAAAGCAAAATGTGTAGATGTGTTTCTTTCAGCTTCCATAATTCAAATGTCTTCTAGAATATCCGTTTCTATCTCAACCATTCTTCAGCTGGTAGTCTGAGATTTCTGCTGTGGTTCTTAGAATGCACTGAATTCTGGACAAAGAGGCTTCTCCATCCATTATTTTAGCAATTGCCAGATACATATTGCAAAAGGTCTGTTGCAAGAAGATGGGAAGACAAGGCAAGTTACTTTAGTACAAGGAAGATCATCCTACAGCAGCCATGGACCGCCAATATGAGGCATCTGAGATGCTGCGTGTCAGTGTAGGACAGCCGCAAAATGCATTATGTATTGGAAAATACAGCACTTCCAGTCCGAAGTAAAACAAAACGTTTTGTAGCGTGCATGCCATGCAATTTAAAGAATTTCTTTCAAATTAATGTGATTAATTAATATCTGCCCGTTTACAATCCAGTATATTATTGCAGGGTCATGGTGCAGCACTCAAAAAGTAGTTCTCACTTAAATTTTAAACGACTGCCTTCAGCAGTCCAGGGTAAAGACTGGCTTCCGTGTTGAAATGACTATGCTTACAGCAGCAGATAATGCAGAATAGGTAACCGTGGAATTAAAGCGGGCAGGAAAGAATTGTTGGTAAAACAATCCTGCCTTTAATAACTATGCTGTAATTAGTATAACTTTCCTCCAAGTCATGCGTTTTCTTGTCTTCTAAATCCAATTACCTTGACACTACATTGTAGATTCCCTTCCTGTCCAGTTTGTGTTAGGTAGCCTATCCAGTTTGTGTTAAGGAGCCTATTAAAGGATTTATTCCTGCGTCTGCTTCACTCCGTTATCCTATACCTAAAAACAAGCATAGTGATTTTTAAATCAAACTGTTGCCCTCTTCAGGAAATTAACGAGTAAACTAGCTTCCTCTTATAATACATACGTACTCTGCAGAGATTCTGTCCTGCCTTAATACCTTTAAAGAAGCCACTAAACCTTGTCTCATTGCTACAACAGCTTATTGTACAAACTATTCCAACAGCCTACCATCCTGACTGGGCTTTCCGCAGTCTTTTTTAATATGCCTACACAGGTGGAACTAAATTGATTAATTGAGTGTCCGTTTCCTTCACTCTAGCCGCATCTTCACGTGGCAGGATAGTTTTTGTTTTTAGTCCTATCCCTGCCAAACCACAAGGAATACAATAACATTTACATTGTTAATGCAACGGGGGACACATCACCTTGTCAAACGTGGTAAATGCATCACAAGCATCCTATTATCAAACACTCGGACTTTGGATGCATGATTTATGGAAATTTTACTGTGTCAGTCAGACAAAATATCACTCAATTACATAACCGTTTACGGGTCTGTTTCATGGAACACGTGATCATTTAACGTCAATGACTCACTTCCAGCTACAGGTGGTATCACACGATTCATTCTTTTACAAAGGATTAGACTTTCCCTGATTTACCTGGCATACCCTTCTGCCTAGATTCACTGCAGAAATGTTGTATATATTTCCTACCTTGATAACCACTCCACAGTTGTCAACACAGCAGAATGGGACAGTTCTTTTTATAGCCATTGTTTTAAAAAAAGTAATTTATCCAAATTGTTGAAAATGATTTTTTGTGTGTTTTTGTTTTTACATTGTATAAAGGCATACATAAATCCCGAAAAAATGAAGTTTTTTTTTAAGTCTGAAATGTATACATGTTGTTGTGTCTTAGTTTTATGAAAGACCCACTAAAAAGAGAATTGCGTTGTATTTAAAATACCTACCTTACTCCCCAATCAACGTAGAGCTGAAATTGATGTGTCTTGGATGCATGCGCGCTTTTCTTCACAGGTGCTGCTGAAATATTGTTCTGTACTGGGTGGAAACATATCGTAACAAATGTATTCGTTACTCCGATTTAGCATTCTGCTTCTCAACTCTTTGTCGGCCCCCCTCGTCCGTCCAGAATTGCTTTTGTGGCATTTCAAGGGTTAACACAACACACGCCTTCTAATATAATTTATGACCCGACGCATGTTGTTTTGTCCAAGATGGCAGCTTCCACAAGTGGCGTGATCTTTTTAACGGCTCTGCTTAGACTATTATACATTGCCCTGTTTGATTTCAGCGGCATTCCGCAGAATAACACGCCTAAAATGCTGATAAGGAAAATCACAAACTAGTTTATAAAGAAAATACCTTGTTTGACAAGACCCCCTGGCATTGGTGAACTGCGTTCAGAGTAAGTTATATGTGAAGTTTACAATAGCTATAACACATTGCTTAGGTTTTATTTTAGAATTGTATTTGAGTTTTTCTTTATGATGTTTAGCGTTGATAGAGCTTTTGAGGTATCCCAGGAACTAATCAACATTTATTTTTTCTGATTGCCATTTTTACAAATAGTTCAGGATTTTAACTAACTCGCCGTATACAATAATAATAATAATAATAATAATAATAATAATAATAATAATAATAATATATCACAATTTATTATTAGGTACTAGTTTACATTCCGGTATTGCATTCAACCGTGCGGTCAACGGTCAAATATCATGTCTCTAATGATGCTGTCAAATAGAGTTTGCCTCCCTTTGTTAAACAACGGATGCAGAAGTCTCAGTCTCTTTTCAAACGCCTCTCCGTCAAACTGGAGTAAAGTTGTTTCTGATGCTGGGAAGATTGTAGGGTATCCTACTTCATTCTTGAGCCTTCGCTGTCTCCTGAGTGATGGACTGAGTAACGTCTTGCATGTCACAGTAATGTACGACGCTGAAGTTGGCTTCTAGATCGCCAGCTTCTTATTCGCCAACTTCTTATTCGCATACAGCAAATGTAACACAAATTGAAAAGTAACTGGGGTATTTCAGGGGTTAAACCGCTCTGGGTCACTTATTTCAAAGTTGATTCTCACAGAGGGGTTCCTTAGTCCAATTTCTGTGTTCTTGTGCATATTTTAGCCTTTTAGTCTTGTTCCCCTTTCTTAACAGATGTATTCTTACTGCAACACATCCTTTAAGTCCTGATTTCAAGAGTGACCTTCGTACTGTTGATTTGATGGACAACGACACCTGTGCCTTCTGCCAGTTGTGTTGTCAATTCAACGCGTGTCTTCTTTCTATTCTTTAAGGATATTACCTTCAAGTATTGCTCATCCTTGTTAGACAGCTTTTTGGGTCTTCCAGTCCTGGGTTTGTCAATTACAGACGATGTTTCTCTGTACTTGTTGATTATGCTTCGGATACCACACCTGGAAAATCAAGTGATGCAAGCTATTTCACTCAATGTCTTTCCTTCTTTATGCAAGTCAATGTTGCTATAATAGTAGAAAACACTAGTAGATGCTTTGAGTAAATTGTTGATGCTCATAAAACATCAGAGTAGAAAAATGCAACATGTCTAAGACTTTTGCACAGCAGTGTACTTAAATGGGAAAAGCACGAAAGTCAGTTGGCTAAAATAGGTTGCATTTCTTAAAAACTGATTATCAGACAAGATAAGAAAAAAAGGAAAACACATTTTTACACAGAGAAGACTACAGGGCTTCCACTGGATATCTACTTTGAAATACTGCACCAAACCCTATGCCAACTTACCATCTGTGCCATGTTTGCCCACTGTTTTCATAACAAAATCAGTTTTGGGCCGGGATAAATACACATGGGGGACGTAGAGGGGTTCCCCCTCTGTGAGAATCAACTTTGAAATAAGTGACCCAGAGTGTTTTAACCCCCGAAATTAAGAAGCTGGCCGATTAAGAAGCTGGCGGATAAGAAGCCAACTTCAGTGGCTGAATAAGAAGCTGGCAGATAAGAAGCCAACTTCAGTGGCTGAATAAGAAGCTGGTGAATAAGAAGCCAACTTCAGCATCGTCAGTAACGTTCAGTTTTATACTAAATGGTTGTTCTTGGCCTGGGTTCGCTGCTTGCTACATGCTTCCGTAGTTTACCGTTCTGTGCCCTCTACTTCAACAGGTACCCAGCCTTGTTGGCTTTCCAGTTTGTTTGCACTACCTCAAGGAATGACCCCATGAGTTTAATAAGACTTACCTGAGCTTGTTACCCGTACACTGTGGCTAATCAAGCAGGTATGTAAACCTGTAATGGGTGAAACTGCTTTGCAATAGGAGTCTTATTTCAATCCCTGTTTGTGTAGAAAAGTTAAAAAAAAAGTTGTTTGAGCATATGTCTGCTGTAAATTACTCCACTGGTTCACAAAGCATTACAAAGTGTTACATGATGAGGATATCAACAGTAGCACCGGGTTTATATCTAATACTATGATTTCTAACAGCCTATATGTTGGCTTTTGTAGGTTAGCTAGCATTTTGACAAATATTTTCCCTAAAAAAGTGATTGCAAGTATGGCAGTAACATACATCCTCCTGCACGGCTAAGACATTGATGACCGTGACATATATTAACAGTATTGCAGAATAGTAAAGAGTAAGGATTAGCAATGAACTGTTTATTAACATATTGATAAGTGAATCTTCAGATATGTACAACAATGTAAGTGCAACATACATACAATAATCTTTATTTTTATATAGCGCCTTTCATAGTGGACCACCATCACAAAGCCCTTTACAAGATACAAGACTAGGGTGTGTGAACTATGCATCAGTTGCAGAGTCACTTACAACAACATCACACCCGAAAGGCAGAGCACAAGGACGTTAAGTGACTTCCTGGTTACAAGCCTGTTTCTTTAACCACTGGACCACACAGCCTCCTGAACAAGAAGCTGTTTTAATTTACACACAGACAAACACACACATAGAATAGAACTTTTAGGATTTCGCTTTTATTAAACAATTAACATAATCAATTAGTGATTGATAATCATTTTTGCTTCCTGAAATCAAGTAAAGAAAATGTAATTTTGTAAAATCATACTTGCCAAAACTGAGCCCATCTCACTTTTGTGCATGACACATGGCAAAACAAAAATACTAATTAAACTAAAAAGATTCAAACTACATCAGATGTCACACACCAGGCCAATAGAGATACCTTTTATTATGAGGTGCAGCATTTCAGTAGGTTTTGTACGTGCAGTATATACCATGATTTTAAAGCGCAGCATTACCGGAGAGCACACTAAATTGCTTTACATAACCATGTATGCTTACCTACCCGAAATTATATATATATACAGTACTGTGCAAAAGTTTTAGGCAGGTGTGAAAAAATGCTGTAAAGTAAGAATGCTTTCAAAAATAGACATGTAAATAGATTATATTTATCAATTAACTAAATGCAAAGTGAGTGAACAGAAGAAAAATCTAAATCAAATCCATATTTGGTGTGACCACCCTTTGCCTTCAAAACAGCATCAAGCATCAATTCTTCTAGGTACACTTGCACACAGTTTTTGAAGGAACTTCGGCAGGTAGGTTGGCCCAAACATCTTGGAGAACTAACCACAGTTCTTCTGTGGATTTAGGCAGCCTCAGTTGCTTCTCTCTCTTCATGTAATCCCAGACAGACTCAATGATGTTGAGATCAGGGCTCTGTGGGGGCCATACCATCACTTCCAGGACTCCTTGTTCTTCTTTACGCTGAAGATAGTTCTTAATGACTTTCGCTGTATGTTTGGGGTCGTTGTCATGCTGCAGAATAAATTTGGGGCCAATCAGATGCCTCCCTGATGGTATTGCATGATGGATAAGTATCTGCCTGTACTTCTCAGCATTGAGGAGACCATTAATTCTGACCAAATCCCCAACTCCATTTGCAGAAATGCAGCCCCAAACTTGCAAGGAACCTCCACCATGCTTCACTGTTGCCTGCAGACACTCATTCGTATGCACGCTCTCCAGCCCTTCGGCGAACAAACTGCCTTCTGCTACAGCCAAATATTTCAAATTTTGACTCATCAGTCCAGAGCACCTGCTGCCATTTTTCTGCACCCCAGTTCCTGTGTTTTCGTGCATAGTTGAGTCGCTGGCCTTGTTTCCCGTCGGAGGTATGGCTTTTGGCCGCAAGTCTTCCATGAAGGCCACTTCTGACCAGACTTCTCCGGACAGTAGATGGGTGTACCAGGGTCCCACTGTTTTCTGCCAGTTCTGAGCTGATGGCACTGCTGGACATCTTCTGATTGCGAAGGAAGTAAGCATGATGTGTCTTTCATCTGCTGCAGTAAGTTTCCTTGGCCGACTACTGCGTCTACAGTCCTCAACGTTGCCCGTTTCTTTGTGCTTCTTCAAAGAGCTTTGACAGCACATCTGGAAACCCTGTCTGCCTTGAAATTTCTGCCTGGGAGAGACCTTGCTGATGCAGTATAACTACCTTGTGTCTTGTTGCTGTGCTCAGTCTTGCCAATGTGTATGACTTTTGACAGTAAACTGACTTCAGCAACCTCACCTTGTTAGCTGAGTTTGGCTGTTCCTCACCCAGTTTTATTCCTCCTACACAGCTGTTTCTGTTTCAGTTAATGATTGTGTTTCAACCTACATATTGAATTGATGATCATTAGCACCTGTTTGGTATAATTGTTTAATCATACACCTGACTATATGCCTACAAAATCCTGACTTTGTGCAAGTGTACCTAGAAGAATTGATGCTGTTTTGAAGGCAAAGGGTGGTCACACCAAATATGGATTTGATTTAGATTTTTCTTCTGTTCACTCACTTTGCATTTAGTTAATTGATAAATATAATCTATTAACATGTCTTTTTGAAAGCATTCTTACTTTACAGCATTTTTTCACACCTGCCTAAAACTTTTGCACAGTACTGTATATATGAAAGGAAAAGTTGTTTTTTTAATGTACACAATTATTTTTTTTAATTAATAAGATGAATCTTTAAAAAAAAAAAAATGTGTACATTTAAAAAAAAAAACCTTTTCTTTCATATGCCTTCAATATTGTACACTGCAGTTTTATATATATGTATATTTATATATATATATGTATTTTTTATATGTATATATATATAGCTATCTGATAGCACTCTTTTTCACATTACTCACCTGTCAAACAATTTGGTGTAAAATCAAAACCAGACACGATATTTATACAATTATTTCTGATACTCGTTCCTGAGGGTTGTGGCTACCTCTGATACTTTTACAGTTTTTACACTTACAGAGACATTTCTATGTCGTAGGGTATACTTCATCATAGACTGAAAACATTCTTTTAATAATCTTCAGACTATCAACTGTTTAGGTATCTAATAAGTGCTTCTAATAAGCACTTAATTGGTCCAATTAAGTAATTTAGGGTACAGTTGGAAGAAAAACCAGGAGAAACATCACCCCTCAAGGACCAGGACTGGACACCCCTAAAGGTTAAAGGTTTGGTTTCTAAACTACATTACCCAGAAGAACTGCGATGACGCGCTAAACTACATTACCCAGAAGAACTGCGATGACGCGTTAAACTACATTACCCAGAAGAACTGCGATGACACTCTAAACTACATTACCCAGAAGAACTGCGATGACACTCTAAACTACATTACCCAGAAGAACTGCGATGACACTCTAAACTACATTACCCAGAAGAACTGCGATGACACTCTAAACTACATTACCCAGAAGAACTGCGATGACACTCTAAACTACATTACCCAGAAGAACTGCGATGACGCTCTAAACTACATTACCCAGAAGAACTGCGATGACACTCTAAACTACATTACCCAGAAGAACTGCGATGACGCTCTAAACTACATTACCCAGAAGAACTGCGATGACGCTCTAAACTACATTACCCAGAAGAACTGCGATGACGCTCTAAACTACATTACCCAGAAGAACTACGATGACGCAGCAGTGTGGAGTAGTGGTTAGGGCTCTGGACTCTTGACCGGAGGTTCGTTGGTTCAATGCTGCTGTGCCCTTGAGCTGGTGCGCGGTGAGGCTAGGACACCCTGGCTGACCTAACCGTCCCTCTCCCCAGGCAGCGCTTGGCCAATTGTTCACCGCCCGCTGGGAGCTCCCGTCCTCAGTCAGCAAAGGAATAGCCTGGACTCAAACCGGTGACGTCTAGACACTCGGGAGCCCCTCCTGAACCATGTTTAATCACAGTACTGCTTTCCAAAGTTAGTCACAGAGGCAGGCCTATAGGGATACAAGTCAGTCATTTTATTTAATTATAATAGTGTTGCTGTCTTTTAACAACCAGCGCTAGTTTGCTTCTAGCATATCCCCTGCCCCCATGTCCATCATTGTTTCCACAGTGACTGCTGTACCTCTGTGCCCATTCAAAGCTTTAAGAGAGGCTGAAAGTGATCTGACTATGCAGACAGTCATGTTTGAAATTGTAGCTCAAGGGTGTAATAACCTATACACCTAAATTCAATATAACAATCCATTCTGTTGCTGTAGCACTGGAGAAGTGAACTTGTGACAGTATGGTTTTTCACTGTCAGACTGGCACGTTTGTATCATATTTCTAGTTCAGACTCCAAGAATATACAAGTCTCAGACAACAGGAGCCAGAAATATCCTGAACAAGGATTAAGCAGTATCAAGATTGTATTATCAGGCTTGTTAACACAAATATTATTCTTTGTGTGTGTGGGGTGTGGGGTGTGGGGTGTGGGGTGTGGGGTGTGGGTGGGGGGTACTTCACAAACATAGGCAAAGCTTTGAACCTAAAAAAAGTACAAGATGCAAAACACAGTATTACCAGTCTTGCATTCTGTTTTTGTGAATTACTTTGTTTCAAAAGTACTGGTAAGGAAAAGAAAGCAGAATTGTTTTGCCAGTTAATGTCTAAGGTTACAAGGTCATCTTGTGAGGAGATGTGTGTGTGTGTGGTTTTTTTTTTTTTTTTTTTTTTTTTACAACAATGTTTTATTTACTGTTAAATCATTAGGAACAAAAATCCTCAATGTGTCCAGAATTAACTGTTAAAAGTTGCATTTTTAGTAAACAATTGGTAAGCTACGACTATCTGAAGCTCACAGGGCCAAAACAAAAAGTATTTTCTCGGCCACATTATTAAAATCACTTGAGATGAAACCTAAATATTTATTTTTATTTTTTTTTATTTTTTTAATTAAACGTCACCTCTGACCTAATACAGCTGCCACACTGCAGTCATGTTGACTTTTCCAGATGATGGTAAGGAGCCTGTGTGGTCCAGTGGTTAAAGAAACAGGCTTGTAACCAGGTCCCCGGTTCAAATCCCACCTCAGCTCCTGACTCATTGTGTGACCCTGAGCAAGTCACTTAACCTCCTTGTGCTCCGTCTTTCAGGTGAGACGTAGTTGTAAGTGACTCTGCAGCTGATGCATAGTTCACACACCCTAGTCTCTGTAAGTCGCCTTGGATAAAGGCGTCTGCTAAATAAACAAATAATAATGATGGTGTTTTTTTTCAACTGCTGCTTTCCCATTCAAAATTCCCATTCAAAATTCATTCAGGGAGGCATTTAAATATGATCTCTGCCTGGTATCTAATCTCACTGTCTTGGCAATCAACTATGAATTGATTTTTTTGCAAAAAAAAAAAAAAGATGGGGAGGGGATTTCATTATTGTTGTATCATTTGTTGTATCATTTGCAGGGCGAGGCAGCAGACATTGCTTGACATACTTTATATAAACGTAGAAGCTGAGGGTTTGAGTCAAAATACGGCAGCTATATTCTCAACAAGGGACATGGCAGTCTCTACTAGTTTCCTTCAAACACTTATTCATAAATCTTATCTGAGACTAGTACAGTAAGTGAGCTGATGAAGGCAGTCGTCTAAATATTTGCCTGCTTGTTTCTGGTTTGTTTTCAGGTTATATGATAGAGACACAAAGACAGTGCAATCCAGTGGGCTGATGTTTTGTGTTTGTCTTTATCCATTGTTTAATTAACAATACAATGATCTGGGCAGCGTAATTGTTTTTATAGCGGTAAACGGCAAGCACACTTGAACAGTTTGTAGTATACTGAGGTTTATACATGTATCTTGGGCAATATGTGATTCATTTCCAGCCCATACTGTAGTATCTAGATTTTGACTAGTTCGATGTGTTTCAGTCTGTTAATCATGCCTGTGTATTTTGTTTCACTACTTGTCCTAGAGTGACTAGCATTCAAGCACCGTTTGTGGAGTACTGAAATGCAGTTTTATGCAAAAATCACAGCCCTAGTTATTATGTCACAATTTACTTACATACTCCACAATACAATAAACCAGGTCATTTTGGCAGTATTTTGTGTTGCCTGCTTTGTTACCCAGACTGACATGCTTTCTTCTGTGAGCAGGTCAGCCTGCTTTTAAACGAACAAAGAAGTTTATTAATTTGCTGGCATGTAATAGTACCTCGAGTCTTGTGTGTTTTGGTACCCGAGTATCTGCTGCAATGGCTGTCTGCTTAATAATAAACAATCACGTTTGAAAAAAGTGATTTCATCAAGTGCTGTTGTGGGATAAACTGTACGGCTGGGTTAGCTATTCAGAATTAATCTTGTCCAGGAACAAAGAAGTGCGTAGTCTGTAGGTAAGCAATATTTCTCGCACTTCACCGCATCATGTGTATGATTGATAACCTTGTTGTTTATGGCAAAGTACAGAGTCTTGCATAAGCATTATTAATCTGTCTGTTCTTGCCTGCGTGCCACACTGGTAGCCATTGACAAGTTGCTACAGGATCCATTTGCAAGGGGATACAACTTTTTTACAGATTTAGTTTTTCTTACAGTGCTCTCCTCTATGTAAAACCAGACTATAGCTGTTCTCCAAAAAGTTCTTGATCTTCATCATTGGTACAGTAGCTGGCGAATCCTGTAGTGTTACTGTGCCTGCATAGTATACTCCATGCAAAAAAAAAAAATGTCCTATTGCTGTCAAAGCTGCTTGTAACAGCTGCTCAGGGGGTCTAAAAGTTGTTATGTAGTTTACAATCCAGGTTAACATGGCTTATATACTGTATGTATGGGGTTCCCGATACCAGAACTGCCAATTAGGGTATTGTGAATGCTGTTTAAAAGAATAATAAGCCGGCCAAGGATATGAAAAGCAAACACCCAACAGAGCCGGTCATTTTACAGCACTTTATTTCTGTCTGGGGAAAAAAAAACTCACGGAGGTTCATATTTCAAAGATTAAAATGACGATCAATTGAATAGATCTAAGCTTATCTGGATCAGAAGATATTGATCATGTTTAACATACAGTACTGTGTCAATACCAAACTGCAAGATCTTTTCAGAGTTAAAACGTGTTACAACAGCGAGTGAACCTTAATGAAAGTGTACAGTAAAGAAAGGGTTTGTGTTCTATTCCTGTTACTGTGTGGTCCTATTACAGTATGATACTATAGTAGGGTTGCAAATCGTATTGCATGTGTGCATTTGTTGAACAGCAAGAAACTTGCTAAGTACAGTAAATGCCTTTGAGATGAGATTGTGTAGAACTTCAGTATGAAGTGATTGAATTAACATTCAAGGTTGGTTAGTTGTTTTTCCGAAGATACTTGTTATGTGAACTGTGTCAGTGGGAGGTGTAATTTGCAGTGTGTTAACGGACAGTCGGGGACAGCTCTCAAGTAGGTGGTGAGACTCCCCTGTCTATGTAGTTTAATGATGGCCATGATTCATAGCTCAGACTTTTCCCAAGAGGTCTGGATTAAAACTGTCCGAATTAACTGCTCCTTAGGGTTGCATTGGCTTGATATTTGCACTTGCACTGATTTCAAAATGTAAAACATCTTAACCTACGATACAGTGTTTTCTGTTGTAGTGCAAAATACATGATTTTGTTCCCTTTTTAATGTTTCTGAATTTGTAATGTTTAATTTAATTTTAATATAAATTGCTGTTTCATTCTTCTTTGCTGCAACCAGTGAATGACAAAGGGTTAAATGTATCTTCTCTGAAATGTCTGTCCAGCAGAGGAGGACTCCGTGGACCAACATTGAGGAGAAGTTGTTGTTGTTGTTGTTGTTGTTTTTGTTGTTGTTGTTTCAGAGTCCTAAAATGTATCATTTACAATGTTACACAGGCCTGTGGTAGACAGCTGGAACTGGAGAGCAGCTCCTGAGGTTGAGAGAAATCGCCTGAACACAGGGACGAAAAAAGATGTTAGTTATTGCAGTAAGAACCAAGACAATTAATCTGTTTACTCTTTAATAAAAAAATAATTTATTCAGCCACGCTCCACACTCGCAGTCCAACTCTATTATATGTGCAGAGTGAACTGCTGTATTTATATGCAACTTAAAAAGATGTCCAGCTGTATTCATTTTCTAACCATTACCAACCTTCATTTAGTCCATTGTCATTTTCATTGAAAAGAGGGAAAAGGTCGATGAAGAGAATACCATTGAGTGGCTGAGGTACGTGACCGATTGTGATGTCACCATTTTGAATTGACTTTGCAGTTGAATGGAATTCCGAGAGGTGTCTCTCTTTATTTTTTTTTAAAGCAGGCAACGTCAACGATGCTGATACAGAGAATGCTGCACGGTAAAAACTGAAAATGGTACAGTTGATGTGTCTTGCTGTGAGCAGTGCTGAAATAAAGCTCCTTCATTATACTAAAGGAGTACTTTATCAGACACAACAAGCAGACTAATACTAGTCAGAATGTCCCAGAGTGAAGTGCCACATACTTTAAAACTAATTGAAAACCATGAGGTTACAGTTTGTTACCAAGTAAGCAACAGAACCTCGCAGTATTTCAAACAGAACTACAGCAAGCCCCGACTCGGGCTTGTGTGATATGGGAGTACTGTAGCTCTTTACTGTAGGTTAACAAATTATATTTTTATGCAAACAACTTGGCTGCAGTTTGTCCTGTCTGTTTTAAATCTAGTGCCTGCATTGCTGATGTAAAGTCATTTTCTTCTTCTAATTGATTAATGACAATGAGCTTTATATTAATTGCAGCTTGTGCACACATTGCATTTACTGTGACCAATTACAGTATTATTAACTGGGCATTTGCATTAATTCATATGAGACTGAGTAAATGAGCTCTAATTTCTTAATTGAAAATACAGAATTATGGGATCAATATTTTATATGAAAAAAATGATATATTTTCTTTTTATTGGATTGAGCCTAAATGTATTCAGTATTCAGTGCCAACGTGCTGAATAAATGAAGCATTTTCTTTACAGGGAAATGTAAAATCTGCTTGGATTTACTTTACAGAATATTTTAGAATGACAAAATGGCTATGAAGTAGACCGGGCAGTTCAGGTCCATATACAAGATGTACAACAAAGGTCTATTTATGATAACTTGGAATACATTTCAAGCAGCTGCAGTACCTCTGAATTGCCCTTACTCCACTTGAACAAGTACTTAGAGCCTGTAGGCAGTTACCATGCCTCTCCATCAGAGCTCAAGGGAACACAAAATATCAGCAAATACTGAGCTTTTACCTCACCTTAGGCAGCATCTCAGTATAAATTATTCTCGACTAGAAACATTAATAATGGTTAGGGGCTGTGTGTTGTTTTTTATTTTATGTTACAAAGACCACTAATGTATAACCCTCATTTTGGTTTGCTTAAATCAATTATATGCAGTACTGCTGGTGTGTAACAGAAAAAAAGATACATTTCTTATTGAGGAGTGTGAATTAAATTAAGAGTATCTCATCGAGAGAGACAGAGAGAGCAAGGGGTTATTTTTTCCGCGTTTCATTTACATGAGATTATTTAGCAATATGTAATTGTGTCGTGACTGCAAGGCTATTGGTTTACCCTCGGGTATCCTGATAATTTGAAAGCACTATGAGAGTTAAGAGGCTGTGCTTTTCAGAGCTGTGTCATTAAACCCTACATGCTAAAGTATAAGAGGCTCTAACGATATACAACTTATTCATTTTCTAACCATTACCAACCTTTATTTAGTCCATTGTCATTTTCATTGAAAAGAGGGAAACGGTTGATGAAGAGAATACCATTGAGGTATTTTTTAATAATTTGAAAAGTGTGTGCACTGTCCATCGTAACTCAAGAGAATGTACCTTCATTTGCTGGATGGTATTGCTCTGGTGAAGCCGGAACTTTTGCCTACTTGATCTGGCATTCTCTGTGTTGAGTACACTACATTCAAACTCCCCATTGCCTACAGTATTGTTGCCTAGAAGACCATTTCTGAAAGAGTTAGCGAAGGGGAAACTCAATGCATCTGCTGGCAGCTATCCAATGCTGAGGCAGTGACCCCTCCTTTTTAATTAGCTGTATTAGTCAACGTGATATCATCTGCAATCTGCACAGATTTGTTATTTTAACCGGAATGAACAGCTGTAATGTACATGGCAAGCTACCCAACAAACCGTGTTTCTAACAAATATACAGCAAAGTTGACAAGATTCAAATGAAGTCATGAGAAAAATATATTTCAGAACAGCCCTTTCAGACATCATTGATTATCACTGGCACGGTTTTAATTAGTACTGCATATGTGTCTTTAAAGTAATCCTTGTAGCCCTGCCCTGGCCATCAGATGTGTGATGGCTTTCAGCAAGAAATACGCTGTAAGCAGAAACTGTTTAGTGTGGAAAATTCAAAGGATTCCAATAAAGGTTTGCTTTCGTTTGTTTTGGGGTTTTTTTTGGGGGCGGCTACGACTGGCTTGAAAAATACATTTTCTCAAAAGTGTTATTCATGGAGGGCATTTTATACAGGTTACCAAAGTACCATGCTTCAGAAAAAGAGCTGAAGAAAAGCATCAAATTATTCTTTTTGTACAGCAAACAGCACAGTTTCGACTATCAACTGATTTTTTATTTTTTTAATATATAAATATATATAAAGGTATCCCATTTAGTAGTAAAATTGTGTGTCGTCCACCACATATAGTGGGTGTAACTTTATAATGCACTGCATTAGTCATTCTGGAGATTATATTATCATTGGTTTTACTGGTCTTGTATCACCATGAAGCATGAGGAGTGATGTCTCAGGGCTTAACCCAAAATTCTAGTGTTGCCAAGGCCTGTTGGTGATATCAAAGTCCTAGTGTGTGATCTTTTTTTCAGCCCGAACCAGGGATATTGTAAAACCTGTCGCAAGCAGCAATGCAAATGATGCCACATATTCTTTTACTGAAATTGACAGCTGAATATACAGTACCAAAGGTGAATTAGTTGTACCATAGGTATTTTGGTAGGCTACCGCTGTAAGGGTTCACAAGAACATAAGAAAAATGAAAATGTCACCTACAAGTTGTTGCTTCAAAAGTTGCCTTCAGGTTCACAATGGACAGTTTCAGTGCCGTTAAAATATGACCTTTTAAAATGTAGGCTCATTGTGTTGCACGGCAGTGTGCTGTGTGTTTTTAATAGGCCCAGTCCACAAACCGTGCCAGTGATGTGTGTTTCTGTCCACAGGGGGTTTGTCTATGACAGCAGGAACAATCTCCAGATGAGGGGCTTGGTTGTGCTGCTGAAGTCCAAAGCGGCAGGACCCAGCATGGCAGCAGAGGCCTGTCTGCAACAGGGCATGGTGAGCGGAATCTACCCCAGGTAATGTTAACTTGGTGTGTTTTAAAATTGCTACTCTAGAGCTAAACAAAAAAAAAAAAAAACCTAAGCTATAAACTTAGACAAGCATTTCAATCAGTCTTTGTCAATGTTGTCTTATTAACATATAGTCACATTTTGTCTAAATTTTAAAACTTCTGTACAGTGTGTGTTATGACTTGAGTGTTTAATGTTATGAAAAGATCATGTTGTTGTTTTAAATAGATATTTTGTTTCAAGTTTTAAAAAATGGCTTATTTCATCGCATTTCACGGTATTTCAAGATATTTTTACGATTTTAAATACAGTTATTAAAGCAGAAAAAAAGATTTATCGCATTCAAAATTGATAATTTTTGTTGTTAAACTAAAGAATTTCCTAAATATTTAAATGCTTACCTGAAAAACAGTAAATGCTAAATTGTATTTTTTCTGTCCGCCTTTTAAAGACATTCTGTTTTCCCCATCAGTGAATTATCAAACAAAATAAAAACATAAATACATGTAAAAATAACAAGAGACACGTGACATGTCCCCTTTTTTGTGCTGGACAGATGCAGCTTTTTCACTGAAGACATTTTTAAGACATCGGAAGCAAACTAAACTGGCTGCCAGGTTCCTAAATGCAGTGTAACATGGAGTGCAAACATAAGGCAAACATTTGCTGAATTTATTTTAAGTGGTAAAATAATGTGTGTGTTTTTTTAAAGGCTACATATGAAAGAGTGTTTTACAGTTATGCAAAGCTGTCTTCCCTTGTACAGATCATTATTATTATTTCGTTTCCTAATTTTTGTTATCAACATCGATATGAGCAGATTATTTAACGTTAGCATTTCATAGTAAAATGATCGGATTAAATGGCACATGCACTTCTAATGCAGCATCTGGTGTGCATTGATGTGGCTGCTAGAGTAAACCTGTGATGAACAGACAATGAAGAATTAAAAAGGTTAACATTGGCGATCAGACCTGAGATTTTATTTGAGTCTTTGCAAACAATAAAAAAAGAAAAAAGGTATGCAGTTATTATTAGAAGGGAGAGAGTATAGAATTTTATTTTAAAATGAGAAACAAAAAACACTTGAAAAAAAGTATATAATATGGTCAAGCTCATCCAAAGGGACACTGGATTGTCAGACCAATGTACTGTAACATGGCAGCTGCATCCGAATATCATGACTGAGGCAGTTCTGCCTGTAACACTTAATTTCTTTCTAGATAGCAATGGATGCTGCCTGGAGACAGTCTCTATCCATCATTTGAGGGGCAGGGGCTGGTTTGAAATGCACCATGTGGAAAACTCCCATGGCCAAATTACAGTTTCTCAGTCTAATTTAGCTCTTCACCAATGTCAAAAGCAATATCATTTTTTTGGCAAGTTTAACTGCTTTTTTACTTTACAAAGTTATTGCTACATATCCATTCTGTTCAGGAAAAAAAGTAACATGTCTAAAGTGGGCTAGACAGATTTTAAAGATACAGTGCTCACAATCCTGTTCAGTTTTACACTGAGATACTGTACTTGTTTTATTATTGGTATCCAGTCAGCACATGTTCAGAATTGATCTGCATCATGAAGCACAGTATGTGTGCTGGCTGGTACAGTTGCACTTTGGAATAACAGCTAAGTCACTGACGTGACCCAGAGGGATATCAATTCTGAGCTGCCAGAAATTCCCCCAAATCATTAAGGAAACTGTCCAGAGTCGAGTCAGAAAAAAAATGAAGTCCAATTCTTTGCAGCCGGACATCAGCATGCTGTTCGATTTAATGAGGCTGAGCTAGTTGATCCAGAGGCGCTCCTAATGAAGAGGCTTCGTTATTTTCATTAGCCACTCGGACACTGACTTGTCATTCGGTTATTCCGGACCTTCGCCCCTGTCTTGAGCCCTTCTTAACAATTAATGTGACGCTGGAGAGACAGTGATTTTAAAAATCGCGCTGTCAAGCTATTATACCACCGCTGAAAAGCAGCAAATGCACATTGTGCCCAGGGCTAGGTTAAAGGTGTTCCCACATGACTAGCCGAAATAAATACCCACATGCAGCCGTGAACCAAGCCTCGTGTCTTGGTACAGTTGGTCTGGTTAGTTCAGTTTGACAAGTGGGTTCCCAATTATTTTTAAACTTTAAGACAAATAAAACCATTCTCCCAGAAATTTTGACATGAGGGTTGGTCCTCCTGAGTATCCATATTACAGCTGTCAAAGGCAAATGATTGGAGAGTTTATTCAGCTACTGAAGCTAAATAATACTTTTTGGGTGGTGCAGTAACAGACATTGGGAGCTATTCAATTGATCTAAAGAGCGGCGGATCTAAATGCCGCCATACTTAATTATACTTAATTAGGACTCAACATGTCATTTCACACACTTTAAAAAATATATATAAACACATTCAACAGAATCACGCACACTGTTACAAAAGTCCTACTGTTTTAATAAATAAAATGATGGCTGTATTTTCATCCGCTGCTGTTTAGATCAATTGAATAGACCACATTACACTCCATGACACTCTGTTTTGTTATTTTTGTACATTATATTCTGTTACTCTTGGAAATACAGGGTTGGTGAAGTCTAGATGCCACACTGCAATTCTGATACTTTCACCACAGAGCAGTGAAACTTGTCAAATCGGGGCACCAAATGATGGGAAACAAGTCAAGTAGATAAATATTTCAGCTTGTGCCTTTATCAGTGACCTCTACTAGCCAAGAGTAACTTGAGGGTTATATTAGTTATTTAATTTAATTAATTATATATATATTTTTTAATACAACCAGTTTCATTCATAGCTGATAGGAGAATGCTTCAGTGAGTACATTATAATACTGTCTGTCTCGTAATGTGAGAAATCATATTGCATCTGTATTTCCGTCCATACATTATGTGTAGATTGTGTTCGACTGAAAAACATGCAACGCAAGTGGTACAAAACACACTAAAACATGACTTTCTATGCATGGGTCTTGTCAAGGAATGATTCTGTAACATGACCTGTGGCACAGAGTGCTGCTATTCAGGCAAACACAATCTGAACATGTTGTGCGATTTTTTTACAAAGGAAATCAGGTAGTTTTATTAAGCTGACACCTGCTTTTATTAAACTTCAACACACCATTAAACCAGTGAAGCTAATGAAGCACAGCAACATTGAACAGCTTACTGTAGTAACCAATAAAATAAACAAATTATGTCTTTTTAAAATCGGTTTTGCACAAAATTGCAAAATCCAGATTTGTCAGTGCAGATGATTTTGGTAAACCTGTCTGCTGAAACAAAAATATCTCTGTCTAAAAAAAAAATAACCATGTGTGTTTTTTGTGTTTGTTTGGTTTAAAAAATAAATAAATAAATAAACATCCTTAAGGACATATACAGTCGACAGGGAACAGATGAGAACATGATAGAACGTGACTAAAATATACCAGTGCTTTTGAATGTCCTCCTAAACTCTTGTAAGAGATAGGTAGTTGATGGCTTAGATCTCCCTCGACAGGGTATCACAGTTTGATACAAGAAAGCTTTACAATTGTTGCCACAGCCATGCAGACGACTGGACGTATTTTTTTGTAGTTTTCAGATGGGAGAGTTGAGGAAGAAGTGCAGCGTCAGAGTCGCAGTCTGTAGACAGATCATCCAGAGTCGCAGTCTGTAGACAGATCATCCAATAGAAATGTTCATCCAGTCCTCCACAAATGTGTGTAACTGGCAAGTTGAGTGGTACCCAGTTACTTTCTGACTTTCCTCCCTATAACTTTAAAAGAGGATGCAAGGAGACCACTGCTACAGGCGCCGGTTTCTCATTTGCATAGCTTAAAAGTGCAGCCAAGTAGTTGCAAGAATTCAATATTATATTTGGCACAGTTTGGATCGTGTCAATGACTTCTTTATTACTTAGGCTGTGGTTGCAGGGGAATCGAGGCATGAGGTGTCATTCTTATTAGAAGCTATTATAAGTGACCAGTTGATCTTTGTTTTCTTTCCTGGGACACACCCATGCAGTCTTCTCATTGCCTGCCCAACAGGAAGTGACTGAGTTCTTCCAGGCCCTGGACAGTCGCTTCATGCACACATTTTTCTGTGACGACATTGCTCACTTTGGAACTACTGTACAACCCCTCCCTGCCTGCCTGTCAGCCACTCCCCTCAGCATTGCTGTCTCCCTGCTGACACACGCTATTGACACCAGACATCCTAACAGCTTTTTTGGAATATAGTATAAGGGCACCATGTTTCTCATCGCTTATTTTTTGACAGAATGCTGTTTTATAATGCAGAGATTTAAAGTGACAGAAAAAAAAACAGTTGAAAATGTGTGGGATACATTAGGCTACATTAGCCTGTATAAAGGAACAGTCAGCAATTTTAATTAACAAATATGTTTGTTTTTTTTTGTTTTAATTATCATTGGCAGTGTGTACATTTTTGTGTACCCAAAATGTTTTCTGATCCTGGAAAGAAAAGAAAAAAAAAATGAAAGAAAAAATGAAAATAATGCTCAGAAATCAAGGAGGAAAAAGTAAAACTATGCCAGCCCGAGTTGTAAATACAGCCAAATGTACTTAACTCTTCAGGAGGGACATCATACTTTAATGATGTGGTTTGATTGTTCTGTCTTTGTCTATATTCCAAAGTGTGCAGCCTTGGTACGTTTCCTTGCTGGCTTGATTATTTTGCAAGCCCTTTATGTCTTTGTCATCTGTGGGCTGTTGGGGACAATTAATCAAGATAGGGTTCTTAGCCCAGTATATATTGATGGTGCAGGATTTGGACTCTGATTTAACCCTATTGTTTTGTGCACTTATTAAATTAGCAGTTTAATTTTCAAAGCTGTGTTATATAATATGTAAATTAGAAGTAGCTAAAACTGCTACATCAGAATGCAATCTATATAAATTAAATTATAATATTATAGATCAAGTCCCAATAGAATCCTAACGGTATCAATTGCATTTTTAAATCTGTTAAGAGAGTCGTCTTGTAATTGATCTTTTTTTTTTTTTTTTTTTTTTTTTTTTTTTAATAGTTGTTGCCAATTATTTTTTATTATTTTCTCCCAATTTGGAATGGCCAATTATTTTTTAGGCTCAGCTCACCGCTACTACCCCTGCGCTGACTCGGGAGGGCGAAGACGAACACACGCTGTCCTCTGAAGTGTGTGGCGTCAGCCGACCGCTTTTTTTCACACTGCGGACTCACCATGCAGCCACCCAAGAGCTACAGCGTCGGAAGAGAACGCAGTTCTCCGGCAGCTTACAGGCAAGCCCACAGGCACCCGGCCAGACTACAAGGGTCGCTGGTGCGCGGTGAGCCGAGGACACCCTGGCCGTCCTAACCCTCCTTCCCCGGCGGCGCCGCCAATTGAGCCCCCTGGGAGCTCCCGTCCTCGGTCGGCTGTGGAATAGCCTGGACTCGAACCAGCAACGTCCAGGCTATAGAGCACATCCTGCACGCCACGCGGAGCGCCTTTACCGGATGCTGTCGTTTTGACAGCAGTCTTACACAATAAGGTAGCGCTGCAACTTGTATACAGATATTATTCTTGTGTCGATGTAATTAGTATGGTTATTGCACAGTCTGAACTCAGGCTTCGGTTTACCTGGAGTGCAACTCGCATTCATAGTGGGCATGTGTTCACAACATCAAAACCGCAGTCAGACTTTTCAGCTGACTGGAGGCTGGTTTTAGGTGAGCATAGACCATACCAGCATCTCTGCTTAAGGACAGTGATTCTGCCAGACTAGGACTAAGACACATTGGTGTTTCATAGGCTTTTATTTATTTGTTTTCAGCGTGGTATTTTGAAAGTTTTTTGTTGTTTTTTTGGTATTTAAAGTTGTGTAAGTAAGAATGTCTAGACTTGCTAGAACTTAACATCAATCCAACAAGGCATTAAGACGTAACAGTCTTCAGAGAAACATCCACACAAGAAAAAATACAGCAAGTGTGTGGTGGTACAGCTACAGTAGGACGCATACAACCATGAAAAACCTACTATACGAAATTCATGTTATTGTTCTTGAATCTTCTGAAAAAAAATCAGTTCTTGTATTGATATTAAATGCTACAGATTATATCGCAAATGCATTAACTGAGAAATGCAAAGAATGAAAAAATGTGCCAAGCCTGTCCCTGGGTTTCTAATGAGCGCTGATTAATTTCCCAATTCCCATTACCTCTACCACACTCATTTAAACAGGCACCCTCACTGTGACTGCTAGCTTTCTGAGTATGGCTCATTATCATTTGGTGTGATGTGTATTGATATCTTCTGTAATTGTCACCTCCCATTTGACATGCAGCATTTGTAAAATGCATCTTGCTTGACTGGAGCCTGCTAATAGTTGTCCAGGATATGGTAATCAGCTAGCAAATAGGGTTCATGGTACATTGAGATGGCTGCTAAGTAATGTATTTTATCTGAATTGTCCATGAGTAAATGGATCCAGGGTGTTTTGAAGTGGGGAGTAATGCAGGTGATGACCATTTAGTTAAGTTGTGCGGTAAATCTAAAAACAGGTGTGTGGCTTCATTTTCAGTAGTCATTCACAGTATTAAATGTAATCAATTAGATCTCTTTAAAACAATTTGAAATAGTCTTTGTTCCTCAAAATGTTTTTTGTGTTGCCTCAAAATATTTAAATGTTGCCATTTTAAAGTGGGTTATTTCACTGAATTGAAGCAGATTAAAGAATGCCAGAAGTTCCTGCACTGGGATTTGAACTCTCATTCCTCAATACCACTTCCCATTGCTCAGACCACTGAACATCAGTTTTTAGCAATTACTAGATTCACAAAAATGACAGTGTTAATCAGGCAATAAACATATATTCTTGTGTTGGTAGCATTATTAATTACTCATTTAGCAGACGCTTTTACGCAAAGCGCTGCTGCAGAGTCACTTACAATAGGACTGCCATTTTACGTCTCATCCGAAGCATGTGAATGTGGCTTCCAGTCATTTTACGTCTCGTCCGAAGCATGGGAATGTGGCTTCCAGTCGTTTTACAGTCGTTTTACGTCTCGTCCGAAGCATGGGAATGTGGCTTCCAGTCGTTTTACGTCTCGTCCGAAGCATGGGAATGTGGCTTCCAGTCGTTTTACGTCTCGTCCGAAGCATGGGAGTGTGGCTTCCAGTCGTTTTACGTCTCGTCCGAAGCATGGGAGTGTGGCTTCCAGTCGTTTTACGTCTCGTCCGAAGCATGGGAGTGTGGCTTCCAGTCGTTTTACGTCTCGTCCGAAGCATGGGAGTGTGGCTTCCAGTCGTTTTACGTCTCGTCCGAAGCATGGGAGTGTGGCTTCCAATGGTTTCAGCTCTGCTGATCTAATTTGAATTTCTAAAGCTTGGGGCATAATGAGAAAAAAAACCCAAAAAGCTTAAGATATACCCAGAGGATTTTCTGAAACCCCCATCTTTCTCCTTCATCTATGACTTCTGGCAGCATCCAGTACAGTAGCAGCTTATAAGGACGCTTTTGGCAAACCTTCGAATTAAAATGGCACTTAAGTACTGGGAGCTGTATAAAACAATCCACAAAGATGGCATCTGGTGGTACTAAGTTGCTATGCAACCGGAATCGGCTGCTATTTATAGTAGTGCACCCGTCCCAGCCATTTCTATAGGCGGTACAAAAGAAGAGAGAGGGTTAAACTGTGTATTGTCTTAGACTGAAACCCTCTGAGGTCAATACTGGCATAGTGCAGCAACAGCTGGGTATCTGGATCAGAATTGCAAGAGCTAAGAGCTAAAATGGCACTGTGTATTGCAGTTTGATACCAGTGATGTCTTGTACTGCTTTATAACTCGACAGGGTTCACCAAGCCCCTTTTCATCTGTAGACCCTTAGAAGTCCCAATAGATTCTGTATTCTGAACAGTTTTTAATGAGGTATGTATTCTGTGAGTTTAAATGTAATTCCCCTCACTGTTCTTAACCTGTCAGTTTTTGATTTCTCAAGGGAACCATTAAAATTCATTAAGAGACTTTTGATAGCTTTATCTTGGATTTTCAGTGACTTTTGGCTGATGAAGACAGTAGCTGGTATTACCATGCTGTAAGTCTGAATCGAGTGTTGGTGTCTTTAATGGTGCTTTTTTTATTTTTACTTTTTTTTAAGGGGACTCTGATTCATGTAACAAATGAAAATACAGCTTTAGTAGGCGATTCTCTAACAAATGTTCTCCTGTGGTTTAACCGTTCATGGCCGCATTGGAAGCTGGTCATATTTAAAACCCTAGTGGGCTCGATATAGAGACAAGACTGTCATTAGCACTCTTGAAGCAGGAGAGGTCAAAGAGGTGGATCTGATCTTGCCTGAATATTAATGGCTGCCTTCAGCTGGGGAAATGAGGCGTCACTGAAGATAGCTGCTCAACGCTAGGGATGCCTGTATGTCCCAGAATGTTTTGCTGCAATATGACACCACCAAGCTATCTTCTTCTTTTTTTTTTGTTAATCCAAGAGCTCCTGATTAGTATTCTGATCATGCATCTTGTCTCATCAGCCCAGACCTTCAAATGCTGATCGGCTGCCCATTTCAGCGACGGAATTAATATGAACATTCCCTGCATGGCCTGCTCGGGTCGTGGCCAATGCAATGCAAGTCCCATTTTGAGAACCCAGAGCCCCCTTCTTTCTCTCAATCTATTGTTTGCTCGAAAAGATTGGGGGTCTATTTTATTTTATACTGCGCCTTAAAAAAATCTATTGCTCTACTATGAACCTGCTTTCATGGTTTTCTTGTAACATGGATAGTACTGTACAGAAATTGGGCTGCAGGATATTGGTGTCAAAGTTGTATTGCATGACACATGGCTGAGTGTCAGATCCCTTTTTTTCACTTCAAAATGTCACATTTTATTTTGTGTGTGTGTCATTTATGAAAGCTTCTCGGCCTCCTGTTGGCAGCTGGGGGTTTAAAGAAGCAATATTGAATTTGTGCTGATCTTTTTCATAGGTGTTCCTTGCTTTAACCCTTTGCGGTCCATTTATTAATTCTGCGCCAGGCTCGCCAGGTCTAATTTATTTTCACACGCAGCAGTTAATTTTAGACGCTGTTTAAAAGTATTTTTTCCACAGTCAAACGGGTTTAAATGGCCCTGCATATCAACAAAGCACTCACTAGGGATCTCCAGCCCCGCCCACCCTTTCGTTTGCTATCACTTTCACATATGCTACCAAATAAATAATAATAATAATAATAGTCGTACATACCGATCAATCATCTCCTGATGACTCGCTTTATCACCAAACTCCTCAATAATGCAATCCAAGTCATTATTTTATTGCTATAACATCTCAAAAAGCTCTGAAAATGTCCGTGATAGTCTCTGTGCGCTGATACTGTAACACCCAGCTTGTTTCCATATGACCGCCCCATCTGATGCCAGGGCTAGTATCACTATTCATGAGATACTTTTTTTTTTTTTTTTTAATCGGCTTGTCTCGGCTCCTTTCGCTCCCACTCGGCCATTGAATGGTTTTTCGGCTTTTTCCGCTGAAAACCGACTTTTTATGCTTTTTGGATGATGTCGGACAGGGTCTGACAAAGGACCTGATGGGAATAATTGCAATGTCGGACCCAGTCCGACAATGGACCGCAAAGGGTTAATATCTTTGCATTTGTCATCCTCCATGTCCTGTAAATAATTACTGATGGGGATGGTAAATCCCAAGCTAATAACTAAGGCATCTTATTGGCAGTGATTGAGTGGAAAAGCTCACTCTTCTCAATGTGCAGAGAGCCTACCTGTTATAAATAGCCCATACATTGGAACTGCAGGAATTCTTGAACAAGGTGCGCCTTGAACCAGAAAACTTTGCTCCTTCTGCAACAAATTAAAAATTTAAATCAAAATTATTGGCAGGAGAAAAAAAATAGGCTTTAGGAAAACAGCTGTTTCACAAAGTCCCTGCTACAACCATTTTGAAAAAATATTTCTGATGAGTTGTCTGGTTTATCAGAAACCTACAACACTCATCAGAAAGATTTTTTTCATCGAAGAGGTGTGTTTGTTTTAAACTAAAAGATGCTTAAAGCATTTTTTTTTTTTAAATATCAATGTTATCCGGTAAAGGCACTCTGCGTGGAGTGCAGGATGCGCCCTATAGCCTGGATGTCACCGGTTCGTGTCCAGGCTATTCCATTGCCGACCTTGGATGGGAGTTCCAAGGGGCGGCGACAATTGGCCGAGTGCCACCCGGGTGGGGGCGGGTCGGTGGGGGATGGTTAGGTCGGTCAGGGTGTCCTCGGCTCACCGCGCACCAGTGACCCCCTGTAGTCTGGCCGGGCACCTGCGGACTTGCCTGTAAGCTTCCCAGTAAGCTTCCCAGAGCTGCGTTGTCCTCCGACGCTGTAGCTCCGAGGTGGCTGCATGGTGTCTGCAGTGTGAAAAGAAGCGGTCAGCTGACGGCACACGCTCCAGAGTCAGCGCAGGGGTGGTAGTGTTGAGCCGAGCTTAAATAATAATTGGATATTCTAAATTGGGAGAAAATAATAAAAAATAATTGCCAACTACTAAATTAAAACAAACAAATAAATAAATATCAGAGTTACCAAAAAGCCTAATTGTGACTTAATTGGTATTGGCGTACACTCTCTTTCTATTGTAGGCAGTGGAATCTAGCCGAGATAACCGAACTGATCCACGCTGCTTTCCTGGTACATCGTGGGATAGTGAACCTAAAGGAGTGGACCAATTCTGATGGCCCACTGAAGGACATGCAGTTTGGAAACAAAATAGCTGTCTTAAGTGGAGACTTCCTTCTTGCCAATGCATGTACTGGTCTAGCGCAACTCAATAACATCAAGGTACTGTTGAAACCATCCTGCTGTATATTTTTCTTTCAAGGTACGTGCTATGCATGTGTTCAAGAGGGGGGTGTCCTGTTGTCAAAAGACAGCGAATTGCAACAAACAATATAAAAAGCTCATTGTGTCATTGTGAGTCACGTTATCCTTTCTGTTATGTGGCATGGAAGACAGGTTTGTTCTCATGTGTGGAATACCTGTGCTGTTTGCACTGGAGTGAAATATCACAGGTATTCCACACAGGCTCATGATAAATGATTGGAGATTCTTTGACTGGAGCCTCTGTGCACATCATTTATTTGTATACACATTTGGGGCTTACAATTAGACGAGGGACTCAGAACTGGTAATGAAATGCAAATCTGTTTTATTATTGCCAAGGGTAATATTAGCAAAGTCAATTATTTTTCCTTATGCTTTTCCCTGTAGATATTAGAGGACGGTAGACTAATTGCCCTGGGTAGCACTTTGAGTTTTAAACATCAGTTGTTTTATTTATTGCAGCTTATTTATGCTTTAGTGAAAATCAAAAAAACACATGTTTAGAAATGTAAAAGGTATACAATTTCTTAAAAAATACTAATAATAAAAAAAAAAGTTATTCTCCTTGCATCAGTTTGAGCTGGCTTATAAAATTTGTGGTGCTTGACCTCTTTTTTTACTTTTATTGGCAGTGTAGAATTCAATATGATGAGCTTACAATCCCGATGAGTCAGGCCATATGTCACTTCCTCCAGTAGAGCGACTGGGCTGGAGTAAGTTCTCTCAGCCCTTGATACCAGCAGAGTCCCAATTCAAGCCTGCTACCAACTGAAATGAACTGGACAGATTTCTCAAAGATGAAAACAAAGCATTAGAATGCAATACTGTCGAACACCATTGGCTTGCCTTCAAGGGAAATCACCAAAGCTTGAGTATTAGTCATCGAAGAATACAAACTAAAGCACAGCTACAGTATTAGGAAGACTCAAATGTATTGCCTTTATTTGTAGCAAAAATGGGATGTGTGTCTTTAGAACTGAACCTGTAATAAAAGCTTTGTGAAATAATGCAGTAAGAAGAAAAAAAATACCTGGCCAAAAATATATTGCTGTGTAACCGGTGAGCCCTTGAAGAGCTGTTTGGAGGCCTTGTTCATGAGTGATATAAACACAGCGCTCCATGAACATTTATTGAGTATTCAGTTTAGACAAGAGAAGTGTTTTTTTGTTTTTTTTGCCAGAGGCAGTTCATACACTGCTTTCATGCTCAACTCTTAAAAATGTCCACTGAACTTCCTATTGTCCATACCCACCCCCGGAAGCCTTGAATAAATCCATCCTGTACAGACTGCTGTTCCAGGGAGAATGAGGAAACCTTACACCTGATGTATGCTTCCTTCTGAACTAAAACCAAAAAAAACAATCCCAGTACAGCCCCTCGAACAAGAAAGATTAGAAGTGCCTGTTTTTTCCATCAGATTTGCACAAAAAACCCAAGCAGCCTGTGTTTTACGCAGCCTGTACCCTCGGGTTGGAGTGCAGTTGTGTCAGGTAACCATGGGTTGTTATGTATGTGCTGTGTGTCATTAACAATGGCTTGCTGTGAAGGAGGGATGCAAGGACTCAACAAGCTACACTAACGGAGCTGAAAACCTTCTGCTGCCATGTGACTAGCTATGGTCATCTGGCTTTAGGCAGGAAACTGTTCTCTTCCTCAGGAGGGAGGTGGGTTTAGGGGGACGCAGTTACATATTCCATTTCATTTAGGCTTCAGAAACGTGAAATCCTGAGGGCAAGAACTTGTATATGTTCTGTGTCCACTAGAAGGAGACATGGTGTTTGATACTACCATCGAGTGAGAGCTGAGGGAAGTAGAAGAAGAATTATGTCAGTAACGTACCCGCCACGGCTGTAAATTCTAAATTAGAGCCATCAGTGTGATGAAATAATTGATAACCATGACAGTACAGTTGAAAAAGAATTGCCACGTTTCATGACAATTTCCGGATATGCAACAATATGTGTCACATTCAGACCGCTGGATGGAATGGCAGGCAGAATCTGAGTGTCTCAGTAACTTAAACTAAATAATGTCAATGCCAAGTTTCATGACAATGGAATAAGCGTTTTACTAGATATATGGAGAGATCTGTGGAAGTGTGGCATACGTATGTACGACCACGTCCACTGTGCCGTCTTTAGAGAAGTTGTGTAACGCAGGCCCTAAATGGTTCAAACACTTTGGCTGTGCTCCATGTTGGATGATGAGCTCTTGTTAGTCTTGTGTGAGACAGTAAAGCTGTATACTGTAAGATCTGAAGGGAGCTGGATTTAATGTTCTCAGCGTCTGGGAAGTTAAGTTGAGGTTGTGTACCAGGCTTCAGAGAATAGAGTGCTGTAGTAACTTGAGATCTTACCTACCCATAATATGCCAGTCATTTGAGCAGTAACTTCTCTCGTTCACGAGAAGATCGGATTTACCAGTGTTTTGGAATCATTTTTTTTCCCAGCAAATATATTCCCAGCCAAGTATTCACTTTTATCCAGCAACTTTAATACAGCCCAGGAATTAAAATGTATTTTTTTTATTTTTTTAAGCAATTGTATAGAAATCCCTTGCTTTGTAACTTGGAAATCAGTGGCAAATATTATGGGCCCTATTCAGAAATCTTAAGCTCATGAGTTATTTAATGAATGTTTTTCAAAGTCTGTTTTTAGGACTAGAAAATTATATTTAAGAAACTGTTCTAAACTCTTCTTAAAGATATCAATATGCAGTACATGTAATATATTTTGATTACTTGTAGTATTATTATTGTTGTTGTTATTGTTGTTAATATTTTTATTTTTTACATTTTTGTATTAGTTTATTGATATATAATCAGTAGTAGCCTTTTACAGCCCTATAGATTATATTTGAACTCCCGTAGTTTACACTATTATTATGTACAGCTGTAAGACTATCAGGTTTATTATGTACAGGTCACATGGGCATCTTCACTGACTTCACCACAGCACACAAACTGGCAGTTTAATAAAAAATGATTTCAAAATATTACTGATGAAAACAGACATGTTGGTTGAAAATCAGGAAAATGCTGCCACAAAAAAAAGATGAGTGATATTAATTTACTAAAAGAGTACCTAGAAGGAAATGGTGAAAACAAGGAAAATTCATCAAATACCAGTACAGCAACTAGATAACATACTGGCGAAATTTATCCTGTCAGTGAGGCGCCAAAACGGAGAAGAATTTGAGCCGCATATCCTTCGTGGTATACTGGGAAGCATAGACAGGTATTTAAAGCAACACAAATATGAAAGTTCAATTTACTACAGTAACTAAACAGACTTCACAAAAACACAAGAAAGTTTAGAGGCAAAATAAAAGCAACAAGGGAAGTGAAATGGCCATATGTGCTACTTTGTCAAGATATTGTAAATGCCTACAACTATAGGCATTTATAACAAATAAAGTACACCAAAGTGTGCAATAAAAAGCCTGTAATCGTATCTCAGACTTTCAATGACATGGATAAATGAGTCGACCTTCAGTCTCGTCATTTATCTTGCCACAATTAGCCCTCCATACCATTACAGGATTATTATGCACTTTGGTGTAGTGCATTCCCTATGATATTTACTTTAATAATCGGTCTGTAACTTGACCACCCACACACGTTTGTGTGTCTGTGTGTGTGTGTGTGTGTGTGTGTGTGTGTGTGTGTGTGTGTGTGTATTGGCTGGATAAAGTTATTTTCCCGTGGTGCTGTGTACTGTAAAAGGAAAATCTAAGCCTAATGTAAATTTCAGAAACAAGACTGTGCCAAGCTGATTCTTTCAGTATAATGTTTCTTTTTAATGTAAACTCAGTAACAAACAGTCAATTGAGTGGAACCGTTTCGTTGGGTTATTCAGCTATATTTTTGGTTCATGATTTTGTTGCTAATCACTTTGGAAATGTTTCATTTTTAACCCCTTTGGTACCACTGAAAAGTATAACTTCCGATAGAAATTCACCTGGAGCTTCCTATTTTGCTATCTCAATGTAGTTTTGGTCAAGTAAAGGGTAATCCTCGAAAAAAAATTTTTATTTAAGTTGTTGAAAATTACATTGCAGTTATACACTACTTCTGTAAAGCTTCAGGTTGTACTATGCTGCATTAGGCTTCTTGAAATGACTTAACATATGTTTTAGAACCTACTGTATTCTTGATATGATGATTGTTATTAATACTGATCAATGATTGAGTTTGACATCATTCATAAGACAAATATAGCCTAGTTGCGTTATTATTTCATTGTCATGATAAGCTGTCCATTCCGAATATGACAAGGTTCTGAAACGCATTTAGATTTGTTACACCTCATATTGTTCTAGTATAATGTTAGTGAAAAAACTAATCTTCAGTCATACCCTACTAAAAAAGTGAAGATAACTACCTACTGTACTGTAAATCTCTCAAATAACAGAAAATACATTGGATACATTTTTGGCAACATGTTTAAATGTTATTCTTGGTGGTGTTCTATTGGTCAGTAAAAGACCCTTGTTGATTGATTTTATAATATTTTTTCCAGATCTAGAGCTGGAAGCAAAATACAGAACATAGTCATTACATATTTGGACCAGTTCCTGGTTTCTATCATTTTAGGACGTTGGAGTTAGGGTTATAATAAGATTTATTTAAATCTGTTTTCAAAATCAAAGATTGTGGCCTCTCTCTTATTTTATATAATTGTACAGTTCATGCATCACTATATGTGTATTTTATAGATCCCTTTGCTGCTACCAGAATTAACAAAAAATAAATCTCACCTGGTTGTGAACAGGCAACAATAGGGGAAAGACGATGGCATGTACTTGGTGAACGTGTCGCACGTCTGCATTTACTGAACAGTTCCTCAGTGAGTGTTTGTTAATGAACTCCCCTGCAGTGTTTTGGGCTGCCAGTCATTAACAAAGGAGGCCTTGAGCTCTCTTGTGTCTTGAGAGTTTTGAGTGCTCCCTTAAGTCAGAAGAAATGACTAAAATGGGTACAGCGCTGGAGGAAGCAAACTTCTGCAGTTTAAATAATTGACTTTTTACAACGGTTTGAAAGAGGTGGAAGTATACAGTTGTTTTTTTTGTTTTGTTTTTTAAATCAAAATGATTGAACTCTTTCTGTTTTGCCTCTCCCTTTGCTGTGCCACAATGCAAATTGCAGTATCACTGTATATATTTTTATTTAAACAATCTGTAAAGTATTAATCTTCTATAGGTTACAAATGTTATCATTGAAAAGCAAAGTAGTAAATAATTTAGATTTTTTTTTTTTAAAGTTGTTTGTAAGGTAAATCATACAGGTAAATAAAATGTAGAACAGTTCCTATATAATTGACCAGCTTGATCAGACTTGTTACCATTACTTTAAGAATGATTTTTTCAATTATAGAAAATGTTATAACTAAGAGGAGATTAAGGTGTGCCTGTGTACAGATCAGTGCAGACCTGTTTAGCAATGTGTACGCCGTCCAAATAATGTTTTGAAGTGGATGCTTCAAATCCAGTAACCTCCAGTAAAGGAATGAACACCCTGCTGTCAGTCAATCCCAAGCTATGGGGAAGCCAATGACAGCTGGCCACGTGCGTGTGGATATCCACAAAAGCATAAGCAGTCTTTACAGAAGGGTACAACACCACTTACAAACGCTATGCATGTCGATTAGGCCCTGACCAGAGCTGATTGATCAAATCAACAGATCGATTCCTTAGTTCTGCTGCCAGATCACTCTCTCACACTCGCACGTAAACAAAATGAAAAAAAAAACTCTCTGTTTTCTGTTCTACTAAAACAGACTTTTAAAATGGTAGTGTTCAATTTCATATATAGGCTTTAAACAACGGTGATAATACATAAAATGAGAACACATGTATTAAACAGGTGTTGGAACAAACAGTGAGTCTTCATGAAAGCTGGCAGCTGGTTTTAGGAAGCCGAACATAACGGTGCCATAACTACAGACTGAAATCTCTTCAATTGATCTAAATAAAATCTTTGTTTATTAATTATTACAAAACAACCCTAAATCATCTACACATTTGTAGTGACAGGTATACACTGCAGGGGCTCTCAATCACTGTTCAGTGTTTGATTATCAAAACCTAGGAACACAAAGGTGCCAGTTTAATGATGTAAACAGTGGCAGCAATTCCATCTGCTGGTGCTCAGATTCATTTAATAAACAGTGCTGTGTATCTATGAAAACATCTTATTCTGACACAGCTTTAAGGAAATAAACACAGTGACATTGGAAAGACCAGTTTTTTATCTGCATGATTCAATACATGTGTTGAATAAACTGGGAGGAGAGAAAGAAAAAAAAAACACTCATATGCCTGAGTTAAAACCAACTGTAGTGAAAGACTGCCATTTTGTAGTAACCACTCTGCCCTGGTTGGGTAGTTATGAATGTCTGTGACTGGAAGTAAACTATCATTGCAGTGTGTGTGTGTTTCACAAAACAAAAAAGTGGAAAACAGAGGCTGGACAAAAGTTTAAAACACCTGCCATAACACTTTAGTGATACTACCTGACCATCTCTCGGTGATCAACGTTTCCAGTTCTTTCAAGAAAAGTTTGATGTGGGAATCTGCAGGAAAGCCCGTTCTCTTGAATGTTCCTCGCAGTATAACGAACAGTGAACTTTTGAGACTGTTCTTGCTGAAACATTCTTTATTTGTGGTGTCTTGGATATGAAAGCACATGTCCACCAAGCTCCTAGAATCCGCTCTCTTTCAAAATCTTTTGTATGTGCTGTCTTAATATGACTGAAAATGACATGCATAAGGAAGAGACACTTTATTTATTCTGCAAAACACAATATATGTGGGATACCAACAAATTAATGTGGATAACCTGTTTTAAACATTTTTTTAAAACAACTGTTCAGCAGTGCCCATAATACATTTTTCTTTAGGTGTTACATAAGGCAATTCTATTCAAATGAACAATTGACTACTGTATTGTTTATTTAATCCAGTAATAACCCAAACCGTGTTGTGCTGGGAAAATGAAGACGTTTTGTAATATGTAGCTCGAAAATGTGTTTTTGTTTTCAATAGGAACTAGGAGGATAGTGGAGTTATGTGTGTGTCACCTATACATTGTACTGTAATTCCTCATGGCTGGGATCAAATCCAGATATGCCTTTTAAATCATTGCTGTATCAGGCATAGTTACCTATAGAATTAATCTAAAGCTTAAACGTACAGTGCTGCATAGGACATTATGACCTTCTAATCCACGCTGAACAGTATGTTTTTTTTGTCTGAATGTTGTCCTTGTCACTCTAAAGCTCCTCCTTGTGGTGATAAATAAAAGGATTCATAGAGGTCTTAGGGCAAAGTGGTCACAGTGCTTTCAGACTCCTGTTTGGCTTTAATTTGAATATCAAATCCCCAAAGTACTGTTCTGTTTGAGGTTGCATCTTGTAACAGGATTTGGCACCATGACATCCAAGATGAAACACTATCTATTCTTTTTAATTCTAATCTGATAGTACTTATGGTTTTATCTGAGACAATTGAATACAATGAAGACACGGGACACTACAGCATCAAGTGATAGCTTACCTGTTTCATTGCTGCCAGTTAGGGGAATCTTGTACTGGTATTGCACTAGCATATCGACTTTACAAAAACGGTTATCGAGGACTTTAAAGACTCAAATCGTATATTCTCTGAAAGAATCTAAGCCATGTGGTTTTGTCAGACTGAAATAAAGTATTTTATCTGAACATTTTTTTCAATAGTTTTTATGTTCACAATGAGTGACAGGTGACAGTTTTTACTGATTTTTAATGAATGTCATTTAAGCCACTTCTTTGTGGAAGCAAAATGTTTCACTGTTAAATAATTCAAGTTAGAAATGAACAACTTAAGAAAGCCTAAGATCCCTTTAATAAAATGCCTCGGTGAGAGTAAATGGTTGGAGTAAGTGGCTTTATGAATCCCCCCCTCCACGTGTTTTTAGCCAATTAAAAATGAAATATATATTCAGATGCAGTCATTTTCTTGGAGCTGAATTTTCTTGCTTTTTTTCCCCCTAGGGTTCCACTTTAAAACACAAGTTTACAGCTCTTGATAGTCGCTGACATTATTCTGTCTCATAAATTCCCATTTTATTGAACAAAACTTCAAAATGGCAAAGAGGGGTGTGTCATGGGAGTCTGCACTGCGTCTACCAGTGCTGTCTCAGGCCTGGGAATAAATCTTGGGCTCTGCTATCAATCCATCTCATTTCACAAGCATCGCATTCATCTAAACAATAGCATGGAGCCATAAAGACAGGTTATTTATTGGCTGATGCATTTTGGGTGCTGTAAGGTGGAAACTCCTTAGCAAAGCATGCCTAACGTATTTGCACGGGATGGCAAAACTTGGCGAACATTTTTTAGAAGACTTTTGGACGCTGCAAGGAATTTAAGTGAGGGGAGAAAGAAAGGAAAGATAGAGGGGGCAATAAAATTCAACACTTGGGTTTCACTGCAGACCATTAAAAGGCAGGCCATTAAAAATAACTTAAAGTAAGAAGTATTGTATTTGCAAGCTTATTTAGGATTTATGACATACTTAATGTTTTTTTAGGTTGTAAATATAACCCTTGTCAGCGTCAAACAGAGATGTATGCGTAATTCACGTTGTTAATGAGAAAAGCTATTGGATCAGGGTAAGTGAGAAATCATTTTGGTGTGACATAAGAGGGCCACAGTCAATACTTTGATGTTTTGCTTAAAGTTTAGGGATGTTAGTCTAATTAAAAATACAGTACTTCCTGTGTTATTAACTACACAATATTCGTTCTTCACAGATGGATATAGTTAGATGCAAGCACTCCTCAAGATTGAAGTAAGCTTTAGTACAATTCTACTGGGTTTCTAGGAGTGTGGTGTGGCAAAATGTTTGTGGTCATTATAGATTATAGCTAGGGCCCTGTGAAAATCGCGATTTCACGGGCTGCGCGGAAATCGTGAAATTAGCCCAATACCGCAATTTTTACAATATTCTTAAGAAATAAAAATTATTTCATAATTATTTGTATTTCATACAAAAAATCACATTAACGAAACTGTACAGCTCTGATATGTGCCTGTGTGTAGTATTCGCCATGCAGAGTGCTGTGCAGTCATTGTCGAGTCTAAGCGGTAAATTAAAATACTACACACTGTAAACAAGAAAATGGATGGCTCTAAAAAAGGCTAAAAATGTTTCTGCAGCAGATCATGTAAAGCAGTATCCAGCAGGAGTTTTACACAGCGATGGAGGTAAGCTCTTCTGTACATCCTACAACGTTACTGTAGATCACTACAGAAACTCGTCTGTTGACAGCAAGTATTCACCGAAAGAGAAAGGCAGAAATCCAAAGCAGTACTGCGACTGCTTTACTTGCAAAGAAACAAAAAACAGTGACTTCACATGTTCCAAAAGTTCACATATTAAATTTTGACCTGACAGGAGAGTTTGTCTGCGCAAATATCTGGACAACCAGTTACGTTAATTCTTCAGACAGAGTGTAGCAAATGGTGGAGCGATTCCTTGATCAGCCCAGCTGAGCCGTGAATACTTACCTAAAGTTGCCGAGTATCACAAGCAGGAGATTATGGAATTGGTAAAACAGTCTGGTTGCTTGTCAGTGTTCACTGACGAGTTGACTGATGCACAAGATCAGTGTGGGTTACACGTTGTATTTGTTTTGCAAGACCTAAGTGGTGAACATGCATCTGATGTACTAGAACTGAAAGCTGCCCTTGCAGATACACTTTACCTACAGGCTGTTAATTACAACACTGTATCACAAGCTATTCTAAAGTGCTTGAATAGCTTTTATGTTAATTTTGATGTCCGTGCATTTATCTGTGTATTTGCTGTTTAGAAAATAATTAATAACAATCTGTTCATGTAATTTATAACATATTAACGTGCACATTCCGCGAAATACGATACTGCCGTGAATTTTAAAAGAACATTTCCACGATTTTCACAAGGCCTTATAGCACTGTTACCTAGGCGATTGTGGACACAATGGGTATTACAGCACCATCTACTGAAGAATACTGCTGCAGATGTGTGAAGATATCATTTAATTCACAGGAAATTGTATAATAATACTATTTTAAATATATTACTATTTGTAAGATTTCTATCTGTCTATCTATTTGTCTGTCTATCTCTCATAAAGAATTCAAGATATTCCTACATGTCTTCAATTCGTTCTGTACCCGCTACAGTATGTCGTACTGTACATTTGAGGCACAGGTGAAGGATATGATTACTTACAGTCTATATGTATGCTTGTATTTACCGTATTGTGTGTGTTTGTATTTGTACACTGCAAAAGGA
This sequence comes from Acipenser oxyrinchus oxyrinchus, assembly GCA_030684275.1. Classification (NCBI taxonomy): domain Eukaryota; kingdom Metazoa; phylum Chordata; class Actinopteri; order Acipenseriformes; family Acipenseridae; genus Acipenser; species Acipenser oxyrinchus. Next base: position 6,444,737 of record CM060251.1, read on the forward strand.
CACACAGTACCAGGAGTAATTCCCAGTGCCAAAAGAACCGAAAAAGTTAAATCTGGAGCACTACTTGTTCTTTACAGTAATGATATGATAGTAATGATAGTAATGTATTTTGACAACCTTCAAATCAGTCGGCCCACAATGGCTACCTCTGACTGATCAACTAAACTGTATCCATGTTTAATGAAGGGCCTGCGCATACTTTAGTTATCCGCAGGCAGGCAGAAGGATGAAAGGTTCACTTTGACATTTAGAGCAGGACCCAGTGTCTTCAGCATTCCTCTTCATATTACCCAGGCTGCTGGTCTCCAGGCTCGCACCGTTTCACAAACCATAACATTTTTCAGTGAGTGATTGATCTGTATTATGTGTCCCAGCCAGCCGAGGAATCTGGGGATGTTGCTTGTATAAACTGTAATACAATCTAGAAGCACAGCTCGGGTTACAATCCTTCATAGACCTGTTGGGGTTACTCAATCCGCCTGGATTTGGGAAAGGAGCTTATCTGATACTTTCCAAAAAAAGCCCCTCATTTTCTCTATTCCCAAGGAAACTAAGACAGCACATCTGGTAACACTGTAGGAGCATTGTCCTTTTGGTTTCTGGGAGAGCTCGGATTGCTTCAATATTTCCTCAAGGATCTGGTTACCCAAAGGGCAAGGAGACTCAGAAAGGACTATATTTATACCAGGCTTTTAAATAAAAACCTTCTGGATTTAATGAAAAATTGGGTGTTTTCTTTTTTCTCTTTCTTTTTTCCCCCTGTGCAAAACATATTATACTCTTCATTTCCTGCTTCCTACTGCAGTTTTAACAAGATATACTTCTATTACTGGTATTCAAGATAATTGCAAACCATTGGAAAGAGAAAGAATAGGCTAATTAGATGTCTTCTGTATGGGTGAATGGAGAGCCAGACTATTTTGAATAATGAGCTGTATCTAGTTATTTAAGTGTTTCTGGCTGCCTAATGTTCTTAATAACAGTGGTGTAATAAGAAGAAATAAATCTAATCTATGCTGTGTCATCAGATAGCCATGCAGAATAAACAGCATGCTCGGGAAAGGGGAGGGAATGATTGACCAGCAAGTTCAGTGCCGGTATCTTTTAAAAAGTTATATTTGCAGCAGATGTCCACAAGGTGGAACTATGTGCTATGCAAAGAAAATCAAATTTTATAAATAATGCAAATCCCTAGGAACAACCACAAAATTATTATTATTTATTTCTTAGCAGATGCCCTTATCCAGGGCAACTTACAATTGTTACAAGATATCATATTATTTTTACATACAATTACCCATTAATACAGTTGGGTTTTTACTGGAGCAATCTAGGTAAAGTACCTTGCTCAAGGGTACAGCAGCAGTGACCCCCACCTGGGATTGAACCCACGACCCTCCGGTCAAGAGTCCAGAGCCCTAACCACTACTCCACACTGCTGCCCTGCGACACATAAGTTAGACACAATATATGATGTGTTTAAGTACGGACCATTCAAAGGAAATACATATCTCCAGGTAGCGTTCATGCTGAGCTAATCTGTAGGAGGGTTTACTGTATGGTAGTCCTTTTTCATCTTCTGTATAGTGGTGTACCAGCCCTGTTAGTAACAGTCTAACAGCCCCTGGTTACTTTGGACACACAGCAATGCTATCAAGTCAATAGGTGGTGGTTCCTCAGATTGGACACTCTGATGAAGTGCTCTGTGATGTTCAGGTCACATCTCCTGGGATACAGGGACTTCCCCTTGGCAGACGATCATTTCCTGTTGCTAGAGGCTCTTTTTTGAAGGAAGTCCAAAAGTACCGTTAAACCGCTGATTGTGGGATCTTATGCGCCTAGGCTGTGCTGTCTGGTAAAGAAGTTTACCGTTACAGACAGTTTAAAGCGGGTGTTATTTATTTGATTATCCTTTTATTTTGTATTCTTAAACCCCATCAGATTAACATATGCATGTTTTGCTTTTCTTTTTCTGTTTCATGTTATTTGTGTGCATTCAGCATTGTTTTATTAGCTTCCATGTTACCTGTTTGTATCAACTATTAAATATCAATAAGCTTACCTGCTTGTTTTCAAATAAGTTCAATAACCAGCACCCTTGCCTTTCACCTGATTTTGAATCAAGCATAAGATGGACGATGCCAGTGTCTATTTATATGTATAACATTTACTTGGCATGACCCCATTCAAAGTGCCCACCTGCCCCAGTGTCTATGACTATGTAACCCGTATTTAACTGACCTGGTTAAATAAAGGTTACGTCCATTAAATTGGATTGAGAACTGTGGAAATGATGTGGCGCATTGACTACTCTTTGAGGTGTGCCTGGCAGGTTAAAGTTTAGAGGGCTGCAGTGGTAAATACTTCATGTGGCCTGTATATTTGAACAAATGTTTCTGAAACTGAACATGGTTTGGATGAAGGTCTGTTTAAGAGGACAGGAATTAATCTCGCCCACACAAAACTTTTTATGACAAATTATATATCTATACTGTTTGTGTGCCAATATGAATTCAGTTCTGTTGATCTGGACAGCAACTTGGTTCCTAGTTCCATGATAAAATCTACTGTTACATGTATTGCTTCCACAGAAATGTAGTTTTTCTTTTTTATGTTTTAATGCTTCATTAAGTGAATTTACTTTTTTTTTTCTTATAGGTGGTTGAACTATTATCAAGTGCTATCGGCAACTTGGTGCAAGGTATATACTATGAGAACTCTATACAGGGGGAGGTAAGAGAAATCCTCTTAGCTGTAGTGTCATACATTATTATACCAAAAAGGAAAAATACATCATTTTGATGCGTTTCAGTAGTTTTTACTTGTAGAAAGTTGTTACAATTAAAAGACCATGTTGATTGTAATACAGGTATTGACGGGTATACAGGTATATCAGTATTGAATCTTCACTTGTGAATTTCTTGGGTGTCTTGATTGTCTATTCCAAATGCCTGCATGGCTAGCTGTCTTGTTGTTTTGCTCATCTCCGAAACAGATTACATTCAAACAAGAATATTATTGTTCTCTCAGAAAAATGCCCGTATGTAGGTTTGACATGCTGAACTCAAGTACTGAAACAGGTTAGCTACACCAGCTTTACATGGTTTGCATTCACAAAGCACAGAAACACATGCAATGACTCCTTCACCATCTTAAACAGGGCTGTTCAGCTGCAGGAGGTCAGCAGCATGGAAGGAAACACTTCATTTAGTGAAGTAAGATAAAAAAAACTAAAAAAAAACTGTGGAATAATATTTTATATACTGAGAAAAGATCAGCTGCTATTGCTTTTTAGTCAGACATTAAATTTGTTTCTTTGTGCGTTTTTCCACCATTAACAAAATGACCCAAGTCACCAATGACTTAATATGTAGTAATTTTTGTAGTGAACTAGGTTTAGAGCAATTATATATCTTGACATTAGCAAGATATGTTGTAAGAATATTGGACAAGCCTTGCACAGTTGCATCCTCAGCATACTTGTGATAGACCATAACGCTTGCTTGGCTGTTGTCTCCTATCATGGGAAAGCAATTTCAGTTCATGATGTTTAATGCAATACTGTGGATCACAGTGCTGGACTAAAGTCCCTACCCCGCCTCTTTCAAAACATTTTGGGGAATCTGATAACAATCTTTCAATAAAATATAGGAATGAACCCTCATACTGTATATGTAATATACATACTGTATTTAATGCACTATTGCCAAAGTATCATTCACTAGAGAGTAATAACAGGCATTTACTGTGACTTTTATTGTGTACCCAGCAACACAAGTACAATAACATGTCTAAAGCGTGTGTAGTACAAATCCCATTTATAACACTGCTAATAATGTCTTATTGTTAAATCAAATCAATAGGATGCTTATGTTTTTGAAAACTAGTTGCCTCTTCAACTGCACCTATCTCGCAAACAGTTTTGAGATGCAAAATTCATATTTATGGTAGCCTTTGCTTGGACCTGTAACCTTATATGGCTGCCATCTTGAGGTAATGGCTTCTGGATGAATAAGACCATCGCTTTGGGATACTGCTTTTGAACAGTAAACAGCTCAGCACACAACTCGAAGTCATGCTTTCATACAGTAAGCAGCTCGGCACACAACTCAAGGTCATGCTTTCATACAGTAAACGGCTCGGCACACAACTCGAAGTCATGCTTTCATACAGTAAGCAGCTCGGCACACAACTCGAAGTCATGCTTTCATATAGTAAACAGCTCGGCACGCAACTCAAGGTCATGCTTTCATACAGTAAGCAGCTCGGCACACAACTCAAGGTCATGCTTTCATACAGTAAGCAGCTCGGCACACAACTTGAGGTCATGCTTTCATACAGTAAACAGCTCGGCACACAACTCGAGGTCATGCTTTCATACAGTAAACAGCTTGGCACACAACTCAAGGTCATGCTTTCATACAGTAAGCAGCTCGGCACACAACTTGAGGTCATGCTTTCATACAGTAAACAGCTCGGCACACAACTCAAGGTCATGCTTTCATACAGTAAGCAGCTCGGCACACAACTTCAGGTCATGCTTTCATACAGTAAACAGCTCGGCACACAACTCGAGGTCATGCTTTCATACAGTAAACAGCTCGGCACACAACTCAAGGTCATGCTTTCATACAGTAAGCAGCTCGGCACACAACTTGAGGTCATGCTTTCATACAGTAAGCAGCTCGGCACACAACTTGAGGTCATGCTTTCATACAGTAAACGGCTCGGCACACAACTCGAGGTCATGCTTGGGACGTTTGAGTCACTCACTTCACATTTTCAGAGTTATAAAAACACAGCATGCTAAATGTGTTGGTGACCTTGACATTTACCTTTGACCTAACATGGCTGCCATATTAAGATCAGATGATGTTTTTAGGTTCCTGCTGGATAGAGACAACACACTTTGAGATATTGTCATCATATTTAGTACAGCCATGGCCAAATGTTTTGCATCACCCTCTAGAATGAACAAATTTAGCTTCATAAAGTCAAATGAAAGCTGCTAAATAATGTTACGTTAGATATTGAATTACATACCGCTTTGTAGTTTTCCATATACTTAACGTTCACATAGTTTTATTTTTAATTTTTAATGATGTCTCAATCCTAAAATTCTAGGTGATGCAAAACATTTGTCCGTAGCTGTACACAGCTGGTTTATAAGGCTTGCTCAAGTTCCTTTAAATTTGATATTCAGTAAAAAGGTACTGATCGTATCAATACTTTAGACCACACACTTTGAGGTCTTGTCTTGACATTTGGTATAGGTCTGTATTCTATGAGTCTCTCAGTCAAGTTTCATTACAGGTGTTGACTTCTGATATCAAACAATTCTGCTGATATAAGACAAAATGTGTTAGAAGGTTGACTTAGAAGTGGAGAGGGCAGGAGTGAATATAATGTTAGTCTTTTTATTGAAGCTAAAGAAGCACCACAGTTAGTTAACTCTTTTTTATTTTTATTTTAGGAGAACAACATGATGGATAACATCAAAATAGCTTCATGGGAGGAGCAGGCCTTTTTATCCCATGGTGCTTTGCTGGCAAAGAGCTGTCAGGCAGCAATGGAGTTAGCTAAACACGACGCCAAGGCCCAAGCATTGGCATTTCAGTATGGCAAACACATGTCCCTCGGCCACAAGGTGAAGTAATTGCTTTTTGTGCATACTGGAAACTTTTTACTGAGCATTAGCACAGCTTGAAATAAATGAAAGTTTGGTTTAATAGATTAAGTGTGTCCTGCAGGGGGAAAGAGTTTTGTTTGACAAACAGTTTTGTTTTTGTTTTGTTTTGTTTTTTTAAAAGAGAGACAAATTGGGCCATGCTGAGTAAAAGATAATGGGGGTCCATTCAATACATCTGACCAACGGCCTTGTTGAATGCATTGAATCTGACTGCAAAATAGGGCTGCTACACCTCTAAATTACAAATCAGAGCCACTGGTAAACACAGAATTGTGGGAGTCTGGAACCAACTCCCCAGTAATGTTGTTGAAGCTGACACCCTGGGATCCTTCAAGAAGCTGCTTGATGAGATTCTGGGATCGATAAGCTACTAACAACCAAGCGAGCAAGATGGGCCGAAATGGCCTTCTCTCATTTATAACCTTTCTTATGTTCTTATGTAGTTTGCTCCCTATTTAGATCAGTTTTAATGCCAAAAAACTCTTATTCTTGATACCTTTTGACTGTGTTTAGAATGATAATGTGTTCAAGCCTGTTGTGATAATGTTATATTATTGCATATTAAATATAATGTTCATTTATATTGTTTAAATAATTATTATATTGTTTGAATGACTCTTAATATGGTGACTTAAGCAAAACCAAAGATTGTATACAAAAGTTTAGTGCACCATATATTGCTGGCTATGCTGCATTTCTAAACAATGCGCATTTGAAGTTTTAATATCGAAACATAAATCAGCCATCAGCTATTTTTTTGAGTTCTTGCTCTGAGCCAGCGGTATACTTTAGGTGCACATTGAAAAACCGTTTGGACCACACAGAAGTTAAAATCTCTTACATCTTATTCAATTTCCAGCAAGCATCTAAAATAGCTTGACCTTTAACAGCCAGTAATCCTGTGCAATGTGTTAATGACTTTGTGGTTGACCTTCAGGGCAGTGCATACAGATAAACCTGCATGTAAATGCCCAACATTACAGTGACATGTAAGACAGAAGCCAGAAACCAATACTCTGAATTTTGTTATTCTGAATTCAGGACTCCAATTTTGCAGCTAGTCTAAACGTGAAACACCTGCCACTTCAGATTCTTGTTCAGAAGTAAAACAAATCTAAAGTTTTCTGACTCATTTCTATTACTCAGAATGTCTGATCGAAGGCCATTGTTCAATTCTGTAAAAAAAACAAAAAAAAAAGATTTGGAATAATATATATATTTTAAATGGTGTCGTGAATTGTTCTGATGATTACATTTGGACAGAATAAGTAGTATGGCAGTGCTACAAAGGTTGTTATCCTTTATTAGCATGAACACAGGTCTATGCAGATCTTCACCGCGCTTCACTAATGTAGCCATTTTTATTTTTGAGTAATTGCCCTTGTATTACTGTGCCATTATACCTGGTCTGCTGATGAAGTTAAGCTTGTAGGAAAACACCAGGGTCCCATTGTTGATGCCTACACATTTAATATGCATAATATGCACACCAAGGAAGGGTTCCATTGTCAAGCAGATAGAGAGTACTCAGTGGCTAGTCTAATAGCAACTCTACTGGTCATGATTAGTTGCTGATCTTTGCGTTTGCTTCCGGCAGGCTTGGAAGGATAACCACGTAGATAGCTGGTGTCCCTGAACTCTGGAGGTCTCTGTTACCTGCTGGGTTCTGTGACAGCTCAACAAGAAGTCTTCAGTATGTAAGACAGTAATGGAACACAATTTAAAATGTTAGTAGTCCAGAGAAGGAAATCTAGCCTTGTTCAGTTCTCCATCTAGCTTTGTGCTGAGCTGTTTACCTCGTCACAAGCTGTCAAGTGACTGTCCTCATTTCCTATAGCTTCTAAACTTGGTCTCATCGTCTTTTTTTCCCCAGTTGAACTCGGATCTGCAGCCCTTTCTTAAAGGTAGTTCGAGTGACGCTGTGTCTTTTAGTTTAAATTCAGCTCCTGTCATCACAAAGAAACGATTGGCCGTGAAGGATGGACTCACCAAATTGATCAGGTAAAACACTGGGGGCATTTCCATGATGAGATGGTTAGCTTAGCAGTCAGCACTGCCATGCACAGCTGCTTCCTTATATGAAATGAAAACAAGAATAAAAGTAGGCTGTCCCTAGCTACAACCATTCTAGAATGTAGCTACATAATCTTCACCCGTGTGTGTGTGTGTGAGTGTGTGTGTTTTTATTCCCTTCAAAATAATAGCAATTGTACAACAATCGATATTCAGCCTTTTACCTCCTACTGTAAGTTGCTTTGGATAAAGGTGTCTGCTAAATAAACTAATAATAATAATAATAATAATAATAATAATAATAATAATAATAATAATGTCCTTGCCTATATACTGGGTGATTAATAAACAACACACTGTATGAAAATAAACAGTACTATGGAACACATTAAACATGAGCTATGTTATTGACCTGGCACATGGTAATTCTGAGAGTCCAATTAGCTAGGATTGTTTCCAGAATGTTGGATGTGAGGTCTGTCCTAATTTTGTATTTAGTGTATGTATAGTATATGGGGTTTATTTTATATTTATCACCTGTTATAATATGCCTGGTGTATTTTGTTCTGTAGATGTTGCTTAACTACCTTTCACTCTCTTTATGAAGGCAAGGCTCAGAGGAAGACAAGCTGACTATGCAAAGGTGAATGGTGTTCTTAAAGATCTGATTTTTATTACAGGGATTGGAAACTAGCAAAAAGTTTCAGGTGTATCGAAATACACACTACTGGCAGGGAATTTCAAACGTTGAAGAAAAAAGAGCTTGTGTATGGCCATTTTAATATATTTTGCAGTTTAAGACAAAAAAAAAACGGTGTTACTCTCTCGCATTCACAATCACAAAGTTCATTATCCTAGTCTAGAGCGTTTCATTGCAAGAAAACACTCGACGTGGGTCATTTATTTAACATATTACACTGTATATGTACAGCAGCTTATAATATCAATTATAATATACTGTATGAGGCAGTGGGAAATAACCCTGTTAACCTTCAGCTGATAAATATATAGCTCTGCTATGGCACACCTGAAATATGTGTGTGTGTGTGTGTGTGTGTGTGTATGGGTGTATGTGTGTGTGTGTTTACGGGTGGTCATACTAGAAATAACGCAAGCCTGCCACTTCACTTGCAGTGAAAATGACAATAAGCTTATCAACTATAAGCTTTAATTCTTCAGCTATTTATTGTGGGCAAATGCATGTGATGCGCTGTAATGAAGGACTGTAAAAAGAAAATGCTTTGCTTTTTTCCAAACTAAGATCTGCATGGGCTGTTCAAAGAGAAAAGAGGAGATGAGGAGGAAGAATATAAACAGCAGTGCTTTCATATAGTGCAGCAACTGAAATTGTGACCACTGTTCATAAGACACCGAACCTATTTCTGGAAGAGACTGAAAGGCACTACATGAACACACAGAGTAAATCTTCAGTGGTACTCTATCTGCTGGTTTCAATGACCCCCGATTTCACAGTGATCTTGGACTACCTAGTGGCAAAATGAGGTACTGCAGAGCAGAGATGGTGATTGATGTAACCACTGATTTTACTACTTGTTACAAATACTGGTATGTATGGGAACACGTGGCATCTAATACACTACAGTGTGGTAAGCTTGAATCTGCTTAGCAACTGTAGTTTGAAGCAACCATCAACTTTTTCTACCTTTTTTTTTTGTTATTTTAATTTGCAATGGAAAAGACAGAGGTAGCAGTACATTATTTCCTGGGGAAAATCGACAGCAGTTTTTTTTTTTTAAATCTAAAAAAAAAAAAAAAAATGAGACTAATAATGCATCAGCAAGGTTGCCTAAGAAAGTTAAATTGCAAATGCCAGGAAATCCCAAACATTTTAGTGTTGGGATGTTCTAGGGCTGGTGGTATTAAGCTGCCACCTGCAGATGTTTTTAAAGGGAATTTGCTCCTGCATGTGTTTAAACTGCTGCCTTGAGCAAAAATGTTTTTTAGTGAGAATGCTTGTAACAGAAAATATGAATTACTGCATGTATCGATGGCTTTCATTGCGATTCATGTTTTTCCAGGCGCTGTTTTGAAAATGGTGCTTTAAAAAGCCTCTCTAATTATCCCACCTGGCATTGTTCTTAGAAACAAAGTAACTTGTTTTGTTTTTTTTCTCTAGCCTTCAGATTAATATGCATGTGGTGTTCTGTAGTTGCAGCCAATGCACAATTAGGAATTACAGTGCATCATTATCATGTCAAAGAAGATGTCAGGTGGTTTATTTTTTCTTTTGGAAATACCAGCCCATACCTTGGAGCAATTTAAGGAGAAAATGAAAGATCATTCTGTATGAGAAACACATTTCAGACTTGAGTTTACAGAATAAATTAAATGACCTATATCTGTGTATCAGTGTTACATTTATAAATCTCATCGAGACATTTAAAGGGTTAGATTGCTTTGTTAACGTTGACTTGCTGTTAATCATTTTGTTTTGTAGACTCTTTTTTTTTCACTTTGACTGTGGTGAAACTCATTACAAGTGTCATGGATGTGTTTTTTTTTTCACTTTGACTGTGGTGAAACTCATTACACGATAAGTGTCATGGATGTTTTTGGTCCCATTCGTCTGTGTTGTAAAGTAATGTGATCCCACATGACATCACAGTGCTACTGATGAGCAGCAAAGAATGCATAAGGGTGAGGTGGGAACATTTACTCATGTGTTATGGCAAGAAGAAATTACTTTTACCTGAGTCAAAGTGAAAATAACCTCTGGAAAACAAAATAGTAAACTGCAAAACAATAAGGAACGTGCGTGTGAGTGTTGTTGATATGCTGATGACTATTCATGAAATCTTCAGTATTCAGAATAATGTAATAGTGCATTAATTTACTGCAGTAGGTCATATATATTTTTTTTTTTGTTTGTTTGTTTTCTTGACAGTTTTGGAGAGCAAACAAGGCCGGCAAAAATGTGAGCTCTGGAATCGACTTGTGCTGTTACCATGGAAACAAAGCACTTGAGGCCTTAAAGTGCTTCCCTCCATCTGAGGCCAGATCAGCATTGGAAAAAATTGCCTTTGCTGTAACCAAATTCTGATGCAAAAGAACAGAGACTTATAATACATTATCAACAAATAAATACTGTTTATACTGTGTATATGTGAGCATGTTTTTTTAAAATAATAATTAAAGTATGTATTTTGTATGTAAAGTTTCAGATTTCATTTATTTGCTTTATTACATTTAAACTATGCCGGCTTTGAGCACACAGCCTTTTCATTCTGTGTGGCAGCAAACAAAAACACAAAAAAAGGTCAAACAGCTTTCACTTGTCATGCCAGAAGCACACTTGAAGCTGTACCAGCAGAAATAATTAATGACTCGCTGCTGTAACCTCCGCAAATGGACAGGAAATAAGTCCTTATTGATTGGACACAGCCAGCGATGGCGCCAGTGTGGTGGCCTGTGGTTTTCTTGCACTTGTGAGGACAGAGGGGATGTGAAGCTGCAGGTGTCACTGAAAACACTTGCTACCCTGCCTCGTAGACTAGCATTGCTTTGCAATGTTCGAGTTGTATTTATCAACATGAAGGACGATTCAATGAATGAATGTTTTATCAACTGTTAGTTTCAAAAGAAGAGTTTGGCATTTCAAAAGGTTATGTTTACATTTCATTGCTTTTCTGTGTTGTGTTGTAAAAAGGTAAATTGCTCTTACCTGATACCTGCTTCAAGCAAACCAGCGATTCTTAAAAGCAGCCTCCAGCATTTTTACTAAAATATTAATGTACTGCTGTAGGGGAATTTAAAAACAAGATATTAATGTGCCAAAGACAGCAAACATCCCTGATACATTGCTTTGCAAATTGTATTCTGCAGCACATGCCATAATTATATGTATGTTTTTTGTACTGACACTGGAGAACATTTTTTATATGCCAGCAGAATTATTTTTCAGTGCAGCTAAAACTGTAGTTTGAAAATTAGACAAATGTTTTCACCAGGCAATGATCAATGTAACATTTGTCTTAATTTTGTAGCTTTAATATTATTCTATATCCTTTTCAGGCCCTTGGTCCACAAATGTGGATATAAAATGACGTGTTAATTATCGGTATATAAAATTACTCTTGTGTATTAAAAGTGATTTAATGCTGTAAAGTAGGAATGCTTTCAAAAATAGACATGTTAATAGTTTATATTTATCAATTAACAAAATGCAAAGTGAGCGAACAGAAGAAAAATCTACATCAAATCAATATTGGGTGTGACCACCCTTTGCCTTCAAAACAGCATCAATTCTTCTAGATACACTTGCACAAAGTCAGGGATTTTATAGGCATATAGTCAGGTGTATGATTAAACAACTATACCAAACAGGTGCTAATGATCATCAATTCAATATGTAGGTTGAAACACAATCATTAACTGAAACAGAAACAGCTGTGTAGGAGGAATAAAACTGGGTGAGGAACAGCCAAACTCAGCTAACAAGGTGAGGTTGCTGAAGACAGTTTACTGTCAAAAGTCATACACCATGGCAAGACTGAGCACAGCAACAAGACACAAGGTAGTTATACTGCATCAGCAAGGTGTCTCCCAGGCAGAAATTTCAAGGCAGACAGGGGTTTCCAGATGTGCTGTCCAAGCTCTTTTGAAGAAGCACAAAGAAACGGGCAACGTTGAGGACCGTGAGACGCGAGTGGTCGGCCAAGGAAACTTACTGCAGCAGATGAAAGACACATCATGCTTACTTCCCTTCGCAATCGGAAGATGTCCAGCAGTGCCATCAGCTCAGAACTGGCAGAAAACAGTGGGACCCTGGTACACCCATCTACTGTCCGGAGAAGTCTGGTCAGAAGTGGCCTTCATGGAAGACTTATGCGCCAAAAAGCCATACCTCCGACGTGGAAACAAGGCCAAGCGACTCAACTATGCACGAAAACACAGGAACTGGGGTGCAGAAAAATGGCAGCAGGTGCTCTGGACTGATGAGTCAAAATTTGAAATATTTGGCTGTAGCAGAAGGCAGTTTGTTCGCTGAAGGGCTGGAGAGTGTACACGAATGAGTGTCTGCAGGCAACAGTGAAGCATGGTGGAGGTTCCTAGCAAGTTTGGGGCTGCATTTCTGCAAATGGAGTTGGGGATGTGGTCAGAATTAATGGTCTCCTCAATGCTGAGAAGTACAGGCAGATACTTATCCATCATGCAATACCATCAGGGAGGCATCTGATTGGCCCCAAATTTATTCTGCAGCATGACAACGACCCCAAACATACAGCTTAAAGTCATTAAGAACTATCTTCAGCGTAAAGAAGAACAAGGAGTCCTGGAAGTGATGGTATGGCCCCACAGAGCCCTGATCTCAACATCATCGAAGTCTGTCTGGGATTACATGAAGAGAGAGAAGCAACTGAGGCTGCCTAAATCCACAGAAGAACTGTGGTTAGTTCTCCAAGATGTTTGGGCCAACCTACCTGCCGAGTTCCTTCAAAAACTGTGTGCAAGTGTACCTAGAAGAATTGATGCTTGATGCTGTTTTGAAGGCAAAGGGTGGTCACACCAAATATGGATTTGATTTAGATTTTTCTTCTGTTCACTCACTTTGCATTTAGTTAATTGATAAATATAATCTATTAACATGTCTATTTTTGAAAGCATTCTTACTTTACAGCATTTTTTCACACCTGCCTAAAACTTTTGCACAGTACTGTATATATATATATATAAGGGGGTTAAACATAAGCCATTTAAACCCAAGGATGTAGAGTTTAAAGTCTAGAACAATAGAATGGCAATGACAGAAAGCGTATAAGGTATATCATGAGCCTGCAACCTGACACTGTCGCTATTTTGTTCATAGAGATGATTTTTGTGGTTTGCATGCATGCAACCGGAGAGCAGCGTTAACAAGAAGGCTGAGTTTACATAAATGATCTAGATTGTGATTCAGCTACCTTTCTTCCTTCTGTGGTGTAATTACAGCCCAATCTGGAGAGAGCTAGCACAGCAAACAGATTTCATTACACCATTCGTTCAACCACTAAGAGGGGTTACTTTCTTAGGATTCCACTTGGAAGAGAGCAGTGAGGTGTCCTCAGGGTGCATCTTCTGAAGGACTTTTTGACAGCATGGCACCGTTTCCGTGAGATCCATTCATAAAACTCGAGAGTGGAGACCTAACTTAAGTTTGCAAGCATTTGAAAATATTTCAACCTCCCTGGTAGAAAGAAAGTGTACATGTGCATGTGGGTATGCAATGTGAAAAAAATATTTGAAGATTAAGGGTTAATCATTTTTAAATGTATGGAAAACAGTGATGAATGTTCCCTCGGCTTGCTTAAGTCAGTTTGTGACAATATAAATGCAGAGTAGCTCTTTGGGTAAGTATCCTGATTTTCAAATGCTATGCGCACTAATGCTGTACTGTCAGAGACTTCATAATTAAGACAATGTACTGATATTATAATTGAGAATTAAACAGTTCAATATATCATCAGCAAGGCACTGTTCTTAGCAAACCATTTTATAGCAAATAAGCCAAAGCTCACTCTCAACACCAACTCTTTGAGTCCTAATTGAGCATATTTATTTATTATCATGACCAAGGTGATCTGACAGGGATCAAGCGTCCTGTTGTTTTGCTGGCAACACACTGCTTTGCACTAGATGGCGCTGGCACTCCTATAATGACACTTTTAGCTATTACATTATTACACAGTAGCCTAGGAAAACTACTGTAGATTTGAACTAAAGAAATGTGTTAGCCTTGAAAGATTATGTAGATATTTAACTAACAATAAATCCTTACTACCTTAGAAACTACAGCTAAAAATGAAAGACAAAATGAACATACATAACAGTCGCTTTGTTGAGCTGTCAAGACACAATGACAGGTTGACAATTAGGATGTTTAAAGCTTCTATTTAGTGCTCGTCTTTCATTGTCAACAGCCATATATATATAGCGGTGAGCGCTAGAGCGAGTGGGACATAATGCAGATTTAATGAGACGGATGAGTATTGCCCTTGAAATAGATTTCCAGAAACATTGAGGTTTCCACACAATTGAAATACTTTAGATAAAGTTTTGCTATTAAAATGATGCTAGTACTCTATTGATATAATAAAGGGTGTTCTTAAAAAGTAATTTCAGCTTGAACCTCAAATTGCAGTGTATCGACAATAACGTACACCGACCTCAAGACAAGAGAAAGCAAACACACACTAATTGACAAAAAAAACAAAACAAACACGGCATTACACCATCAACTAAATAGAAATATGCGCAAAAAGTAAAGTTATAATAATAAGTGCAAAAACAATTTGATAAATAAAAAACACACAAATATAAATACCGTGTTACATGCTTTTAAAACATTGACAAATAGAGGTGCGAGAGTCTGTGCGATGTGTGATATCGTGATTCATGTTTTGATGTTTATATTCATATGCACAAGACACAAAGGTCATGTGGCTGTTTTCAGTTTACTGTTTCAATTTAAAATGAAAAGTTAAACTGTAAGCAGACAGAAACCTCAGTGTGATGACATTAGTAAATAACACGAGCTGTGGTGAATTACAAACTTTAAAGCATGTTCCTGTGTTTTGGATACAGCAGCGTAGTGCATCCTCCTCTGTACACCTGTCTGCCATTTCCCCCCAACGTTATTGTGATCCCAGGCTGCGTACAAATGTGTCAGCCGGGGTCTTAAACTACGTGGCACTCATGTTCACTTCTCATCGGTCAGTTTCCCTAGCTAAGGAGGTGTGTGGAGCTCCAGGCTTGGATCAACATTACGGGTCAGTGGAGCCTGAACCAGATCCTTCTAATAAAACACTATCTTATTTTTCTTCCCATTGACTTCTGTACTGACTAGTGATTATACCAATACATTATCCTGAAATAAAAGTTTCAGTACACATGCAATGTGAGGGGGACATGTCCCCATCATTAAAAAAGTGAGGGGGACATGTCCCCTGTGTAATTACGCCTATGCATCGAGACATACCACATGCAGTACTGTTTGTGAATAAATTACGGTAATCAAAATGACAAACCGGTTTTTGTGATGTTTTGTGAACGACACAGCACATTTGTATCTTTATTCTTGATCTGTGAAATCACATTCCAGCTCGTGCACGAAACGACCTTGCATATGTTGTCATGTTATGCGCGTGGTAAAAATAAATAAATAAATAAATAAATAAATAAATAAATAAATGTAAAGAGCGTATAAAAACTAAGGCACTCAATTCCATAGCACATTTCTAGTTTGCATTCTGTAACCCTAAATTAGTGAAAACTGCGAGACCACAGACTTCGACCACCCTCGGTTCGACTGGATTTTTCTCCCACAGACACCCACAGCTGTGCGGAAATGACACAGCACGGGCGAGTACGGTCACGTCACGCGAGAAGGCACAGACAGAAGAAAAACACGACAGACAAGAACACGGGCAACCCTTACGGTGTTTCTTTAAATACAATCCTTTATTTGTCGCATAGCTCACATTTGCAAATTAATTAAAATTGACTCAGGTGAGTTATACAGAAAGTTTTTAATGGGGCTATTAAGTGCATTATTCTGAGAGAGAGAAAGAACCACGAGACTGCGGAGCTTTTCTTGACGCGTCACGCAATTATAAATTCATTTAAATACCAAATAGTGTGTCATTGTGATCCTCTGCGTTTTATTTGTAACATCACACAGCCTCCATTCGAGATATTGACTTTGGGATTTAGCATATAAAAATACACCTCCCGTGGGTTGAGGTAGGTAGTGGAAGAACGAGGAAGTGGTGTGGCAAGTTATGATGTTCAGCGAATAGAGTCACAGCGCCTCTTCTGTGCGGGTGTGAAAACATGCAAGTGGAAATTGTAGAATAACGTAGCCCTGGTGTTTATTTGCTAGCGATTCAATTACTAAATTAGATATATTAGTTTAAACATTGATAATAGATTGAAATACTGCTAGATTAACTGTGACACACATTTGGAAATGTATTGTTAACACTGTGACTGCTGTTCAGTTGAAATACACAAATGCAGAAGCAACATTAAATTGCCATACTGGAGTGCTTAATGTTTATGTATAAATGTACTCGTTTTTTTTCCATCTGATTTAAAAATAGCACATTTTCTTTACTTTAAATGGCACTTTCATGTTGCTGCTAGTAACAGCACAAAACACATTCTTAATAAAACTACACATTCTCACTTAAAACCAGTAAAAGGTGACAATGTCTCTCTTTTTCAGCCATGATGTTAAACTGCTGGCTGTAGTAGATGTTATACATCCCTGCCCTGCATGTTGGTATGCATCTGTTTTAAATCCAAATGCTTTATTATTATTATTATTATTATTATTAGAGACATAGAGAAGCCAGTGCTTGTTTTTCTAACAGTATAGATGCAAACCTTGACCATCTTCGTCAAGCCCAATCATTTAGTCATCTAAAATATGAGGAATGTAACGTTATGAAAGATATGTGTGTGGGGTTCAAAACCAGTAACAGTGGGTGGATTTAAAAACATTGTGTTTCTCTCTCATCAGTTTGGATTATTATTCATTTTTCTAGAAAATGAACTTTTCTGAGTATGGGGAGGATTCAGAGGGTGAAATATCAGAGAAAGGTAAGGAATGCCATCTTTTGGAGCTTTGCATGTGTCTGTATGTTTGTGTTTGTACAAAATAGTGCAATTCAGTGTTCTTAGCAGGTGGTGTCTTTTTGGTGCAAGTTAAGGTAACCAAAGCCTCAGATTATGTTTTACTTTTGGACCTATTTAAAACAAAGAAAAATACTTTTGCATATAAGTTTTAAATGCATAGTACTGCAAGACATTTTCTATATGTTTATAAAAGGTTTCAAGGAATTAGCAGATCCGTCCCCAAGGTAGTAGTTGGCAACTTCATTTTGCATGGTTATATAAACCCTGCATGCAGAACAGTGTATTATTTTATTTACTTTGTTAAGTTCCTGTAAAAAAAAAAGAACCCCTTTACTGTTACATGGTTTAAAAGACCACATGCTTTGGCTCTTTCTTTATTCTTTTCAGAGAGAAGAGCAGTTTGCTGTGTTAAAATAGAAAGAGAAATGGAGGATACAGCTATAGACTGCACGACAGGGTGTAAAATAACGGAAGGTCACAAGCTAATGTTGCCGTGCACTAGTCTCCAGATTACTAGAAAAAGGACCCAGACGCAGATGCAGATTGTGGAAGATGGTCCAGGCAATGAACAAGACATGCCCACCAGTTTGAAAAAAATCAAATTTGCAGCAGAGGTATGGTTATCTTTAGTAGAACATAGTTGTTCCACTGGTTTCTTTTGCATAGAACTGTTACACAGCAGCCCTGTGGTATTTTTCTTTTTACCCTTAAAAGCTACGTTTTTAAAAAGATTTAAGAAAAGTAATCTCACATGTTTGGGAGCAATGCAAAAAAAATCTTAATAGGAAAGAAAAAGCCTTTCAATTATTTTGTGTTCTACATACCGGTAGTTAAGTTTAGTTTTTTATAGTCAAATGGAAAAGTGATGCTGTGCAGCATTTACAATCTGAGCTGTTATGGTGCTGTTGGTTTGTGAAACCCCAGATTATTTCTGTTATTTCTTATGAAAATAACTAAGTATTAAAAAGAAACTAAGTAAATTCCTAGGCAATTATGATAAATACTACTTCTTGAAACGTTTGTCTAAGAGTGTATTACGTTACATTTTAGTGCTATATGAATGCAAGTAAGAAAATATTAACTGAGTAAAATAGCAGTGCTTTTGAAATATGTAAAGTTTTAATAGTCAGAGAGATAGACTATAGATGGATATAGTAATATGTATTATATAAACATGACTAATTAAGACTTTTGTGCTTTTAAAGGGAATGTTTCATGGGTTTAAGACTACAGAGCACCTGCAGGCAGTTCAGAGAAACATGGGCTGCACAGATACATTGAGGCTTTCAAACATGATGTCCCTGAGTGAGAACAAAGACTTTCCTAATGAGAAAACAAAAGCTTCTTACAGGAAACCCCTGTATAGCATTTCACACAAAATAACAGAGAAGAAAAACACTCCAGGCCTGGATCAGCACACCTCACTGCATGAACCCAGAGAAAGAGTGAACTACAACAGCCTTGTACTCCCCAAAAAAGTAGGGGAACACAACAGGAGGGAGCCCAGTGTGATAGTGGCCACGCCAGAAACCACGAGCAGTGATTCAAACATGTATTCTTTAATAGAAAAGATGTTTTTCATTCTCAACACGCTGAACTCCAGCATGACGCAGCTTCACAGCAAAGTGGATCTGCTCTCGCTGGAGGTGACGAGAATAAAGAAGCGCATCAACCCACCAGAGGCAGTGGCAGAGTTCCACCCGCCCGAAAGTACCAGCTGAACAGCGAGGAACTGAAGCAGCTGATGCAGCAGACATCCTTGCCCGGGGACCTGGCCTGCAGGTTGCTTGTGCAGCTTTTTCCAGAGCTCTTTACAGTCGATGATTTCAACAGGTGCTGCAACGCCTGCGGGATCGTGAGCAAAAAGAAACTTGATTCACTTCACTTGCAGCTGATCCGCAACTACGTAGAAGTGTGCTACCCGTTAATCAAAAACGGTAATGCGTGGCAGGTGGAGTGTCTGCCTCAAATAAATGACTTCTTTAACAGGTTCTGGGCACAGAAGGACATGGAGAGTAGCCAGCAGTGTCAAAAAGCTGCACCAACAACACTGTGTTATGAGTCAGAGCAACCTCAGGCTTGTCATTACATTGATGAGGAAGGGCAAGATGAGAGTTCATCTTTGACATCCAACAACAAAGCAGCCTCAGACTTGATCTTAGATACTCAGGATGTTGTTGAATATCTTGATGAAGCGTCGTCACCTGGGGATTTTGCTGTTTACTTAATGCACCGCCTTTTTCCAGAACTCTTTCAGCGAGGGAGAATGACTGAGGGGTACAGTTGCTATAGCGGTTCCGGGAAGCAAAGCCTTGACCCGCAGAGGCTGCAGATAATCCGGAAGTATATGGAAATATACTTCCCTGATATTCAAGATGAGGACAGTTGGATACAGCTTTGTGTGCAAAGAATGGAAGAGGAACTTGAAGGCATGCATGCTAATGGAAGCGAGTCAGAGCACACCAGAGATGAAAGCTACGACTCATCCAGCTTACCTGATGATGTGTCCATTGTTAAAGTTGGAGACAGCGAGTTTGAAAAGCGAGGTAAGAGGTTTAAAAAGGTTTCCCTGGTACCCATTGATTTTGACAGCCTTGAATTCCCACCTCCAGATTTTGAAGTCCCTCCAGAGTATGTTCTTACCAAAGAACAAATCAAAAACAATTACGAATGTAGCTTATCCATCGGAAACTTTGCTTCCCACTTGCTGGTCCAGTTGTTTCCTGAGCTCTTCACTTCCGAAAACCTGAGGAAGCACTACAACTGTAGCGGAACCTTGGGGAAAAAACAGCTGGATCCGGTCCGAATAAATCTGATCAGGTATTATGTGCAGTTGCTCTACGCCCGAGCAAAAAATGACAGGGTGTGGACTTTAGAGTTTGTTGGGAAACTGGACGAAAGATGCCGCCGAAGGGATACTGAACAGAGGCGCTCCTACCAACAGCAGCGCAAGGTATACATACCTGAGTCTGACAGTAGAGATTTTGACGGTTTTCCTTTGAACACTGAGCGCTTCAGAGAGGAATTTGAGGGACCTCCCTTGCCACCTGAAAGAAGCACAAAAGATTTCTGCAAAATACCGCTGGAGGAGCTAGCCGTGCCCCCTGTTGATTTTGCAGTCCCTTCTGTCTACCTGCTTTCCAATGCAGAGATTAGGGAGATAGTGCAGCAGAGCCTGTCTGTCGGCAATTTTGCTGCTCGACTTTTGGTAAGACTCTTCCAAGAGCTGTTTACTGTTGAAAATCTCAGACTACAATACAACCACTCCGGAGCTTGTAACAAAAAGCAGCTAGACCCAGTCCGACTGAGACTGATCCGTCACTATGTGGAAGCAGTGTACCCTGTGGACAAGATGGAAGAAGTGTGGCATTATGAATGTATACCTAGCATTGACGAGAGATGTAGGAGACCAAACAGGAAGAAATGTGATATATTAAAGAAAGCTCAGAGGGCCAAAGATGCATCATATTCATGACATTTTGAAAATATTAATACTTTTGTATAACAAATAAAGTATGAACTGTGGCATATGAAAATTCACAGCATATTTCAAAAGTAAATTCCTTTTTTTAATTTTTTGTAACTGTCCTCATGATTATAAAAAAAGGTCAAAAATATTGTATTGCTTTACAGTACATACTGATAAGTTGCCATAACAAATTGACAACCTGAAGCAATTTGAAACAAAAACTCAACCAGTCTTCAGTTGTATCGTAGGATCAATTTTAGCCCATTTAAAATAATAATAATAATAATTAATAATAATAAATGTTTAAAATAGATAACTATTCTGTATCGGGCATCATTCACCAAAAGTATTCTTCTTTTCTTGGTTTATTTTGCACAGAAGGTTGTAAACCAAATAGGAATGTATCTGTCTGTAAAAGCTGATGCTTTTTATTAAATATATTATGATAATATATGTTTAGCCAGATCATACTTTTATTTACTGGACTAAATTTAAGTAAATAGTTAGTAAACTTTACACGGAATGTAGTCCTACCTGTTAGGCTTGTCTCAAATGGGGGAAGAAAAAAAAAACATGAAAGTGACTATCTTTTGTAGTGAAATTGATCCTTAAAATATGTAGTTAAGGAGGAACAAACTTACCCCCAAAGGAAGTTCTTGAGGTATTTGCGAATTTAAATACATTGGAGAATTAATCCCTACAAGTACATTGTAAAAACACCACTTTCTTTGACAGAATGTTTTTTTTTTTTTCGTGTAGATGATAGTTTGCAAGGGTATTTACTGTATACTACAGACAAAGTCATTGAGAATGGTGGTCTTTAAAAAAAAATGTCAGTTTGTTTATACTAATTATTACATATAGATTTTTATACCATTAAAGGTAACTTTTGCAGTTACTGGTAATATTCAGAACAATCATTAAGCATATTAATCCTGTTGGCCCAGTTCAGGTAGAAGCAAACACTGTAAGCCTATTTAATAACATTACTGTCAATTACAGTCTCTCTTTAGTTGATATGCTACAGAGCATCCCAGGGGGCTTTACAGTAAAAACCTTATAAAATAAAACATAATAAAAGCCATTGGCCAGTCAGTCCAGCTCAAGAACAAACTAATGCAAACAAATCTTTTTTTTAAATTTGATTTAAAAGACTCGACTGTAGCAGCATTCCCAATGTGGTTTGGGATGGAGTTCCAAAGACCCTCGCCCCTCCTGATTTTAAACGACTTCTTGGACTACCAAAAGTACAACAGTCACTGATCGCAAGGTGTAAAAAAAAAAAAAAAATATATATATATATATATAGAGATATGTATATATATAGCAAATACATTTTATGTTCTTAATGAACTGTCAAATTAAACTTCAAATGTTCTGTACAGTACGTAACCAAATGTATTGGTTGTAAGTCGTGTCAAATAAAGATTGGCTTTCAGAAAATAATTAAGAGATTTACTTGGCAGTATTTTGCACTTTACATTTATTCTGTAATTAAGTATAATAATTATATCATGTTTTCCCAAAATATTATTCTGCACATACTGCTGCACATCCGCACCTTGGAAAATGTTTGTGGAACATTCTGCTTGGTTCCAGGTTTGTCTGGCAACATAGAAGTCTCTGTCTCATCCCAGTTATTCCCAATAGAATATCCAGAGAAAACAGGGCACATTGATATTTGAGTGTGAACAGGAATTATGCTGTAGAATGATATAACATCATTACAAAGTGTCAGAAATGAACAGGGTGAAGGGATGTGTGCAGGCAGGTGGTAGCTCACCCCTCCCCTAAAGGTAGTCGGAAATACTACAGCAATTCCTAACTAATGTATCCTCCTCACGGCTTTACAGTACCCATCTTTATATTCGCTGGGTAGAGCATGTTTACCATGAACTTGACTGCACAGATTTCTGGCATGACTGTTTTATTATTGCATCTCAATAAGGTACTTGCAGTACAGCAGAATGACAAAATCCTACCATAAGCTTAAATAATGTATACTTTTTTTTTTTCATCTGTTACAATAATTCTAAAGATCCATCCCTTACTAAAATGCATAATAAGAACATCTGTGTGTATAAAAAGTGTTAGACTTCATAAGAGATTGTGCTGTTAACTACTGTACAGAAAAATAACACTACCACCACAACACGCATGCCAAGTAATCTGGAGTAAAAGTGTCAGTTAATGGGTATACACTATAGCAGTCTTGCTACTTGTAAACATCCTGTTTGGGAAGCTTCAGGTTTTTCCAGCGTCTTAACACCACTCTGTATCTGTCAGTGCCTGTTGTTTCTCCAGATACCTTCTTGAAAACCACTCTCATAACTGTGATGATGTCAGTATCTTTGTCTTCCTCAACAACCAGATCAAGTGTGTCTCCCACCTTAACCTACAAAAACATGAAAAAAAAAAAAAAAAAAAAAAAGTTTATTTAAAACGTTGTGCTTCACTTTAAAAAACAGGTCAGTTTACCAAACACGTTAGTTACAATGTTACTATTTACTACATGCACTATGCACACAATTCTGTGAATGTGAGGATGGAACACACATTAACAGCATGTATTTAACAAAGTAAAATGGTATTGATCATATAATTGTTATAAATGTATTTATCAAATAATGTTACAAAACTGAAGGTTCAGAACTCCCTCTCTTTGTTTCCCTATCTGACTTGCAGAAAATCCTGAAATAATGGAAACAGTGAGTGAATTGGTGAAGGGCCCCAAAGCATCTCCAAATGTTGAAATGCAAGATATGCTCAATTTACAAAGTTCCTACTGTCCCCTAGTGGCTGAGTTTGAACTGCAACACGAGTGATTAGTGGAGGTACCAGGGCGCAGCAGCAACTCTTCACCTGCAGCACAGTCTTTGAGAAATATTTCATATTGAACTACAAAACACTCACAGAACCAAAAAATCTTCAAAAGAAAAGCGCGGAAGTGATAATATTGATAGATCTTAAAAGATGTACAAAAATTGATTTTAAAACCTTGGTTGTCACCCCTTTAAAGAATAGCCAAGACAACATAAACTCACTGGAATCACAGAATAAACAGCTTGATGCAAACATTTTGAATATTTTTCATAGAAGCCGGTTTCCTAAACATTACATCTGCTATATTCTTATTTTACTTGTTTTACATCTCTTACCAGTACAATGGACCATCAGTCTGCAACAGATGCAATACGTGTATTTCTTTGAAATGTTAACACTAGATTATGACCCACCGTTTTGCTTTTCTTGATAAGCTTTTGTCCGTTGAGCCTCAGCTTGTTGCTGTAAAAGGCATCTTCCACTTTGCTGAAAGAAGCAAGGGGAATAATTATATCAAACAGAAGGCTTGCTCACCTGAATTCCTGATCAAACCTTGCACACACACTGGAGTGTCTGCATGTCATTTTATTTGATGGTTATACAGTGATTTAAGACTAAAGGTAATGTTCAGTCAGGCTTTCTGAAGACAGACATCTGTATAAGCAGGATTTTCTTTAACCTAGTGAAGTACCGTATGTTTTAAAATCAAATTCTGCATGTTTCTTTGAAATCTGTGACATGTAGCAGATGGAAGTTCACAAGTTATATGGAATTATTAGCAACAAATACAATCATTTGAAGTGTGGTGCTAAACATGAATCTGCAAATAGTGGATGTTTGTATTCAGAAAGCACACTATTTTTGTTTGGAAGCTCACTATACAGTATATACTGGAAGTATACTAGTGTGCTCCTACCCACACTTAAGTTGTACTAAAAGGAACAAATGCACTATTTTAACAGGGAAATGTTATGATTTTTTTTTTGTATTAATTTAGGTTTGTGTGACAAATATTTTGTATGTACACTTCGCCACTGTTGTATAGTTTACGTTACGGTATTAAACAGGATAATTCAGTGTTATCTTTGGTTGTAGGTCAGTGGTCTCTTATAGGTGGAAACCGTATCAGGAGAGTGACAGGTTTTAATGATAGTGTTTGGGGTTTTTTTTATCCACTACGAAGACTGTTGTACACTCAGTGCACACACTATAGGTAGGGCTTAATTAACTGAAGCCTCACTTCCGCGCCATGTCTAGGCCTGCTTTCATCATGAGGTCGTAGCGGAACGACTGCACTGCTTTCTCCAGGTCTTTGTAATCCTTGGGCACGTTGGGATCATGTTCAGGCTCGTCTTCATAGTCGCTTTTCTCTGGGTCATCATCCTCATCTTCCTCCTCCTCCTGCACAACTTTTTTACTGCCCTTTTTCGAAGTCTTATTGCCTTTGAGCCTGACCGGCACCACTGACCAGCTTGCCTGAATCACTCTGGGTTGGGTGTGACTTTGGATCCCTAAGCAACTCCTGCTTGAAAGATGATGATAATATATTGTCCTTTGGCAAACAGTGGTCCTGTTTAGCGTGTGAGATAAGGATCCCTCCAACAGCGACACCAGCCTGGTCAGGTTTCTCAGTGTCTTCATCTTCAACCACAAAGCACAGATGACATTCCCTGAAAACGGAAGTAATTAATGTAATTAATTGCGTCCAGTACATGTTCATGATTGTCCAAAATACAATTACTGTACAGTATTTATAAACATAATAATTTAACTAATGCCGATTGTGATCAAGCTACATGGACCAGAACCGTGCGCGTAGAGTTACACAAAATTGATTTTCACAGAGTACAGAGGGTGTGGAATCTTTTTGCACATATTCGTCCTATTTATATATTTATTATGTTTGCAATGTTAAATATGTAGACCCACTAACTAAATAATTCTACTAATGTACACCTTTTTATTTAATTAAGAAGGAACTACGGGTTTGTTAATGTAATTATTAAATTTTTATATGGTAGTCTTCCTTCACAGCATGTTTACATCTCGTGATAAAAACATGCATTATGATTTGGTTGCATTAAGCCAAGGGGACACGTTGCTAGAAGATGTAGAATGAAAGCTGTTGCTTCTGCATTGTTATATTCAAATGTCAGGGGACACTATTCTACAGTATGTAGAAATTGTAGCTTGAATGTTGATGGACAACACATAGAAGACAAAACATAGATAAGATTTCCTATCAAAGTTTATTGGTGGTTTTTAGTGTCCACATAATTTACCAGCATTTTTCAATATAATAAAATAAACTTTATTCTTAAGTATGTATATATATATATATATATATATATATATATAGGATTGTATTAGTAATATTTAACATTACCCTCATTTTTGTTCTGAATGTATTATTTTTTGGCTTGAATGCTTTCTTGTTTTATTTGTGTAAATAAAACTAATTGTATATAGAGAGAAGTTGAAATGTGATTATTGTTATAGTTTATTACATTATTTTGAACAGAATTCCTAATTATGCCATTCCTAATTTTGCCTATTTTTTTTTCTTCTACAAATCGGTAAAAATGTGTAACCATTTTTGCAAGTTGTGTCTGCTGAACTGCAATGTTCAAACGGCTTTAAACAAAAAGTGGGACTCACTTTATCCATTAGTATTAAGCTGTATAAATTGAAAGCCTTTTTTTTTTTTTTTTTTTTTTAGACAATATGACCACTGAAAACACAACTAGGGAACTTAAACGTAACATGAACGCTCTAATGCTTCAGCATCGGTACCAAACCGGCTTCTTTTTTATTTCTAATATTGGACTATAATATCAACACAACATTGTTTAAAACGGTTCATAATAGTACATCGTTTTTTTCAAGGAATATAATAATAATAATTTTGTCGGCTTTAATGCCGCTTCACAACATCTCGTGGCATTAACAGACAAATTAATCATTAACTATATCACCTATAAATAATAATAATAATAATAATAATAATAATAATAATAATAATAATAATAATAATAATAATCACCCTGAAAAAAACCGATAAGGAGAATCTCCCTCACAGTATCGGCTCCGCGTTCATTTCCTCCGCCATTTTTTAAAATTTTGCCAGCGAAGAAGCTAGCCACATGACTTTTTACATCACTTTCATTGGCTAATTTATTCTATGACGTAATGTTGCTTCTACAAAATCAATTCTTTTGATAGTTGCTTGCAACTTGTATCTTGCACGTCACTTTCTACAAAAAAAAACAACTATCCCTTTCTACATTTTTTCTAGCAACATGTAGACTAGTGTCCCCTCGGCTTTATGTTGTCAACTGCATGTTGCCTCGGCTCGTGTGACCACCGCAAACAGCAAGGCAACAAATGTGTTCCTCTTGTTGGCGTCAACAACAGTCGCCCTTGTGACAAGGACTTAGGCGAGGTGTCTTGGTGAACCAAATAGTAACATCATTAATATCTGCAATTTCTAGCAGATACTACATTCAATGACGGCATTCATTGTGCAGTGCGGGAGTCGTGGTTTACTGGTAATACTAAACGACGAACACATTTTTTTTAAACTTCCAATCATGACATTCATGAATGAAATATTGTTTTGTATTAAAACAGCGTAATAATGTTAATACACACCTCTTCATAACACGCACCTTTAAAAACATACCCTTACCTTTCCCTTTTCTGCTCTTTCACCTTGACCCACCAAGGACTGCAGCTGAGCAAGAGCTCCAATGTTTATTATATTAAACCGAGTCTATAAAACTGCAGTGCCCTCTAGAGGAAAAAGTATGGAATGCAGAAAGGTCCTTTTGTGATCTCTACACTACAGTACACAGTACTACTGGGCACATGTCTTGGTTGTTCTAATTTAAATATACTTACCTTAAAGTCCTCATTGATAATATCAATTATGCGTAGAATGTTAGCATTATAATGAAAAAACACTATTTAACAACAAAGTAAATAAATAAGCAAGTAGTCTGCAAGCAGTAAAATATAATACACCATTTTCACGGTGGAAATGCAAATTCATATAGGCCCCTATGCATTAAAACAAGCTTGACAACTGATATAATGCCAACAGTAACCATTTAAAAGAGACTGCTGTTAGCAGCAGTTGTTCAGTCATTAATTTGCAATGTTTTTTTTTCTTTTTGACAAATCTGTCTATTTTTGCGTCTGTTTACCCCTCGTTCCTAAATAACACAGGCTAGCTCAATTGAATAGAAAATAAAATATAGCATGAAAACGGCAAGTGAAAACAAGCGAGCTCATTTTAATTAAGAGGCACGCGAGAGACGTATCTTGCTGCTGCAATACAGTAATTAATTATTATTTGTTTATTTAGCAGACGCCTTTATCCAAGGTGACTTACAGAGACTAGGGTGTGTGAACTATGCATCAGCTGCAGAGTCACTTACAACTACATCTCACCCGAAAGACAGAGCACAAGGAGATTAAGTGACTTGCTCAGGGTCACACAATGAGTCAGTGGCTGAGGTGGGATTTGAACCGGGGACCTCCTAGTTACAAGCCCTTTGCTTTAAACACTGGACCACACAGCCTCCTAATTAGTTTAATGAACCCGCTCTTCAGAGGATATGCGCTATTGTCAGTTATGTTTTTGCCATCCTTTCAAGCATCGAGGAACAGAGTGATGATACTTGGTGTAGTAGTTATAATTCTACATGATGTGGTTTAACAGGCCATCACAACATTAAAAAACAACACATTTACTTCGATAAACTGTATTACCACAAAAATACGTTTCCGGTTTGGTTGTTGTTGAAAACAATCTCACGAAAACACAAACAAACAAAAAACGGCCAACGCCCAAATATGCGTTTTATTTTAATCCACGACATCAGCACAGGACCACAAATACAGTAGATTGCTAAATGGGCTGCCATTTCTCTTTTTAGGCACTGGAGGTCGCCTCTCTGTTACTGGTGAAGCACTTCAACATTTAATACATAACTTCCAATTACGCAAAGAACCCCCACCGATCCGCTTATATTCACACACATAACAGAACTACGACAGTAAACGAAAACAATGTCATTTCGTATCCCATCAAAACATTGTAACATTGAGTGGAAATAAGGCGCCAGACGACCGCAGAAAGCTGTAGTTGCCCACAGCAGCGTGCAAGCTGCCCCTTTATACAGAAAACGCCGCGACAAAATGTAACATTTAGATATAACCAGACATACAATGTAGACATAACAAGACATTACTGGACCCCACAAATCAAACGAGGGACAAACGCAACACGATTGGACAACATTCACAAGTACACTGTGTATATATATATATATATATATATATATATATATATATATATATATATATATATATATATATATATATATATATATATATATATATATATATATAGTAGAGATCTATGTATATATATTCACTTGAATTATCCTAAATAAATCATTACAACATATGAACTAAGTAAACAAATAAATGTTGTGTTTTTATTATTTTTTTATTTTTTCATATATAAAAATAACGTTGATAAAGACTTCCCACTTAGTTAGTAAAAGGCCTATATATAACTTCTGTATTGGTGTTATAGTCCTAAATCTCAAAGTAACGGAACACCAGTTAAAATACACACGAGTTCACGTTTTATGTATACATTGAGCTTGAGGTAACATTTATAGGGAATGCACGAGTCTCCCGTGCGACATGTAGGCTACTCCTCAGTGCTGCCAGACTGGCGGTATACCAGCCTAATGTGTCTCGGTTTGGAGGTATCTTGCTGGTAAATAGGCCTACTCTTTGGTGGTGTGGTTATTTATTGGTTATTTTTTATCATGAATGTTTTTTTTTTCCCCTATTCATTTCGATTATGAGATCATCACCAGCTCTGAACTTCACGTCCTCTCTATTTTTTTTTTTCTGGAGCTCTGCATCCAATGCAATTACGAATCACAGAAACGCTGTTATTTTTTATTCGCGCCAATTTAAGAACTGTATCAGTACAATTAGAACTGGTTTTGTTTTAAATTGTATTTTTAAATAGTGTATCCGCTGACAGTCTGGACAGTTTAATTTTACACTACATTCTGAATACTAATAAAAAAAATAAAAAATAAAAACAAATCTGGACCTACCGCATTTGATCTCATCAGATAAAACATAAATAAATAAATAAATAAAAACAGTGGTTCGCTGGTACTGTAAATTGTGAGAGAAAAAAAAAAAAAGATAAATAAATAAAGTTTATATATCTGCCACCGCTGCTCTTGATTAACCTCCCCAGCTAAGTGAGAGACGGGAAAAACATGCTTAAAACATACACTTCTTGTCCTTGAAAATTTACATTGCTACCCCCAGTGCTATTAGTATGTACGTATGCATATTTATCTAGGTATGCATGTGTATGTGTATATATCGCGCCGACCCTCTGTTAAGACAAGCAGGGGCTTCGGACTCGAGCCCAGAACCTCCCGCTTTGAAGCATAGCGCCGATACCGCTGTCGGAGCTGGTATCGGGCTTGTCTTCATTTTTAGCGTCACCTACCATTTTTGCTGTATGATCAAAAGTGGCACGTAGGGAATCGGACTGTTTTTTTTCTTAATGTCTATAAAAACGTACGATGAATAAAGAATAATTTGATTTCCTCTGAAATTAGAGCTGCCGGGCGCTATATAATACGCGTTTTCTAACACAGAACTACACCAGTAGCGCTATGTTTTTACATGTTACATACAGTTGCTTAACATTTCTTTTTGTTGGGGTGAGGGATGTAGGCGTGAAAGTTTATTTATACAATTGTTAACTTAAAGATGTAGAGCCCCATTCGGGTCTAAAACGTGTTTCTTACATATAAGAATGCTGTGAGAGTGACGTTACCATGTTTTGCACAGGTGTCTTGTTACATAAACAAACAGATAAATAACTAACTAACTAACTAACTAATATATATATATATATGTGTGTGTGTGTGTGTGTGTGTGTGTGTGTGTGTGTGTGTGTGTGTGTGTGTGTGTGTTAGTTAGTTATATTCGACTACTATTCTAGAGATGCAACCAGTATTACAAGTAAATTAATTTTCAAGAGGAGGAAGCTTGTCTCCCTTCAGTTACATCTATAAATCTATCTGGGTATGTAGGCAAACTGGACTGGGCCCTGCGAAGTGACATTGAGCGGCCACCCCCCTTTGCCTACGTCATGTGTCACTCACCGCCTCGACGCTTCTAATATAAAACCTAACAGGTTACCCCCTGGTCTGTATAAAGGACAGGAGGAGCAGCGCTTAATTTCTGCACACGAGAGGTTGGATAGAAATATCTGTTGTTTAAGCGAACAAACAAACAAACAAACAAAAACAGCAACAAAATGACTGCAATGACATTCGTGTGTCTTGGAGTGCTCGTGCTGGCCATTTATTTACCCACACAGGTATGCTCTAAATTGTTTATGAAATCAAACTTTATATATCGGTGGTGGGTTTACGTATTGTTTCTTGTGTTTAAGGATGAGGGATGCTGTTCAGATGGTACTTATAGATTAACATAATGCATTTAAAAAGAAAACATTTGTTTATCGTAGAAGTTTGTTTAAAAAAAATGTTATTTTGTTTTTACTGTTAAGAAGGGCAATGCAAGAATAGGGCGTGAAAGCATTTGCAGACAGTATAACGGCACCTGAACAGGTTTTAAACATCTAACAGTTGATCTGTCTAGGTTTACTAGAAATGTGTAATTTATCAAAACTAATGATTCTTTACACTTTGTGTGTGTGTGTGTGTGTGTGTGTGTGTGTGTGTGTGTGTGTGTGTGTGTGTGTGTGTGTGTGTGTGTGTGTATATAAATATATGTTCACAAAATAATTATAAACCTTCAAAATAATTAGTTGTTTTTTTTTATGGAAGCATTGATGAATCCTTTTAATGTAGTGTTATCATAATATCTAAACCGTATGACCTAAAAAAAAAAAAATTAAAAAAAAAAGATAAAACAAGGATTCTGCCTTGGACAGAAAATTCAGAAAATCGTTGAACCTAAACTTTAAAACCAGAGTTTTTCTAGGTGTGGCATGATTGTAAAATTTAAAACATTGGGGCAAACAAATGTTACACACATTGCACAAATATAACCGGTGTTGCTTGTTGTTGGCTATATTGTTTCATTGTGAAGTGGTGCAGGCGTTTTCTGTAACCGTTGCTTATCCAATCCACTATGCAAAAAAAAAAAAAAAAAAAACTATATATATATATATATATATATATATATATATATATATATATATATATATATATATATATATGTTATTCTGTAACCACACGCTGAATGTATTGTGTTGGCTTGTAGCACACAACCTCTCTAGTTTTACAAAGCCTGCAAGTTTGTAATTCATGGGAGGTAAATATTTAATTATCTAATTACTTCTTCTTAGAGGTGTAATAAACTATTATAGCAGTTTGTAGTTGGATAAAGTATTTCTAACATGTTTTCATAACATGCTACAGTCAAACTACAATACAGTAGCTACAACTAGGTATATTTCAAATAATTTTGTATGACAACTTCTAAATGTGTTTCTATTTATGCATGTACTGGATCACATTAGGATGCCTGAAATCAAGACGTTCAAATGTTTCTAAAGGAATCTATGCTAAAACTTCAGAAAACTGAGTCAAGCTGACAAATACTTCTGCATGCTTATAGTTTTACCATGTCTACGAGGAGACAGATCATACCCTCAACGTTAATTTAGCCTGATAATATGGTACATGGAAAATACTAGTTGTACTGCATCTGCATATAATTAAATGGTTTTATTTGTTTGTTTTTATTGTCGAATACAGGTAGATTCTGACAACAACACAACAGCCCCACAGAGTGCCAATCAGGGTAACAGCACTAATGTAACTACAGTCTCTCCAACCAGCACTCTCTCTACAAAAACAACGACCAGCAATGGTGCTGGCAACGCCCTGCAGTCCTCTCTCAGCCCCCTCCTCATCCTGCTCGTCACGTGTGCCTCCGTGCTGCGTCTCTGCTATTAAAGCTGCTTTAGAAAAGAGACAACCCAAACTTTAAAATCCAATAGTGAAGATGGAAACCAAATCACACAATGAATGATTTAAAACACAGCTGGTTTTTGGTGCGTTATCGTGTCTGTATGAAAAAAATAAACAAAATTAAAAGAAACTAGCTACTACCAGAACTTTCTGCCGACAAATCTGAAGAATGAATCTCTTGAAGATTGTACCATGTCAACACCTCTTTGGAAACCTGAATCGAGCAAGTTCTTAATTATACCCCTCACAATCAATAACACCATTTCAATGAAGACCCATGCCAGTACCCATTGAACTCATCTAGCTGGTGGTAAAGAGCCTTGACCTGACATATATTACTGAACAGAACAGTTTGAAAGCCCATGAAGTATGAATACACTTTTCAGGCCACTGCTGAAGCAGCTGAATGAATTTGACACATCAAGCGATTTTCACCAAGTTGCTCAACAAAAGTTTTTGTTGGTGTTGTTCGTTCTCATTGTAATTCCTGTTGAGGTTTACATAGTAGCTGCAGGGCTGTTCATGAGCTTCTTAAACTGTTGGAAAGGGTTGCATAAAATGAAAACCTGATTTAATAGTCTTTAGAGTTTTGTGAACAGGGCCCAATCCCATAGATATCAAATTGACACCTAAATCCAGTTTTGAATTACGTTCAATTTCCAGAGATTTTCTTTTTTTTCAATTTTGGATTTTTATTTTCAAGAAAATATGCATGTAAAAAAAGTATCAAATCATATTCGCATTTAAGATTAAAGTAGATGGTCAGAGCTAGGATTTCTGTACCATATCACGATAATAGCATTTATGAATGCTCATTTTCTTTTTTTTCATATCTAGACATCTTATAAGATTAAAGGACATGTTTAGAAACACTCCAACAATATTGCAGAAGACATTTCAGCTAGTCAGATTGTTAAATTGGTGTGGTGTAAGATTTTTTTCCCATAGTTTATATGTTTTGTATAAATTGCATTTTATTAAAAAAAAAATGTGTTGCTTTGAATTAATTTCAATGGTGACAGAGATCAGGGAGTAACATTTTACTTCATTAAATGTATATTAAAACTGTTGGAAACAAGCAAAATGTATTTCGTATTATAGGCAAGAATAGTTTGTACTGCTTCTTTTTTTGGTAAGAAAACCACACAATCTAATTTATTTGCCCTATAATCTCCAAATGGTTAATATTAGAATGAGGAACATTTAGCTACATTTATGATCAACAACAAATAAAAGCAAACTTGTACTGTGGATTTTTTTTTCTTCTTCTTGGAAGCATGTTTTGGTTTATTTTAAATAAAAGCACATACATGTGTAACACAATGTGGGGCTATTAAATAATTGTTCACAAAATGATTTGCATGTTTTTTTCCTTTCAAAAAGGGTAACCCTTGAAGTTTAATGAGACAATATGACTTTCTTTTTTACAACAGAAGTCAATTTAGGAACAAAACTTGAATGATGTCATCGCTATGTCATAATAAGTGTTTGAGAACATAAAGGTCTGAATTTGGTCACACTTTGTTCTAGCTTACTAACATGTCACACCATTAACAAAAACAAACACGTGTTAATATGTTAGTACAAACACGCACCTTTAAAAAAGGTTCTGAAATATATTAACCCCAAAATTGAAAAGAAAAAAAGAATGTCATAGATCAGCCTTTTGTTAAGTTTTAAGGTCGAATTCTCAATCAAACTATTTATTTTATTATTAAACAGATCTCTTAGTTTTATCTCAAAGTACATCATTTGCATTTTTTTAAACAACAGGGTCTCCTAATTTTCTCTGTAATCAGCCACTCAGTGCTTTGAGTTTAATATCTTACATTCTTTGATCTATCATTAGTGTGCCAGGTTACCTGTAATGGCTTCAAAGAAGCACAAAGGTCTGCTTGTGACTATGAGTTACTTTTTAACACTTAACAATTTGGACCATAAATACGTACATTTTTTCAGTAAACTATTCAGGGCCAATACATTAATTTTCTTCAGTTCACATCAACATAATTAAGTACTGAGAGACAGATTATTCAACAGGCCCTATTATAATAATACTTTTTTTAAAAAAGCTCTATTGTGCTACTGAATAAGTAGATTTATTTGTCTTTATAATGCAATCTCTGAAAAACACCACCATCATTGGAGCCTATGCCATTCTCACCCATGTAATTTTGCAGAAATACAACAAAAAGCAAATTTTCAATAATTTCAGCAATAGAAAGAATAAATGTGGAGCTCACACTGGAAAGGAGTTTGTGGTGTAAGAGATTATGGTATATGGACATCTGAAGGCTTATGTAGCAGTGTCATGTGTCAGCCTTAGAGATGTCATTTGATCTTTTCTCTCAGTAATAGTGCTTGGAAGTAAAACCATGTACATTAGGTAGTCCCCCTTTCACAGGCACATGCATGTGTTATCTTAAAATGCAATATTTGTCTCATATAACAATATAGGATTACTACCGATCCCTTTTTGACTCTCTAAAGCAACATCAACCCCTGAGGTATCTCCCAGCATAGTCTATGACAGACTCAATATAAGCATGCTTTAAGCTAATTCAAAGAGGGATCGGTAGTAATTCTATATTGTTATATGAGACAAATATTGAATTTTAAGATAAAGTATGCAATGCTTTTAGATTCTCTTGATTACACTCAGCATGTTACAGGGCCAATGCACAATCATGGCCATACGTTCAATTTAGTAATTTCTCATGGCTTAGATGTTCAAGTATTGTCAACATTGGGTCCTACTATATCTGATCATTTGGCTATTCTTTTTGAGATTAAGTTGCCTTTCCAGACTAAGAGTGCAGCGCATTATATTAAAACTCATCAAAAAAATTCCTCAACTGCATCCAGGCTCTTTGATACACTGAGGCTCTCAACGCTCACTGCTGCTCCGTCTCTTTCATCTGATAGGGTAGTTGATAGTTATAATTGTCTTTTATCAAACACTTTGAGACAGTGGCCCCGGTTAGAACTCCTAAAGCTTCTTCTAAATTAACCTCACCTTGGGTAACTGCTGACATACGCTGAAAGAAAAGGGAACGTCATAAACTAGAATGGAGGTGGAGGACTACAACATTGTATATTCATTATGATAAATATGCAGCATAGGCTGGAGCACAATAACACTTTGAGAGGAGCCAGAGGCTCTCATTTTTCAAAACGTATGAATGCAAACAGAGATAATGGCAGGGTCCTCTTTTCCACTGATGATAAATGAGTTAACCCCTCCTCGATTGCACCCCTCATATCGAAGCTACACCAGCTAACCTAGACCCCTCCTCGATTGCACCCCTTCATATCAAAGCTACACCAGTTAACTGAGGCATATTTTTCAGGGTGGTTCTGATCTTAAAGTGCTGATTAGACAAATGGTGTATTTTATGGAACATTTTCCCTTATTACAATACAAACTCTGAATAAGTCAGTGATGCAGATGAACTCTTCCACTTGTTTTCCGATCCAATTCCAATGAAAATCCTCAAAGGCATTTTTAGTGATCTAAGTGACTTAGTTTTAGAAATTGTTAACGGATTGTTGTCAACTGCCTTTAAAACTGCCGTGGTTAAGCCTGTCTGAATGATGCAGAAATCTGGATGTTTCAAAATGTTTTGCAGTTAAACTCAGATAAGACAGAAGTTTTGATTTTGGGTTCTCTGTAACAACTGGAATTTGCCAATTCTCTAAAAACAAGAGTTGAGTAATTTAAATTCAAACCCAAAATCAGAGGCCTGAAATGTGGGATTCATATTTGATTCTGATTTATGTTTTGAGGCATATATCTGTAATGCTATCAGACCATGCCTACCTTTGACTTACAAAACATGTCATGGCCTGGCACCTGATTATCTAAAATAGCTTTTGTCCCTACATGTACCTAGACTTGCTTTAAGGTTGGCTGATTCTGGTCTTCTGTCCCTCCCAAAGATTAAGACAAAAACGAAAGAGAAATAATTTTAGTTACAATGCTCTCAGATTGTGGAATAAACTACCATCTGACATTAGAGATGCAGAGTCACTTTATATTTTTAAATCAAGATTAAAAACTCACTTTTTTACAAAAGCATTTTATACATAATGTTCATGTTTTTTTATTATTTTGATTAATTTTATTGTTTTTTATTGACTTGTAAAGCACTTTTAGATACTGTTGTATGAAAGGTTCTATATAAATAAATACATTTACTTACTTTTCTGCGCAAGTCTCCACTGGCTTTTGTAGTACATGAACAGGAATAAAAATAAAAAGCCATTATCACTGAAGCACGGAAGGAACAAGACTTACAGAAAATACAATGAGATTCCTGATAAAAACCACAACTTTGAATTCTTGTACTGTATCTCAATAGACAGTGTAAAACAGGCACATGCTGTGGTACAAAATGTTACTGGTTCAAAAGCATCTGTAGGTAAGGCCGTTTACTGGAGCAGGAGATAAGCAGGAGAGACCTGCAAAAATCACATAGTAGTTGTCTTTTCTGGATGAGAAGCCACCTGCTTGGTTTCACCAAGGATAGAAATGAAACCTTGGTGACTTTCCTCAAAATTCAGTTCCGGAACCAAAATGACCCCAGGGTTTTTGATCCTACTGGGTCAGCATTCTTAGCAGTGAACCCTCCCACCAGCTGTCAGGATCAGCTCTGGCCTCCTTCAGTGTGTGAAACTGTACACCACGTGGATATACTAGATATCCCTTAAATATTTCCTTTCATAAATAATAAATAAAACAATACCTTTGCCAGCATTGTGGATTTTCGGTTAGCATGTTAGTAAATTTCATGTTTCTGTGAGCTATGATAAAAAATGAAACCAAGGATAAAATCCCAGGTGTGGTAAGAAATCAGATTCATGTCAACCCACGAGGAACAATATATGGATTTAACAGAACTCAGATGACAAAATATTATCTTCTTAGCATGGTAATTTAGTATAAGACTCAGCTAAGCAGTATACAACCATTATGCAGCTACCTTAGTTGTACTAAAATAGGTAATTACTGATGTACTGTAGCCAAAACATGTCTTTTTTGATTATAAATATAATCTTTTAATTTGAGTGTTTTTGAAGCAACAGATGCCTTTCATATTAAACCAGCTCTAGTCATGTGTCTATATCTATTTTTAAACAAGACAGAGCTGCCATTATCCCTGTTCAAGACATTTCATTTTACCAGGAACAGCATATCATACACTATAACAATGACCGTAACTCATATACTGTAAAACATAAGGGAAATGATAGAGATTTGAGGGAACTGTGATATTATAATACCAAACTTCATTACGATAGTTCTTTATTTTTTGTACAAAGATCACATTTTCATATATGGGGAGCAAATCAGAAAGGTTGGGTTATGATTGAGTAAATCAATATGATAAGCCTTATTAACAAATGATAACAATAGAAATCCTCATTCAAACTGTATCTCACGTGAATTCTACGCCCGTGGTTAGAAATGGACTTCTTTTTTTTATCTTGGCATGCTTCTTGCTTTTTCAGTTTCTGTACTGTACTACTATGTACTAAGTCCCTGCTAGCCGCCATATAGGGCCCCAATACGTCTTCTTCCCAGAATCCTACTGGAAAATGATGATGCTGTAGTGCAGTCCAGAGTTCACTTTTAAATATGTGCATAATACAAACCATGACCAAACACTGTGAGAATTTGAAAGAGGGATATTGCATTTCACAAAATGAGTCAGGCTGACCTCCGTTTCAGAGCCCTTGCAGCTGTGAGATGTAAAAACCAGTGGCTCACCCAGTAGAGTTAAATGGGTAATTGGAAAGATCTTCACAGGCTTGCAGCAAACACATTATGATGTTGACGTCAGCTAATTTCATGAGTTGGATGTTTTGATCACAGTTCAGACGTTCACACAGGGTTTAGGAACAAATGAAAAATCTTGCTGCTGACTTTTCAATGGAACCATCTGGGTTTGCATCACACTGCAACGTCATTTTGCATCACAAGCGTCAACAGCACAACTTGTCGTGTATGTGCAACACAGCAATCAGAACATGCAGATAGCTAGAATAAAAAAGCAGGCACAGATTTAGATATTATTCAAGTTTTATTGTGCATTTATTTTATAATTAATGAGACTTGATAAAAGTGAGTTCCATCAGTTTTTTCACTAAACATGTATTTTAATATATACTCTAACACTTCATTATTGATTGTGACATAAATCATAAGTTTGGTAAGTTATGAACCTACTGTATACCCCACCGCTGGATTTTATTAAGACATTTGATACCATCACAAAATCTCCCTGGGTTGCTTCAATCATCTATGTTTTTAGGGGGAATGATGTTACCCAGGAGGATTCACCAGTGCTGAAAAAATGCTCTATTAAAATTATCCAGCAATAGCTTATCAAAGCAGGGTGAAATATTCTATTTAATATTTCACAAAACGATTGCCCAAAATGCAGTATACTGGATAAAAATGGTTAAAATCTGGTATGCATCATTAAACCACCTTTCATTCTTTAAAGCATTTGTTAATGAAAATCCCATATATTTTAAATTAAAGGAAGCATTTTAGTTCTTGTCATAGGTTACCATTGTCTCAGCTGTGTACGCACATATTATTTGCTGGATAGCCAGAATTTGCTGTGACACATACTGAGCTGATCCCCGTTAAAGGACTATCACAGAGTACACGTGGTTTGCCACAAGAAAGTGAGAAGCTCATGGCTGCACTATAGTACAGGATTCTTTAGAAACCAAAAGAAAAACTTGCTTTAAAAAAGAAAGTTGCCCATCTGGGCCAAAACAACTTATTAAGGGTGCTGCCTTTTATTTTTCCGCTGCTGCGGATCACTTTAGTCTCAACACCCTGGAGAACAGTTGCTCTGCTCCCTTGCTCTTCAATCCCAGTGCCAGTCTTATTGCTCTCCATTGCCTGTGGGGCATATAAAAGCAAGAGGACCAACCAGGAGCAAGTTAAAACTTTCAGTGTTAAAAAAATTGACCATTGAGAGCTATTTTCACAGTATGTGTGAACTCTTTTCTTGTCTCCAAAGTCAGTGGAGTTTTTAAGTTGTATCTTCTTCCTTTATCTTATTTTGACCCCTTCTGGAGTTAATAAAGGAAATGCAAATCCAGACTGTAATGAGGGAATTGTACAGCTCAGAGCTGCACATCATATTAATTCCAGCTTCACTGTGCTGTTTTCTCAACCCACAACCATCCAAACGCCCCCAGCGACTTATCTGTCAGGGAGAGAACAGGCAGAATATTAACACAATACAGCACGGCAATCGCAATAGCTTGTTATCCTTCGTCTCTGCTACACACTGATAACATCGTTCCATGCAGCACTGTCATTTTTCACAGATGGTTTTATATGGGTGCATCATTCTTTTAGGTTTGTTTTGTTGAGCTGTAATTCTGCAAAGACCAGATTGTGACAGTACTTTGTGCTACAGTTGCCATTTACTGTAGTATAAAAACATCTGATTGCTTTTACTTCAACTAGTGGCAGAGTGTTGCAGGAGATGCACTCAGAGCTCAGTGGTTCGAAAAGGTCTTTTAAAAGTCACCAGGATGTAATATATGTCAGGGAAAATGATACCAAATTAATCTGAACAGCAAGAAGAATGCATTAGTAAAATAGCTATAATACAGTAAATCATTGCTTCATAAAACAATGCCAGTACTCTGCAAAACATTGTAGCCTTTCAATTGCTAGCTTTGTTGAGCACAATGCACTGTTTCTTTCTTTGTATGTAATCTATACAAGTATTAAATGAGTGTTTCTCAGGAGGGATATCGTGTTACCTTTTCTATTTTTCAATGTGGCAGCAGCAACCTTTATGTATGTAGTGTGTGTGTGTTTTTTCAGGGTTAAAAACTAGCTGGATAGCGTTTCTTGGTTTTACAAACTCAGTTCCCTGTCGGCTCTGCTCTGCTTTGCCGTATCATTTTACACTGAGCACAATTGAAACAGTTGGAAACGTCTGCAGTGGAAGAAATTCAAGCAGTATTGTTTTCTTCTTTGTGAGTAAGACAATTATTTTCTTTCCCATTTCAATGCATTACTTTGTAGCCTTTCCTTAGGAAATCTATAACTACAGTCAGTGAAAAATATCTACAAGAAATAATGGAAACTATATAAATCGACCAGCTAATGATGGAAACCCAGTCAACATTGTATCTGCAGGTAGTGGACTATTTAATAATAGCACTGCCGACCTGCCCCCATATAAAACAACATTCACTGAAGCATGCACATCTATGTAATGAGTTGCGTGCCTAATTAACTATGAGCAAGTTGGCTTCAGGTCAATTTCCTGCTGCCATTTGTATTTGGTGGTAGGTGGGTGGCATATTTTCTTTCCCTTTTGATGAATCACAATGATGTAATTTCTTTCTAATTAATTACACACATCTATCAATCAGTAAATACATTATTTTACCAGGTAACTCAACTGAGAATGCATTTAAATTTTGGATGAAGAGAGGTGTAGGATTTGACTACAGAGCTCTGGGTTTACAAACAGCTGACTTTTCATAATGCCCGGAACCCTATATAACAGGAGGTCAGCCTTGGTTGAAGATGTGTTTCTGAAACAAGTGTGATGTCATTTACTCTGGCAACAAAATTGAGTCTGTGGGTCAAAATTGATTTGCAAACAAATCATGTGTGCTGCACAGTATAATCTCTATGAATTGCACTTTATTAACAGCTTAAGATTAACTGGGAGGGCACTCTGCTCATTGATCTTTTAATAGCCATTGTTTTCAGTGTTTTGGGTGCTGTTCTTCAACTATGGGTGTTTTCGTTCCCTCATCGTAACGAAGGTGTACACAAATCACCTCACAAGCTGTTCACAAAGATCCACACGCTTAAACAAAAACAAATACACGTCCAAACATCTGTACAAGAAACCGTATAAACAGCAGCTGTTCAACGTGGACTGATATAGTAGTATTACTAAGAACATAAGAACATAAGAAAGTTTACAAACGAGAGGAGGCCATTCGGCCCATCTTGCTCGTTTGGTTGTTAGTAGCTTATTGATCCCAGAATCTCATCAAGCAGCTTCTTGAAGGATCCCAGGGTGTCAGCTTCAACAACATTACTGGGGAGTTGGTTCCAGACCCTCACAATTCTTTGTGTAAAAAAGTGCCTCCTATTTTCTGTTCTGAATGCCCCTTTATCTAATCTCCATTTGTGACCCCTGGTCCTTGTTTCTTTTTTCAGGTCGAAAAAGTCCCCTGGGTCGACATTGTCAATACCTTTTAGAATTTTGAATGCTTGAATCAGATCGCGTAGTCTTCTTTGTTCAAGACTGAATAGATTCAATTCTTTTAGCCTGTCTGCATACGACATGCCTTTTAAACCGGGATAATTCTGGTTGCTCTTCTTTGCACTCTTTCTAGAGCAGCAATATCCTTTTGTAACGAGGTGACCAGAACTGAACACAATATTCTAGGTGAGGTCTTACTAATGCATTGTAGAGTTTTAACATTACTTCCCTTGATTTAAATTCAACACTTCTCACAATATACCAAGCATCTTGTTAGCCTTTTTTATAGCTTCCCCACATTGTCTAGATGAAGACATTTCTGAGTCAACATAAACTCTTAGGTCTTTTTCATAGTTCCCTTCTTCAATTTCACTATCTCCCATGTGATATTTATAATGCACATTTTTATTGCCCGCATGCAATACTTTACACTTTTCTCTATTAAATGTCATTTGCCATGTGTCTGCTCAATTCTGAATGCCGTCTAGATCATTTTGAATGACCTTTGCTGCTGCAACAGTGTTTGCCACTCCTCCTATTTTTGTGTCGTCTGCAAATTTAACAAGTTTGCTTACTATACCAGAATCTAAATCATTAATGTAGATTAGGAATAGCAGAGGACCTAATACTGATCCCTGTGGTACACCACTGGTTACCTCGCTCGATTTTGAGGTTTCTCCTCTAATCAGTACTTTCTGTTTTCTACCTGTTAACCACTCCTAATCCATGTGCATGCATTTCCTTGAATCCCTACTAGTTCAGTTTGAGAATTAATCTTTTATGCGGGACTTTGTCAAAAGCTTTCTGGAAATCTAAATAAACCATGTTGTATGCTTTGCAGTTATCCATTTTCAATGTTGCATCCTCAAAAAGTCAAGTAGGTTAGTTAGACCACGATCTCCTTTCCTAAAACCATGCTGGCTGTCTCCCAGGATATTGTTACCATATAGGTAATTTTCCATTTTGGATCTTATTATAGTTTCCATAAGTTTACATATAATAGAGGTCAGGCTTATTGGTCTGTAGTTACCTGGTTCGGTTTTGTCTCCCTTTTTGTGGATCGGTATTACGTTTGCTATTTTCCAGTCTGTCGGTACAACCCCTGTGTCAAGAGACTGTTGCATGATCTTGGTTAGCGGTTTGTAAATAACTTCTTTCATTTCTTTGAGTACTATTGGAAGGATCTCAGGGGATTTGTTTATTTTAAGAGCTCCTAGTCCCTTTAACACTTCTGCCTGTTATGCTAAAGTTATTTAAAATTGGATAGGAACAGGTCGATATGTGGGGCATGTTGTCCGTGTCCTCCTTTGTAAAAACCTGTGAAAAGTAATCATTTAATATATTTGCTATTTTTTTTTCTTCATCTATGATTTTGCCATTTGTGTCTCTTAGACATTTGACCTCCTCTTTGAATGTTCTCTTGCTGTTATAATATTGGAAAAATGTTTTGGAATTGGTTTTAGCCCCCTTAGCAATACTGTTTTCTATCTCTCTCTTGGCCTTTCTAACTTCCTTTTTGACTTGTGTTTGCAGTTCCAAGTACTCTTTCTGTGTACTTTGTTTTTGGTCCCTTTTAAACGCTCTGTAAAGCGCCTTTTTTCGCTGAATATTTTTTTAAATTGATCTATTAAACCATTTTGGCCATTTTGTTTTAGATTTAGATTTGTCTACTTTTGGGATGTAATCGTTTTGTGCCTCTAGTACTACATTTTTAAAAAACAGCCATCCTTTTTCTGTGGATGTTTTCTCTATTTTACTCCAATCTACTTCTGTTAGTCTCTGTTTCATACCTTCATAGTTTGCTTTTTCTAAAATTGTCACGCTGCAGCACTGAATAGTGAAGTGAAAATATGCACAAAATGATGTTATATGTGCACGTTTCACAGTTCACAGAGCTACACTCCGTATTGCTTATTTTAATTTAAACAAATAAATAAACTACAACATCAGTTGCAAAAAGTATTCTCTTCCCCCCTCTCGCCAGCTCCTTCCTTCAGCACTTGCTGTTCCGTTTTCATATACAGATCGGCTGCACCTGCGTTTCAAATAAATCCCACCCTAACATGGTTAGTTTGAGACGCAGGTGCCCCTGTCTGCGCAGTCATCAAAGCTGACATGCAAATGAGGGCCACACCCTGAAAGTTATGGGGACAACTGGCACTAAAGCAGACGGAAAAGTACAGGGTAAATCGCATTAGAGGACAAAGGCAGTTTTCTCCCGTTGCGGTGAGTTTTTGTATCACAATTACGTGCCCTAGTAAGGTGTAACTTAAGAGATGAGCTCTGGAAGAGGAACCTTCTCTGTTGTGTGAAGGAATTAAGATCCTATATTATATAATGTGTTATTCTAACAGGAACCTGATTTACCCGCTACGGTCAAATAAAAGTAACTAAGCTATTGCAGTTGTGTCTCCGGCTGATGTTGTTTATCCACGGCAACAGCCGTCTTATCTGGCTCCCTAGACGGCCCGTTATCTCCAACGACCCCTCTCTCAAGTGTGGTGGAACTTCCTGCTGCCCGGTACAATGGGAGATTTAAGGACATGGCATTACTTAATATATATATATACAGTACTGTGCAAAAGTTTTAGGCAGGTGTGAAAAAATGCTGTAAAGTAAGAATGCTTTCAAAAATAGACATGTTAATAGATTATATTTATCAATTAACTAAATGCAAAGTGAGTGAACAGAAGAAAAATCTAAAT
This sequence comes from Acipenser oxyrinchus oxyrinchus, assembly GCA_030684275.1. Taxonomy (NCBI): domain Eukaryota; kingdom Metazoa; phylum Chordata; class Actinopteri; order Acipenseriformes; family Acipenseridae; genus Acipenser; species Acipenser oxyrinchus. Next base: position 6,489,403 of record CM060251.1, read on the forward strand.
CAAATCCATATTTGGTGTGACCACCCTTTGCCTTCAAAACAGCATCAATTCTTCTAGGTACACTTGCACAAAGTCAGGGATTTTGTAGGCATATAGTCAGGTGTATGATTTAACAATTATACCAAAGAGGTGCTAATGATCATCAATTCAATATGTAGGTTGAAACACAATCATTAACTGAAACAGAAACAGCTGTGTAGGAGGAATAAAACTGGGTGAGGAACAGCCAAACTCAGCTAACAAGGTGAGGTTGCTGAAGACAGTTTACTGTCAAAAGTCATACACCATGGCAAGACTGAGCACAGCTACAAGACACAAGGTAGTTATACTGCATCAGCAAGGTCTCTCCCAGGGAGAAATTTCAAGGCAGACAGGGTTTCCAGATGTGCTGTCCAAGCTCTTTTGAAGAAGCACAAAGCGGGCAAAGTTGAGGACTGTAGGCGCAGTGGTGGGCCAAGGAAACTTACTGCAGCAGATGAAAGACACATCATGCTTACTTCCCTTCGCATCGGAAGATGTCCAGCAGTGCCATCAGCTCAGAATTGGCAGAAAACAGTGGGACCCTGGTACACCCATCTACTGTCCGGAGAAGTCTGGTCAGAAGTGGCCTTCATGGAAGACTTGCGGCCAAAAAGCCATACCTCCGGCGTGGAAACAAGGCCAGCGACTCAACTATGCCGAAAACACAGGAACTGGGGTGCAGAAAAATGGCAGCAGGTGCTCTGGACTGATGAGTCAAAATTTGAAATATTTGGCTGTAGCAGAAGGCAGTTTGTTAAGCGAAGGGCTGGAGGCGTACGAATGAGTGTCTGCAGGCAACAGTGAAGCATGGTGGAGGTTCCTTGCAAATTTGGGGCTGCATTTCTGCAAATGGAGTTGGGGATTTGGTCAGAATTAATGGTCTCCTCAATGCTGAGAAGTACAGGCAGATACTTATCCATCATGCAATACCATCAGGGAGGCATCTGATTGGCCCCAAATTTATTCTGCAGCATGACAGCGACCCCAAACATACAGCGAAAGTCATTAAGAACTATCTTCAGCGTAAGAAGAACAAGGAGTCCTGGAAGTGATGGTATGGCCCCACAGAGCCCTGATCTCAACATCATCGAGTCTGTCTGGGATTACATGAAGAGAGAAGCAACTGAGGCTGCCTAAATCCACAGAAGAACTGTGGTTGGTTCTCCAAGATGTTTGGGCCAACCTACCTGCGAGTTCCTTCAAAACTGTGTGCAAGTGTACCTAGAAGAATTGATGCTTGATGCTGTTTTGAAGGCAAAGGGTGGTCACACCAAATATGGATTTGATGTAGATTTTTCTTCTGTTCACTCACTTTGCATTTAGTTAATTGATAAATATAATCTATTAACATGTCTATTTTGAAAGCATTCTTACTTTACAGCATTTTTTCACACCTGCCTAAAACTTTTGCACAGTACTGTATATATATATATATATATATATATATATATATATATATATATATATATATATATATATATATATATATATATATATATATATCATATGTGTGTGTGTCTGGGTGTGCGCATGTGTTAGGTACTATGTTAAAAAATGCATCGTCAGCAGTAAAAATTACAGTTGGTATGTATACATTTTTAACGCTGATGCATTTTAATAGTGTAGCGGCCTTTAACAGCATTTAAAAACAGATATCACCATAATTTGACTGTGGAAATGATGTCTGTCTGCCAGTCAGACACACATGGTTATACGTTGTGAAAATGGCTATTAAAAACATAATTAGCTGCATTATTTGGAATGACAGGAAAAAACAGAGGCCTGAAGCTGCCACTTTGCTTTGTTTTTCACTAATAAAAGGCAGCCCATTTTCTAGAAGGTTCACAAAAAACTAAGTGTTAATTTCTTGCTGTTTAATTTTTAATACACATTCTTTCCACACTGCCAGATACACATTTTGCAACTAAACGCTGGTTATAATACAGGCATTTGGTTTATGTGTATAGCTAGGGACGCATTTAATTGAAAACTATATTTTTAGGCAATAATCTGATAAAAAGTAATGCAAGATTTGATTTGACTCTTTTGTGACGCTTCACACCTCTATGGCACTTCTAACTCTTTATAATAGTGTTTCATGCAATACTAAGTGTAAAGTTTATTTTAGTATTTTCCACCAACTAAAAAGTTCATTAAATGAGGTTCAGCATGGGATACACTAAACCTGCAATATGAACAGAATACCAAATGACTCCGCCTAACATTAGGTGGAAAATAGCAAGAATATTCCTGCAAGTTTACTGGCAAAAATATATCAAAGTGTATTATAGACCTAATTGATCATCTCAGCCAATCCGGTCCTGAGTAGAGTGGTTATTGTCCTGTGGTAGATGCCTTCTAAAGGTAACAGGACTTTAAAAACTTAAAATTCACTTTAAACTCTGTGCCTATAATGAGATGGCCTAAAAAAACAAGCAGCGAATAGATTGCCTTATGTACTGCATGTCTTTACTGGTAGTGCACTCACGTTATCTTGTTGTATATACAGATATGAAAACTCCAAATTAACTCCTGGTGTCTGTCTTCAACAGTGTGTTTCCTCTTTATAGAATTGTTTTTTAAAACAAAGGCAAATTTGAGACATTGTTTTTTTTTGTAAATAGAAAATGTGTAATGTTTCACAGCAAGCAAAAATGATGAAATATACTCATTTTATTCATATGGCTATAAAAAAGTTTTAAGAAATGTATCGCCTTTAATTTAAAACAACAATAACAGTTGTGTAGTAGAGCAGACTTTATTATGCCCTAATAAAGCTGTCAGCCTATCCTTGGTAGAATGTTACCACAGGAGGGGTAACTGTTATTAATGTTAGCAACTTAGGGATGTTTTCAAAGTACTATCCTCTACGGGATGTCTTTCAAGATGTAGTCAAGGTGAAACTATGCATTGACTAATACTAATAAAAGTGAAGAACCAGAAGAAACATTCTTCTCACAATACACACTGGACCAAGATATCATATCAGAAACCCATGTGCAGCATTTGTTCTTAATCTGTTGGTTTACCACTACTAGCAATGCTACAGATTTCGTAATGTTAATACACTATTATAATAATGGCATCCTAATTCCCATTGATACAGTATCTTCAGATATGTGCTGTAATGGTTCTGTTTTTAATATTAAACACAGTATAAATGATAAAAATGTATTTTATTGCTGAAACAGGTCTAACAGCCAAGAACGAGACCCTCGTCTTCATTTCATTCGAGGGTTCAAAACCTGAGCAATCAGACTGGCAGGTTTGATCGAATCAAAGGAAAGAAGATAACATCTAAAACTGATTAAGAGGTATTAGGTAATTGGCTAGGTTTCTGTCTAACAAATGCATTAGCAATGTGCTTATCTTGCACACAACTCATTGGAAAGGTCAAAGGAAAATGTGGTAATTTTCCAGAGAAGCATATTTCAACTTCAAAGGTGAATTCACTTTGATTTAAAACTATCAGAAAGTCAAGCAGACAAACGTATTAATGCATTAACCGAAACATCTAAATAATAGCTTAAATAATGGCTTTATGATTGAGTGCTTGATGTTACAGGTGAGCCATCATTCCAACCTACTCCCGTATGATGTAGTGAAGGCTCTTCTCATTCTCTTAGTGTTTTTATGACTGTCCTCAGTCCCAATGCGAAGTAACTGTATTGAGGTACGGAACACACACAGGCACTTAAATAATTATTACTCCACCAGTATCTCTAAACTACCGTAATAAATATTCTTTCTTTCTTGAGAGAGAGAGAGAGAGAGAGAGAGAGAGAGAGAGAGAGAGAGAGAGAGGATTTGTACCTAAGTGCATAAAGCCTGTTTTTGTTGGACTTATTAAAAGTGGCAAATCTAATACTGATCCTGATTTCAAGCTCTGAGCCACATTGATCCTTCCCAGAAAGCAGACACGGATTTGTAGGTTCAAAATAAAAGCCAGCTCTGCTAAGGTGAGCATTTCACACACAGTGTCTGATTAGATATTTTAATGTAATTAAACCAAAACCAGTTGTGCTGTAAGAATGAGTTTAATAAAGCATGTGCTTTCAAGAGAACTCCTGATTGCTCGTTATAGTGCTTGTTTTGTGTCAGATCGTGCCAGCACAGGTGTGATAGATATTACCCCCCTCCTTTTGGTGTTGGCATACAGTTTGTGTTAGGGCATGCAAATAACAGCCTGTTGGCATTTTAGTTGTTGACCGAGTTTATAAATAATTCATAGTTTGTCTGTGTTTGAGTTACAGAGCTACAAGGCTGAAGTTGTACCAGGGCAATAAGTGAAATGGAGGGGCGGAGGCAGATTTCTTGACGGCATAAACCTGTTGTTGTCCACCCCCTTCCCCACCTACTAATATCTGAGAACTCAGCTGCCCCTTTTCCACTCCATATGCATGACAAGAGAGCCTTTGTTTTCCATTCCATCAAGATTAGACAAGCGATGTGTGACAAGCCAGGTTTGCTTTAAGTTTAGGTATTTAGGGTTTTTTTTTTGTGTTCACATGCAATTAATTGTTGAAGAGACTACAGGGGGGGGGTTGGGTTGCAGTGGTAAGAGGAGTCTTTGTATGAGGTTAGCGTGGCATAACTTAATGAAATATAGACGTGTTTTTCCCAGACAAGGTCTGTTTAGAGAGGTATGTACAGTGCAGTATGTGTACAGTGCAGTATGCAAATGATACATACTGCACAGCACATTTGAACTTGTTTTTATGGACTAACCAATTTGGAACAAAAAACACCTTTTACTTTCCATTTAAACGTATTTGAATTCAGTTTTATCTACCCTATAATTTATATTAAAATTTCCAACAAGCTTTTCTCAGTCAAATACTCACTGGGATGCGACTCCAATCCCATTTTTTCTTGTTGTTCAGAATAAAAATCTAAAATTCAAACGGGAATGAAGCACAATTAACAAAAATCATTCGGATTGCAATAGTTAATAATAATAATAATAATAATAATAATAATAATAATAATAATAATAATAATAAACACAAAATCAGCACTGGAAATAACTAGTGTGAACAAAGAATATATCCGTATTGGGCTATAGTTCAAGAGTGTTTGAAACGAGAACTGTAGCAATACAAAAATAATGTGCCTATTTTTGTGGTTTACAATTCTCACTGGTTGTCATTTCTATATTCTAATTACAGACCTTGCGTTCAGTGGTGACACTAATGATTCTTTAGCAACATCCAGTCTGACGATTCATCCTGGAAATGCAGACATTATTATAAGACACAAGAAGCTGTTAGAAAGCGACACAAATCAATTACAACACTATAGAGAATCAAATCAACGTGAAATTATACGAATAAAACATACAAGTGCCAAATAAACGTGTGAAGGATAACTGGTCATTATGAATCCCGTTACACTGGATTTGACTCAGTTTTATCCTCAGGTTGTTTGGCATTGGAAATGGTTCTTATAATTGGTATTGGTGCATTTTACAGTATTCCTGGTTATCATCAAGGACAACTGACATCTAACAATATACAGTATTCTGGGAAAAGCTCAGAATGTGAATATATAAAATCCACAAATTATATTTACTCATTGTCAAAATAGTTAGGGGTCTTGGGACTATAGGTTACTGTATTTCCAATCCACAGGTACATTTCTCCACAGTTTACTCCATGAGAGTATAAGCAGGCATTCATTTCTCCATGTGTTACAAGTTAATGTGTCTGTTATTTCCTCCACTCCTTTGCCTCACCAAATGCCATGCACCAACACAAGTTTATCTAGAGCCACAATAGGGGATATGATGGAGGCGATTGTACAAAACTGTATATAGCACTGGGGCTGAGGCTGTGTGGTCCAGTGGTTAAAGAAAAGGGCTTGTAACCAGGAGGCCCCTGGTTCAAATCCCACCTCAGCCACTGACTCATTGTGTGACCCTGAGCAAGTTACTTAACCTCCTTGTGCTCCGTCTTTCGGGTGAGACGTAGTTGTAAGTGACTCTGCATCTGATGCATAGTTCACACACCCTAGTCTCTGTAAGTCGCCTTTGCTAAATAAACAAATAATAATAATAATAGCTTAACATTTTTCCAGCTATCAGGAGAACCTGTTGTGCAATCGTGATGACACCTGGTAATAACCATATGCTAAGATAGTGACAGTGTAAAATACTGTTACATTTACTACAAGTCGTTATACTGTAGTTGCCGTTTATCCATATTTGCCACATGCACGTAGCACAAGATTGTCTGATAGTGAGGATGGAACTCCATACATTAACAACATGCATCTAACAAAGTTATTGTCCGGATCTTATCATTTAAAAAAGGCCCATGACATATCTGTTGGTGTGGGAGGCAGCGCTACTATTAATGTAAAGATGATCACAACAGTCCACTACAATAAAACATTATTTTTTAAATTAGATTTAAAATAGCTAAAAATGAATAAAACATGACCAGCATTTAACAACATGTAAGTATGCTGGTTGGTAACAGTTAATAAACAGAAGTTGCTCTTAAATTGAAGGATGACCCAATTTTCTCTTGCTGTTCGAAGCTAGTCTACCTTACCGAAATATATTTTTTGCTTGAGACAAACTAAACAGTTTTACGTACCAGTCACTACCGTTGTAATGAATATGCTCGAGCAGAAGAAAATGAGTGTAATGGACTTCGGTATGAGGCAAACCAGGAATCCCTGAGTCTGGTGTTCATGCTCATTTTGATTGTAATTTTCAAAAGCACAGCTGCTCCCTCAGTTTCATACTTCAGCCACAACTGAAACTAACATGACACTTTTTAAAAAGGCTAAAGGGAAAATTGTTTAATGGCTGTCAAGGTATTGACCTCGTCAGTTCAATAAACTCTTGACTTCCTGAAAACTCCAAATGGCCGCTGATCAGGGTTGTGCTGCTTAACTTTTGTTGTTGTTTGCCAGGTGTTGTTCGATGGCTTTTTTTTTTATTGTCTTGTTTGCATGGCAGGTTTTTTTAAACCAGCACTTCACATACAGTAACTCTACCAACAGGAATAACGTAGACATTGGAATGCGAGTGCATGTTCCATGCGTAGGGGCTAGTTTGATCAATCTACTGTATACCCCACCAGGATAAACCACACCTGTAATTTTACAGCACTGGGGAACCATTCATGGTTATCCAGCTTTACCTCACAAATAAGTGATTGTTACAATCCGAGTCGATTCCCTGGTACTGTACCATGCCTTAAAATAAGCTGTGGCTATCCTGGTGTGGGATACAACAGGTTGATAAAATCAACCTTTTTATATTTAAAGAACCAGTTATCCAACCAGTTATATAGAGCACTCTTTCATTCCCTATGTCATATGTTCCAGTGATCTTTCTCAAATTCTGTATTTGCTACTATGATGAAGGATTTACAGTACACTGCAAACATACCTGTTGATAAGGAGAAAATGTAGACTTCTACTTCTCTATCTTCTACGGTTATCAGTGTGAGCTGGTGATTTCAGTACTGTATTGTAAGGTCATTGATATACAGTCTCTGGTTCCACTTGTTACTAATGTGTTTGATGACCACAATGTGGGCTGACCTTGGTCTTTGATGTATTGCTTAGATTGTTTCCCCTGTGTGCACCTGGCTGCTGTTGGTGGTTATTATGCACATCACGTTTTGTTGCAGTTCCTCAGGAATTGATGCCTGTAGGGAATGGAAGTACTGAAACGGCCATTAAATTGTTTATTGACTTACATGCATGAGCGCTTTGGCAAAGAACACAATAGGTTGCTTGCTTTTTTACTTGTTTCATGGGACAGGCATTGCTGGGATGCTGGTAAATGCATTTGAAGACAGTTGGCCATTTTGTTTCTCTGTGCTTCATTATGTATTTTGTTTATAAAACTTGACCCACACACCAGATAGCATTTATATTGTCTTAAAATGATGACGATCACTGTGACAGGGTACTCCCTGTCACTGGTTCTTGAGTGGATTTGTGCCTTTTTGGAAGCAGTTGGGATGCGCAACAGGAGACGTATTGCTAGGCAACCAATTGAGCATGTAGACTCACCCTGTGCTGAGCTGATTGGGAGGTCCTGATGGACTGGGAGGCGTTCCCGGGGAGCCTGCGTGCAGTTCAAAAAGCATCAGCGCCACAGCTCGAGGCTACTGCATGGCCATAGCCATACAGGCGGGCTGGCAAGCTTGCTGTGTTGACATCAAGGAGGAGAGCATCCACTCCATGGAGAGAACTACTACACAAAACCCTTCCACTACAAGACGGTGCTCGTGAAGGCATTGCCCAGCCGAGGCCATTTCAAGAGGCTGAAGTCGCTGTAAGGATGCCGCGACTCCGGGAGCTCAGAAGTAGGTCAGTTTAGGGGATGTTGATCGAGAGGGTATTCATAGTAGGTTCCTGGAGTGGGACGTATCTTTTAATAAGGCTAGCGCTCGCCTTGTATGGCAACCTTTTATTTGTAGCTTTGTTTTCTTTTCTTTATTAAATCTGACACTGGGACTGCCATTGCTGGTACCCTAGTGGTAGCATTTTTGTTGTAATTAAATCTGCGTGTCTGTTTGGCATGTCAACACACCATACTCTGTGTCTGCCTCATTATTATCCAGTGACGACCCATGTATGTAGTGTCGCCCTGTTACAATCACCTACACATGCTTCACTTTTATTTCTCTAATGAGCTTCCCATTTTCTATTAATGTCTAATATCCATAAAGTCGTCATGGCAATCAAAACAGACCATTGTGTGAATGAGTATAGCTACTTTGCAACAGCACCTGCTGCTATATGTGCTATATTGATAATAAATGAATATGTAAAGCAGTCATTCATGATTACGAATTGCATATCTGATTGGTCATGCCCTGCCCTGACCTTACCCTGGGGGTAAAAAGCATTGCACCCCAACAGAATTACATGTCTGGAGCACTGAACCCTCTACCCCCTTGCAGAACTGCATTACTTTCAGTTCCTGTATTGTGTGCCAAAAAACCCATTAGAGAGAAGAAGAAGTGGAATGCTGGCAAAGCAGATTGTCTCCTCCTTAATGCAATAAACATAAATATTTGTAAATTATACCCTGCAAAAATCAGGAACAGCAATCTCGTTATTAAGCATTGCCCATGGCAACCCATTGTGCACGTCTCAATCGTCAATCCATTTTCACTCTCATTAAATTATTGGTTTATTAAAAAAAGGAAGCTTATCCATTTTGCTGAGAGGCAGGGATTTTGAACAGGGAAACTGAAATCACTTCAATTATCAGAGACGCTCCCGTTTATATCTAAATATATTGTTGTATAAGGCAACTGTGCATTATCATTTAAAAATATATATTGTGGTAGAGCAGAGGCTCTACTCATGGGACAGCCTGCAACCAATTTGGCCATCGTCTGCACAGCCACATGGTGGTTGATTGTTTGGTTGTTGAATTGAGTGATTCATTGTTTGATTAACAGTGAGTGGTAGAGTGTGGAATGTGGCCAGGAGAGAAGTTGTGGAGGAGTGTGGAAGAGAGAGGTTGTGGAGGAGTGTGGATTAATGTGGAGCAGAGAGGTTGTGGATGAGTGTGGAGGAGAGATGTTGTGGAGGAGTGTGGAGTGTGGAGGAGAGAGGTTGTGGAGGAGTGTGGAGGAGAGAGGTTGTGGAGGAGAGAGATGTGGAGGAGTGTGGAGGAAAGAGGTTGTGGAGGAGTGTGGAGGAGAGAGCTTGTGGAGGAGTGTGGAGGAGAGAGGTTGTGGAGGAGTGTGTAGGAGAGAGGTTGTGGAGGAGTGTGGAGTGTGGAGGAGTGTCGAGGATTGTGGAGGAGAGAGGTTGTGGAGCAGTGTGGAGTGTGGAGGAGAGAGGTTGTGGAGGAGTGTGAAAGAGAGGTGTGGAGGTGTGGCGTGTGGAGGAGAGAAGTTGTGCAGGAGTGTGGAGTGTGGAGGAGAGGGGTGTGGAGGAGTGTGGAGTGTGGAGGAGAGAAGTTGTGGAGGAGTGTAGAGGAGAGAGGTGTGGAGGAGTGTGGAGTGTGGAGGAGAGAGGTTGTGCAGGAGTGTGGAGTGTGGAGGAGAGGGGTGTGGAGGAATGTGGAGTGTGGAGAAGTTGTGGAGGAGTGGAGGAGAGAGGTGTGGAGGAGTGTGGAGTGTGGAGGAGAGAGGTTGTGCAGGAGTGTGGAGTGTGGAGGAGAGGGGTGTGGAGGAGTGTGGAGTGTGGAGGAGTGTGGAGTAGAGAAGTTGTGGAGGAGTGTGGAGTGTGGAGGAGAGAGGTGTGGAGGAGTGTGGAGTGTGGAGGAGTGTGGAGGAAAGAGGTTGTGGAGGAGTGTGGAGTGTGGAGGAGTGCGGAGGAGAGAGGTTGTGGAGGAGCGTGGAGGAGAGAGGTTGTGGAGGAGTGTGGAGGAAAGAGGTTGTGGAGGAGTGTAAGAAGGAAAAACACCAGGATACCTGTAGCTCGAGTGTTTTGGGGCTTGTTTATTTTGACTAGTTTGGCAGTTTTGTTTAAACCTTTGATTTGTTCCTGTGTTTGTTTATTTGTGATTAAAAGTGTGCAAACCATTGATGTGTTTGACAAACAACTCAGACACTACGTTTTGATGTTGTGCTGTTTATTAACACTCAACACACTGAGGCCAAACTCCTACCTGCTGTCGTATCCCTTCAAGCAATCCTATCTCACGTAAAATCCAGTTCCTTCACCCAAGTTCCCTTGTTTTAATGAGAACGCAACATTAACTGTTGTAATGAACTATAACCCATACATAACAACCATGTTAAACTGTATAATCTGACTGTGAGAGCTTCCTGGCACACCCACACAAAAGCTGTGATAGAGCATCGGGCCATCCTGTCAAGAGGGGCTTCACCACAACACACACACATATATATATATATATATATATATATATATATATATATATATATATATATATATATATATATATATAAAGCTTAGTGTGCTTTAAAATGACATTGGGCAGCTTTGCTGCTATGAATGTTTCACAATATGAATAGTTAATCAGAAATGTACTTCCACTCACTAATCTCTTAATCAGCAATAAACAGGGTAACATGGATTTTTTTCCCCCACCTTTATTCATTAAAAGCTGGGGAGTAATGTCAGTGGTTCAGGTTATTATGGTGGCTCACTGAGGACATGGAAAAATCATTTATCTTGTGATCTCGACATGACACATTTCTATTTCATGTATCCCCCCTGTCCTTAGTGAGCTGCCACAGGGTTATTTTATGATTTGAAGAAAAGAATCTACCATTTTTTTGCCGTAACTCTTTACAAGTTTCTCTAATTAATGTGTATTTACATAGTAGTTACTTAGTAAATACATGTGTACTTACACATAATTACAATGTTATGATGCATAGTTACAATGTATTTGATGGGTAAATATTTTTCCACGATATAACCCTAATCCTATGATATAACCCTAATCCTAACCCTAACTTTCTTTAACCTGATCCCTAACTCTAAACCTAACAAAATCTAACCCCCCTAACCCTAACTCTAAACCTAACCCTAACCCTTTTCTGATACAAATGTGTACTTAAATTATAACTATGCTGTGTGGAGTGTCCGCCCTATTTATTATTATTTGTATTTGTTTTGCGGCGGATAAAAGCGCCCGCGTCGTTTGTTATTGTTTTTATATTTATATTTAAAAACCTCGTGAGGATGCATGACTGATCAGCTACTGATTATTTAACTAGCTGACAGTCATGCATCCTTACTAACGCGATGCAGACTGTGGCCGAGGGTAATAAGATAATTAACAACTAGTTAACCCCTCGGCCAGAGTATAAGAACCAGCAGCTGGCGGGTTGGGGAGAGTGTACAGAGGAGAGTACGGGAGAGCGGAGAGAGAGCGCGTAGAGTACAAAACAATTGCTAAAACGTGCTGGTTTAGCCAGCACGCCACTTACTGTTTGCTGTTTATTCGTTTGGCCCTCGTGCCCTTTGCTTTGGTTTGTTGTTTTGTTTTGTTTTATTTATTAATAAATACGCTGAGTGCCGTTGCACTCAGCTTCACCCGCCATCCACTGTTTGTGATTCAGTTACTTCCTGGTCCGTGGCGTCACCACTGCAGAGCCAGACTGTCACATATGGTGTCCTGCGTGGGACAAACAACGCCTCAAGAGCGGACCAGGAAAGAAAAAGGACGTTTTTTGTTTGTTTTTCAAATAGTATTTTTTTTGTGTGTTTTTGGAAAAAAATAAAAATAAAAAATGGGGAAGAGTAGCCGGAGGAGAAAGCAGCAGCAGCAACAACAACAGCAGCAGGAGGCGCAGCAACAGCAGCAGGTCCTTACCACGCTGGGCGTCTGCCTCACCTGCCTGAAGGGTGAGGAGTGGTGCTTGCGGTTGGTGAGGTTGGGCACGTGGCACGGACCAACCCCTCCATGGCAGGAGAGGAAGGAGCCTGAGCATCCAGAAAGGGTGAGAGGGACCCGCATCCTCCGAGGCGGAAGAATCCCGTCTCCTCTGAGGGGATCTGGGACTGGCTGGCGGAGCCTGAGAGGGATATAATGGTCGCCCTCCCTGCTGTGATCAACCTCCTGTGGGCGAGAGATGGGGGCGCTGGGAGGCCTGGGAACAGAAACACCAACCAGCATCCCTCCCAGACATCGCAGCCATGGTGCTCAACTACCTGGCTGCAGATATGGGAGGGGCCCGCTGCTGTTTCCAGCGCCAGAGGGAGAGGAGCCATCGCTGCCTTCTCCAGTGCCAGAGGGAGAGGAGTCATCGCTGCCTTCTCCAGCGCCAGAGGGAGAGGAGTCGTCGCTGCCTTCTCCAGCGCCAGAGGGAGAGGAGTCGTCGCTGCCTTCTCCAGCGCCAGAGGGAGAGGAGTCGTCGCTGCCTTCTCCAGCGCCAGAGGGAGAGGAGTCGTCGCTGCCTTCTCCAGCGCCAGAGGGAGAGGAGTCGTCGCTGCCTTCTCCAGCGCCAGAGGGAGAGGAGTCGTCGCTGCCTTCTCCAGCGCCAGAGGGAGAGGAGCCGTCGCTGCCTTCTCCAGCGCCAGAGGGAGAGGAGCCGTCGCTGCCTTCTCCAGCGCCAGAGGGAGAGGAGTCGTCGCTGCCTTCTCCAGCGCCAGAGGGAGAGGAGCCGTCGCTGCCTTCTCCAGCGCCAGAGGGAGAGGAGCCGTCGCTGCCGTCTCCAGCGCCAGAGGGAGAGGAGCCGTCGCTGCTGTCTCCAGCGCCAGAGGGAGAGGAGCTGCCTCTGTCTCCAGCACCAGAGGAGAGGAGCCAGGCGCTGCCTCTGTCTCCAGCACCAGGAGCAGAGCAGCAGGAGCCCTGCCTCTGTCTCCACCACCACCAGGAGCAGAGCAGCAGGAGCTGCCTCTGTCTCCACCACCACCAGGAGCAGAGCAGCAGGAGCTGCCTCTGTCTCCACCACCACCAGGAGCAGAGCAGCAGGAGCTGCCTCTGTCTCCACCACCACCACCAGCAGCAGAGCAGCAGGAGCTGCCTCTGCCTCCGCCACCTCCACCAGCAGAGGGTGAATGCCTGCTGGTTCCGCCTCAACCGCCGTGGGAGGACTGCTTGCGCTCCCACCTCCACCAGCAGAGGGTGAATGCCTGCTGGTTCTGCCTCAACCGCCGTGGGAGGACTGCTTGCCCCTCCCACCTCCACCAGCAGAGGGTGAATGCCTGCTGGTTCCGCCTCAACCGCCGTGGGAGGACTGCTTGCCCCTCCCACCTCCACCAGCAGAGGGTGAATACCTGCTGGTTCCGCCTCAAGCGCCGTGGGAGGACTGCTTGCCGCTCCCAGCTCCACCAGCAGAGGGTGAATTCCTGCTGGTTCCGCCTCAACCGCTGTGGGAGGATTGCTTGCCCCTCCCACCTCCACCAGCAGAGGGTGAATGCCTGCTGGTTCCGCCTCAGCCGCCGTGGGAGGACTGCTTTCCCCTCCCACCTCCACCAGCAGAGGGTGAATACCTGCTGGTTCCACAACCACCGTCCTGGGAAGGACTGCTCTTGCCCTGCTTCGCACCGCCTAAGGCTGCCTGTTGCTCCGCATCGCCTGGGGCTGCCTGTTGCTCCGCATCGCCTGGAGAGCCACCAGTTATAGAGTGCGAGGGAGAAGTGGAGCTCCGCTGCCGCCTCCATGGCCAGGGGCTCCCCTCCCGAGTTCGCCTCCGGAGGGTCCGCTACTGCTGCTGCTGCCGTCGCCTCCCGAGGGTCCGCTGCTGCTGCCGTCGCCTCCCGAGGGTCCGCTGCTGCTGCCGTCGCCTCCCGAGGGTCGCTGCTGCTGCCATCGCCTCCCGAGGGTCCTGTTTTGCCTGGGGTCGCTACCAGTCCTGCCATATGGCAGGAAATACTGTGGCTGGAGCCCGATGAGCGGGAGCTGCCGGCCACGGAAAGGGGGAGGTCAGGAGACCAGCTTCCCAGCCGCACTTCGGCAGGAAATACTGTGGCTGGAGCCCCATGAAGGGGAGCTGCCGGCCACGGAAAAGGGGAGGTCAGGAGACCAGCTCCCCAGCCGCACTTTGCGGCAGGAAATATTGTGGCTGGAGCCCCATGAAGGGCAGCTGCGGCCACGAAGAAGGGGAGGTCAGGCGACCAGCTCCCCAGCCGCACTTTCGCGGCAGGAAATACTGTGGCTGGAGCCCCATGAAGGGCAGCTGCCAGCCATGAAGAAGGGGGAGGTCAGGAGACCAGCTCCCCGCAGCAATTTCGCTGCAGGAGAGGGTGGCGGAGCCCCACGGAGGGAGCTGCCGGCCATGAAGAAGGGGGCAGGTCTGGAGACCACCCCAAAAATTTTTGGCCAGAGGAGCCGGCCTGTGCGCGGGCCATTGGAGCGCTTCGGCTGTTTGGGTGGGAGGAGGACATCCCACCGTGGCCGCCACCTTTGGCCCGTTGCTGCCCCTGTTCCTGCGCCGGGACTGCTAGCGGGACTTTAGGGAATAAGGGGGAGGTGGCGAAAAGGCCATGTGTGCTGCGCACAAGGGGGCATGTGTGGCGGAGTGTCCCGCCCTATTTATTATTATTTGTATTTGTTTGCGGCGGATAAAAGCGCCCGCGTCGTTTGTTATTGTTTTTATATTTATATTTAAAAACCTCGTGAGGATGCATGACTGATCAGCTACTGATTATTTAACTAGCTGACAGTCATGCATCCTTACCAAACGATGCAGACTGTGGCCGAGGGTAATAAGATAATTAACAACTAGTTAACCCCTCGGCCAGAGTATAAGAACCAGCAGCTGGCGGGTTGGGGAGAGTGTACAGAGGAGAGTGCGGGAGAGCGGAGAGAGAGCGCGTAGAGTACAAAACAATTGCTAAAGCGTGCTGGTTTAGCCAGCACGCCACTTACTTGTTTGCTGTTTATTCGTTTGGCCCTCGTGCCCTTTGCTTTGGTTTGTTGTTTTGTTTTTGTTTTATTTATTAATAAATACGCTGAGTGCCGTTGCACTCAGCTTCACCCGCCCATCCACTGTTTGTGATTCAGTTACTTCCTGGTCCGTGACGTCACCACTGAGAGCCAGACTGCCACATATGCATAATAGCATTGTAATTATGTGTAACTACTATGTAAATACACAGTAATTAGAGACACAATGTAAAGTGTTACCTTTTTTGCTGTCAATAACTCAGATTTACGATAAAGAATTTTGAATATATTATTTTTAGTTTTAATATATTATTTAATAGACGTACACAAGTCCTAATTCTCACTTGGCGTATAGTCAATTTTTTCATTGATAATTCCATTGGAAACCCCACTTTATACATAGTGCTTTCAGGTCTTCTGCTGTTTGCTTTTCTTAGCAAGCCCTAACTGTTAACTAGTTAGAACCTGAAGCTCTGCCTGGTCATGAAGACTATGCAGCGATCTGATTCAAGCTTTCAAAATCCTAAAAGGCATCGACAATGTCAACCCAGGGACTTTTTCGAGCTGAAAAGAAACAAGGACCAGGGTCACAAATGGAGATTAGATAAAGGGGCATTCAGAACAGAAAATAGGAGGCACTTTTTTACACAGAGAATTGTTGGAGTCTGGAACCAACTCCCCAGTAATGTTGTTGAAGCTGACACCCTGGGATCCTTCAAGAAGCTGCTTGATGTGATTCTGGGAACAATAAGCTACTAATGACCAAACGAACAAGATGGGCCGAATGGCCTCCTCTCATTTAGTAAACTTTCTTATGTTCTTCTTATGTTCTTATCAATAATCTAAGAGGCGGCCACGGCAAGTGTGGATATTTATATCTCAGCTCAGTATCAAGAAGGCAGTTGCCTAGCACCATCCAGACTGCGTGAGCTCTGTAATTTTAGCAGTTTCATAAACAGGTCAGCAGCAGGTGAGTTTCATTTCTTTGGCAGATGGAGGAAGATCAAAGAGGATCACATGTACATAAATAACAAAAAAACAAACATATAACCTAGACTAGAGCAACACGAATCTGAACAAGATAGCATTGCTTGAATTAAGACAGCATCGTGTTTCAGTCAACAAGCTTGCTTTTTCCTCCTCCATTTGTCCAGGGTACTGTGGTCACTTATTCTACAATTGTACAGATTGACTGTACAATTTAATAGTGCCACAGTTTCCTAAGGGGACAACTATTTAGGTCTCTTGGGTTTCAGGAAGTGCTCCAGATAATTTTTGGGTCATTGAATAATTTACTCTCCAATTTAGACACTATGTGAGTAAAATGTATTTTGGTTAAGTAAAATTCAACATTAACTTGAAGTCATGAGTATTTTCAATAAATACTGTACATGCTTTATTGCAACTTACATTGCCTTATTTTCAAACTGAAGAAAAATCCAACAATGTATTACTCACAGACCTTTAGTCGTGCCTTAACATTATTTATAATATTATAGCTGCTACTCTCCATGTAGTTAGCTACTGTGTTCCCTGGGTCTCCTCCTAGCACTAGGCTGTTACAGTTTTTATATTTCTCTGTAAATCGTCCTTTCTCATTCTCTTGTGCTCTCCCTTTCCAAGTCGACAGACACACTACCTAAAAAATGTAAAACAACAAAAAATAAATAAAAAAAAATAAAAATAAAAATGTACTGATACTGCACTAATGCTAATAAAGAAATTATACAATATTGTATTCCTTATTGATCGATTGCTACAGCAAGTATCCTGACACTCCAAACACATTTTGTATTTATTATATAAATGTACCTTCCAAAAATGTAGCTGACAGACAGGTAAATTGGTAGGGTAGGCTGAGGGGGACTAAGACCGCGCCGAGAAATCCTAAGGAGCAACAATCCAGTCGCTTATTCACCAGTCACAAACACGCATTGCAATTGAGTGGATTCAACCGTGACGTTTTTACATTTTTTTAATTAAAAAGCTGACTTATTGGTCACGTGTTTCTGGCAAGTCCCAGGCAGGTTGCAAGAAGCTGTCCCTGCATTTCTATGATCTACCGCTTGCAGTATATTCACAATTGACCATTGAGACACCGGGAACCAATGAAGCACAAAAAAAGCTTGACAACATGTGAACTGTGCAGCAGAATTATTTGCATCAAAATGTAATATTATATGTAATTCATATTTTGTCAATGCGTAAAACACCCAGTACGCTGCTTAGCTGGAGTGTTGGTTTCATGTTTTTATATATAGATGCCTCTATTGTTATGTAAAACTGAAAAGGAAGTAGTTCTGCATTAAAAACATGGCACTGGAAAATGGAATCAGTCCATTTCCTGATTCCATTCTATTATCAGAATGTAGAAGCATTATCCAAATAACTCATTCTCCATAACTAATTATTAAATCGAATCTTTGAAGATTTCATGTATGATTATAGGAAGTATGCAACTTTAAATATTTGTCAGTGTTAATCAATTACATATGTTTAAACTAATCATTGAACGATCATTTCTAGTATTTTCTTTTTACTTTTATATATACTTTATTTATAGATTGACTATTTATTTATTTATTTATTTTTAAATATAAATTTAGAGTGACTGTGACAGGATTGCTGGGCGGTGACGTCAGGCCAGATGCAGGAAGTAAAAATACTGACACCAGGCACTGCAGATTTCAAAATAATAAAGACGCAGCGGCGCCGTTTATTGAAATACAAAAACAAATAAAAGGATTAAACAAAAAGAAACTTGCTCACAGAGCCAAAAATAAAACAGGTAAACAAAAACAAGTCACGAACACAAAGTATAAATAAACCATACAGGTCAGGCTGGACTGTAGCCTTCACTGTTCCTGTATCTTTTTTTTAGTTTCGGTTTTTCTCTCCTCGCTCTCTCCACTCTCGCTCCTCATACACCAACCTCGAGAGCTGCAGGTTTATATATCGTGGCCGAGGGGTTTAACTGGTTGGAAAATCATTCTATTACTCCTCGGCCACAATCTGCACGAGTTTTCTGAATTACTGTGGATGGGGCTACCATCCACGCTACTACAGATACAAACAATGCGGCTACGCTGTCATTTAAATACCTTTCTAAATAAAAAACAACAAAACACACGGCGCTTCGCCGTCATATAAATACAACTAAATAATAATAATAATAATAATAATAATAATAAATTACACTGCTACAGTGACCAATTGTTATTTTTATTTATTTTCCCCCAATTTGGAATGTGCAATTATGTTTTCTCTGCTCACCGCAGCGGGTCCCCACACAGCACAGACGTTCTGCGGGCGTGTGAGCGTCCTCCGATCTCACAAGCCTAAAGCCAAGATTGACTTATTTTGACCCATGACCAAAATGCAGAGGCTGATTTCCATAGACTTAAAAGGCCTCTATATCGCCACCTGTTGGCAGATACCTCATATCTTCACACTTTTCGCTCATAGGACAGCCAAACGTTAATAATCTAAAAGAGACTCCAAGTCAACTCCATACTGTACCTTTGCCTCTGCTCTCTGGACAGATAAATGTCACGTGTACCAGAAATAGCTGCTTACACTGTTTTTCACCTTCTGGACAGAAAACCAGGCACAAATGACACCAGGAAGTAAGTAAGCTATATGATACTGCCAAAAGTGCTATGAGAACATTTAAAATCTATTCACGAGATTATGTCATGGATGTTGTATATTCAGAGAAGACACGTGAAACAGTAAAAATGAATAAAATAACCATTTTTAACTTAGTCGGGAGATTTAAATCCACTGTTTAGTACAGTATAATGGCACAGATTGTTTGTTATTTTTAAAGGTATAGTGTTGTATTGTTGCTGAATGAAGATTTTGTCTTCCCTTATTCACAGAGCCATTAGCTGCTAAGCAAGTATGAAAAAAAAAAAAAAAATGCAAAAATAAAACCAGAGATGATGTTTTCATGGCCAACTTTTTTTTTCTTTAATTTAGTATGCCCAATTATTTTACCATTGATTTTTCTCCCCAATTTACAATGTCCAATTTTTTTTTACCGTCGCTGCAGGAATTCTCCACAGCTAAGGGCTAGGTAGTAACTGGAAGGGATAGTTTGCTGCTGTCTTCCTGTTTTGGATTTTTTTTTTTTACTATGTACTGCACAGTGCTTTGAGATACTTCTGTATAAAAAGCACTATACAAATACAAATAAATAAATAAATAAAATGCATAGACATTTTGACATATGCACTCATTTTGCCAACAAACACAAGGAAGCCACACCAGGATACTCCAATTAAAAGAAGAACAGTAAAATGCAATTCACTCGTGATGATATTAGGTAGTCTGGTCGGCGCTCATGGCTTGCCTGTAGCTGCCGAGAGAGCTGCATTGTCCTCCGACGCTGTAGCTCTTGGTTGGCTGCATGGTGGGTCCACAGTATGAAAAAAAGCGGTCGGCTGATGGCACACGCTTTGAAGGATAGTTTGACTGTTCCAAGGGTTCAAACACCTGTGGGAGAATTATCTTTTGCGTATCAACTCCCCGAGCACGTGTGGGAGAATTATCTTTGATGTATCAACTCCCGAAGACATGTAATTGTTTCCATCATTAGTATGAAGATGGAACTTAATTCTCTCTCCTCTGGTTTTAAAAATCTGATTTGGGAATTGCTTAGAACCTTCAGCCATTCTCCCTCAGTCCACATGAACAAATAGATACCGGTATTTTTTCTGTTCTTAGATCTCTGTATGCTGCTGATTAAGTTTGAACCACATATGTTTTTATTTTGTTGTTTGTACATTGTAATTGTTTTTTTTTTTATACATTGCAATTGTCTTTTGTTTTCTGGTTTTCTAGGAAATCGAGAGTGGCGTACCAACATAGAACAAAATTCAGGTAAGATAAATACAATTGAAATGAGACTTCCCCTTTAATGAAACAACAGTGACTTAATAAAACACCCGTCTTCCCTTATTTGCATTTATCCATAAGGGAGTACATGACCCAGGTTCAATATAGAGTTAAAGGAAAACAGTAAGTATTTGCAGTAGATCTGTTAAGATCATGATATAATCCGTTGTGTCGTCTGCAAACTGAGCTTCTTTGATCTCTTAATGGTTGTGGGAGAGGCTGATGGATCACAATTTCTTCATCATCATTTGTGTGTGACATTCTACAGACGCCTGTGGATAAAGCACCCTTTTCACATTGCTGGTTCATTAGGACCTGTAAACCTCCAACTCCAATTAGAGAGGGTTTATGTATACATGAAAAACCCTGGACGCTAGAAAATCACAGACACACAAATACAGAAAGAGGAATTTTATTTGAATTAAAATATTATTTCAAAAGGCTTGATTACCATAATTTGTTTGCAAATTTGACTAAAAGGTCTGTAATATTCAATATGTGAGGTTTATGTTTTTCATGATGGGTAAAAGTATCATTTCTGCAAATTACTAGCATCATATTTCACTGTGCTGTACCATGCTTACCTATGCTTCAGACACACAAATATTAAACTAGTCCAGCAGTATGCATACAATAAATTACAGGGTGTGCCCGCTAGAGTTCAGGACTGCTGAGGATCTTTCAGCCAATCAGAACGCCATTTTGACTGCTGTATGCCATGACAACGAAACCTGATTAATGATATCATATTGATGTTCTGCCTTGCTTTTATTTATTAAAATGTTTGGATATACTGCTATTTTATATTGATTACTGGCACATTCACAGTTGTCTTAAATAAAGCTAGAATATGTTTTGTTGGAAAATAAATAATAATAATAATAATAATAATAATAATAATAATAATAATAATAATAATAATAATAATAATAAATGTTTTTTGACTGATTCAAATTTTGCTGCAGATGGATTTATTTCCCGAAGTTTTTGTTTTTTTGGGTGGAGGATGTTGCAAGCCAAGTTTTTGCAAGTTGTATTTGTACAGAGGAGTGGCGAAAAAAGTAACTTATGCAAGGCTCTTGTTTCCTTCTGTATTGTGGATATTCGTCTTTTTTGTGCATGGCAGTTCAGTGTGAGAGATAACGGCTGGACGTTTTAGTTACAGTGTTCAGAAATTAGGATTTAAGAGTTGTGTTTATGTGCACGTTATACTGGTTTTATTCAAAGTGATTCCTGTTCAGGTATTTATGAATGGGAATAATAAGAGACATGAACTTCTTTCTTGTTTGATGACCAAGAAAACTAACTTAATTTCTAAAATGTTCAGTTATACAAAGGTACCTAATTTAAAGGTTTGATAAAAACACCTGTTTAGTTTTTGCAATTTATTTTATTTATTAAAATTAAAGTGTTTCAAAAATTATTTTCACTCAATGCATATTCTATGTGAGTTCCACCTTTCACAATATTTATTCAAATGAATAAAGGACAGTTTAGACTAGGTTTATTTATAATGTTACAGGTTTAAACATATCAAATGTTTTTAATTTGACATTTTCCCCTAGGAGTGCTAATAGTGGACGCAGTGCCTGATGCAGCTGAACAGGTGGTCCTCGGGTAAAAAAGTTTGGGAACCCCTGCTTTAAGCAAGCAAAAGTTTCCTTTCTAATGTCTTTGGTTATTCTTTATTTAAAACAGAGTGATATTTTTCTGATATTACTTTTAGTCCTTCAGTGTTATCAGAAACTGTATTTGTTTTGCCAATCGCACAGACACCAGCAGGTGCCATAGAATTATTTTAAAAAAATGCACCATGCAGTACCATCACTTTTTAAACAAGAGCCTGACGCTTCATATTTGTACAGGAATGACCTCTATTATGTATTCCTGTCAGCAAGGAGATTCAGCCTTGTCATGGCTGTGACTAACCCATCACTCCTGCCACCCACAATATCTCCAGATTTACAATCAGGCTAGTCCAGCTAATATCTGCTTGTTATGAGACAAAGCTGAATGAAATGCATTACAATAGCAGTCTAAGCAATGATAGATCAAATGTTCATCAGAAATGATCTGAAGATATGCATAAACAATGTCTACATCTGGTTGTTAATAACTGGCAGCAATAAGAGAGCTGGATAAGTCAACAGACTTGTAAAACAACGCATCTGCGGGTTCCAGCCATCATGCTCCGCTTGTGACCAGAATTGTGCTATTCGATAGTGCTTTCCTGCAAACGCTACTTTAATAAACCGCAGTTTAAAGCTAGAATTTAGCAAGGACGAACAACAAGGAAAGATTTAATGCATGCCTTCAACGAATCGTCTTGCAAATTAATTTGTGTGATTCTGGGATGGCATTATCCAAGTATAACCCATTTTTTATGTCAAAGGCCTTCATGAAAACATTTCTTCCTTACAAAATTCTTGCTTTGAACTTGCGTTTAATGTACTTTCTTGATTCTTGTGTTATTTATGACATGGGTCATAACTGGAATCAGGCTACCAGCAATTGTGACCTCTGTTTGTACTGAAATCATTTTTTACAGAAAACCACCATCGAAAAGCTAAAGTCAGTGTTATACATTTGACTATCTAATGTGCACAGTTAAATGGAGGGATGAGGCAACATGTTTAACTTTTTAAACAAGCCTGAAATATATGCTGAGGAGTCTGCAGCTGGCTGTTACTTCATTAACACGTCAGCTCCCCTGGTCACCAGGCTGAATAATAATGTGACATTTGTATAATGAAATTGCTTGTTAAGAACCCACTGGTCCAAGATTAATGAAGAGCCTGGACTAAAAGAGAGAAATAGCAGGGGGGGGCAGAATTTCACACGTCAGCCCAAGAACATGCCATGGTGTTTTTTTAGTGCCCAAGCTACAGCAATGCTCAAGTTGTAGCAATAGAAACGTACAGTGTTTGTGAAACATTTTACAGCTAGTTTCTTAACAGTAAAAGTGGCTCAGAGGCCAGAGACACACATTCATACAATAATAGCCTCATTCCATTTCTTTAGGCATTGTTTTTTTAAACACATTTTGATTATTAAATCAGTTTGGCAGAGAACATTTTTAAAAACATAAAATACTACTTATTTATGCCACAAACGTAAGGCAGAAACCGATATTCTCCAACAAACAGATAATTACGTAACAGTAAAACGGTTTGATTTGCTTGCATCAAAAACAAACTTTATTTACAGAATGCTGTGGTTACAGCAGGTCTGATGGCACTTACAAGGAAACTTTTTTATTTACAAATAATTCTGAAGGTATCAGGAAGCAGATGCTGACTTTGTTTTTTTAGGGAATTCTGAAACATGATCCGCTACATCCTGAAACTCAATCAGAGGGAATTTCACTTGCTGCTCATACCATTTGGCAACAGTAAGGAGGTTCTTCTCGCGAAACCCCTGCCCAATGAACTGGAGGCTGATGGGAAGGTTTCTCTCTGACAATGCAACAGGAAGTGTCACAGCTGGGAGCCCTGGAACAAAGTAAGAAAGTGAGCTGAAGATTAGGCAGAATGTTAGAGGGGCCAGCACACACTGAGGCAACACAATGATGTGCCACAGAAGTGAATCATTAAAAAAAGGCTTAACCCATTAAATGTCGTTGTTCTCATTTGAGGACAGCCTACTTTGTCATTTTCTTCGAGCATTTGTAATTGGCATCTACCAGTTATTTCAATTTTCTCTAACTACATTGCTGTGATAACTTACTCTAATTTTGTTAATTAATTGTAATCTATCAAATTACATAAATACAGCTTCTGATTTTTTTCAAAGAAAAATGTCTTCGGTACTTAATGGGTAAAACTGGTAGCCCAGGTATTACATACAAATCTAAAACGTATGTATTTCTGTGCTTTCTAAGGATGTGGTTTTGAAGTATTGCAAAGTATGATAGCTAAGAACACTAACACAACCTCTTTTGTTAGCGATGTGGGGAAAACTGTGATGTTTCACTATGCCTGTTCTTTAAACAAAAACAAAATGTAGTCTGGCTTAGTGGTTAAGATAAAAAAAAAAAAGCTCGAGTCAGGTGACCAAATATGCAATGTACCTCAGATCTTCCTTTGCCAACTACCACAGCTTTCTGATCTCCTCTCACGACTGAGTTAATTCTCAGAATCTGCTGTACGCACCTGCCATGTTTGCACACTGTGTAAAAATGTCTTCCTGGGCGCTGCGGGTTCTGTTGTCTTCTTTGATAAACTCAGAGTACCGTGAAGCATCGCTCAGGGTGGTGGGTGTTAGCAGCACATCCACTCCAGAGCTGAACACCTTCATGAAGTCGTTCGAAATGAGGCGTCTCACCTTCTGGGCTTTGACAAAGTAGCGATCATAATTTCTGAAATTGTACAGGAAAGTACTGAAGGGATCTTTCCATTAACATCAGCTAAATGTAACACTCTGTCGGGTTTTTGGCTCTGTTCATACACCTTGTGCATATTTCAACTGGTCCATTTGTTGTATAATTATCCAGAGCTGTAGGTCATGCTTTTTTCCCCCCACATGATTATACTTGGGGCTTAAACATTTCCAAGTT
Source organism: Acipenser oxyrinchus oxyrinchus (assembly GCA_030684275.1). Classification (NCBI taxonomy): domain Eukaryota; kingdom Metazoa; phylum Chordata; class Actinopteri; order Acipenseriformes; family Acipenseridae; genus Acipenser; species Acipenser oxyrinchus. Next base: position 6,514,173 of record CM060251.1, read on the forward strand.
AAATCCAAAATACCTTTTAGAGGAAGTTATTGTTTTGCGTCGACTCGGGTACTTCTTTGAAAGATCAAGAAACAACCAGGAGGCTAGGAGGCCCAGTGGTTAAAGAAAAGGGCTTGTAACCAGGAGGTCCCCGGTTCAAATCCCACCTCAGCCACTGACTCACTGTGTGACCCTGAGCAAGTCACTTAACCTCCTTGTGCTCTGTCTTTCGGGCGAGACGTAATTGTAAGTGACTCTGCAGCTGATGCATAGTTCACACATCCTAGTCTCTGTAAGTCGCCTTGGATAAAGGCGTCTGCTAAATAAACAAATAATAATAATAATAATAATAATAATAATAACCAATCATGCACATCAGTATGGTTTAACTCATAGGAATCCTTATAAATTAGGACACTTTTTTTTGACGAGTGCACAAAATACCATAATAAATCATTCACCTTTTTGACCTGTTCGTCTCAGAGACAGACAGTCTTTGTCACTTAGTGTGATCACTATCAATGCACTTTGTTTCAGATCAGCTTTTCCTGAATGAGTAAATAATGCAGAGCGCACAAAAGCTGGATCTCAGTATTATGTTGCCACCTGCTTTATCAGCAGAGTAATGACTTACAGACCCTCTATTGGACAACGCTGCCACTAAGACAGGTGGTAATATACTGTAATACTGAGTTCCATCTTGTGTTGTCTCAGCGTTCTTCACCTCCAGCTGACTACACTGAAAGATATCACATTAGTGGCTGCCTCTGAAACTAGTATAATTAACAGGTCAAAATAGTGAGTGATTTAGTATGGGTTTGTATTGGGCACTCTTCAAAAATAAAAAAAGTTAAAAGTCCCAATTAGAATGTTCTTATTACCATGAAGTATTTAAGCGATAGTCACCGTCAATGAAGGCTCTACCATGTGGTAGCTGACTGCGACAGGAGTTATGCGCCCCGAGCAGAAGGCGAGGCGCTAACGAAAGTCAAGGTCGCTAACGAAAGTCAAGATCAACTACCACACGGTAGAGCTTTCATTGAGAGGACACTATCGCTGTTAGAAAACAATTTTTCTCATTATTTTCTTTAAAAATCTACATTTACCTTGAACTTGTAATTATTTGTTGGGTACCCTTCTGCTGAGAAAAGTTTTAGGAAAATAGTCCCAAAATGTTCATAAAGCCAGGATCATACACAATTATTGGAAAAAACAAACAAACATTGTTAAACAAATAACTTTTTTTTATTTGCCAAAGCTGCTTATAGTTTATCTGGACAGTGCCTGATATCTGAATGAAGCTATATTACTGAACTGTCCGTGTCTCGCTTTGTTGTTGAAAGATGCTGTGTGCTCCAGTTGAGCTGACAGGCTGTGATTGGCGGACTTGGCAGTTGTGGGTACAGGATTGGTTGCTTTCGTCCATGCATTGACTGGCTGGTTTTGGTGGACAATAAAATAAATTTGGACCAGTTGTATCTTTTTGTATTTGCTGTCCAATAGGTGTGAACTAATCTTTTTTTAAGCTCAAGTGAAAATGAAAAAGCCAGTACTTGCGCAGATTGATTTTAAATTTGATTCACAGGTGATGGGGTGACGTTCTGCTGTGTATTAATGCCTGCTATATCTGGAAGCTGATTGGCTGATGATACTGAATCATTTTCTAATATAGGTTTTACCATACGGACATGTGCTTTCTCATTTTTTAATACTCTTTGGCATGCTTATACCATTGTTTATCTAAAAGAGTATCTCAAGTCACAGTTGTACCAGCATGATACCCTGCTCTATTTACAAATAAATGAACACCATTCAAAAAAAATAGTGCAGGTTTAATGGTTGTTTTACCAAGAAATGCCATCACCAAATTCAAGATAAACTTCTTACTGTTTTAAAAGGAAGTAGTTTCCAGACAGTATTCTTCCTCTCACGACATCATTGAACCCCTCGTGTCTGGTTGATGCATACATCACCTCGGTTGAGCTGTCTATGGTACTGCGATGGCCTTAAAAAATTTAAAAAAAAAAAAAAAAACAACACACACAAGCACAAGCTGAGACTTGCTACAATGTTTTGGCTTATCATTCCGAAAGATAAATAATTCAATACTACAAACAAACCATCCACAGAGGCATAATCAAGGGGGAATGTCATATCACAACGAATGGCTTGTAAGAAACAAACCAAAAAGTGAGATCTGTGAAAAATCTGTATGACCAGATTGAAACAGATAGGTTGAAATAATGTGGAAGTGAAATGTTTCATTTTTACAGGACAACACTGACAATGGAATATAAGTAAGCAAATCAACGACTACAGCTGGGTACCAAAAATGAAGACAACAACTCAAGTGACCTCATTATGGCAGCCATATTAGGTCTGAAGTCAGCAACACACCTGGCTCGCAGAGTAACTTCAAATGGTTTCTGGGATACAAGGCTTGTACACCATGGAAGCACACAGAGAATCATAGAATACAGCTGTGTACCAAATATGAAAGCAATATCTCAAAGCCTTACTCTATCATCAGAAAGTCACACCACCCCAATATGTTGGCCGTTTTAGGGCAACGGTCAAAGTAAAGGGTGAGGAGTTTCCAAACCACTGAAAAAAAGAAGGTACCATCTTAATCTGTTTATGAGTTATTAGCAGCAGAAGGCACAGCAGCGGCAGATTTTCTCACTCACAAGCAACTCTCAGAGGGATGCTTAATTACTGGTTGCCATAGCAGTCATTATTTAGCATAACTGACAGCCAGAAGTGAACAATGTTATTGTAATTAGATTCTTAATATTGTGGCTGATTTAACTCATTTAAAAAAAAAAACAGAATATGATAAAGCTTTCCCCATGGTGCATTCCCTATACAGCCATACTGACAAACACATGTAATGGACACCTTCCAAAACAACCAAGACTGATATGACATTCAATATAGTACACCATTCAACATGAGCAATACATGCCCTACATCAGTTGTTCTGCATGTATTCATGCCCCAGTATATATATAGTGTATAAAATGCTAATCCAATAAAATGCATCATTAAAAAAGCGATTTCCAAACACGTAGAGTACATCAAAAGCCTATTTCTATTTGGTTAAATTAAAAAAGGATCTCTACCGTATTCCAGCCCATCAAAGCGTGCCATGTTTGATGCCACCTCTGCTGTGCAGAGGACGTGATAACACACGATGGAGTGCTGGGTGTGAGGAAGGGACACCTCAACAACTCTGGCACCTGCCTTTTCAAACAGCTCTGCAGCTTTGGTCCAATGGGCCAGTATTTCTTTGGACAAGCCAGGAGCATGATACTCCTAAATGAAACAAAGCCTTTATAAATACACAATGTATTGACAAAAAAGGGGATTAAATGGTAAGGAAGAACCAATTTAAGTCTTACCCTTGGAATACCAACACACACATTCCTGACATCTATCTCATCTGGCAGGCTGAAAGGTTTGAATGGCTCTGGTACTGTGGTGGAGTCCTTTGGGTCATGACCACCTAGCACCCCTGAAACAAGAGACAGGATTCAAATTCACTCTTCACCCCTTATGGGAATTGTTGTGTACAGTATGTGTGCGTGAATATCCATTGAAGGGCTTTACTGAGGTATGTACTGTCAGCAGAACATGGTCTTTTGTAATGTATGTTATAAAACCTGCTTACAAAAAGAAACCATGAAAGCATTATTATGCTAAACATAAAGGTTGACACGTAGCTAGGCTTGCTACTATTCGATTTTTTTTTTTTTTTTCCAAATCGATGATTAATAGACGTTTATTTTAGAAAGAATTTACAGTTTTTTTGTTCGATCTTTAATCTTCAATTCAAGCAGAGAATGGGTGAAATCTACCTTTATGCTTTAAAACAAAAAAAAAAAGACTTATGCCATTGAAAAACGTCTCATTTAGCAAAATCCCTTTATCATATTCAACATGCAACAAAACAATGGTTACCCACATTCTAATTGAAATAACATTTGGTCACAGCTGAGCTACACATTTAAAAATGGTCTCAAATAAACCGTAGTAAACGCAGCATATAAAAGTGTATTAACTAGACCTATATAGCACAAATTTACGAGTAAAAATAATATGCACAGAACAAAACGTTAGATAATTGAACAGAACTAAAAAAAATAGCGAGTAGTTTTACCGACGTTTATCGTATATAAATTTATTTCAGTCTAACTCATATTTTTGGAATTCGACTTTTAACAAGCTTTACCGATTAATATTGAAAGTAGCAAACCTACAGATATCCCATTAATAATTTCAGTGTTTGAATATGGTTAGCAGCCAACATACTGAAACTAGACATAAGATCAACTCAGAACAACACATGCAACCCCAGAGATACACAACACCTGGCTGTAAAGCTTTTAAATCTGTACAGCTATCCATCACTAGCTTTAAAACTGTTGTCCTCTGGATGTAGCTGACTATGGAAGAACAAAGCTTTTTTCTTTAAGTATTTGTCCTGAAATTGGAGTGCCCTTTTCCCTTTCTTGCAGAACCACGTGTACAAAGCTTTTTCTCTCGCATCGTCTTGACAGAGTTTCATGTTTCTTCACAGTGCTGTGGCGGTGCTTGATTCCATGGTACTCGAGATTCCATGGTTTTAGTTTTGCAGCTTTTATGTCAGTAATTGTTGACTTTCCCACACCATGCTCTTTAGCAAGTTGAATAGCACGTTCACCCTTTTCCAACCGTTCAATCATAATCAGTTTTATAGTGCAGTTAATGAGGTGATTCGGATCAAAGGGGTTCGAAGTAACAGGTTTCTACTGTATTTCAAATTGCCCAAGTGCTTTTTTTAAACTTGTTTTTCTAAAGATTGTTTGTTAAATTACCAGAAATTGTGTATTTTGGTTTTTGTTATATTAATTTGTGGATAATGTTCACTAAATGCTTGTATTGAACATGTTTTCTTGAATAATCTTATATGAAGTGAAGGTGCCAATACTTTTGTCTGCGAGTGTATATTTCGTACCTAGAACGGTGGCGGCATCATGCACACTCCTGGTCAGGATGCCAGGTACGTCCATGGAGTTCACCAGGGGGATGAGTCCATGGCGAGAAAGGAGTCCGTAAGTTGGTTTTAGGCCAACAACTCCACAGTTGGCAGCAGGGTTTCTCGTTGACCCACCTGTGTCTGAGCCCAACGACCTACAAGACAACACTGTGGTTAGAACCATCACAAAGCTGGGCCAACACCGGTCCATAACGAGCACACATAACAGGCATGTCTGAAAAGTCTGAGATTGAGGAGCACCTGGGGTTCTGAATGCAACATGTAGATTTAAGGTTGTGACAGACAGTCATTTCACAGAGGGAACATATTAGAAATAATAATAAATCAATTTACACTGAAATCAGCCAGAAGTCTGAACTCAATTCCCGGTCATAATATTACACTACTTCTAGATAAATAAGAAAGGTAAGGAAGAGTAACAAGGATGTGCTGTACAGCCACTTGTAGTGATTAATTAGCAATACAGAACGTCTATGGTGACCATTACACTAGTTATTGTAAGCAATGATGCAATTTGCTGTTATTAAACCTGGCCGGTGTAACTTTAAAAACACTTCAGCAATAACGTCGAACACTCAAATGATAATTTTACTAAGCCCAGTTTTAGATGCAACATATGTCTACTTGACTTACAGATATAGTTTCAAAGAATTTACTCAAGAATTGAGTTTATGACACAAGAAAAAAAAAAATCTACTTCAGTTTAAACATACAGTATTACAAAACCGAAAAACAAACAACTTGACCTTGAATTATATTATATTATATTAGTTGCTTGGATCCTGTTTTTCTAAAAATTAAGTGAATTTTACTTTTACAGGAGTTAATTAAAGAGTGGAATAAAAGCTTTGAAATATACTCCTTAGTATATTTCACTATATTTCAGTATATTTTAACTTATATATATATATATATACAGAAAAACCCCACAGTTACAAGATATGATAAATGCAACTTACGCAAAACAGGTTAATGAAGCAACAGAAGCAGCACTCCCCCCTGAGCTTCCACCTGTTATCAACCAATCAGAGCTGTCCTTGGTGTCTTCAGGATTCTGCGCACACCTTTCTTGGTACTGCCTGGAATAACCCCAGGGATTGCGCACTGGTCCAAAGATGGTGTCTGTGCTGCCAGAACTACAGGAAGAGCCAGGGATTAAGATTGCGCTGCCATGGCTCAAGATGTATGCAACTGGGCCTGGCTGCAAAGACATGTTGACAGCTAAAAATGCTAACAGAAAGATTCAGTCAAAAGGTCTGGTACTCATGCTCCTCACAGTGGAGTTTTATGTATGTGTGTGTGTGGCAAAGTGCCCCCCCGTGTGTATTTTGTGTTACGTGTTGTGTGTAAATGTTGGTGTATAGTCATCGGTACACGGGATATAAACGGGTCTGTGTTTCACTTGTGATTTAAAAATGTAGATTTATATTTAGGCACGGAGGGCACAAATCACTTCACGTGCTAGTTAAAATGTAATGTGTGGTCACGGGAGTGCACTTAATTAATTCACGTGCAGTTGTACCGAGATTCCAATTGAATGATTGACTAGCAATCGAGTCTCGGTACAACTGCATAAAAACAGCATGTTTTCACTCACTTTCGGGGTTGGGTGTTGAGAGTGGAGAGCGGGAGAGAGAAGGAGAGAGAAATATTTACAAACAATTGCTATCGCGTGCTGGTAGGACCAGCACGATACTTGTTTGTTTGTTTACTCACCGTGTTTGTGTGTCTGTCCGTCCACCGTTTGTTTAGTGTTAGTTCGTTTTGTTTATGTCTGTTTATTTTGGCGAAAGTGCCGTGTCCTGTGTTTTTGTTACAACCGTTTATTTTTCTGTTTGATTATTAAGCGCTGGCGCGATCCGCAGCTCAGCTTCACCAAAACCCCAAGTCTCTGTCTGTACTGTGTTTCCTGGCTCTGCCGTGGCGTCACCGCTCAGTCGTCTTTGTGACACGTGGTGTCAGAACCGGGAGCTACAGCGCCTCAGGACTCAGGCCAGAGCAGGAACCGCAATTTGTTTAAAAAAAAAAAAACCACAACAAGAAAATGGAAGGCTGGAACTGGAGAGATGGCTGCCAGAATCTGGAGGTCCTCCTCGGTGGTCTAGAGGACCAAGGCTGGTGCCTTGCCTGTGGGGAGTTGGGCACCCGGTGGTGCGCTGCCCCTACCAAGAGGGAGAGGAGGAACTGGCCCAGGAGAGGAAGGTGAGGAGGAGGCAGAGAAGGGGAAAGGGGAAGAGGAAGGCTGAGTGTCCACAGCCCAAGCGGGAGGAGCCCGAGCGTCCTACGCCTGAGTGGGAGGAGCCGAGCGTCCTACACCTGAGTGGGAGGAGCCCGAGCGTCCCACGCCTGAGTGGGAGGAGCCCGAGCGTCCTACGCCTGAATGGGAGGAGCCCGAGCGTCCCTACGCCTGAATGGGAGGAGCCGAGCGTCCCTACGCCTGAATGGGAGGAGCCCGAGCGTCCCTACGCCTGAATGGGAGGAGTCGGTGCGTCCACAGCCCAAGAGGGAGGAGTCGGTGCGTCCACAGCCCAAAAGGGAGGAGTCGGTGTGTCCACAGCCCAAGAGGGAGGAGTCGGTGCGTCCACGGCCCAAGAGGGAGGAGTCGGTCGTCCACGGCCCAAGAAGGGGAAGGTAGAGCGTCCACAGCCCCAGTCTCCACCAGCAGAGGGTGAATTCCTGCTGGGTCCACCTCCATTGCCATGGGAGCACTGCTTGCAGCTCCCACCTCCACCAGCAGAGGGTGAATTCCTGCTGGTCCCGCCACTTCCATTGGCAGAGCAGCAGGAGCTGCCTCTGCCTCCGCCACCTCCACCGGCGGGAGCAGAGCAGCAGGAGCTGCCTCTGCCTCCGCCACTTCCATCGGCAGAGCAGCAGGAGCTGCCTCTGCCTCCGCCACCTCCATCGGCAGGAGCAGGCGGCAGGAGCTGCCTCTGCCTCCGCCACCTCCATCGGCAGGAGCAGGCGGCAGGAGCTGCCTCTGCCTCCGCCACTTCCATCGGCAGAGCAGCAGGAGCTGCCTCTGCCTCCACCACCTCCATCGGCAGGAGCAGAGCAGCAGGAGCTGCCTCTGCCTCCGCCACCTCCATCTGCAGGAGCAGAGCAGCAGGAGCTGCCTCTGCCTCCGCCAACCCCACCAGCAGAGGATGAATGCCTGCTGGTAACACTTCCCCACCAGCAGAGGATGAATCCTGCTGGTATCACTCCCCACCAGCAGAGGAGGAATGCCTGCTGGTAACACTTCCCCACCAGCAGAGGATGAATGCCTGCTGGTATCACTTCCCCACCAGCAGAGGAGGAATGCCTGCTGGTATTACTTCCCCACCAGCAGAGGATGAATGCCTGCTGGTAACACTTTCCCCACCAGCAGAGGATAAATGCCTGCTGGTATCACTTCCCCACCAGCAGAGGAGGAATGCCTGCTGGTATCATTTCCCCACCGTCACGAGGGAGAGGAGCAGGAGCTGCCTCTCCCTTCACCAGAAGGACCAGGACTAGATGCTGGCGGTCCTCAGCAGCCCTTGCATAGGCTGCTGAGGGAAGCCTGAGGAAGAACCGCCCGGCCACAGAGGCCGAGAAGAGGCCAACACCCGCACCCCAGCTTGTCCTGACTGCCTGCCTGCAGCCCAAGGATGCCTGCCTCGCTTAGCCCAAGGATGCCTGCCTCGCCAGCCCAAGGATGCCTGCCTCGCTTAGCCCAAAGATGCCTGCCTCGCAGCCCAAGGATGCCTGCCTGCCGCCCAGGATGCTTGCCTCGCGCCAAGGATGCTTGCCTCGCATCGCCTGGGGTTGCCAGCCGCTCCGCATCGCCTGGGGTTGCCAGCCGCTCCGCATCGCCTGGGGTTGCCAGCCGCTCCGCGCTCGCCTGGGGTTGCCAGCCGCTCCGCGCTCGCCTGGGGTTGCCAGCCGCTCCGCGCTCGCCTGGGGTTGCCAGCCGCTCCGCATCGCCTGGGGTTGCCAGCCGCTCCGCATCGCCTGGGGTTGCCAGCCGCTCCGCGCTCGCCTGGGGTTGCCAGCCGCTCCGCGTCGCCTGGGGTTGCCAGCGCTCCGCGCATCGCCTGGGGCTGCCTTTTGCTCCACACAGGGTACAGGAGTGCGAGGGAGAGTGGAGCTCCGCTGCCGCCTCTATGGCCAGGGGCTCCCCTCCCGAGTTCGCCTCCCGAGGGTCGCTGCTGCTGCCGTCGCCTCCCGAGGGTCGCTGCTGCTGCCGTCGCCTCCCGAGGGTCGCTGCTGCTGCCGTCGCCTACCGAGGGTCCACTGCCGTCGCCTGGGGTGCCGGGGATCCTGCTTCGCCTGGGGTAGTGGAGGGTCCTGCTTAGCCTGGGGTCGCTACACTATGGCCAGAACCCCATGAAGGGGAGCTGTCGGCCATGAAGAAGGGGGAGGTCAGGAGACCAGCTTCCCCAGCCGCATTTCGTGGCAGGAAACACGGTGGCCAGAGCCCCACGGAGGAGCTAGCGACCCGCGAAGGAGGGAGGTCAGGAGACCAGCTCCCTCGCAGCAGTTTAAGCTGCGGAGGTGGGTGGCAGCCCACGGAGGAACTGCGGCCATGAAGAAGGGGAGGTCAGGAGACCAGCTTCCCCGCAGCAGTTTAGCTGCGGAGATTGTGTGGTCGGAGCCCCACGGAGGGAACTGCCGGCCATGAAGAAGGGGAGGTCAGGAGACCAGCTCCCCAGCTGCACTTCGCGGCAGGAGATAGTGTGGCTGAAGCCCGGAAGAGGGAGCTGCCAGCCACGAAGAATTGGGGTGCCAGACATTTCACCATGGCCACCCCAGAAACAACTTGCTTCCCCTCTTCCGGGACTTTGGGACTGAGGGGAGGTGGCCATTGAGGCCATGTGTGCTTTGCACAAGGGGGTATATGTGGCAAAGTGCCCCCGTGTGTATTTTGTGTTACGTGTTGTGTGTAAATGTTGGTGTATAGTCATCGGTACCACGGGATATAAGCGGGTCTGTGTTTCACTTGTGATTTAAAAATGTAGATTTATATTTAGGCACGGAGGGCACAAATCACTTCACGTGCTAGTTAAAATGTAATGTGTGGTCACGGGAGTGCACTTAATTAATTCACGTGCAGTTGTACGAGATTCCAATTGAATGATTGACTAGCAATCGAGTCTCGGTACAACTGCATAAAAACAGCATGTTTTCACTCACTTTCGGGGTTGGGTGTTGAGAGTGGAGAACGGGAGAGAGAGAGGGAGAGAAATATTTACAAACAATTGCTATCGCGTGCTGGTAGGACCAGCACGATACTTGTTTGTTTGTTTACTCACCGTGTTTGTGTGTCTGTCCATCCACCGTTTGTTTAGTGTTAGTTCGTTTTGTTTATGTCTGTTTATTTTGGCGAAAGTGCCGTGTCCTGTGTTTTTGTTACAACTGTTTATTTTTCTGTTTGATTATTAAACGCTGAGCGCGATCACGCGCTCAGCTTCACCAAAAACCCCAAGTCTCTGTCTGTACTGTGTTTCCTGGCTCTGCCGTGACGTCACCGCTCAGTCGTCTTTGTGACAGTGTGTGTGTGTAATTATATATATATAATTACACATATACACACACACATATTCAATGTTAGTTTTCTTGTTGCTAAAGATTTAAAATTTGGCAATGCTCATAACACCCCAAAATACTGTGGTAATAGCCCTAATTTAAAGTGTAAAATTAAATATTATTATTATTAAAGAATACCTCTAGCAAACTAGAAACTGAAAAACAAATACTTCTAAAAGGAAGCGACAGGATAATTTACATTCTAATTGATATATGTTGAAGGTTTGTTCCTTACCCCATTGCAAATTCATCTAGGTTTGTTTTGCCCATAAGCACAGCACCTTGGTCCAGCAACTTCTGAACTACAGTTGCATTGAATGGAGGGATATAGCCTGAGAACACAAAGCAGAAATCAGCTTGTGTTTGAAACTGTATTACTTAATGGTATAACATACTCTGTTTCTTTTAGAATACATGGAGTCCCGGGAAATACCTTAAGTGTCTAAACAGCCCCATGGCAACCCATCTATCAGAATACAATAAAGTCAAATACTGCAGGATATCCTACGTCTGCTGTTTTTTTAAAAATGTTAACGTTTTATTACTCAGCATAATATGACAGCATAATATAATGTAGATTATCAGAAGGCAGGAAACTGTACGAATGTCACAATTCAAAAGGAGAACAAGTAACTGTAATACTAAGTAATACTACATAAAGTACATCACATTTCATTTAAACTGGTACAGATCTAAGTTGCACTAAATATACTGTACTTAATTTCATGACAAAAATGAGAGGGAAACTGAGTTAAAAAATGTAGCTGTTCAGAGTATTTATTATCTGTCACAATTCTCAGTAGTTATCCTTCAGAACACCTTTCAATCTTTACTATATACGTTGTAAAAACTCCAAACCCTAATGCAGTGATATTCAAGGTCATACCTTTTAACATTTGAGAAGCACATGTTGTTTGAATGCTTGCTGTAGAAAAGTTATCCTTCACTGCAATGGGAATCCCATCTAGTGGCCCCAGTGTCTCACCTAAGGGGAAAACCTCCTGTAATCATTTGCTTAAAGAAACTCTCGACTGCAGTGTTAATAAAAGCCCTATAGCCTGGAGATTGCCGGTTCAAGTCCAGGGGCTTACCAAATTGGGGAGAAAATAAGAAAAATAATTGCTGATTCCAAATTTAAAATAAATAAATAAAAAATAAAAGTTGCTGATAACAATATACTCAATTAAGAGCTTGGTATGGATATGAAATATCAAAGTTGCGTGCTCTTCCTGTTGTTAGATGCCATCCTTGTGTCCTCTATAATTAAGGCCCTGCGAAAATACCAGAAATTTTCTTTAAAATTCATGGCATTGTCAAAGGTAAAGTATCATATTTCGCGGAATGTGCACAAAACTATTTTATAAATTATGTGTACAGATTATCACTTTTTTTAAATGCAGCGACATCATCAAAATCAACGAATCAAAGAATATTGCAAAAATCGTGGTATTGGGCTAATTGTATGATTTCCGCGCTGCCAGTGAAATCACGATTTACACAGGGCCTGTAGGAAACAGGACAAGACAATTGAGGACTTTCTTTCATCCGCTAGGGGCAGAGTGTTGCAGGGGGACAAGCTGGTGATGACTAACTACATTGTGGTTTAACAGATGCGCAGGTTAGACATGATCCAACCTTAAGCTCCTTTCACACTGGCATGCTCTACACGGGTCGCAACCTACCGGGGTCAGGACCCGGTGTCATGCGAGTCGGCTACACGATTTCACACTGCTTTTGATAAAGCAGGGTTGACCTGGGTGACCAACGCAATTACACAATGTGCGTATCAATGCCCAGGAAGCAGCTTGTTATGGACACTTCCACCTAAGCGTCTCTGGATTAAACCGAAGGCCCAAATGTCGATTAGAGCAAATGTTTCTTCATCCCTGCTGCAATCTGGATCTCAGTCAACAGAAATATGGCTAAACAGAATAAACAGAAATGTTCCTTGCGGAAGTGAAACCTTCTTACAGACGTGGCTGTTTGTTATTTCATCAGCTTACGAACGTCCGTCATGCATTTCGTTTCACTCAACCCGGGACAAAGTCTGTCGACTCGCATCCTGAGGTGGGTCGCTGGGACCTGGGTCAACACGGGTACGACCCAGGTACGTGGTTTCACACTACGCGGGACTGTGACCCAGGTAGCCAGTGCGAAAGGGGCTTAAGACATGCTTCAAACTTCTGAAGTTTAAAAAGTCACCGGTACATAAAGGCAGAAACAGAAAATGATTATTATGATTATTATGATTATTATTATTATTATTATTATTATTATTATTATTATTATCTAAACAGGAAGAAGACTACATTTGCAAATATATCCCACACTCATATCGAGTTTCTCTTTAAGATTCAATAACCACGTTTTTAAACTTTGTACATAACCGGTATTTTACAAGACATATTTTAAACAAAATCTTCAAACTTCTCCATGATGTTCTAAAGCTGCCAATGACTGATACATCCATACCACCTATAAACGACATTTTCTTCTCCTTTACTGCATACCTTTTAGAAACCTCTTCTCTGCTTGCTCAGCTTGCTTCAGCGCAATTTCTTCAGTGACAGTTACGTAGGCATTAAGAAACTTTGTTTTCCTAATGAAGTGCAGGCATCTTTGACAGAGCTCTGTGGGGCTTACTTTGCCTTCCCTGAGAGCCAAGGCAACCTGAAGAAAATAAATAAGGTCGTTTCATCATGAAAATGGTCCACTAGTCGTGCCTATACTAGAGCATGGGCCTTTTCTCATTTCCCCAGCTTTACAGATAATCACAGTATAGTTGTAAAATTAGACATATGTTTCAAAGACAAGTGTGTTTTGTTCGATAGACAGAACAGATCAACCAGCAACAAATAAACCTGCAACACTTGGACTGGTTTTAGTTTGACCTTTGGTAGTTCAGGTATTTAAATATGAGTTACCGAAGCGCTCAGCTGTAAATCTAACATTTATTTTTTAATTCATGTCACAGCTAAACACATTAGTATTTCCGATTCAAACAAATATTTTATTCGGTTTATACATTATGTACACTTACTTCTCTTAACGTCAAGCCCAGCATGTCTCAAAGCGCCTCCCTTTATAAACAACAC